>QRFH01000012.1:1200000-1837690 GCA_025389075.1 Sclerotinia minor | reverse complement strand
CCTAACCCTAACTCCTAACTCCTAACCCTAACCCTAACCCTAACCCTAACCCTAACCCTAACCCTAACCCTAACCCTAACCCTAACCCCTAACCCTACCCCATACCCTAACCCTACCCATACCCTAACCCTAACCCTAACCCTAACCCTAACCCTTTAATACATATACATCTTTTAATTTGAAATTTTAAATCTGAAATTTTCTAATATTAAACTCTTTAAATTAATTCTATCAAATCCTTTAAATTAATTTAATTAAACCCTTTCAAATTCAAATATTAAACCTTCTAAATTGTTCTTATCAACCCTTTAAATTGTTCTTATCAACCCTTTAAATTGTTCTTATCAACCCTTTAAATTGTTCTTATCAACCCTCCTAAATTGTTTTTATCAAATCTTCTAAATTAATCTTATTAAATCCTTTAAATTTCAAATATACAACCTTTTAAATTTCAAATATTAAATCCTTTAAAATTTAAATATAAAACCCTCTAAATTAATTTTATTAAATCCTTTAAATTTTAAATATAAATTTTTCTAAATTCATTTTAATTAATAACTTCTTTAATTTTATTAACCCTTTTGAAATTCAAATATTAAATTTTTTAACCTAATTTTATTAAACCCTTTGAAATTCAAATATTAAACCCTTTAAATTAATTCTATTAAATTTTTTAAATTTCAAATATTAAATTTTTTAATTTTTAAATATAAACCTTTCTAATTTTATTTTATCAAATTTTTTAAATTGATTTTATTTATTAAAATTTTTGAAATTCAAATATAAAGCTTTCTAATTTTATTTTATCAACCTTTTTAAATTGATTTTATTTATTAAACTTTTGAAATTCAAATATTAAATCTTTTATATGTTAAAAAATAAGTTTATAAATCTTTTAATATTTTAAATAATTAAAAATGTTTTTAGCTTTAAATATTTCAAATATTTAATAAAGAATCATTTATAAATAAATATTTGGAATTGAATAATGAATAATAAATTTTTAAAAATCTATAAAGAATCTAAAAATCTTAAATGTTAAAACTATCTAATGTAAATAATTAAAAGTCTTTTTATTTATATATTTACCAATTTCTTCTTTTTAGATTTTATTTATACAATTGATTTTATCAAAAAATTAATTTCCGACAATTTTATTTATATATATATAACAAAAAATCATCAAGAGTATTATGTAAATTATAAATCCTTGTGACGAACCACGTCTAATATTATCCTAGGATAAGAATCGTCCCAGGATTAGTGTCCTGAGGCCAATAGTAGATCACGTCATGTGATAGCTCTATAGCCAGCTAGCAGAGCTAGCATTCAGAGAAACGTTTAGTATATATTTATTTATTTATTTATATTGATTAACGTCTACTTCGAACCTCCCTTGGGGTATTGAGACGTGCTAAGATAAGGAGCTTTTAAGCGGCGTGATCGTCGCAGCCAAATTTAACAGTTTAACTTCAATGCCAGGGGCTGTTCGCTCCTTTGCGTGTATGATCCTCCTCTTATAGTAAAAGGGCTAAAAGATCATAATGAGTTGGTGGAAAAGCCTTATTATTATTAAGTTCTATATAGAGTTACGATATTGTTGGTACGAGAAGGATACGGAAGACGTACCACCCACGGATTGCGTAGGCCCTGTATGTCTAATTGTATTCTGTCTAAAGAGCTAGCTACATATTGAAAGTAGTAAGTCTTATATAGACTTACTGAAAGAGCTAGTCTCTTTCGCATTCGCTTAGGGCTTTATTACAGTAGCTATATTACAGTGGTAATTGAATTGAAGTCATTCACTTCGTTCACACACAATCATTTAGTATACCATACTATTAGTTACGAATTGCATCATATTATTGTCATTACTTTAAGTCCCTGCTTGACGCCTAGTTATAAACCTACCTCGAGAGCCTAGAGCACTTCCACGTGATCTAGACGGCAAACCTCGTAACACCATATCATCGAGTGGGCCACTTTTCCCACTTTTCCCTCAATTCACACCTTCAAACCTATATTATTCAACAATCATTAAATCAATTGATTAAAACTATTAAGAATCTAATAATCTAGGATCTATTACATTGTTTTGACAAGTTCTTGAATTATGACCCGGTTTTCCACACTTACTACAACATCTATTAGAAGATGCTTCCCATTAGAATTCCCCCCTTTTTGACGCTCGTCGCGTTGAATCTGAATATCAACCTCTTGCTGAGATAATATATCAAGAGCCTCTTGTCCGGTGAGTACTCCTCCTTGACGTAATGGGTTTTTTTCGCGCGTCGACGCTTGCTTAATGCTTCATTTGCCTTCCGAAGTGTACGAATCTCTGCAGTCAAAAGTGTATTTGTTGGTACGAGAAGGATACGGAAGACGTACCACCCACGGATTGCGTAGGTCCTGTATGTCTAATTGTATTCTGTCTAAAGAGCTAGCTACATATTGAAAGTAGTAAGTCTTATATAGACTTAACGTAAGTCATGGCGTAATGCGTCTAATGGCGGGGAACCACTCTATTAAAATCTCAATTACTCAACAATCAACTATAATACAATCTCCAATATCACTTTCAGATTCATCTTCAACTTCTTCTCCAATATCCTCTTCAGTCTCAGTCTCATATTCAATTACTTTCCCTTTCCCTTTTCCCCTTTTTCATTGTCTGTACTTTGGTAGCTTTTTCGGCTTCCACTACTGCATCACATAATTCTTGCGTAGAAATATGAAAATGACCCTTCAAAACTAGTCTCTTTCCTTTCTTACGTATCGTACGTTTCTTCATAATAGCTCGTAAATTATTCGCATCGTGTTGGTGAACAATACTTTGAGCTCGAAGTTGCTCACTCCCAATCGTCAATTTTCGAATGTATTGACGAACCGGGGTTGAAAGAGTCGTATCATTTTCAATTGTTGAATTTAAAAGGTTATTTGCTGTTTGTAAGATTGCTACATCCGGGGGTGAGCTGTTGACGAAGACTTGATTAAAAATATCAAATTGGGTTGGTTCTTTGGATATTTCGACTTCGGGGGTAAACTCTCGACCCAGTGTACGGAATACTCTCTGTGGATTAAATGGATGTAACCCAGCTCCCCGCCATGCCGATTCGATATTTTGATGATGGCATACATCGGCTCGAGCTTTAGTATATGCCTCCATCCATTCAATCTTTTGTATTCGTACAAGTTGAGCTTGATTCAAATCAGAAAGTGCTGCGGTGAGCCGTTTTTCAATGGACCGAAAACCGCAACATCAAGTGGCTGGAAGCAAATGCGAGGTATGAGGAGGAAGTACAAGAAGTACAATTCGATTTTGAAGGCAGTGAGCTATAAAGCTTCCACTAATATGAGAATCGTGGCCATCGCAGATGAGAAGCCGATGTTTGCCACCTGCTTTTGCACGAGTTGCAGGTTCGAAAACGCGTTTTAGCCATTCTAATCCATGAAGATTGCTTGTCCAGCCCTTTTTATTTGCTGAAAAGAACCAGCTACCAAGAACTTCCTTCGGAATCCAATTTTGAAGGACATTTTTACCTTTAAAAATCCCGAGTGGTGGAAGAATGGATCCATCCGCACAAATACACTCTACCATTGAAATCCACTCTTGACGGCCTGGATGTGCTTGATGTTTTGTACGAAGTGTAGAATCGATAATAATTCGAGTTGATTCCATTGTCCCAATTGAATGTCCAGACTCATCCATATTATATTCGTCTTTCTTCTCAATTCCATAATCCTGAATCGCTTTTTGATACGCGTCAAACCAAGTACTACTACATGTTTCCCTGGTTGCACCATCCATTCTTACAGATTCAATTCGACGGCCAATAACAACTGTAAGATGAGGGTGTCGTTTGATAAATCGTGGAACCCATTCATGACCAAGAAGGTGTTGTGGTGGGAGTTCAAGGGAGTCAAATGAGGGGCAATCCAAATTATAAGTCCGTTTTGAACGTAACTCCTCAGCCAATTCTTTTAACAACTGATGGCCTGGTGAATAGCCGCTAATTGTCAATTGCTTTATCCACTTAAGAAGTACATTCTCTTGTACAGCAGAAAGTTTCTGTTGCGATTGACGTGCTTCAGAACGCGATGAACCCCCTTTGACGCGTCGCGTCACAGTATCTTTAGAAAGCCCCAGTTCTTTTGCAGCTTCATATGAAGACTTATACTTTCCATTTTGAACTCCTAATACTGCTTCAGCAAGTCGAGATTCCATTTCCTGCGCTTTTAAACTTTTTCGACGGACCATTATTGAATTGTTGCTTTTTGATGGGGTGGTCCCCACAATTAGACGCATTACGCCATTAGACGCATTACGCCATGACTTACGTTACATTAATACCACACTATCTTTCGTCTCTTTCATTGTACTAGTTGTACAAGATGAACGTAATTCCATTAGAATCCTTGCAATATTTAGATCACTCTCCTCTTCTTCAAGTGTGCTTTCTTGTGTATCTATTTGGACTTTTGAGTGTCAATCTCTTTATTGTTATCTACCAAGGGTAATTGAGCCCGTGGTGGAGAATCTGTTTGTGGCCTCTCCAAAGCACTACTCTCACAAACATTTTGGGCTTGGAGAATTTGATCTTGAGATATTTGAGCAGCCATTCGGATACCAGTTAACGGAGGAGTATTGCTAGAAACGTTTGCGAAAGCAGAGGCCTTGAATACGATAAACTCCATTGAATTTGAGGGTGGGAGCGCCTTCCTTTTTTTTTCTGAGGCTATTGTTTAAAGTATTCGCTTTTCTAGCTTCTGCAGCAGTCGCATACTTCCTCGGTCGCCCACCAAGATTCCTAAAAGGTGGCATTATGGATGATAAACGAATTGACAATTGAAGTAAATATCTCGCAATATTATAAAAGGTCAATAAGGTTCGAAAAAATTCTGATTAGTAAAGCCGACAATCAACCGGCAATATGAGATTTTTATCAAATTAGGAGCTCGAGCCCTTCCTTCCTTTTAGCTACAATTCAACTCATATCAACAATAATCAATATAGATTTCCTGGGTAAACTATCGCCTATCACTTTTTACCTTCTCCCTTCATTCATAATCTAAGTAATAAGTAATGAGGCCAAAAATAAGCTTGATCAAGAGGGAGGTCAGCTGATCTTCACCGAATCTTGTATTCACTTGGGTCAATTACAATTACAATTACAACTCCATTCACGATATTTTCTTCAATATAAAGTTGTAATATAATCTAACATTTCATATGATAAAGAGTCCTTATTTCACATTGGTCTCTGTACAGCAAAGGAAAATTATTTGGAAAAATCACGTGTAGGTCCTTTGGAAACTTTAAATAATAATACACTTCTTGTATTGGAGGTGATGCTTATAGGGCGAATATCCATGGCGCGGCATGTATCATTCCACGAATTCCGCTTAAAGTCTAATCCGGGTGATCTCCCGTTCCTTCTTGGGCTACGACGATTAATAAATCACAAGGGTTCGTACACATTGGTGTTGATTGAAGATCCTTTAATCATATAATACTCATGAATAAAGAAAAAAGACTGAAAACATTGGTTATTCGGTAGTGTTAATAGGTATTAATGATTAATAACCCAGCTTTGTATTTTACCTGCCTTTGGTCGACTTAATCTAAGCTGCATTCAGTGTAACTTGATTGATTGATTGATTGATTGAATTAACGTCTACACTGAGTCTAAGACTATCTAAGACGGCTAGGAGCTTTGCGAGCTTCTAACTAATAAGAAATGAGGGAAAGCTAGCCTAATTCGGCCGTAGCTAATACAGGTTGGGGAGATTGAGAGCCTCAATCTTCTGATGTTTGAATGGGGGAAGTGAAAACTAATACTAGGGGACCGAGCCCGCCTTACGAATACTCTCGTATACAAATAAGGAAAATAACAAATGAAATGTAATGAAATATGACCTTGGGGTGGTTGCCCAAAATGACTAAATTGACCAAAATTGATCAACTCAATCGAAACCTTCCAGTCCACCCCCTTCTTCTCCTCCTTCTTCCTCTTCTTCTTCTTGCATTCTGTTGAGATGCCATGATCTGGTGCCTATTTTTGTCGCTTCGAGAAATTCGAGGGTCTTGATGATTCCTGCTTTAGTATGAAGCAGATATTGCATGGTAGGTCGGGCTGTGGGGTTATCCTTATTGAGGGTTTTCCTTGCCGTTTTGTATATAGGACAATTGAGCAGAAGATGATCAGGAGATTCCTTTCCCTCACATCTACACCTATCATTAGAGGAGATTCCGAATCGTTTCAAATAAGATTTGAAGTATCCGTGTCCAATTTTGAGTTGGAACAGAGCACAGATTGTGCTTCTTTTGATGTTTCCTGGAACTCTGATTTTTGAGCTGATCTTCCAGGGGTAGTTTCTTGAATATGTTGACGATGGTTGATGAAAGTTGTTAGTGTTAAGGATGGCTATCCAGTTCTCTGATTTCATTCTTTTTATATCCATTCCAATAAAGACATAACTGGTTTCGTGAGATGAGGATGGTATTTTGGTCGCCTCTTTTGCAAGAGAATCAGCTAGCTCATTTCCTTGTACAGATGTATGTCCGGGGATCCAATTGAGAGAGATTTCGGCTCCTTTATTTTGAATAGCTTCCGCAGCTTTTATAACTTTGATTTGGCATGATTGACCAGGTAAATCGGAGCTCTTCACAGGTACCGGGAAGTCGATGTCATCAATTCCCTCCCAGTCAATGATCCAGCACTCTGGATTCAAGCATCCCAACTTCCCTATCTAATCAGCTATAGAGTGGCTGAAGATCAAACACTTACAGTTTATGCGAGGGAACTGAGAGACGCCACAATAAATCCCAGGGGGAGATTCGCTGGACCAGGAGATACAGCAAGGAGAACGGAGGGGGTAAGAAGAGCAGCTGAAAAGTTGTTGCTAGATCTCGACATCGCAGCAAGGAAATTTAAGGAAAATAGCGAGGTGATGAGCGAAGGAGCTGTGCCGTATTCCGTCATGGATCCTGGAGAATTGGCCGTAAGCGTGCTAATATAATGTCATGTTGCCGTCTTTTAGTTACTTATGGAGTCTTTTGCCTTTTTGCTTTGATTGCTTGGGCGGCTGCCAACCGATTCTGTTCCTTGAATTAGGATTTATACCCAGGCTTAGGGATTGATTTGGAAAATAATAGGATTTGGATGGATTTTATGCTACATATAAATCCGATATTCTGCGTTTCGATGCGCCTGACTCAAGCTCAGAGGTTCATGGTGTTGCAAATTATGTTCCTTAAGTTTCTTTTTGTGTCGTTTTACCTATCTTAGTGATAGACTAATAGTTTGACTGAAATTTTATGCATTTCCAGTTACATTACACCTCATCTTTGTACTTTGAGTAGAATTCTTACCTATTGAATCACATCACTGAACTTTGCATCATCCTTTTCAAACCTCTTTCTTTCAAGGCAGAGCTTAGCCTGAGGATACCTTCATCACGCCGTGTCATTTAAAAAAAGACAGAAACACAAAAAAACGAACTTTCAATTGTCAGAATAACTTGCTATTATAATGATGAACAAACTCAACTTTTCTACATCAATGATTGATCGTTCTGTGTTCTATGTACTATCCACCATCACAAACACCACAATCATCCTATGGAACAACAGTTTTCAACCATGAAAGTGATAAATCTGTGAAGAAGCTAGCTCCCTTAACTTTCGTTGGCGCGCCAGAAACCGTAACATTGCATCGAGTGGGAAGATTTCCCGCCTTGTCAACCTTACCCTTAATCAGTGCGGCATAGTCGCTAAGGAGACAACTTGAACCGGGCCCAGATTGACATGAATGTACTGGGTATACAACGTCATTAAGAAGAATACGGATGTATGTTGCATTAGTCGAGGTGCTCGACAAATTTTTCTTTCTGCATGAATTTGGTGCTGAGCCTGCAGAGTTGCTAGAAGATGCGTTTCCGGACATAGCACAATTCATCCGTTCAAAAGCCACCGTCCCTCTCATACTAACAAAATGACTCGAGATGTATTTGTACCCCCGTGGAATCTTTGACCCATCACCCAAGGAGGTGGTGTTGTCCCATATTCCGGTTACAGCTCCGAGTTCCGCGATCTGTCCGTCATTCATGAAGGCAGTGAGGATACTAGGCAATGTAAATATGCTCCCGTTGGTCAAGGTTCCGTTAATACCTGGGCCTTGTTCCAGGATACCGACGAGGGCATTAAGATATGGAAGCATCATCTTAGAGGGCAAATCTTCACCTGGCCCCATTCCATAATAATATCTCAGATCCTGCGCGAACTCATACTTTTTGAGTTCCTCGTCCGTAAATACACCGCACCATGGGGAGAGTTTACCAGTAATTTGGGATTCGAATCCGCAAAGATAAGGCATGATGGAGATGTCCGTGGTTGAAAAATTCAGATTTCCCGTGATCAATGACTCGAGGCGTGCCTGAATTGGAGGAAGATATATTGAGTTCCACTTTACATCTGGTATCGGTTAGCCAAGTTAAAAACAATTAAACATTACATCTGGAGTTGAAGAAGTGAATAATAAATGATGCCTACATTCTGTGCCGCCATTGCCATCCACGAATGCAGGACACAAATCACTCGGGCTCAAACTATCAAACAGCGCCGCATCACTTCCGGTAGAGTTAATGGTAACTACCATACCAAGACTACTTGTTGCAGGTCCAAGAAATCCCCTCACAAAGTTTTGGGCGGTTTGAACAACACGTGGATACAGGTTAGCCCAGCTTATGAAAGGTTGCCCATATGAGTAAAGATTTGGGTACCGAGTCCGGAGTTGATAGCCGAGATCATACGCTTCTTTATATCCGGTTGGACTTTCTTGAGCGATCTGAAGTGTGGGATTCGTCAAAACCGGCTCCCAGGATTTGAGGAAAGCTAAAGAATCGGTGGAAGTGAAATTCGCAGCTTGGATCTTAGCATACAAGGCAGTCCATTGCGCGTATGCGCCCGAATCCGGATATCGACTTCCATGTCTAACATTATAGGCTACATGCTCTACGTAACAGTTATCAGGTACTTCATTGCTGATCCCGTAAACATTTGGCCCTGATTTTGATCAGCATCTCCAAGTATCTCACTTTAGGGCGTTTATCAATCAAGATGATACTTCATTCATTCAGGAAGCTTTTGCGGAAACTCACCAGTAAAATAAGGACTATTGGCCCCTAAAAGGGTAAGTGGGTTGATTGAGACCCCACTTGACGGTAGAAGAATATCCTGTTCGGGTGCCAAAAAGGTACTTGCTTGACAAAAGGAAGTGAGGAGGAGCAACGCCTCGACGGTGCCAATCGGAGGATTGACTCTCATCTCTATTACTACCGAGTGAAGCGGTGTGCTGAAGGAAAGCTGGATGCTGTAAAATAGAAATGCTTGAGAATATTATTGATAAACGATAGAATACTCAATCACGAAAGAGCCCAAAAGCTTTCCAAGAGCAAGAGGAATTGGCGTACTTATTTATAATTCTGATCTATCAACGATTCAACGTACATGCATAGAGCAGGATACCCATGACAGTCAAATTCGAGCAACACATCCGGCTGGAGGATCCATGCTGCGCATGGATAATGATCCGATCCATAACTGGAACTGGTACTTCCAACATCGATGAATGTTACCAGAGATTTGAATAGTAGCGGTCAGGCCTTCAATTATTCAAAGGTACAACGTTTTAATACTGACTAGACACCGATCTAACCTGATAAGCAATTTTTAAAACTGGAAAAGCTGAGCAAAGTCGATAATTGGAGGAAGATACAAAGTGGATAATTCTGTAATCTGAGAATCTGAGCCTACACGGCTAAATCCATGTCTAATTGTGTAATTCAGTCCTGAGCTCACTGTCCATATTTCGTTGCTGTTCAAAAACACGTGGGAAATAGAAAATCGCAATTGGCATTCTGTTTATCTTACCGTTTATGAGAACCAAGGATGGGGTAAGGTTAATGAGCGGGGTGGTATCCACGCACTTTGAGTACTTCCGTATGGAATTCCCCGATAACAATAAACCAAGGTTACCACTACACCCAAGAAGAATTGGATGAGCCAAAGGTATGTGGGAAGGCATTTGCACAAATAAAGTTACGGACAATCCGTGAGCCGAAAAGGAGAATAAGCCAAAAGCGCGCCAAACACACTAGGAAAAAGTCTTGAAATCTTTTTAACATAAATACTCCTACACTCCGAGGTATCCTTCCTAACTCCATGTCCCCGCTTAGATATTTACACATTTTAGAATACATGACCTATCGATCTCCTACTCCCAGGTGTCATCAAAGACCAAAAGGAGTCCAAATTACTTCCTATTCGTACCACAATCATGATCATCTTTGCTAACATAAAGCTTCAACTAGCCAAGGTACCCACGTCTTCATGTATCAATCCTCCTTACGCCCATACCTCCCAAGCCAGTGGCAGTTCCAACTACCTTTCTATTATCCCCAAAGTTGTGTAATCTCTCCCCGATTAAATAAACCTCGTCCTTAATCTTCTGTTTCCACCCTCTCACCATCTCCGTCAATTTCCACATAGCCCAAAACGCTCCTAGCATGGCCAGAACCATCGGATAAGCGTATCTATGCACATTTATTAATTCTAATTCAGTACCATCCCTCCAGAATGTTTTGCTTGCGAGTTGAGCGAGGATATAGGGGACACCAAGGGCTATGGAGAGCAAAAGGGTGGCTGGGAAGATGAAAGATCTCGTAGCCAGCCTTACATCCGGGTTCCAGTAACCATTTCTAGTGACAGCACGTAGCGCTTCCGCTGGCCTACTACCCTCATGCCACAGAATGATTCTCGTCGTCAGTTTAACATATAAGAGGCCCAGTGTCCAACTTTGTACAAAGTGGACCACGTGCCTCTCGTCCGGCGAGAAGTAAGTATGCATTGGAATGATAAAATAAAATTCCACGAGGCAAGCAAATAGGGTAGGAAGCACAAGGATGAAAGCTGTGTAAGTCCACATGATTCGGGCTACACGAACAGTAACCTTCACTATCCGCGTAAATATTATGCTTGGCGTGTCTCCATTGATATAAAGCGAATTACGAAGCGTTGCCAAACCGGTTCGAAGGCGTAAGAGAGTATAGAGCGCGCTTCCTAGTATGTATATTCCAATGGAGAAAGCATACACGTCGTTCTTGCGAACATCCGCCGGGATAACCTTTGCGAAGATATATCTTCCAAATACTAACGGCACGATGGTGATGCAAACTCCTGTTGCTGCAGCAAATAGCCAGATGGAAAGAATGAATGTTGAAATTCTCAGGCGGAACCATGGTGGTACGTAAACCAACTTGTAATTCTCAGGGTTACGTCCATGAACACCATCAAAGCTGTCCTTGACGCCATCCAAGCGGTTGTTGTTACGGTCTACCTCGAGGAACGTCCTTGTACCTTTTGGTAGCTTGACCTGGTCTGATGCCGGAGCTCTTACATATCGTCCATCGTGTATGAGTTGAACGTTATCGTCGCTAGCGTTCTCCAAGGATTGGGACGTTGTGGCTAGGAAATACTCCCTCCATGATCGGCGGACAATTTGACCTTCCTCATCTGGCTGTCTTTCATCAAACATGAACCAGGTCAATCTCAGCCATCGAGCACAGCGACGGAACCACCAGCTATACATCGAATGTAAAACATCAGAAGGTTTCAAGAACCTGACTGCGAGAGGCATCAAGAAATTGTAAAAGAGAAGATCAACAGGAAACTCTAGCACCGGCTCATTTGAGGACCAGTGGATCGGAAGAACGCCCTTGAATGCAAATGCAATTCCCCAAACTACCCCACCTAAACAAATAACGACCAGAGCGCCGTAAACTAAAGCGCTAAACAAAATCTTTCGTAATTGGGTTGTCACGTTTCGTTCCAACACATCACGAACAGGATGAAATGTCGGATCATCAGGGTCACGAATGAAATCTGACAACGTTAGCAATGGCTCTTTTGACAAAAAGAATTTTCAATATCTTACGTAAAACTCCCTTCCGCATTATCTTCCTACACATGGATACAAACAAGGCAAAATGAAACATATAGCACGTTCCAACGAACCAATGTACGAATATGGAAGTGAGAGGTGACCGACTAGTGAAATTGAGACGGGAAATAACACTAGCACCTTCGAATAATGGCAATAGGGCTGCATCGAGTAGCAGACCGCAATACAAAGGGAAGACAAGCATTTCGATGCTGATGATGAAGATCACTTTCATGACTCCACCTGCCTGGTTGAGCATATCGATCACTCCATTTTCCACATCTCGTACATTACCCTGCTCTGTTGAGAACGGTGTACCTCTCCTGACGTAGAGGCCGCCCAATACAGTAAGGGTCGTGAAACCTGCCAGCGTAGCCCACATACGATCCAGCCCATCCCACACACTTAACGCTGGATCTAATGGTGATAATCGCTTGGGGACTTCTAGGCTGATAACCCAAGAATCGGGCCGTGCTAAGAATGCGGGTATTCCAAAGAGAAAGGACACAACGGCCTCAAACAGGGAAGTTGCTAGATTTTCGATATGTGACACTGTAACTTGATAACTTCCTGATAACAAAAACATAAATCCGCTCCAGATAGTCGCAAGTACACCCAAGAAGTTAGATTTAATCACCATCAGAGCTTCATGCGACGCAGCCGAAAACGTGAATATCTCAGAATCCGCGATGTGGATAATACTATCGACGGTGCCATTCACGACTCGTTCGAAAGCAGCTTGAGCTAGTCTGAGCGCATCCTGTCCTCCCTGTAAGCTGGAGAGAGCAAGTAGACGTAATGGTATTTGAGCCATAGCAATGAAGCAGTACGATAAGAGCCCCAAGATGACCAATGCAGTGTCTTGAACAAAGGCCGCGGCTCCAAAGATGAATCGAAGAGGGAGCTTGAATGCTGGACCAGGGTTTGCCAAAAGGAGGATGGAAATCCGGCCAATGTTGTATGGAATCCAAACAACAATCCCTATTGTGATCCCCAGAAGAAAAGCACTAAAAATGGCGTTCTGGACGAGACCGAACAGTGGACCCCGCATACCAACGAGTTCCATTATACCATCAAAATCTTCACCATCTTCTATATCTCCTTCAGGATCGACGGCTTCCACAATGGCAGCTTCGTGTGCCCCGTTAATCCCATCATTTTCAGCACCTCTGCGGTCAAAGCCATCGCGACGGGCTTGTGCCACCGGTACAAATGGGGCCTCAGCTGCGATGTCTTCAATTACGTGTTCATCATTTGCACCCATATCATCTTCTCGTAAAGCAGCTCCAGGCCTGCCCCAGAGCCAATCAGCAATGTTCCCAACGATACCTTCCGGTTCCGCGGGTCGATGTGGAATAATGGCTTCTCGCTGCGGTGGTGGTAGAGGGGTGTCCGGAGCAAAAGGGTTTTCTTCCATTTCATCAAAATTGTCTTCGTCATCATCTGAGATGGGATTGTGGGGAGATGATTGCGCGTCGCTTGGGCCAACATCTGAGATCACCCCTTCGTGCAAATCTAAACCGTCCACCGCCTTGTGGGCCATGGAAATCATGTCGTTTTCGTTGCGGCTTTTACTCTGAAACAGATGAAGATTTTGGTCAGAAAAGTCTTCATCGGCAAGGTCAGAAAAGGCCCAATTATTCCGACCTAATGGCGACTTGTCGCGACAATGAGGAACATCCGAGATAGCCCTTGGCCTATTTTGAGATAGTGGGAGTGGATACGGCTCTCGATTGGGGAACGCAGGAGTACGCCTACCCGAAATCATTGGATACTTGGTCTCATTTTCATCTGCAATATTCGAGTGAGAATCCTTTTCCCTCCCCCCATACTCCGATGTCATAAACAATTCATTATTATTCTCGTCGTCTGCCGAAATCCATACATTTCTCCGGCTAGATTCTCCATTTGACGTCAAATTATTGATTTTTTTCTGAGGATACTGGGGCGCTTCCTCCCAAATACCCAAGCCAGCGCTTCCCGTGTCCGCCTCAACCATCTTCCCTGACCTAGCTAAATTGCTCATATTGGCAGTTCGATGTGGATCTGATACCAGTGGGAGCCTACTACTACTGGGTGATTTGGCTGTGTCTAGGTGGTTAGCCACTTGAGAATCTTCATCCTGCAACTGTAGATTCATGGCATCGACCCAATACCGCATTCGGTCTCCTAGCCCTTCCTGATCTATTATTTCCAAGACCTTTTTGGGGTCTCCTCCCGCTCGGCGCCATATGGCTGGGAATTGATCAGTGAGCTGAACTTCAGGTACAGAAGGATCTAGCTGCTTATTGAGGGTCCAAGGTTGGATTCCTAGTTCGCCAGTTTCAGCCGGTGAAACAGGTTCAATATCGAAGTTAGATAAAGGTAGAGGACCATTGTGGTTGCCTATCTCTGCTGCTACTACAGCCGGTTGAACACCAGGCTCGCCATTGTTGTTCCGGCCTCCTCGAGCATGAGCCATCGCTCTATCACGAACTTGATCGGGACGCTCTCTTTGAATTCGGATGCGCTCCTCCATTTGTTCTTGCAGCTCATGGACGTCAACTGGTAAATCTTCACGAGGAGGTGCACCACCGGCAGCCATATCCGCATTAAACGCTGCACCCATATTGATTACAGGTTGCTGTTGAACTACCCATTCGCGTATCAAAAAAACAAGAATAAAAGTAACGACAATCACTATAGTTATGATATAACCCTCGGTCATGTCGACAATGGCTTGATTCAACCATGGGGACCTGGTCATATTTGCCAAGAAAGAGACGTTGCTGAGGAGCGAATTACCCTGAACCCCAGATAGGGAGGTCGCTGCGAATGTGCCTGTGCCATTTATTGAGGCATCCAGAGGCACAGCGCTGGTCATTCCAAGGCCGTAGTAAAGAGACTTGAAGAAACCAGCTGTGAGAGGGTCCGAACCACTGATATTCAGTGTTTGAGAAATGGGCGTGATGATAGCCATCAGCTTTTCCATGACCCCTCCAATTACAGCGGGTGAAGTGTAACTAGCATTGAGAGGCGTTACGGGAGTCACCCCCTCATCCCAAGCAGAATTCGCAACCTCGCGAGCAATTTCCAAAGCTTGTGAAGCCGTTTCATTCCGCCTGAGGTTGATTGCCGAGCTCCGAGCTGGTGTACCTCCATCGCTAAACCAGAATAAAAACCGCCATACTTGTCGAATGAAGAATGGGAGGGCTACGAGCCAAACAAAAATCACCAGGAGAAACCTTAAATATGTAGCCATGTTCTTGATGATGTAAAAGGTAAAATGTTTGAGGAAAACGCGAGTAGGTAATGACTGCGGCATATTGGGCGAGTATAGCTTGGTGAATCGAAAAGGTGTCTTGCAAAGTTCACAGTGTTTCTTCTGCGAATGCGATAGCCATTCCATCAGACAATCCTGGTGAACGAACTTGATACTCCCGCTACATTTGCAAGGGTAGAACAGAGGTTCTCTCTCCGTTGCCTCGGCCCTACATATTCTGCAAGTATCTGGATCACCATTATCATCCTTCTCATTTGTAGTATTGGTCGCATATTGAGGATCATTCATGACGTCTGGCATAGGATCGTCGTCGGAAGTGGAGAGGGTCCCTAATGTAGACATGGTGGAAGGGACGTGGGAAGGTCGGAACGATGAGAAAGAGGAAGGGTTTTATAGTAAGGCTGAAAATGATGTCAGGTTCAGTGGGCGAAATGTGCCGAGTGCAATCAATGCGTTAAATTGATGAATTTTGTCGTAGATGGGAAATTCGGATATCTTCAGGAAGTGTGGCGTCGTGCCAATGTGCAGTTGTCGATAGTAGATTGATAGGAGAGAGCGATGATTGTCGGAGTTGATGCACAAAGTCGTTGAAGGAATGAGGGAGTGGGAGTGTTGTAGTAAAAGGAGATATGAAAGAGGAAGGAATAAAAGTAAATGGAATTACAAAAGATATTTTTATGATATGGTTAGAAAAAGGTACGTAGTCTGTAATGATATGTGAGATTACAAAAATTTATTATGGATTGAGTATTGCAGTAGGTAGTTTAGTTAACAAGTACTTAGTGATCTTATTAGGTACAAGTACGGTAACCTTAGTGTGCTGTACTGTACCTAGGTACTGGTAGATGTGGGCTTTCGAGGTTTATCATTATTAATCGACTCCGTCAATGGCAAACACCGATTCACCGATCCTTTGTCAATTTCTGATATTCTACCTGATAAATAATATTTCCAGTCTCATACCTACCTAGTACTTAAAACAGATAGTGCTTCAAGATTGTTCCTTTGAGGATACCTATGTAAAAGATATTTTTGTCTAGGGCTTGGATGAATATTCATTAGGGCTAATTACTTTATGGTGAGATAGATGAGATTGCAATCATAAGGTCTTACACAGTTATTCTAGTTACCCTGCGTGAATCCCATCTACCCGAGTTGTTACTAGTCCATTGACTAACGCTCCGCCGGCCCTCTGGGAGCCACTGCCGTGGGGGCAGACTATTTGGAATAATAAAAGTGTCACATCTACACTCTCGAGCCAGAAGCTACCTAGATAGTTACACGTTCGATGCTCTGGTGGTGATCTAGGAGAAATGGTCACGTGGTGGTGTGTGCTATACATATCAGCTATCAGTTAATCGGTGGACCCGCAGAGATCCGGGAAATTTTCCATGCGGGGTGATTCCTGGTAAGAAGGGAAGGTAAGGGTTTGATGTTGAGTCTGTATATCTTTTCTTCTCCCAAATTTAAACGCTTTTCTCTACTTAAATTGTTGACATTTGGAAGAGGTGATGCTTTGATTCTTATCCCCATTGAGACCAATCAGGAAAGTGCCTCTGACACATAGACAGGAATGAATGTGTATATGTGAAGCATGAGGAGGCGGGGGTTTAGGATCACATGAAACAGCATAAGGTGTATGAAGAAGGTTTGAGGAAGGGAGAACAAGAACAAATGGTGAGGACAGCTTGTATATATAGGTACTATATGGTGATTTTACTCGGTAACTTGAAGAAGGGGGTCGATAATAATTGTAAGAACTGAATCATCCAGTCTTTAATCGTGTCGTGTAATAAATAGCTACTTGATAATACCTGCTGCCTTTTCGGGTACCATTACACCACTCACAATTACAAGTCACCTATTGTGTCGATCGCCGTTACGTCCACCAGTCTCATCTAATACACCGTCCTCCGTACTTCTTTGGTGAATAGAGTTCATCGGCTACCTACGTATACCTACCTACTCGAGTAGGACTGAGTAGAAATATTCGTCTACTATTATTATTGTATGACTATGACCGTGTGTATGACGACAGAATAGTTCATCGTTCCAGCAAATCATGATCTCGCGCTTTCGGGCACTAAGCTTTAGTATGGTCTAGGCTTCAAAGGCTTCAAAGCTTCACTCCAAACAAGCCCGATTGACATTTGATAGGTAGCTTTTGATATGCTATGCTGGGGTGGTAGGTACTCCTGGGTACGGTAACTTTTGTAAGAACACCAGGAATGAAGAATACAGTGTAGAGAGAGAGAGAAAGTATTATGGAGTAGAGTTGCACAGTATCCAAATCCAACAGACAGATACGTCGTAGATATCTGACTATTCAATTAATAAAATATAAATATGTAACACAATTCTTGATTTTCGCATCTCTCTAATAACCAACTCCCTTTATCAATTCATTCTTGTTACCTTTCCTTCTTTTTATCAATCTCTTTTTATTTTTTTCTTTCACCAACTTCTTCCATCCCCTCGTCATCAATCATCTGAGGGATAGCCATACTATTACCCCCCATTATCATAAAAAGTCTTGGCACATATCAGAACTTGGAAAATCATCATCCCGTAACTTTTTGGGTTCCAGCCAGCCAGATCAAGGTCCATTCAATCATTCAACCACCATCACCCATGACAAACCTTGCCTACTAGGTAACGGTAACCTTCTTATAATACCTAAGCTTACCTACTTACCTACTTATCTACTTACCTACTTTTCGACTTTTCGGCAAGCTCTCCCACTTTACTGCTTTGTAACATTGTTACATTTTTCATCACCCCCAATAAAATCCCTTCACCCAATCACATTTTCATCACATTGGCAGAAACGAAGAAGAAATTTGTACAAAATCTACATGCTGTAGAAGAACATGGCGGCAGGTAGCAATGGAAAAGTGGTGGATTCTAAGGCGAATGGAATAAATGGCCACACTGCTATTCCCGCATTGCCAGCTGCAAAGGGCAAAAATGAGGAGAAGAGGAAGAATTTCATTTATACCATCTTCAGTCTGGGCACCATTACCCGGTATGCTATACCTTCATGCTCTATCTATTTGTCAGTCACTAACGAGGCTTTAGAATCTTAACTTGGTACTCGATAATCACAGTACTACTACGATGTCCTGCGACCCTCGACCTCGTCACAGATACCTCCCCGCAAATCTGCAAGCCATACTTTCAATTGCGATCGATTTTTGTACCTCATCTTGAACCATATTACGATTCATATGCCGCACCATACGTGAATGCTGCAAAGCCCTACTATCAGTCCCTCGACAAGAAAATTATTGCACCAGCGACTGCCTTGGGTATGAAATATGGTGCTCCAAGAGTGGCACAAGCACAAGCATTTGGTCAGGCACAATGGGAGAAAACATTACAGCCCGAGGTATTGAAATACCAAGCTCTCGCAAAGGCTAGATACGATCAAACATTGGCCCCTCATTGGAACAAGGTTACGGAGGCCAGTGGTCCATATCTCAATTTGGCCAAGACGAATGCCTTGCAAACATACCATGAACACGTTGTTCCAACGTTCAATCTTGTACAACCATATGCCATTCAGAGTTATGGATACGCGAATGATTTTGTTGTAGGCACCGGGATTCCTTACACAAAGTGGGCCTTGACCTCGACTGGGGTGTTTTTGGATAGAAAAGTTTGGCCCAAAGTGAGGATTTTATATGGTGAAAATGTGGAGCCACAGTTGGTACGAATTGGAGAGCGATTAGGTAGATACAGGGATGGCAAGAAATTGCAGGCTGTGGTTGACAGTGTTGTTTCGTGAGTTTGTTAGATGTATTTATTAGATCTTAGCTTACGGAAATTAGATCATCTTCCGCTTTCTCTGCCTCTTCCACACTCTCATCGCTTTCTTCTTCAGTCTCATCTGCGCACGCTACAGGTACACCCTCGAGTTCCATTTCCTCTTCAACGTCTACCTCTGCCAAAACACCGGAAAATCAGCCCTTGGGTGAAGACGAGATCAGAGAAAATGCTCGAAACGTTGTTGCAAAAGATCTTCAAACCTGGCAAGAAAAATTCTCGAAAGCTGCAGATGAAGGCTCCGACGAAATTGATGAGAGAGTGACCGAGATCACTGAAAGGCTGATTCAAAATCAAGCCAATAAGGTAGGATCTGCACTTCTCGTCGAATTGGAAGAAGCCATCAATTCAAACCTCGAGTCACTTAAATCCAGCATAATTTCAATCGTACAGTCTGAAAAGACCGGGGCGGAAGCCGAGGATTCTCTCAACAGTGCCGTCCGAAAAGCAGGAGTTGCAATCAAGGAAAAGGCTCAGGCCGTGAGAACTTGGCGGCAAAGCTTTGACGCGGAGACGAGTTCTCTCATTGCCAAATCAGTCAAAGATACATTTGATATAATTGACCACATAAGAGATTTAGGTTTACAAGAAATTGGAATGCGATGGGCCTGGACCGACGGAATCACTCATAAAGATTGGACTAAATATCATGCTCTGAAGAATAAATTCGAAGAGTGGCGACTTGATGTTGAAAAGGTCGTCACCGAACACCCAGGTCTCGTGAAAGCACGAGCAGCCTCAGAAGATGTGGAGAGTAAGGCAATGGGATTGGCTGAAAATGCAGCCATTGAACTTTCCCGTATCAAGGAAATTGGAAAATTGAAGATATCAAGCGGCGACTCCAGTGATGATTTTAGCACTACATACATTCCACCCGCTGCATCCATCGCCAGTCAAAAGGTTATAGAGAAAATCCACGATGTGAGCGAAGCCATTGCCGACACTACAGAAGAGACGCTAGAATCCGTCTCGTCGTCGGTTGATGAGGTGGCTTCATCTGTCTCCTCGAGTGTCATCGGGACCCCTCAAGGAAATGTAGAGAGTGTTGCATCTGTAGCCAAGGACTCAGTGAGCAACGTCGTTGACCAAGTTTCAAGTTCTGTCATTGGTGCCTCACAGGGAGGTGTTGAAAGCGTCAGCTCGGTCGTTAGTGAGGGCGTCGGAAGTCTTTCAGTGAAAGTATCTTCATCTGTAATTGGTGAGCAACCAGGAGTAGTGAGCCAAGCGTCGAGCAGCGTCCGATCTGTAGGTTCTGCAGTTTCTCAAAGTGCCACATCTCTTAGCGATGCGATCTCCGATCATGCTTCAACTGTGTCAAAAAATCTGGAGTACGCGTCATCGTCTGTTGCCAGCTCATTGTCAAAGAGTTCAACTGATGTTAGCAGCTCCCTGAGCTCCGCTGCTTCAGCCGCGTCAAGCACGGCGTCCAAGAAAGTTTTGGGTGGTGCCATGGCTGCTCATGTCGAAGCAAGAGAGATCATTTTTGACGATGTGATTGATGATTCCGACGAGGAAACTTACAGTGAGAAGATACAAAGTATGGCAAGCGTTGCCGGAGACCAGTTTAGTGACATGACAAGAGCAGTCAGTGAAGCGTTGCTGAAACCTAGCAGTACAAAAGGGCTTGGTGCGAAACAATATTCCAGTGCTTTGGCTGCCGCAAGTTCGGTCCTCTATGGAACAGAACAAGGCATTGGTGAAAGTGTTGCTAGTGTTGCTGCAAGTCGTTATTCTGACGCTGTTTCTGCGTAAGTCGAGCAATTTCATTGTTGCCAATAGTCCGAATTTGAGCACGACAACGAGAGACTTTTTATTCCTAAATCCACTTGAAACATTGGACTTATTTCAAATATTTGATTGTTTTCAAGCCATGAATCTTTGCATCTGGTCTTCTTGTCCAGACTTTTGAACACCCCGAGCAGTTTCTTCTCTTGTTACTTAGAAATCTACTAACGTTGAATAGTGCAAGCTCTGTGATTTATGGTACATCTGCGCCAATCCTTGATTCTGCTGCAAGTTCGGCTAGGGCAATCTATAACGACGCATTGTCAAGGGCATCGGAGCACTACTCACAAGCGAAATCTGTTGTCTCTGCTCAAGCTTCAGGATCTCCAAAGCCCGTTCATCAGGAAATGTTTAGTTCTGTGGAATCCGCTTATTCTGATTCCGTTAGTGCTGCTAGTTCTAGGCTCCAAATTGCACTTTCTGGGGCATCAACTGCTATTTATGGAGCCCCGACAGGTGCGATGGAATCAATCCGATCCGTAGCTGCATCCAGACTATCTGAAGGCCTAAAAGCCGCCTCTTCTCAGTACGATGCTGCGAAGAGTCACCTTGGCCCTACACCTACTCCGGCGGCTCAACAGTTACTTACTCAAGCTCAAAATCAGTACTATGCTGGCGTTGGTTTAGCTCATGTTCGATACTCCGAGTTCCTTGAGGCAGCATCCTCAGCTGTTATGCCATCTCAAACACCATTCCATGCAAGCCTCTATAAGAGTGCCAGTGCCAGTATTGTAGGCACTTCAAATCCAGCATACGAAGCTGCTCTATCTCAAGCCTCACAAGAGTACTCGAGTGCTGTCGAAAAAGCTCAAGCCGGATTCGATAAAGTCATTGGTCAAGTCGCCAAAGTCGCTAGTGATGCTATTCCCTCTGCAAAATTCACTGATATTGCATCGTCACGCTTTCTTGAGGCTTCATCCAAAGCTTCTTCATCTTACGCCAGCCTTTCTTCTGAGATAGTTGAAAAGATGAAAGGGGCTATCTCTAGTAGCGAAACACCGCTTCCTGAATCTATCGCTTCTGTCGCTAGCAAAAACTGGGAAGCTCTTATCACGAAAGCTAGTCATCAGGTCTATGGGTCCCCCACGCCATACTTCGTCACTGGTAACTTTCTTTCAAATGTTCAACAATATGCTGCGCAAGCTACTAACGGTGCGGCTTCTCAATACTCGGCTGTGCAGTCACTTATTAATGAGTTGGTTTCTGGAAAGGAACCAGATTTCATCGAAAGCGTTTATAGTCGGTTAAGCTCCGCTTATTACACCGGTGCAACCGATGCAGTATCTTCCGCATCATCTTACGCGAGCCAGGCTTACGCATCAGCTAGCTCGGTTGCCAACTCAATCTTCACCCCTCCCCCTGCAATCGAGGAGATTCTTGATGCCGCTTCCCATCATCTCGATGAGGCTGTTCAAGCTGCCAGCGTTCAGTTCTATGGCACTCAAGCAGGGTATTCGGATCAAGCTCGGCTTTCAATTTCGAACGCGGCTGCTTCGGCTCAAAAGGCCATTTCCGAAGCAATCTACGGAACGCCTACTGGAGTTTACGAATCGGCAACCAAGGTTATTGCAGAGAACTACGAATCGGCCACTTCCGCGGCTGCAAATTCTTACTCGGCTGCACAAGCAAAGATTTCGGAAGCTATCTATGGCCACGAGCAGGGGGCCGTGGAGAGTGCGCAATCAAGACTAAATTCAGCAGTGGAGTCAGCACGGGCTAGATTAAATGAGTTTGCATCAAGCGTGGGAGAAGGTGGAAGCGAAGCACTTAGCAAAGCAAGTGAGGGGGTTGAACAGATGGCCAGTAGTGTGGGAAGCGTCGTTGGTGAGGCCACCCAGGCTGTAGTTGGGAAAAAGGATGAATTGTGATAAAATGGATTATGATGATGGAGATGATCTAATGAATAATGAAGCGGGTTTGGCTGGTTGGTGGCGGCGGGGTTGTTTGATACCAAAAAATGGTGTATAAGGAGGGTTTCATTTTCGTTCTCTTATGATGGGCCAAATATGTATTACATTTCCTTTTGTTTAGCTGTGATATTATTTACTAGCGGATGGTTTTGGGGGTTGACTGATATGATACGAGATAAATGGTATACTTTTTTATTCAAGGTCTTAATAAAGATTTCTGTTTCTTGAAATGTTTGTAGCAACTCGATCCATTACGTATCTTTCAGAAGTGTAAATCTCAGAAGTCGTGGAATCATATTCCATCTGTCGATCAGGCTCAGCCTCACTCAACTGTACCCACAATTTTAAACTTGACGCTACGAGCTGCTAACGACTTCTTAAATTACCCGAAGGGGGTAACCCCAGCGCAAATGACGTGTATGTGAATTTTGTGGTTATAGGAAAACGATTTACTTTCAGATGCATTAGCGTGTAATAAGATCTAGAAACTTTCAGCTGTTTCATAGTTCTAACTAAAAGACTATGTGAGCTTTCAATACCATGAAAGTAGTTCAGATTCAAAGTATTTTGAGACTCCTATTATTGGATCGCAGTCCGGAATGTTAGACGCACTGATCACCTTACAGAATAGGTAATCTTTTCGTACTTCTGAGGCTTACTTGAACGTCAACGGTATAAGTAAGCAATTCAACTAAAATGGGGAGATTTCGTAAATCGACCAGTATACAATTAGGGGCTCGTTGATCCTAGCTTAATTGATTATTTGCTGATCCGTTCAGCGCATTGTGTATTGATCTATATAAGAAGCCTTTCTTCATTTTGGAGTTGATACAATCTCTATCACACTTTTACCCATTGTTTCCTCAGATAAAACTTTTATATCCAAGTTCTTCAAGTCATATATAGAAAATTCTAAGATGCAGTCACAATTCGTTGGTTTGACTATGCTAGTCGCTGCGGGCCTCTCCGCCGCGCTACCAACAGCTATCAACGTCTCTAATCCATCCAATGGTCCAATACCTAGCCAAACAGACTACTATAGTTCATATCGCGGTAAATCTGCACCATTTCCAGCAAATTACACAACACCTATCCTACCGACAGCGAGTGGTCCACCTGGACCTGATGACCTTCTCTTTCAAAACCTTCTCGGAGCAGAATGGGCCGTGTTTTCCTTCTACCAGCAAGCCGTCGAAGCTCTGAACGTCACCTCATTAACATCGATCGGATTTCCAAATACGACCTACGATCGCATCCAAGAGATCCGCGATAACGAAGCTGGTCATCTTCGGATATTCCAGGATTCGATATCTAACACATCGATTAAACCCGGTCCCTGCAGCTACGATTTTGGCTGGAGCACCGCAGCCGAATTCCTAGAAATGCAAGTATTGATCGAAGTATCAAGTATGGCATTCGCGGCTGGACTCGTGCAGCAGGCAAAAATGAACGTAACGAAAGGCGCGTTGATGGGGATTGGAGAGACCGAGACTCGACACACTACGTGGGCTTTGATTTCAGTTTGGAGAGTTGACCCCTTTGCTGGGCCCATTGATACCAGTTTTCCATATGCAAATCAAATTTTAGACTCGACGAATCGGTTCATTATCGATGGTTCATGTCCGAGTGCAAACCCTGAATATCCGTCTCCCAGTCAGCACTTGCCACAGTTACAAGCGTCGGGAAAGATTATTCCTGGAGGGAACTTGACATTTATTTACGAAAAGGGTAGCAACGGGAGACTAGTGCCAAGTTTTCAGGAAGGGAAAGATTATTATGCTGTTTTCTTTCACGGGTTGGAGATTATCTCGGTCCCATACGATGTCGCTACGAATAGCACAGTTTTCCCTCCCAATCTAGAATTGAAGGGTATAATCTTGGCAGTTATCTCTGATGAGGTGGGCGCGGCCTCTGAGGGGTCGGTTGTTGCTGGTCCTGCATTTATCTTGGAGCAACCGGCGATACTTGCCGATAGTGGTCTTTAGAGCCTCACAGGGGATATTTACGTACTGGACGATGAGACTTGGTTGGAAATTTTCACAACATTCATTCATTGAATGTATCTTTGAACGTTGTTTGGCGATGCCTGTATGTTGTATTTTTTAAAATAGAGTGAACCTTCATAGAATTACTTAGCTTCATAATGCAATCTAGTTGAAATTTTCGTGCAAAGTGATGTCTACCCGGTCTTGCATATAATCCACATTACTATGTTCAACGATGCCAAGTTTCCTTTTTCCGAAAAATCATATCAACCCGTTGGGCTAGGTCGTAAACGCATCAATCGAAGAAACGGGGGTGAGTCTCCGGAGACATCAAATCATTTATTCATTGGAATTGGAAAGAGAACTTGGCTTTTGGATTCGAGAATTTTTAGATGACGATAAATGGAGTTTCCTGGCTATTTTTCATAGGAACCCTGACAAAAGAGCCATCCGGAAGAGTTAATATTCTGCTTTGCTTCAGAATAGCTCACTTGATATTCATAGCTGGCGCACCATGCCATTCTTTATCCACAACCTTGGTACTAATGAGAAATTGCTTGAGGGATGGAAACAAGTACACACCAGTGAAATAATAAAAAATGATCGATGAGCAGAACTGTTCCGGCGAGCTTATCATCATTGTCCTAAACTCTCGGACAAAACCCACGGTGAGTACCAGTGGGAGGAAATAATGCTTGCGAGGCCATTCAGTTAGTCCTCTTTCAACTTGATTGATAATTTTCTAGGTTCTAGGGTAACATAGTTTCTCTTATAAATGTTTGGTTTTTGGAATATCGGTGTTGCCCCAGCCATTTCTCTTCATTCTCCGGTCTCGCCAGCTATTCGATAAACCTCGTTGTTAGCCAACACATACGAGTAAGTAGTTTGATCTAGCCAAGCATTCTAGTAGGAAGGAAGACCTACACCGGTCTCCAGAAAAATCAAAGGTCAGATACTCAATTCTACTAGGTGCTTCCCTCCTTTCCTGATTGGAAATTGTTTCGGTTTTTGTGGCCTTCATCCGCATTTCCTCCTCTTTCACTCCTACTCCTAATATCTGTACGTTTCGAACTCATAATAATGACTTTCCGAGGTCCAAGTTTTTCCCAATTCTCAGAAACGGGAGGTTGCGCAACCATCTCCACCGCTGGACGGGTAAGGCGATTACCAGTCGTGAATAAGCAACTAGCAAAGAAGTGATTTTCTGCATGCAATGACTTACATAGGAAATTAAAAAGTACTGCTTGACGTGTTCACGGCATAATTAAAGGTGCCGAGGATGTTACATGAAAGCAAAGATGACGAGATTTCGGGACACGACACTTACCGGACAATAAACAGCACGAGTTACTGACTCGATTTACGACATAACATCGTACGCATACCTTAATCTCCAGGTCAGCTCCAGCAGCTAAATCTCAGAAGCGCATGAGAAGGAACCAAAAATACATAGTGATTGTCAAATCCGGCAGGTAAATCTTGACATCTCCCGCTATGAAACTGAGGAAGTTATCATAGCCACGTCCATTTCAAGGCTCCAAGAAATGGCTTAAAGATGAGAACATAATTCTACCACTGCTCTAGATGAGCCCTATGAGCCAAGAGATTTATCTACAGGTTTCAATCCATGAAATGGTGTAAACAATTAAACATTTTCTATATATAAAAATTTTGGTAAGATAAAGGATTCCGCTGCCCTGGAAATACAGGGTTTGTGGGCCTACATCGGGTCATCGTTCATTCGTCAAAGCTTAACTTTAAATCCTGCCCCTTCATCCTATTAGGCGACTTCCAGCATTTCAAGGCATCATGAAGGATTATTTCTGCGCCCCAAACATCATGCAAATTTCGGCTTGAGCGTGCGAGAGAATCCTATTGTAACGTAGTCGTACAATATCCTGGCTAAAGCTTTCAGCTTTAAGGATATACATAAGATGGATAGCTTTCTCAGTCAAGAGCTATGGACCCGTTGGATGATTGTTTTAAGACAATTCAACACATATTCATTACCGACCCGAGGGAATAAAACAGTATCAGATAATTAGAAGGAATTTGATTGAGAAAGCTACAATACATCGCTATGTCGAACCTAGTACTCCTTCAAGTGCCTCATTCACCTGGCCCGAAACACAACCGGAGCTCCTCAGTCTACAGTCGTAACTCTTGTGACTCCAGCTTCTCAGCCTTTACTGGAAGTACACTTGTGGCAGAAACATGTCCTACCATACTTCGAACTCGAGAATCGCGATTAAGTTTTGCAGGTCCATGTGATGGAACAGTGTTCTACATTTACGATAAACCATTACCTCCTTTGCCTCGAGAAGCTCTTGTGAAGAAACAAAAGCCTTTGCCTACCTTGTAAGTCTATCCAGATGTATCTATATTTCTGATATTGCACCATGCTAATTTGAATCAATTAGGCCACTGAATATTTCTCATCGCAGGTCTCATCAAAACATAAGAAGCCTGATTCCAGAACCTCAGAATCATAATATATATTACGATGAGAAAGAGGTTTACGTCCATAACCCATTTAGCGATGAGAAGGTGGTGATGGTTGGAAGTTTGGACCACAAGGAAAATGTTTTATAAAAAGTTCAATAGGTGTAACGAGGTAGCTGCGAATATGAGAGCAAGACTGAGTGGTCGAGGGACTTCAATATATAATTCGAGGCGGCGCACATGATTTCTATTAGGGTGGGTTCTGAGGGCGAAATTCGGGGATTCTAATTTCGAAATTTTATCTCAGCATACACCATTTCGGTTTTTGGTTTGCGGTGTGGTATAAATTCAAGCACTAATTGCCTTTTAAAGGGAGAAAGATTGTTTGGATGGAAAGGTTGTTTGCTAGGTTCCCTATTTCCTCATCCTCATGTAAATACGTTCCGTTCTTAGTACACTCAGCCTCATTACCATTAATTACATTTTTCTTTAAAAGCCAAGAGAAGTCCATCTATGAACTGGCCTCCCTAAGTTTCTCTACTCTCTCTAACCTTTTCTATTTACGGTCATTATCAGTACTTGGGACAGTTGCCATTTGGCTGCGAATCAGAAAGCTTGCTTATTAAGCTCCTAACCGAACTAAAATAATGCACTTCTCCCTTCATACTTTTAATTCTCACACTTACGCCAAGTTTAGGTAGGTGTCTTGAGTAGATCACTGATTCTGTTGTTCAGACTTCTTCCTCCTGTATCTGACAATATCCCAGAAAACAAGCAATGTCAGCAGCGTTGAAGTGATTATACTCCCTTCTATCACTACAGCTGCCTGCGTCACACTAATGGCGGAATTCTAAGATTCGTGAGCCTCTTTATTCGCTACCTGAATTTCCTTAGCTATGGAACACGGACAAAAAATAATCTCATGAGGGAGAACTGCAGATCAAGTGGTTCCCGCCTTTGAAACCTCTTCATGTAAAATTTCAAGTCAACAACCGTGTTTCGAGCAACTTAGCACACTAGCGCACTTTTATTAATAATTTTTTCTGAAAATTCATCTCGCTTACCTATAACGGACCAGCAGTAATTTTCTCAACCGCTCTCATCATAGCCGAGCTGGCGGAGACTTGTATGTTTGAGAATGCTGAGCTTGCACTATTATTCACACTTGATGAGTATCTCAGAGCAGGAGCAATCAATTGGCTGGTGCTATTTTATGCTTCTCTTGCAAAATCAGAAGCTGATAGCGATTCTTGCCGGGCGGCATCCGATGCAGATTTGCGTGCTTGTTGTATAGATCGTCGAGAAGTGTGTGATGCACTTTTTTCTGCCTGCGCACATTCTTCCGAAGTAGTCTGCTGGCAAGAAATTGATGTTGTAGTGACCATAAAATCATGAGCGTCAAGGAAATGGTCCCATTAGACGGAGAAATTAGGTCTGCTCTATTTCCAGAAAAATGTTTGTTTTGTTTGTAACTGTGGTACCTATGTTTACTAGATGATCTATGATTTTTTGCAACTCTGGCTGCTGGGTACATGAAGAAATGGAGATTAATGCTGCTTCCAAGCTGCGGTGTCTACAAATCTCCAAGGGAAATAACCTGCACCACGACCTGAACTATAATGAAACGATAGATGTCTTATCAATAGATCTTTGAATAAATATAAATGAGATCTTAATATACCTCTTTGCAGCGAATTGGCACATGCTGGTATTGGCACTTCCCTAATCCAATGCAGTGAATGCATAGCATCAAATGATCAAATGGTCAAATCTAAGTTTAATCTCAATAACGGCATAGCAAGTCCAAAAATTACGATTCCCCATCAATAAAACCTTCTAAACAAAGCGAGTAGAAGCTTCTTTCGTTGCATGTTCCAAGTGAAACCCTTAACTTATGTAATCGGATCCTCATAGATATGAAAGTATGACCAGCACATTTCAGTACCACAACTCTAAAGTATCTTTAAATTGTAATTGAAGATGAAAATCGAAAGTATAGGTATTTTCCGGGGACCTCCATCAATATCTAGATGTAGCTAGTCACATACTTGAGAGGAATGTGGCCAGAAGGCAATTCCCATGACTTGAACAATCACGCGATCTAAGCTCAATACAGTTATTCAGACTGACCTCCAACGTATCATATTCCTCAAAGCAGATGTCAAATTTCATATTCCCACTGCATGAAATCGACCTTGAGAAGATCCAGCAAAGATTTAAACCAACTCTCCTTTCAACGCCTTCTTAGTGTCCCCTTGAACCCCGCTAAATATGCCGTTAAAAACCTCTTATTATCTCCATCGCCTTCGTAGTTCTCTTTTCCTAAAACTTTTTTCCCATCCTAGACCAAACTCCAAAGCTTTCAAACTTCAGTCGCATGTGACCATTCATCCTCTAATCCCTTCAACCTCTCCAAAAATTCCGTCCATGACTCCTTCGCTACATCGGAATCAAAATGAATGGTGATACTCTCACTTCTCCCATCATTAACCCTCCCACCCATAGCATCTGGTGAATCTATTCCACATTTCTTCAATTCCAACGTGTTTCCAAATGCAGCCTCAACTTGATTGATGGCACGAGTGACTTCCTCTAAAGTTTTGAAGGCCTAAGAATGATAAGCAAGTGAACGACTACAATTGAGACAATCAAAAGACTTACAAAGGTACGATTAGGACAATCCCCTCGAGCCTCACCATTCTTGAGCACAGTAACCCTCAGATGCCATATTGGAGTTTTCGCCTCAGAATTTTGCTTCCAAAGAGTATGAGCACCCGCATCTTCGTGAGGGAAGACAACCTTTTCCCCGTTACCATTCAACTCAATAGACCCTTTACCGCTGGTATTCATAATATCTGAGTAGCCTCTCATTGGTGCTGGACACATGATTTTCGATTGTGTTTTTAGTTTAACTTGATGTCGCAATGTTAAGTGTGAGGTTGATTTGTGTTGTGTTGCGAGTACTGTTGTTGGTGATATTTGACGACTGTGGTGGTGCAAGACAGATTCACACTGGATGCTAATGCCTTATATATTACGCCAGTTCGATAATCCTACGAGACTTGCACAGATGCTTTTATCAATGTGACACGAGAACTGAAGTGATTTTTGACGTTTATGCTCCGGAGAAGTTCAAATGGCCAATCGCATGGTTCCACCGTGGCTGGGTTTTGCGTAATCACACCACTGGTCTTACAGGCACGTTAATTTTTGTTGTGCCTGCTTGATGTAACATGATTTATGCACTTATCACCTGTTTTTGAATGCGCCATCGCCGATTGAGCAATCCAATCATGAGAAGCTGACGACGTTTGTATGGCAACGCAAGTAGCCGCGGCTGTAAGGTTATCGCTTTTTGTAAGTTCTGGGATTTAAAAGAGGTAGAGAAGTTGGCACTTTTCAATTTTTGAAATTTCTCCATGTAGATGAATATTTTCGTGACAGCAAAATCTGAATCTAGGCATAGCATTAAACAGGACATCATTCCCTAAAGCTTGTGCTATCTTCTCAAAGCTGTTAGAATGCACCACAATTTGAGGCTTTGGAAAAAAAAGATTGATTAGACCTCAATTTACTTGATTGCACGGATCACATGATGATCTAAATCCTTGGTGTATTGATCGTGTCATTTTTTTAATCTGTTTAACTCAAAGATTAGCTTCAGAACTAAGGACTGACTGGTGAACAAGTTGGAGGGGAAGAACGACAAACACGTTACAATCCTCTTAGAAGTATGGAATGAGCAGGATGGACGAAATATATCACCATCATCAGTTCAGTCAATAAACCATTGCGCAGTTAAATTTAGGTTCAGCTTAGTTAGATGATCCTCAGGCTTCAAAGCCTATACGGTTAACCTTATTAATTATTTCGGATTTTTTTCCTTGCCCGTGAAATAAATCTTCCGCTTCCTCAACAATGAAGCACCATGTCGAGAGGGGGGTTTTTCTCCGGCTTCATATTTTTGAGACTGTTAATTCAAAAGTTTAAAAAATTCTCATTTATTCTTTACTTATATAAGATGTTATAAAGGTCAATTGTGTTATAAGTATGGCACCTTTCCTACAAAGCCGGAAAATGCGGCGAAACAAACAAGATGTTGCTTGTCACCTTAATAACTACCGCGTACATTCACATCCACTTCAATCCTTCATCCTTCCACGATCAGGTAGTATATCCATTGCAATTATTTCTTATTTACTGAGTTCCAAGGTCAGGAAAACTATATTTCTCTGTTTTAACGAGTTGAGTAAATCCATACTCCGAGTCAGAGGGCTTTGTTCAGCCAAATATAATTACACACAAAACTTCACCAGCTTACATGTAATGTAGTAATACTCCTTGGTCATAAAAGCGCTGGATTCAAAATTCCCTGACGAATTAAAGCAGGCGTACAAGATTGGTCTTTGCCGTCATCGGGAGTTAACCAACCCTTTATCTAGTCGTTGTTTTGAGACTGTTCATAAAAAATTTAAAAATTTGGGGAACAGTGCGAGAACAATGTGTGAACAATGTGTGAACATATCACATCTAATTCACACCACAGAGAACAATGCTTTCCATCATTAGTATAAATACAGTTTCCCCCAGTTTTATGTAAGAGTCTGCTCCATCTTCACCGAATTTCCTAAAAGCACAAGCCGATATGGACTTTTTCGAATCACTTTGCGCCTTTGACGAAAGGTTTTACGAAGCTTGTGGTCATGTAGTGACGGAAGTTAAACACACGAATAATTGCCGACAGGAAAATCATGATCCTTATGGCCATGGTCAACTTCTTGGTCACATGTGTGATTGCTATCACTTCAAACAAGCCTTGAGCGTTCATTCATTATGCCCGTTCTGCTCCGATCCCGATTACAATGCCGCTAATGTATGGAGATCTGACAGAAATGATGAGCCACTTCTCAGACTCGATATCCAACCTCGTTTGGTGTACTGGATGGAATACATTGCTGAGCAGAGACGGCTTTATGCAAGACAAGAATCTTTGGAATCCAATGCCCGAACGGCTCTCACAGATGTCGAAAATTTTGTGGAACAGTCTCCTGATGGATTTCCTGATGGTCCAGAATATGAGAGAATTGGTTTGGTGTTCCTAAGGTGTGAGAAGATGCGCGTGTGGTATCTCGCACAGCAAAACCATCATCTCTGGGAAATTAGAAGAGGAATACCCCTTTCCGAGCGTCGATATCTCTTCGATGAGGCAGATGTCAATCCCGACATCCTTGCACCGGTTTTGTTCGCAGATATCCCACCTGACGAATATTGCGGCATCTGCCGGTTGCCTTTGAGTGATCGCGAAGCTTGGGGATCCAACGGCCTTCGTCGGGTGTTCTGTGGCATTCATATATACCATCATGATTGCATTGTCCCTTGGTTCAGGACAGGCGGTGGCCAACAGGTGACATGTCCTACTTGTAGAGCAAGAAGAAGTCTCCCCCGCCCACCGGTTCAGGAATGGCAGATTCCACCCGAGCAAGTTGAAGGGGATTTTTTGATTTATTAGCGAGATGAGTCAGTTTCTTTTCCTTTTAGGACCAAGAGCACATGAATGATTAGCGCAAGAAATGCCCCTTCAGAATTCTTTATGATTTCCACCACTTTTATGACTGAATTTCGACCCCAATGTAAAATATATCCCTATCTTAAGTAATCATCTTCCAAAACTATCGCCCCAGTAGCTCTTACCATTGCGTGAGTGAAATTTTCTAGTAAACAATCGTTATATTTCTAATTAGCTGAATCTGTGTTTCTCCGGTCTATGTAGCTATTCTCAGATATGCATATCCAAGTTTCGAAGCACAGTGTCCAAACACGTAATGATTTTTGAATGCATCCCAAATTTGATGTGATATAGAAGGTTGAAATCATCTGAAACAACAATGGTGGACTAAATAGCCTGATTATCCTTTGAGTTTTACACTCTCAGAAACTCCTTTACGATCTCATCCTATCATTCTAAAAACTATTGGGCGGCTGGTCTCAAAATTGACGATATTTCCCCCCTGAATACCAGTAATCTTCTACATGCCTTTGATTTTCACTGATTGTACATATCATTTATCCAAATTTGGAACATTCAAGCCCGCCGACTATGTTACGAGGTTCAGAGAAAAGATGCACAGGTCAAGGGTGAAAGGGTAATTTGGTAAATATGTTAAATTTTCAGTCAGGAAAGCAAATCAGAGCGCGCAGCTGGCTTCCATTTCATTCGAATTTCCTTAGTCAATGATGACCCTCCACCCATCACCAAGCGTCCCATTATTTGGACTAAGGCCACCCCAAATCATAAATTGTTTCGTGCCTGTCATCGAGCTACCAAAATAACGCCTTCCAGTCCATGCTCCACCTTTTTCTTCATCCTCACCCACCTCTATTCCACTGATTTCGAGACGGGACCATTCTCCCTCGTGACTTTCTACTCCAGGTAACTTCTCTCGCACGAAATCTTTCACCTTTGCACCCGAATATTGCGCTGGCGGAAGTTGATAGACCCAAATATCTGAAGAATACTCACCATCTTTGGATCCCAAAGCTAACAGTAGATAATCTCTGCCATTTCCGGTGGTGATAAAATGTAAGACTGCATAATCACTAGGAAATGGTGTCTCCAAAGATTTACTCGTTTCCGTTTCCAGTCTCTCCCACTGACAGTTGAATTTGGAGTTGCTCAAAGAACTATCAGCCAAATCTTTAGTTACATCATCTACTGTGCCGCCGGTAGGATGTTCCAAAAAGTCGATTGTTCCCGGGAAGTTTGAGCCATCTGATACCTCTTTACTGCCAGAAAATTTCCACAGCTTTCCCTGTCCACAAGTGAGATTGATTCCCGGCCTCGGTTTTCCTGGTGCATCCGGGAGTCTAGTCCACTTCCCTTCATCCAAGTAAAACACCCATACATCATTCGAAAGCACGTCATCTGATGATTTTCCTCCATGGATGAAGATTGCAGATCCATCAGGACTTGATGTGCTGATATGGTCTGACCTAGGAAGAGGAAATGTTGTATGTGGAGGAGGATCCAGGAACGACCACTTCGATGATAGTGGGTCAAAGATCCACAATCGACCATTTTCTTCCAAAGGCTTAAGGTTATGCTCGCCAGGTGAGTATCCATTGCCACCAAAAATAAAGACACGGTTACGAGCGACAGTAGCTGAATGAAAAATACGAGCTGATGGTACAGGAGCCTTGTTCCATTCTCCATCTCCGGCTGCTGGTATTGATCGTAAAACTGCAGTTGTGGTATTCTCATCGGTTGAGATATGAAGCTCACGCATATCATTGCTTAACTCCACAGATTCCAAATTCTCAGAACCACCAAAAATATAGGCCCTATCACTAATCACTGAAATTGTATGTCCACATCTGGGTAATGGATCAGTGGTTGTGACATGTTCGAGGTGTCCTTTTAGGGGTATCGTCGGTTTGGATAGATAATAAGCTGCAATGCCTCCTTCAATTGCAGTTTCGACACCATACGCAGCGGCTGTTGCAGCAATTGGTTCCATGATTATTTATCTATGTTTTCTCGTTGTAAGAAGGAGGAGTTGTTCAGTCATTTCATCTTGATGAGCGTTGGTTCAGCTTCTGAGCTGCCGATGACGTAATGATCAGCACAGGAATAAAGAACGAGCCTTTAATCACTAGAACCACACTCGCTATCTCCACCCATTGATAAATACACCTGCTAGGGCAACAACAAAATCGATTGCATCATATCTCGCAGTGACGGACTGAACCCTAAGACTAATATAACCTTATGATATGAATGATAATTTCTACAGCCAGATTCACAGAACATCTAGTAGGAAAGATCTGGAGCTATAAGTGAAATAGGCCAAAAGCTGGGGATCCTGTCGGTCATCATTAATCTTGACTTCCATGATTCATATTGATAGAATTGACCAGCAGACATGAGTAACCTAGAAAAGGGCGAAAGGCGGTACAGGAATACCGTAAATACAAGAAGATAACATATATACAAGCAATCTCTCCTATAGTTATTTTTCAATCACTAATAACCGATCTTCCTATTTATCAGCCAACATACTACCCAAACACTCTCACTCCCCATTCACTTCACTTTAATTTCACAAATTCCATAAGTTCGACACAATCCAAAGAGACACCTTTAGCCTCCGATCTTCGGAGCAACAGCCACATGTAGAAGATTACCTCTCTCAGATCAAATTATCCTATCCAAAATTCAGAGCCACGTCCAGACCATAGCTTCCACAAAAGTTTCCTCTGGTGTATCTAATTATCCCCAGATGAAATATGGGAGATTTATACATGCATGCTAAGTAAGTTAGATCATACCATGAGGCATTTTGGAGGATAGCAGCTTCATCATTCTTTATGAATGGAGAAGGAAAATAGTCTAGAGATGCGATTCAAGTGACTAAGCCCATCCACAATCACCATATAAAACAAAACATACTAATTTGATATCCAGTGTTTTAACATATTCCAAGAACTTTGGGAGGATGATTTTATTAAATTTACAAAAATAATTATCATAAAGTCAAGACTATTTTCTAACATGATTTCATAATGTCCTTTCCACAGGTATGTCACCCTAACATGAATTATATTATCTATATTTATACCATACTACTATAAATTATACTCTTCATTTATTCCTCTAGGAATACCCAATAATGCAAGCGGAGTCAGACGAGATGATAAATAAACGAAAAAGTAACTCTGCCCAAAGCTCCCAGCCGCTTCCACAATTGCCACCCCCCCGCACCGCCTTTTCTTCCAGCCGCTCCACCCAGAATGCTATTGCTGGCAGCCCAAACACGTTTAAAATTCCCTACCCTATTCCTAGCTCAATAGACCAAATCTGGAGGCGGGTTTCTCCTCGGTATTATCAATATTCGGCGTCTTCCTCATCAGTGCTGAAACTTGACTTTCTAGCCCTGAAATTTATTAGAAACGTGTGCCTCGTGGAAACTAAATCCGGCGAGAAGTGCATCTAATTTTGATTTTCAAGCCGCTTGCCATTGGGCATAATAGTGGGCATTGTGTTCCCCTCGTTTTCGGAGACGTCCATTCTTTTAGACACGGGTTTTTCTCCACGTCCTTGTTGCGGATAAGCCATGCCCACCCTCTGAGAAACAGATACTTTTTTAGAAAGTCGAGGAGGTTTTGGTCGATCTGAGGTTTCTTGTGTGGACTTACGGCGAGATGCGCCGTCGTCAATATAATCCGCTACTTCCGGTGCAGGTTCAGCCAAGGACATTTGGGGGAATTGTCTTTCTGCAAGGGTCCGATTTCCTCCCATGACAGTTCCAGGGACAGATTTTAATCTGTTCATCCCTGCCGAATTTGGATTGGCGGTCTTTGATTCATCATCGACATATGTCCCTGCTGAAACTGAATGGGAAGTCATAGATTCAGGCTCAACCGCGTCCAGGAGCTTGTCCATTTTCGCCAAAACATCTTCCACAGTTGTGACAGCTCCAAATATCCCCCCTTCTTCAGTAATGGACTCAACAGCACTTTTGTGATGGTCATAGACACCAGCAGCACACGCATCTTCTACCAAGACGCAATCAAAGTTGTTATCATTGGCGTCCCTCATTGTACTCATTACGCAGACATCTGTTGTTACACCGCAGAAAATCAGGTTCCTGATCCCCTTGACGTTTAGCATGAGCTGAAACTCTGTATGCTGGAATGCACTCCGACCGGGCTTATCGATGATTTGCTCATTCGGTCGAGGCGCTAATTCATCTATAATCTCGTGGCCTTCCTCCCCGCGAATCAAGAGACGTCCCAGTGGGCCAGAGTCACCAATACCAAGGCGGTTCCCGTTGTTTCTTGAGCGAAAATGCTCGCGCTTAGAAAGTGTTGACAGGTCAGCTCTGTGGCCTTCACGAGTATGGTAAATAGTGAAACCTTTGGCTCTGCAAGCATCGAGAAGTTTGCGAATATTAGGAACAATGTTGAGGATTGGCTGATTGTCAATACCTTGATTTTTCAGATATCCTTTGTCGGAGGCAACTGTAGTCAACTAAATTAGTAGGTTCTTTTACATATTTGCTTGTTTTCAAGATAGATTTATTGGAATCAAAAGGCTTAGAGGCGCAATAGTCTTATAAACGTGTTTTTCTGGTGTACAAACAATGTCGTAATGACAAATAGTTGTCAGAATTTCTGATCGACCCACGTACCGCATGCAGTCGGCGTGCATTTGGAAACAATCATAGAGCATCTCTTACATCGTTTTTACCCCCAAGGAGGAAGGGAAGGGAACGTAAGACTCACAATCTTTCTGCATGTCGATAATGACTAACGCAGTGGTGGATCTTTGAAATGAATGGTCATGAGGCCAATGATAAGGTCTGGCAGAAATCTGTCTTGTCTCTTGGTATTCCTCCACAAAAGAATCGCTCGCCATATCAAGGTCCATGGATGCCGGCTCAGAGGGGTGCGGATGATGTTCTGGCGATGACATTTCGAGAGTTTGGCAGTACTTTGGTTTCGAAACTGAACGTACTCGGTTCCGATGGAAGTTGAGGATTTTGGACAAAAGAGAAGATTTTCTCGATTTTGTAGGTTTGCTGTTCGCTACAACGACTGCTCCTCCTGCACGAGATTTGATTTCGTATTTTAACTCATCGATTTCGTCGAAGATTTTATCAGAAGCCACTGATGCATCGCCGTTGGTACAAATCTTGGATAGAATTTGGTGGGGTTCAACAATTGGAAGAATGGTGGATGAATCAATTTGAATTTTGATTGAGGAGGGAAGAATTTGTGAGGGGGAAAGAATTTGTTGGCAAACATTAGAGCCATTTGGTCCTTCCATTTTGAGAATGTTTACATAGGTGAGGTGAATACGGTAGAAGTTGACAACTCAAGAGATCACGAGTAAATAGATAAGGGAGGAAGGAAAGAAGCTTTGATCCACAGAAAACACCTTATGGTCAGTCTAGGGGCAAATAACAGATGAAGACGAAGAGATAATGAAGAGATTATGAAGGATAAAGAAGTTGAAGGAGAGAAAGTTTGGAGGTAGGTATTTAATGTATAACTATATCGGTTTTGCTTCATTGTTTGATATATTGATCTAACAAACTTCTTCATTTTGATAGGATGCTCCAAAGGACTGATCATATACTTCCAGCAGATACAGGAAGACCTTGTTCTGCCACGGGTACCTACAAATATTGCGGGGAGTTCATGAGAACATGGCGTAAGACTTCAAGTGAAGCAATCATCAATGACGGCTCATTGCAGGGGGAAAGCCATGCCCGCTTTGATGCAATTCACTACGTATGATCCTCCGTGGAGCGTCAAATAGAATTCAACAAAGCCTCAACATACTCCCTTAAAATTGTATTACGACGTCCTAATCCTTTAAGTCAGTCGTCTATTTGGTGAGATCCTGCACCAGCCTGCTCCCCTACTTACTTGCAGTGCAAAAATCCGGGGTAGTACATGCGGGAATCTTGCAGATTCTGGAATGGGTGTACTAGCCCAGCCGATGTGTTGGTATCACCCAATTGTAGATCAATGCAGGTCGCACAAACCAGAAATTCGGATTAGTGTGCAATAAGTAGGAAGGGGGAAAAAAAGAATCATCGAATGAAATGCTGGGCGGTGTGCAGCTTCCCGTCTCGTTTCACCACAATGAATAATGGAAAAGAAGAATGGCGCTGGGACTTGCGCAGGTTCCATGTACATATCCGACGGAAGAAAAAGCCTGCTGAAGCATTTCCCTTTTCCTCTTCCTTTTTCCCCGCGGCGATGAACCTTGTGGGGCCGAGAAGGGATGGTGAATACGCAAAGCATCGAGAAGAAAGTTCCTCGTCCAATCTCATGAGTGGGTAGCTCAAGTTAACACGCTCAACGCTGAACTTAGATATTGGTCGCCGGGAACATTGTTGGTAGCTGCCTGAATCAGAGGCGACGGGATCAAAGAGCAAATGTTTCGTATAGATCTCCAACACATTCAGCGCGAGTCATTGCGTCTAGTAGGTGCCGGTGAACAGACGATGAGACTCGGCCACCTTCGGTCGGAGGTATGCAATAACCCTCTTGAATTGTTTGAAAACAAACAACCAATATTTTCCTGCAATTGCATCGTGTTACCAGAATAAAATTCTATCATATCTCAAATCTAGTTCACAGCTTTCGCAGTTCGGGCTTCAAGGATAGGGAAGTAGTCTCCTTTGATGTTAAATGGGCTTAGATCGTACGTCAAGACTAGACCACGTTATGTCGTTTACGCTGTGTATAGTTTGTAGATTGGGGAGAGCGAGGAGGTGGTCCGATTTGAAAGGTGTAGTAGTTAAACCAAGATCTCGGACAATACATGTTCATTCGTATATTTATATGCAAGCATCCATGCAAGCAAGCTTAGAAAGCCGAGGAAGTCAATTGCAGTACGTACCATATTTTGTGGCATATCACGAGAAGAAAATGAATCGTAGTGGATTCGAAATTTTTATGTTGATGAACAATGGAGAAAAAGAGAGCCAGAGATAAGCCTACATAAAAAAATTATCCCAGTAGTGTTTTGCTCCGGACCAATCGAATTCTCCAATCATGACCCCGCCGACCAAACAATCCAACGCTCATCCAAACATTCGCTCCCCATTCTTTAATCTTTTCTCCGACCCCATGTTGCAAGACAAGGTGCAAGATACAGCAACATGATGGGCTAGCCGGAAAGAGCCGTGATAGATGAGATAGATGAGATACTGACAAACCATTTGACATCGGACACAAATGACAACATGGAGAATCAACCCTATCTCAGCTCTCTACCTCTATCAGTCACTACACTTCGAACCTAGCTACCTAAGTCTATATCATTTGATCGAGGAGAGTCTAGCATGGCTATTCCACAAAGATCCCTCCAATTTGTTCCCCAATGTTGCATTAAACTTGCATGCCCATCTTCCTCCCTTCTGATATCCGTCAATGAGATCCCGAAAAGGTAGGGATCTCTCGCTGAATGCTCTGGATGTGTTTATAAATACCTTAGGTTGTATCCTCGGTCAAATTTCCTCCACTGCTTAATCAACAGTACAACATATCTTGGAAGTTGCCACTGCCTTGTTCCAAAGCTGTGGTATTGGGATTCTTCATCTCGAGTATCTGCATTTCATTGTAACGAACAGGATGAAAGAAGAAGCGTTTGTGGGAAAAGTCTTTCCTCCAGGTGTGGCCGAAGATGCTGCTCTGGAGAATATGGGTTATCGTCCGGGTGGGTCGACCTCCTCGATTCTACAAACTGGCGTCATTTGACCGTTCGCTGATAAGCCTAATTTCAGAGCTCAAGCGATCATTCGGTCTTCTAGGCATGATTGGCTTCTCATTCTCCATTGTTACGAGGTAAGTAGTCTTCTGCGTATGCTGTGCATCTTCTGAATCCCAACACCGGTGATCGGCACCGGCGTTGCAACCTTGGATCAGAAAAAACGTGGCAAGATGGGACGCTTAACGCTTGCTGACGGCTCTTTGCAGTTGGAGTGCCCTAGGTGGTGTGCTTGTCACAGGTGTCAATGCTGGTGGTCCACCGGTAGTGAGTAACCTTTCACATTTCTCATTTAAATCTGACCATCCCTTCATTTCCATGCTTAATTCTCCTATCTATGGGTCGATTTCCAGAGTCTTAGTCGAATCTCGAGGAAGTTCATACATCGCACTGCACTGGTATTGCGACGTAGCTCCAAACATGTTCCACGACGTCCGAGACATTTGAAGTTGTCAATAATGACAAAATGTATCTTGATGCTACTCGAACGCGCAACTAACAGCAATGACTTACGCAGATGATTTGGGGATGGGTGGGCATCAGTATCGTCTCTCTTTGCGTGGTCTACTCCATGGCAGAAATGTGCTCCGAGTATCCCGTTGCCGGGGGCCAATACTCATGGGTCTATATTCTCTCACCGAAACCCGTAAGGAGACAATTCTCCTATCTGACGGGATGGTTTATGATAATCGGTCAGTCATACTTCCCCTAGTCATATTTGACATCATATTTCAGTCGTACCAGCGAGGGAAAATGATACCGAAAGATGTATCTCATGACCTTTCATGAGGTATTGACACTATGTTCCTTGTTTTCTGTGCGAAATAAGATTTCTGACTTCCTTGACATGAGTACAGGTATTCTTGCCATGGGGGCAACCAACAGCTTCATCGGCGCGAACTTCATCCTAGGTCAAGCGAACCTAGTTAACCCATCATACGTAATTCAGAGGTGGCACGCGGTCCTGGTAGCCTATGCGGTGACTTTGATTGCGACCTTCATCAATCTATGGGGATCAAAGATTCTTGACAAAGTATCTACAGTTGCGCTGATCTTCAATATTACATCATTTATTGTGACGGTCGTCACAATTCTAGCATGCAACACCCATAAGCAAAGTGCTGGTTTTGTCTTCCGGGACTTTCAAAACTTTACAGGATTTGGCACAGCTATGGCTGGGATTATTGGGATACTACAGCCAGCTTTTGGCATGTGTTGTTGTAGGTTCTTTCTACCACACTAACTTTTCTCTCACCATAGTCTAATATCTTCCCAACTTGTTTTGGTTTGGTTTAACTTGATGATGAGGCTAACATGAAGTGACGACCTAGACGATGCACCATCCCACATGACTGAAGAACTCAAAGATGCCTCTAAAGAAGCTCCCCGTGCGATGGTCCTCTCGGTTTACATTGGAGCCATCACCGGATTCATCTTCCTCATCGCGGTCTGCTTCTGCGTCGGGGACATCGACGCTGTTGCCAACACACCTACTCTGGTTCCACTCATTCAAATTTACGCCGATTCAACAAACAGTCACATTGGAGCATGTTTCCTAGCATCCATGATTGTAGTAATCAACGTCGCATCCTCCAACGCACTGCTAGCGGAGGGGAGCAGAAGCCTATATGCATTCGCTAGGGACAATGGACTTCCATTCTCGAGCCAAATTAGTAAAGTCAGTACTAAACATCAAGTTCCTGTTGTGGCTATCATTATCGGAAGTGTAGTACAAATGGCATTCAACAGCATTTACTTTGGGACCGTAACAGGATTCAATACTGTAATTGCCATTGCGACGGAAGGATTCTATCTCTCCTACGCCATGCCTCTTCTCGTGCGCTTAATATCTCATTTCGATAGATCGCATCGTCAACTCACAGGACCTTGGGCTATGAGACCTGCGGTTTCGTTGCTAGTTAGTGGAGTTGGTCTTGCATATCTACTTTTTGCTTGTATTACTTTTAATTTTCCCTCTGTTTATCCGGTTACCAGCGACAATATGAATTATACATCTGCGGCAATAGGAGTAATTATGACGGTGGCAGCGGTGACTTGGGGAACTACTGCCAGAAAGAGGTTTTCGGGACCGGAACTTGAGTGTGTGGATGTGGTGGCGGGTGTGGAGAGGACAGATTCGGATGAGATGAGTAGAAGGGAGAAGAAGGAAGAAAAATAAGAGTGGTTACTTGGGATGGGAGAGGGATATGATGATGACGACGGCGGTACTGTTCATGAAATAGAGGGGTAGAATAGAGTAGACAATATTATGTGAATGGAACTTTTGTGCGCGTTGCTTGAACGCATTTGTCCAATTTTATAATAATTTATATAATTTGTATAATGTAAGATTACCAGAGATTATCGACCTCTTCATTGAATAAAATGGTTGCCCGCAAATTATTAATGGAGAGCAATGCAATTGCAAGACCAAGATTTGGATTTTCGCGATTGATCACTTCTCGGGTCATGAACAATATTTTTCTCAACATTCATTGACCCCGTGACTTGGTCATAAGAGGTTTGGATTGATGAAAATAGAAAGGCAATCTTATGTTTCGAAACATAATGCGATCAGACATGACACCTCTTTTTGATTGGATGAATTTTGGACGTGGGACAGACAGCTGAGACTGAAGGATGAAAGAATTTCTTTCGGAGATGATTTTGTGTGAGATGTTGATCGTTTCCACAGAATTGGAATGTTTGAATGTATCTGGCTGGAGATTGATTGATATTGGTGACAGGAAGTACGTGTATGGGTGTATATATGCTTTTGAGGGATATCTTAATGAGAGGTCTTTGCTTTGCCTTGCCCCTCACAATAATCCGTGTGGAGAAGTCGAGCTGGCAGACCAAAATCCTTAGTAAGTCATGAAGGAAATATAAATATCGAATCCAAAGTAAGCTTTCCTTCTATAGGATAAAATAAGAGAGATAGATGATTAGTATTGAGGAATTGACCTTGGCTTCAATTCCTTTGCACCATATCATACCTATGTCAAAGCAAAATACACCATCAGGTGATCTGCAAGGAATAAAAGTTACCGTTAGATGCCAGGCCGCCTAGGTACATGAATGACATTGTGCAGAAAGTTATATCCCGTAACCCTAAGGTTACTTACTGCACGAGTAGCTAAAATTATCATGGGACGTTTTATCTTACACGTCAACACGTTGATGCTAGCAGTGAATAATCCCACAATTATCGATTTTAGTTGCATAAATGTGAATGACCGAGGGGTAATAAGTGAAAGGTACTGGTGTCTGGCGTACTAGGCGAGTACTCCGGAAGTTGTTAGATGTGATGTGGACGGAGACGGAGATGGAGATAGAGATAGGGTGACGATGATGATGATGATGATGATGATGATGATGTGATGGTGATAAAGATGATGAGAGTCAAAGAATTCATAGACGATAGAAAAGATGTAACTATTCATATTGATATTTTTCTCACTACATCGATATATGAGCCATCCCCTCTATTATTTATAGGAAGAATGAGAATGAATTAATTGAGTGAAAAGGCGGACCAGCATTTTACCTCTCATGCTCACCGTTCATGTGACTGCCAGTTGTTAAAATGTGGCTGGGTAAGCCATTCATTCAATTTTACACCGTACGGAGAATATGAATGATATGAATGACTGATGAGTGATGATCTATGAATTCAAACAAACATGGTTGTTGCTGGATCAGTGGCTTACTAGTATAAACCTAACGTTAAATATCTATTTACCGGGCTCTAATTCCCATCCCATACCTAATCGTACTTTGTAACTAACCATGAATCTATAATCCCTAAATCTATAATCCCTAAATCTATAATCCATAAATCTATAATCCATAAATCCATAATCCATAACCCATAATCCACCCATGTTATAATTCCATAGTCCATAGTCCATAAGTCCATACTACCTTACCGTACCTTGGTACACAAACATCAAAGAAGTTAACCACTCAAATTTCTAGAATTTCTAGAATCTCTCTTCCCCATGCCCCAAATGTCGGTCTTCCCACTTCTTCACTCCTAAAACAAACCCTTTTCCGCTTTCCGCCCTTCTTCTCTCTCTCAGGACTCAGGAGCTTTCTCGTTGTGCAGCCTAGCCCGCATCATCATCACCATCATCATCATCAACCACATCACACTCACACTCCCATACACACCCACATACATATATACACACTTACATCCTTGGACAACCATCATCATTATCCATTATCGACACCGCGAGAAGAGTATCAAGTCGGTTTCTCTTTTCATTTCTTTTTCTTCTCTTTTCTTTTCTTCACTATCTACATTATCTTATCTTATTTCGAATTAAATCGGCAAACGCAATATACCTTCGTTTTTACTTTTTATAACCCGATATTCACTCCATCGGTATATACCGACAAACGAACATCGACGACAATAACAAACTCAAGCTCAACCGCAACTTCCTTGATCCTTCTTCCATTTGAATCTTGAGAAAACGCCCATTTATTACACTTCCATACCAACCTAAGAAGTTCTTTTTTACGTTTCGAATTGCAAAAAACCTACTGTACAATCAATATCTACTACTACTTATGGATTGAATGTACTTGACATCAACAATAAACAAAACATTCAACTACCGCTTCAAATAGGAATATTCAACCAAATAAATACATCAGAACCATCCAAGGATTTTCATTTCTCACTTCACATACTTCAGCAGTGCTACAGTACACTTTCATATACTACTACTACTACTACTACTACTACTACTACCACCACCTTAATTATTGTTTCATATTACTTTACGGGAAGGTTAGAGGTGATTCACGACTCATTACGACCATTATTGTACACGAAAACCAATCTTCCATCCTCCTTACCACCTCGATCCCTCACTCTCTACTTCGCGATCAAAACATTTCAAAAATCCCGACTTTGTGTGGTGACCATTTACCACATTACACCTGCATTTCGATTTTTTGACCGCCAAACGAGTATTTGTTTATGGTCAACAACAACAGTCGCAACAGCTGCATATCCTATTGGTCACTACCTTGTAAGATTGCAGGTGCAAGGAACGGATGTTACCGCCAAGCAACAGAAAGAGCTTAAGATAGTAAGAAGTCACGACACGATACCATACGAATTGAAGATCGGCCAGAAACAACAAGAGAATAACCACAGATGTCGGAATTACCATCTTCTCCGCCTTCGGATCCAGTCGACGCCATCGCATACTACAAACTACAATATGAGCAATTGGAGGCAGAATTGATCGATTTTCAGGCGAGTTCGCAAGAGTTGGAAGCGGAATTAGAGAAGGATGTATTGGCTGCGGAAAAGAGGGAAAAAGTATTGCGGGAGAAGGTAGAGAGTTTGGAATTTGAAGTGGAAGAATGGAAGGTATGTCTTTTCAAAGAGGTGAACAGGATAGATCCGTAGCATAGTTGGCTAACGAGGATTTATTCGTAGACAAAATATAAGCAATCCAAGAATGAAGCAAATGCGGCGCAAAATACATTGGAGAAGGAGATCACCTCTCTGCGAGAAGCGAATCGGGCGATGCAGCTACAATTGCGAGACATTGAAGTTCAACATGATGACATCGAGAGGCAGGCGCGAAATACCTTTTCATCCCTGGAGGATATGGAATCAAAATTTAACATGTCTATTGAACGAGGAGTAATGATGGAAGAGGAAATCAAGATTGGTGAAAAGGAAAGGGAACAACTTCGGATCGAAACACAAAGATTGCGCGATGAGTTGTCGGACTTAAAAGTAGAGGCAGACATTATGCAAGACAAGCTACGCAAAAGACAATATCCATCCATCACGACGGATTATATGACACCAAGTACTCCATCATATGAACCTTTTGGTACATCGCCAAGATCCACAGCTTCCTCTCCAATCATCAATACTCCACCAGACACAAAATCCATCTCCACGACAGATACCATATCAGAAACTCCTACCCCTCCATCCCCACCAATGTCAGAAGCTTCCGCAACGGCACGAACTGGTCTAAACACGCAGATGAATTTACCTCAAAGCAAACTCAAAATGCCAGCTGGAAACTCAAGCGCAACATCCAAGCAAGGCCTATCTCGTTATGCATCTGGGACAGTACGTAACTCCCGAGGAGCAGCGCCGGATGGCAATTCGAAAACGAGGAGTGCAACGCCAGCAGTGATTCGTCAAACGAAACAAAAGGCACCACCTACACGCGGTTTGCCAACTTCAACATCCCTCACACATATCCGAAGTCTCACGGCGCAAATGCAAAGATTAGAACAAAGAGTCCAGTCTGCCAGATCAAAATTACCGGCGCCCGTCGCTAGTCCCTCTCAAACAACATCAGCTATGGGTAATAATTATATGCCCCCCGGTGTCGCAGTACGGAATAGGAACAGGACTGCAGGCAGTACCGCTAGTGCAAGTACCACATCATCCATGACTGGAGAAGAAACCTCAATAAAACATCTTCCCCGAGTATCCGTCTCGGGAATCGGCAGACTCTCATTTGGACCGGTTGCAAATAGAGACGGGCACGATAGTAGTCGACACAGTAGTAGGCCGCCTAGTCGACCAGGGAGTCGCGCTAGTGGCTCAATTTATGATCGGCCACCAAGTCGATCGACAGCAAGTCGCCCAGGCGCCAAGACACCAACATCTCATTCTTCACAATCACAAGTGGCGGATCCAGTCAGGGCGAAGAGCAGTCTAGGGGGAAACTATGCGGATAAGCATGGGGACGGACGACCTCACACACACTCACAAAGCGTGTCACACATTGGCTATGGCGTCGACGAGAACAGAGGATCCGACTATTCGACTCCCCTGGGCCGAAGAGGAACTGTCAATGGCTCCGAGGGGTTGAGCATTACACCGCTATCAGGACTTCCTCGTAGGAAAAGTGGTGGACAGTCTTTATCGATGTCGGGTCTACCCATGCCTAGGAGAACAAGCACGAGCCACGGATTTCGAGAAGATGAGGAGAGAATTATCAATCCTAGACAACCGGCGGGACTCAATAAAGCTCCCACACCACCAAGTGGAAGGCCAAGGAGATTGAGTGGTGTTGGGGAATGTTATTAAGCTCTTATGGATGAAGAGTAACTGTTTCTTCCTCTTCGCTTCAACTGTATACTGTCATGGAAATGGGAATTTGGGATCATATTTGAACGAGGGTGGAGGTCTGTATATCTGGGTTGCGTGCATGGACTAGGGCGTTTGTTTTTTCTCACTCGTGCATAGCTGGGCGGACATGGAACGGGGTACAGTTTGGGATTGATACTACTGCTATACCTCTTTTTTGTTGATTTGCTCTGCTCCTCTTATCCTTCTCTTTCAAGGGGAGAGAGTTTTTCGTTTCCTTCGTAAATAGTGGTGAGGACTGGATGGATGGCTGATGGCAGGAGAAGGGGCGGGGTTGAGGAGGTTTTCATTTGTTGGCGAGAGGGAACACGGGAGGGGCTGGACTGGTAAAACAGGTACGGAGAAAGAGCATGGATGAATGGATGGATGGCATGGGATGGATGGCATGGGATGGCTGAAAGTGAGCGCTACAGACACAAGCAGAGTACTAGAATGAAGGAAATGATTATGATGATTCAATTGAATGGTAATATATTGATGTTGTGATGCAGTAAACATGGAGTTGTAGATGAATGCTGTTGTGAAGAGAGATTAAATGTTGTTGATGTGTTGATGCAGTAATACATGGAGTCGTATGAATATTGTGAAGACAGATAGATTGAATGAATGAATGCCAAAGTAGATTTCCAAGACGCAGCAAAGATCATCCTCTAATTAGGTACGGAGAGACGGGAGAATGTTGAATAAGAAAGATAAAAATAAAAGAAAGGAAAGGAAATTCATGTCATGTTCCTGCAGGTCGAACCAAATATATTGATGTGGGTACCTCGACGGATGACGGATGTAGGATGTAGCTGTGATGGGATGGATTGGGAGACGGAGGCCGAAATAAGTTTCGGGTTCGGGTGCGGGCTGGCTGGCTGGCTGGTTGATAATTACTTAAGCTTGATTTGTTGATGGGTGGATGGGTGGGTGTATTTACACTGTATATTCTAGTATTAATTGGTTAGTTAGTTAGTTACTACTCGAGTAAATTAAATCTACGAGGTACACTACTGTACGTAGATAGGTATGTAGGTATATATATATATATTGAGAAAGATACGGAAGAAGTAAGCTCGCTGATGTGGTTGTTGCTGTGCTGCTCGAGAAGGACGTACCCCATCGGATGTCCGTGAATTCGTAGATAGTAGATAGATACACCAGCCCTCGTATTATATTACTGTATATTATATTAATTATACAATGGATGATTGAATCTTGATAGACGCTCCGCTGGCCCTCCGGGGGCCACTGCCGTGGAGGCAGACTAGGTTGTCTATGCGGGCTTATCCCCATGATTGGGAATGGAATGGAATGGAATGAAAGGCAATAGTTTGGATGTTTGGATGTTTGAATTTGAGGGCTAAATGGTGTGGATTTGGTATGTATGTGCCGGACCTTAATTTTTCTTTCTTTTTTTGGGAGAGGGGTGGATTGATGGGAGAAAGAGAAAGAGGAATAGATGATGTATGTCAATATGGATGTGGATATGGATAGAGATAGAGGTAGAGATAGGTAGAGTAGAGAGAGTCAAAGCACATGAGGTTTGCGAGATGAAGAGATTCTGTGGTGTAATCTTACATTGATTTATTGTAAGCTCTTACACTACTGTAAGTGATTGTACGGAGGAATAAAGATTTCAACCTTACTGCAATGCTACTTACGGTGCTTCCTGCAAACCAAAGGTTCCACCAAATTCTCAATATTATCTTACGTACCTAATAAGCCTTAGGTATGTAAGACTACTATGAATCTATGATTATTTTTACCCCTGTTTTAAGGTTAGCATCGGAATTGATCGACCGGCTAATGTCATTCCAGAAGCGTGGCCACGATGGATGTGTAGGGAAGAATTATTGAGAGAGAGAACTTTGATATTGTAGCTGAGAATGAGAATTAACTTGAGAATGAAATTTATAAGATATCTCTAAATAATTCTTTATTTTCTTGATATTTGATATCTGTGTATTACTGTAAAAGAATGTGATGTACTACCTAATATGTCAAAAATACCCCGATCAAATCTCCAGGTTTGTGCCGGACTTTTCTCAAAACTCAAAAGCCTTAAATTTTTTAAAGTTTAAAGTGGATCCGTCCAATGCCAGAGCTCACCAATTCGTGATCGTTGGGAGACGCACTTTACTCGCTTCGGTTTAGTGGGGTTGATAAGTGAGGGAGGGAGGGATGAAGTTCTGGTTCAACAAAGTTGGGTTGAGCGTTTGCATGATGATGATGATGATGATGATGGTGGATGATGATGAGGGATGAGGCTTGCTGGGAGTGAATATGATGGTTAGAGAGAGAGAGAGAGAGTTAGAGGGAAGAACGAATTGGGGATAACCTCTTATGAACACCGAACACCTACCAAGGTACAGCTTGGATATTGAATCAGGGCAACTAGAAAATAGAGCATCAGCATATATGGGAGAGAGGGAGAGAATAAATAATGAGTATCAACCTTCAATTAACAATTTTTGAAACTTGTTGACTGTTTTCTTGTCTCGTCTCTTTTCTACCCCTCCTCTCGTCTCCTCTCCTCTGCTAATTCAAATACGTACTTGTATTGCTTCAATATTCAATACGCCGCACTCTAATGATTTGATACATACCGATACCACAATACACATTCTTCACTCTACCCATACATCAATACCTATCATACACTACCTCTTTACTCAAACCATACCATACTCCCTCCTGGTATATTTGTTGTCTTGTCTGTCGAGCTGTAACTCTAGTACGTGCTTGAGAAGATATACATACATGCACTAGGTACTTTGTAATATTCCGACATCATTCGCCAAAGGAAGGGACCCGTCCCCAATCTTTTTTTTTTGCCCATTCATTAGATTGAGATACCCCAGGTAAGGGTAGGATCTATAACCCTTCATAAACACTTCCCCTTCCCTTCAACTTCTCTTTACCCTCTCAACCCTTTCAAGACTCCGAATTTCTACTTTGTATTTCGTTCACAGTTTATTTTTCATTTTCTCACAATATCCAAAGGGCTTTAGAATTCATTTCGGAGTTCGTAATAGAAATTTTTGAGTGGATTTCGGGGTCCGTTCCTCGTCAATTTATCTTACATTCAACCATTTTCTCAGCTGGGATAAGATACCTCCCTCCAGCTTCCCCTCCTACCTCCATTTCCCGGGCCTCAATTCTATCCTTTGGCCAAATATTCTCCTCTGCTCTTCATTGAGCTCTGAATCTCTCTCAAAATATACGAATCAAAAATCACAATGGCAGAACAACACACAAATGGCACCGTGCCAATAATTTCCTCAACAAATGGAGGTGGTAGCTCATATGCTGCTCGACACAACCTTGCGGATCACTTTATCGGCGGTAATAAGTTGGAAAATGCTCCCGCGAGTAAGGTTAAGGATTTTGTAGCGGCTTCGGATGGTCATACTGTTATTACAAATGTGAGTAAAAGGTTTTGGTAACATTCAATTCTATGACGCTCCGCTGGCCCTCCGGGGGCCACTGCCGTGGAGGCAGAATATCTAGGGAGACGGTTCTTTTAGTTTGAGTTTTCTAGCGCTAGGAGCTATTGGGTTTTAGGGACTTGTCCTTGTTTACCATGCATAAATTTAGTTTCCTCCCTTGATGCGGGGTTAGGAAGTCGGGGATTTGCACACCCGCACTGCTTTCAGAGGAATTTGACTAACAACCGGGTAACAGGTTCTGATAGCAAATAATGGAATTGCAGCAGTTAAAGAGATTCGATCGGTACGGAAATGGGCCTATGAAACCTTCGGAGATGAAAAGGCTATTCAATTCACGGTGATGGCCACCCCGGAAGATCTCCAAGCCAATGCGGATTATATTCGTATGGCAGATCAATATGTTGAAGTTCCGGGTGGCACAAATAACAACAACTACGCAAATGTGGAATTGATTGTTGATGTGGCCGAGAGAATGAATGTTCATGCTGTATGGGCTGGATGGTAGGTTTTCTCACAAATGAGCTTCTAGAACAGGATTGTTCAAGCACAGCGATTGACAAGTTTCTTAGGGGTCATGCATCAGAAAATCCAAAACTTCCGGAATCTCTAGCTGCGAGTCCGAAAAAGATTGTGTTCATTGGTCCTCCAGGTTCGGCCATGCGATCGCTCGGTGACAAAATCTCCTCCACAATCGTTGCACAACACGCTAAAGTACCTTGTATACCTTGGTCAGGAACCGGCGTTGACAAGGTAGAAGTCAATGAGGACGGTATCGTCACCGTTGAGGATGAGGTGTACAAGAAGGGATGTGTCAAATCGTGGGAAGAAGGTCTTGAAAAGGCTAAAGAGATCGGATTTCCAGTTATGATTAAGGCATCTGAAGGTGGTGGTGGAAAGGGTATTCGAAAAGCTGAATCCGAACAAGGTTTCGAGGCCCTTTACAAAGCTGCCGCGAGCGAAATTCCCGGTTCCCCTATCTTCATCATGAAGCTGGCAGGAAATGCAAGACATTTGGAGGTTCAATTATTAGCCGATGAGTACGGAAACAATATTTCGCTCTTCGGTAGAGATTGCTCTGTCCAAAGAAGACATCAAAAGATTATTGAAGAGGCTCCAGTTACTGTCGCTAAACAAGCCACTTTCCAGGCTATGGAGAAGGCAGCCGTTCGTCTTGGTCGTCTTGTAGGATACGTTTCCGCCGGTACTGTGGAATATCTGTATTCGCACTCCGACGACAAATTTTACTTCTTAGAATTGAACCCAAGATTGCAAGTTGAACATCCCACGACTGAGATGGTCAGTGGTGTTAATTTGCCTGCGGCTCAACTTCAAATTGCTATGGGTCTTCCTTTGCACAGAATAAGAGATATTAGGTTACTGTACGGAGTTGATCCTTCAGCTACTACCGAAATCGATTTTGATTTCTCTCAAGAGAAGAGCATCCAATCACAAAGAAGACCAGTGCCAAAGGGACACACCACGGCTTGTCGTATCACATCTGAAGATCCGGGAGAGGGTTTCAAACCTTCGAGTGGCACAATGCACGAGTTGAACTTCAGAAGTAGTTCTAACGTTTGGGGTTATTTCTCTGTCGGTACAGCAGGTGGTATCCACAGTTTCTCCGACTCTCAATTCGGTCATATTTTCGCCTATGGTGAGAATCGATCGGCATCACGAAAACATATGGTTGTTGCTTTGAAGGAATTGAGTATTCGTGGTGATTTCAGAACTACCGTCGAATACTTGATTAAGCTCTTGGAAACTCCTGCCTTTGAGGATAATACCATTACCACTGGATGGCTTGATGAACTTATCTCTAATAAATTGACTGCTGAGCGACCAGACCCTATGCTTGCAGTCGTTTGCGGTGCTGTGACCAAGGCCCACATCGCTAGCGAGGCTTGCATTTCTGAATACAGAAACTCTTTGGAGAAGGGTCAGGTTCCCTCGAAAGATATCCTCAAGACCGTTTTTCCAATCGACTTTATTTATGACGGTCAGCGATACAAGTTCACTGCTACTCGATCCAGCTTGGACAGCTACCATCTTTTCATCAACGGATCCAAATGCTCGGTTGGCGTTCGTGCTTTGAGCGATGGTGGTCTTCTTGTTCTTCTCAGTGGACGATCTCACAATGTTTACTGGAAGGAAGAAGTTGGTGCTACTCGTTTGAGTGTCGATAGCAAGACTTGCTTACTTGAGCAAGAGAACGACCCAACGCAACTCAGAACTCCATCTCCAGGAAAGCTTGTCAAGTTCACTGTTGAGAACGGGGAGCACATCAAGGCCGGACAGGCATTTGCCGAAGTCGAAGTCATGAAGATGTACATGCCTCTGATTGCCGCTGAAGATGGTATCGTACAACTCATCAAGCAGCCAGGAGCAACCCTTGAGGCTGGTGATATTCTTGGTATACTTGCTTTGGATGATCCATCTAGGGTTAAGCACGCCCAACCTTTCTTGGGACATCTTCCAGATCTTGGACCACCACAAATTGTAGGTACCAAGGCTGCTCAACGCTTTGTACTCCTCCGTAACATTCTCAACAATATCCTTGATGGTTTTGATAATCAAGTTATCATGGGTTCTACATTGAAGGAGTTGATTGAGGTTCTCAGAGATCCAGAATTGCCATACGGTGAATTCAATGCTCAGTTCTCAGCTCTTCATGCCAGAATGCCTCAAAAATTGGATGCCACTTTAACTCAAATCCTTGACCGTAGCAAGGCCCGCAATGCTGAATTCCCAGCCAAGAATCTTTCAAAGGCTTTGCAAAAATTCTTGGACGAGAATGTTGCACCTGGCGATGTCGATCTCCTTACTGCATCTCTCGCCCCATTGATTGAGATTCTCACCCGATACCAAAATGGACCAAAAGCGCATGAGTTCGCCGTCTTCTCCGGTCTCCTTCAAAAGTATGCATCTGTCGAGCGTCTCTTTTCAGGCCGCACTTCCCGAGATGAGGAAGTTATTCTTAAGCTCAGAGATGAAAATAAGGATGACATCGCCAAGGTTGTTCAAACTGTCTTATCGCATAGCAGAGTGGGTGCAAAGAACAATTTGATTCTCGCAATTCTCGAGGAGTATCGACCAAACAAGCCGAATGCGGGTGATGTTGCTAAGTACCTCAGAGCTCCTCTCAAAAGTCTTACCGAGCTTGAGTCTCGCCAAACCGCCAAGGTTTCCTTGAAGGCTCGTGAGATTCTTATTCAATGTGCTCTACCATCTTTGGAGGAGCGTGCCGCTCAAATGGAGCACATCCTTCGATCTTCCGTTGTGGAATCGAGATACGGTGAGACCGGGTGGGAGCACAGAGAACCTGATATTGAGGTTCTCAAGGAAGTCGTTGACTCGAAGTACACTGTCTTTGATGTCCTACCTATTTTCTTCGGTCATAGTGATCCTTGGGTGTCTCTTGCGGCTCTTGAAGTTTACATTCGTCGTGCCTATAGAGCGTACTCTTTACAGAAGATTGAGTATCACAATGAAAGTGCCGACCCACCTTTCATTGTGTCATGGGACTTCGTCCTGAGAAAGGTTGGAGCATCGGAATTTGGAATGCCCATTCAATCCTCTGCTCCATCGACACCAGCCACTCCTTCGTATGAATCTGGTAACCCATTCAAACGTATTAGCTCTATCAGTGACATGACTTACCTTACCAACAAGCCTGATCATGAACCAACAAGAAAGGGTGTAATTGTTCCAGTTCAATATCTCGACGAGGCTGAAGAGTACTTGCAACGAGCCCTTGAGGTCTTCCCTGTGGCTGGTGGTAAGAAGAAAGGTAATGGTCTCTTGCCAGAACTTGGTGGCAAGCGCAAGGTTGCACCTCCACGTCTCGATACCGAAGATGAGCTTACTGCCGTGTGCAATGTTGCTATACAGGATGCCGAGAGTCTTGATGACAATGAGACTGTCGCTAAGATCAAGCTAATTGTCAACGATTACAAAGAAGAACTCCTCAACCGTCGCATTCGTCGCCTTACATTCATCTGTGGTCACAAGGATGGTTCATACCCTGGATACTACACATTCAGAGGCCCCAACTATGAGGAAGATGAGAGTATTCGTCACAGTGAGCCCGCTTTGGCTTTCCAACTTGAACTTGGAAGGCTCTCTAAGTTCAAGATTACCCCTGTTTTCACCGAAAACAGAAACATCCACATTTATGAGGCTGTTGGAAAGGAAGCTACAAGTGATAAGAGATATTTCACTCGTGCTGTCGTTCGTCCTGGAAGACTTCGTGATGAGATTCCTACTGCCGAATACTTGATCTCTGAGTCTGATCGATTGATGAATGATATTTTGGACGCTCTTGAGATTATCGGGAACAACAACTCTGACCTCAACCACATTTTCATCAACTTCTCACCAGTTTTCCCTCTTCAACCTCCTGAGATCGAACAAGCTCTTGGTGGTTTCTTGGAGCGTTTCGGTAGACGTCTGTGGAGACTCCGCGTTACTGGTGCTGAAATCCGAATTATTTGCACGGATCCTTCTACTGGTATGCCATATCCTGTTCGCGTTGTCATCACCAATACCTCTGGCTACGTCATTCAAGTTGAGATGTACGCCGAGCGCAAATCAGAGAAGGGTGGTGAATGGGTCTTCCAGAGTATCGGTGGTACCACAAAGATTGGTTCCATGCACTTGAGACCAGTATCTACTCCTTATCCTACCAAGGAATGGTTACAGCCAAAGAGATACAAGGCCCATCTTATGGGTACTCAATACGTCTACGATTTCCCAGAGCTATTCAGACAAGCCATTCAGAATAGTTGGGTTAAGGCTGTCCGCAAGCACTCTTCCTTGGCTGATAAACAACCACCTACTGGCGAATGCATCGAGTACAGTGAGCTTGTATTGGATGACAATGATGGCCTTGCTGAGGTCTTGCGCGAACCTGGTACCAACACTCATGGTATGGTTGGTTGGCTCGTAACCGCCAAGACACCCGAATATCCTCGAGGCAGAAAATTCGTCATCGTTGCCAATGATATAACTTTCAGAATTGGTAGTTTCGGACCAAAGGAGGATCAATTCTTCCACAAGTGCACAGAACTTGCAAGAAAGATGGGCATTCCACGTATTTACCTTTCCGCAAACTCTGGTGCTCGTATTGGTATGGCTGAAGAACTCATGCCTCATTTCAAGGTTGCTTGGAAAGACCCCGAGAGACAAGAAGCTGGATTCAAGTACCTTTACTTGGATACCGATACTAAGAAGAGATTTGAGGATGGAAAGTCTAAGGATGTTATCACCGAGGAGATTGTTGAAGATGGTGAGACGAGACATAAGATCGTTACCATTGTTGGTGCGGAAGATGGCCTTGGTGTTGAGTGCCTGAAGGGTTCTGGTTTGATTGCTGGAGCTACCTCAAGAGCTTACGAAGACATTTTCACCATCACTTTGGTAACTTGTCGTTCAGTCGGTATGTGTTTTTTTTCCAAAGTTTATGGTCATTTTTGCTAATGCTTTTAGGTATTGGTGCATACCTGGTTCGTCTTGGTCAACGTGCCATTCAAATCGAAGGGCAACCCATCATTCTCACCGGTGCCCCTGCCATTAACAAACTTCTCGGACGTGAAGTTTACACCTCCAACTTGCAACTTGGTGGTACTCAAATCATGTACAAGAATGGTGTCTCTCACATGACTGCCAATGATGATTTCGAGGGTGTTTCCAAGATTGTTGAGTGGATGGCTTATGTACCTGACAAGAGAAACAGTCCTTTGCCAATTGGACCTGCTGCTGACTCTTGGGACCGCGACATTGTCTACACTCCACCTGAGAAGCAGCCTTACGATGTTAGAAACCTCATTGCTGGTAAGGAAGACGATGAAGGATTTATGTCTGGTCTCTTCGACAAGGACTCTTTCGTCGAATCCCTTGGCGGTTGGGCAAAGACTGTTGTCGTCGGTCGTGCTCGTCTTGGTGGTATCCCAATGGGTGTCATTGCAGTGGAAACTCGCTCCGTTGAAAACATCACACCCGCCGATCCCGCAAATCCAGATTCGACTGAACAAATCACTAATGAAGCCGGTGGTGTATGGTATCCTAACTCTGCTTTCAAGACCGCTCAAGCTATCAAGGATTTCAACAACGGTGAACAATTACCACTGATGATCTTGGCTAACTGGAGAGGTTTCTCTGGTGGTCAACGTGATATGTACAACGAAGTTCTCAAGTATGGAAGTTATATTGTCGATGCGTTGGTCAAATATGAGCAGCCAATCTTTGTTTACATCCCACCATTCGGCGAGCTTAGAGGTGGTTCTTGGGTCGTCGTTGATCCTACCATCAACCCAGAGTACATGGAGATGTATGCTGATGAAGATGCTCGTGGTGGTGTTTTGGAACCAGAAGGTATTGTCAACATCAAATACCGCAAAGATAAGCAATTGGAGACCATGGCCCGTCTCGATCCAGAGTATGCCGAACTCAAGAAACAATTACTAGACAACTCTCTCGGTCAAGAGAAGTTGTCTGAAATCAAGCTTAAGGTTGAGCAGAGAGAGAAGGCATTACTCCCTGTCTACAATCAAATCTCACTTCAATTCGCTGATCTCCACGATCGTGCTGGACGTATGAAGGCAAAGGGCGTGATTAGAGAGTCATTGAAGTGGAGAGAGGCGAGAAGATTCTTTTACTGGCGTGTACGAAGACGTGTCAACGAGGAGTACATCCTCAAGCGCATGTTATCCGCGAACTCAAAATCACCAAATGGTACCAGACCAGAGAACTTGAGAAAGCTTGCTGCCTGGACTGGTATCCCAGCCTTCGAAACTGATGACAAGAGTGTAGCTATGTGGTACGAGGAGAACAGGAAGGTGGTTCATGAGAAGGTTGAACACCTCAAGATTGAGGGTGTAGCTGCTGAGGTCGCGGCTTTGCTTAGAGCTAGCGGGCCTAGTGCTAAGGGAGGATTGAGTGGCGGTGCTATGGCTGGTATCAGACAAGTTTTATCTATGTTGCCTGTTGAAGAGAGAGAGGAAGCATTGAAGTTTTTGGGGAAGGCATAGGAGTTTCATGACTCGGGCGTGGTTTAGGAGGAATAGATGAGATAATATGACTATACGGTCATGAGGCAAGATTGGACAAGGAACAATGATAATGATTGTCCAATGTGGAATGGGAATGTGGAACAATGAATAGTTAGTGCTGTTGAAAGATAGACGATGGCTTTCAAGGGACTAAAGGATAAAGAAAACTCTTTGTACTGTGGATTACAATTTTTTTTTTTTTTTTTTTGCTTTAGCCATGCTTCTGGTTTTTGGTAAATGGATCGAGACGCCTGATGAATTTTATAAGCACTGAACCGCGTTGCGATGGTAGAAATGCATATAGCTTATCAATATTTTTAATTTCACGTACTTTGTCACTTTTTCGGTTTTGTAATGGTGTATCTTATTGTGAGTGTATAGATTATAATTAAACAATTTAAGGTTATATTTGCTTTTTTGTAACTTCTGTCGTAGGCATGACTTGGATGAAAATAATACCATACCACACTAATTAAGGTTATAACCGCAACTAAAAACTATGAAGTAAGGTTTTTTTTAAAAAAGGAAAATCAAAAGAAACACCATCCAACCTAAAGTCATCCATCTCAACGACCCATCATCGAACAATTCCTAGGATACTGCACGGCTCTTTTGATCATTTTCTTCAGCGTGTCCCCATTAATGCGATTTACGTATTCGACTTTCCGCAAGCCGGGTGGCATTAGTGCGGCTTGGTAGGCGTGGATATTCCCGTATGAGGGGGAGGAGTAGGATGTATCGACGTCTATGTAGACTTTGAGGGAGAGGGAGGAAGGAGGTTAGTTGAGCGGTTGGATGGATTATTTTATTTTTGAGGGAGAGGGGGGAGGGGAAAAGTGGTGGAAGGAAGAGAGGGAGGTAAAAGGTAAAACTCACAACTGGTCGAATTCTCCACAATACCCCCATCAACCATAATCGCCGCAGCCGTCTCATCCCAAAAAGGAAATTTCGTCCCATAATACCCATATACCAAATCCGAATAGCCATTCTTCACCTCGGCGATTTCATCCAAAAATTCCTGCGTACTCATCACCTGATTTGCTACATTTCCGGCAAAAGTGATCTTGGGGAAATTGGCCGTGAAGGCGATTTTGGCGGCTTCGGGATCGATCATGAGATTGATGTCGGAGTTGATGTCGGCTTGGTTGATGCTGCCGGTTACTTGGAGGAGGTTCACGTCGATGTAGCCACCCATTATTATTAGTTCTTTGGCGAGGGAGGCGAAGTTGTCGTCTGAGCGGACGGCGAGGGCGATGTTTGTTAGGGAGCCGCCGGAATCTTTGAAGGGGAGAGGAAGGTGTTAGTTTGTGGTTTTAGGACTGTGGGTAATAATCGAAGAGGTAGGTAGATGATCTTGTTTCTTTATCGATCATCGGATGACTAGCTGGTTAAAAAGTGCTCAACTTACATATTGATACTTGTCCCGGATATCTATGCACCATCTCAATCATAAACGCACTAGCACTCTGACTCCTCTTCAACGTATCAATCGAGTAATTACTCGGGAAACCTTCTACGAACGCCCCCTGTACAACTCTAAAAGGATTATCACCCGACGTTGGATCTTTGCCCGCTGCTTCCGCTGTAGCGTTGTAAGGAGCAAAAGCACCTTGCCAAGGAAGTTTTCCATGAACGGCCTCCCAAGCTTGGAATCTGGCTGGGGTGTTCAGGAGCGGGAATGTAGAGCCTGGTACGACGGGGATACAACTCGTTAGGTTCCCGAGTGAGAGGGTGGCTAGTGCGTGGAGTGCAACTTGGTGTTGCCATGTATCTGCCGTAGCTGAGACATGAATGTGTTAGCTGAAGATGAAAGGGGAGGGAAAGATGGCGATGTGTGGGAGTTGAAGAGGGAATAATGCTTAACCTACATGATGTTAGACCTAGGATCTCCCATCCGGCGTCTAGGGCTATGAGATAGGGGATGAAGCCCGTTGAACCCCAATCATTATCCATAATGACATATTTGGTGGTATTGCTAGTAGCATAACTAGGTCCATATCCAGTAGCACTAGAACCATATATGAAGCTTCCAAGGCCCAGCAAAAGACCTGAGATGATTCGTGAACCAAACATCTTGAATTTGTCTGTCTCCAATAAGAGAAAAAAAACAGCAATTCAAAAATGAAGCAAAGAAAATATATATAAAAAATCTTCTTAATTGCAAGAATCCGTCACGAGATATATGATTACTCCGTAGATCTAGAATCTAATTAGAGTCAGTACGTTAATCCAATATCTCAACGGCCGTTGCCGAAAAAGCTTCTCGTATCCATAAGCTTCCTCGTGGAAAGTGACGAGATCGTCGAGGATGAGGATGAATGTAGTTAGTTACAAACCGGTTGTTGTGTCTATCTTTGAGACCCACATAGATAGATATTCATTTGTTTTGATTTGATTGTACCTGCTATCTTCTATGAAGTAATTTCGACTTTTCCTGTGGAGTAATTTACCTATAAATAAATAATAGTTGTTGATAAGTTGCGGTTGTTGAAGTTGAAGATGGTGGTTGAAGAATCCGGGGTTTTGCCGTTAAGTGGTTCAGATGTGAGATGCGAGATGTAAGATTATAAATTGGAGTAAAAGTAAGTGGGAAAAGAAGAGGTCAGATTTCGTGATAAGATGATTGATATTGGGATCAATTTATCTTTCCTTACTCCGTTGCTCGTTGTTGAAAAAAATGGGTGTTGGGGACTTATTTTGTACTGACGGTGCCATCGTGTGAATCTAATTCAAGGTTATCGCTGGATAGAACTGTACCAAGGGCATCATCCTCTAATAGGGCTATCCATAAGAACTTCCATATGGGAAAGATTAATGGATGTAAGATTAACTAATTGGCGACCATGAATCCGAAATAGGAAGTAATCGACTTTGGAAAATGTACATACATATACATCCACTATGTATGTGGTATGATGATAAGATCTTGGCATCCCTCGAACCTTCACCCGAGGCCTTGAATTCATTGAACGCTTTTCATCTATCCTTCTTCCTGACACCCGAGGCGGGAAATCTACACTCTCAACTCCATCATTTATTATTCTTGATTTTTGTTGACAAATTTGGTTGTGGATTGATTCAAAATTATCTCCTCCAGAGGATTGATCATGCACTTTGGGAAAATCGGCAATTGTGCACACCACACAAAGCAGATGGTTGGCAATTTCTCTTAAATAAAAGCAGTCTCATGGTTAACCTCATCGCCGTTTTCTCCACGAATGTACTCGGGCTAGTCTTTGATGAGGGCCGTGTTACTACGGACTTCACATACCGAACATCACGTGCTAAGCATCATGTGATATGAGGGTCCCAGTGGGCTCAGCAGTCCCAGTAGCACTGGGACAACTGGGAGCACTAGGACGCATGTCACGAGGGTCTGTATAATCAAGATGGATTTCCTTTGTATAGAGCTTCGTGCTCAAGATCAATCATTTAGTATACTCTACTATTAGTTACGAATTGCATACCATTATTGTCATTACTTAAAGTCCCTGCTTGACACCTAGTTATAAACCACCTCGAGAGCCTAGAGCACTTCCACGTGATCTAGACGGCAAACCTCGTAACATTGAATTAATATATGTTTTTCAAAAAGTTGATGTTTTGATGATCAAAATATAAAAGCTTGGGCCCCAGCCTGTTACGAGGGTTGCCGTCTAGATCACGTGGAAGTGCTCTAGGCTCTCGAGGTGGTTTATAACTAGGCGTCAAGCAGGGACTTTAAGTAATGACAATAATGGTATGCAATTCGTAACTAATAGTAGAGTATACTAAATGATTGATCTTGAGCACGAAGCTCTATACAAAGGAAATCCATCTTGATTATATAGACCTTCATGCCTATGGCTAGCCAGGGCCGCGCAGCGGTCCATAACGTGACTTAATCACGTTACCTTGGTTTAGTCATGTGACGCGGCGTAGAAGATAGCCGTCGTAACACAGCCCTCAGCCCCAGCCCTCATCAAAGACTAGCCCGAGTATCCTGTTCGTATTGATTATTATGATTCATCAGTATGTATGACTTATTGACAAAGTCGCCTGAGTGTGATGGGTAAAACGGTTGCATTCTGGCAGTCGTTACCACGTTCCGATTGGGATCCGTCTTAAATTTGCTCTTCTTTGCAGCATGCAGATACCTAGGTATTTATGCATTGCTTCTGCAGAAGATTATCGGAGAAATGAAACGGTAGTCACCTCATCATCTCTCTTGGCATATGCAAAGTGTCAAATTGTATGGTAAGGTAGATGCAACACGACCAAAAAGAAATGCGGGGTATCAACCCTCATTCAATCGCTAAGCACTCCTGAAAATGGTATGAGCGGTTATGTCATTCAACAATGTTAGAAGGAATCAGATAGGTAGGTTGACGGATTGTCTGGGTTCTTTCTAAAGATAAATTTTAAGGAAAATTTTGTTGAAGATTATGTAATTCTTGAAGTATCAAAGACTATCAAATAAATTCAAAAAATTTGTAGCATAGAACGCTAGATCGGCTGCTAAGTTAAGAACGAGAAAATACATTCAGCCTTGAGACTGGGGGCGAGTAATCAAATTTCATGCACAAGATTCAAATTTCCATTCACATTAGCACATGATACTTGATGCTGTCTTCATGGACATGTGATATCATTGATTTATGGATGTCTCTCAAGCAGGTTATTATAATCAATAAAGCTATTCCCAATTCCTTCGCTACATCAAGGACGAAGCAGTGTATATACTTCTCAAAGCAAATTTATAATTTACCTATCCCATGACTTGCTTGGAAGAACGAAGGGAATTCTCCAATTCTCTTGTCACAATAAGGTACTCCAATCAAGCGATTTCGTTTGCTAGCCTTCCTTTCTCTCTAGCATTTCCCTTTTAATCACTTCTCCTCATAGACTTCTTTGACTTCGTCGGCCACGACTGTCCATCATCCGGAAAAGCTATCAACATCGCAATCAAGGGATTAAGAGAGAACTGGGCGGATTTTCCACACGAAATATGATCTCTATTAAACAGTAACCACTTATCTCCTCCATTAAACATGAGCCAGCGATAAAGAGAAGATGCACGATATGCGCTATAGAGCTCATCCTTATCATTCCGAGCTTTCCCGCGTAAGATGTGCTTCTTTAATTCTCGTGCTGCGAGAGGATACCATTCGTCTGCGCTCTGACCGAGAGGTCTGGGAACAAAATGCATCTCTTGATTCCCTTCATGAATTACCAAGGTTTTATAGTCCTTCCATCGGTCATCCAAAGCTTTTTCCTCTGCTCCAGGAAAACTTCCATATACGGCACGAGACAGAAATGGTGTTTGGATATACCGACTAAGAGGTCCCAAACGACGATAATCTGGGCCCATCCAAGTCTCGATCAATGGGGTGAGATATTTTCCAAGAGCTAATTGATCTTCTGCTCTGTGGAATCGATAGTAAGTGCATGGTTTTCCCTGGATATAAGTCCAGTGATTTCGGCATGTGAGGCCAAGACAGATGATTGTTGCTTTATCGTGATCTTCATGCAAGATGTCTAGTATTATATTCACAATATCGAGGGGGAAACCTTCGAATTTGCTCGTTGTTTTAAATGTTGAGTTATCTGGTTATGATTATGTTAGCTTTGGATCTAAAATAATCGTTTAGACTTTCAAGGTCAAAAGTCTCAAGATTTCATTCCATCCTTAAGTGGTGGGGAGTACTTCCAGGAATTTTTAAGCAGAGGGAACTTACTATGGTCATCCAACGTATCTTGGTTCTGGCACTCGGTTCCAGGGCAAATGTTGAGGTTGTTTGTATCAGTAGCACGTTTAGAAGCTCTAATCGCTGACTTGGAGTTGCTCAGATGCATCATTCGCTTTTGGTTTCTCATCTTGCCAAATAAGATGTGTCTGATGTTTTCTAAATTTTATTGGGATGTTTTGTTCAGTATTGATGGGATTTGGTGATTGTGAATGTTCTTCTTCTCAAAGATGAATCATGTTACAGTGATAAAGAAAAGAAGAAATCTTTTGAATAGTATTTTGTCGTATAAAAGTGAGTCTTGGTAAGTTTTGCTACGGGTGACATTCTGGCGGTACCGAGAGAATACGTCTAAGTCTTACCTCATTAATATACCTAGGTACCTGCCGTATTAGCACCACGGAATAGTCAAAAATTCCAAAGACCTTTCGATATAATAAACGAGTTTCATAAACGAAGAATATGATGTGTTCTCTCATGTAATGCAGAACGTTCAGCTCCATATTTCGAACTTCTTTTTAGGTAAAGAAACTACCGTATTCTACCATTGTAATCTTGCTTGACAACCTGACTCAATACTGAATGTCCTACGGGTGAAGCAATATTCGTTTACGAGAGCAACAGTGTGAACCTCTCCAGTAGTATCTGGCACTTAATTATTACGGCCACACTTCGTCAACGGCAAGTTTCGGTAAACTATATGCCGAAGATTTTGATGTCTGTCTGGATGGTACCTCAGAGGGAATATTACTGATTCCTACAACAAATTCCAGAAGTCGGGCTGGATAGATGGTTATAGTAGGCACTTATCATGAACCTGCACCTTAGAACCTTAAGGCACGGGAGATTGATACTTAAAGTCATTGCAATGACAACCTTTTGGGATTATATAGGATAAACCACTGAGTTTCGGTTTATTATATATATCGCAATATTGTGCTTCGATTATCATGAATTGTGAGTGCTGATTATACCTTAGAAGCTTTTTACATTTCAACAGGATAGACTAATCCATTTGTTCCAGAGAAAGAAAGTAAGCACCTAATAAAAAGCTAAAGGGTCCTAAAGAAATCTGAAAAATTGTGAAAGCGTTTGGTGAAGTATCAAGCGTGGAGGAGTATTCTCCAATAGCGGTCAATATTATGAGTTACCATGATATTTTCCAAATCAGGTATATTTGCACATCAACTTTCACGAATTTCTCCCATCCTAGACCCTTGAACCTGACTGCAGTTACACCAATAGGGGTACAGTGAAAAGCTATCTGTTTTTAACAATCATCATCTAATAACACCCGAAATATCTCTGTCCTATAAACAGAGTCAAAGATACGATACTGTGTAAGAACTGATTATACGCAAGTCCCCACGACACAGTATAACCATTTAAATGAAGTTTCTATCCCCCAATATCCGGTCATCCCAAATCTTAGTTTGTCCATCTAGTCTTAGAACTTAACTCTATCGTCCATGAGAAAAGAATATGGTTCCCAATCTTGTTTCGAAGCCTAAGCAATTGTCTCTCAAAAGCATCTACGTACGTCAAGTACATCTAAACAAACCAAAATTTCAATCAACATTAGGGATCCACATACTAGCATACCTTCGCATCCGTTCTCAGCTGTAGCTTTTTTCTACGATTTTCAATATTTTATGTATGCTAGCTACTAGCACAATCTCACTCAGATACGAGATCGTCTTACCCCAGAATCATCATCTGTTGAGGGTACCGGCCCATCAACCGAGATCATCATGAAGATTTCTAGCTCCTTCCTTGAAACAAGTCAGTAGGTATGCTCACCCTCTACATTATGTTGACTTCCCTTGAAAACTGGCAGTGCTGCTGTCGGGTTCATAAAAGATATTTGAGCGACTTTAACGGCCAAAATTCTAAGATTATCGGATCTAAATAAGATATTTGATTTTTTATTTAGCATGAAGGAAGATCAGATTATGAAAAAACAAGCAACGCGGGAAAAGTTCTTAAGAAAAGATACGTACAGGAACATTGCTGGTTGCCAAAATCAGGGTATAGAGTCCGTTTCAAGTCTATTTAGATTGGGTTATTTAAGCCTGCTATTTCATCTATCCAAAAGAGAAGGACAGCTAGATCTGATTTGTCAAAGGGTGCTGTTAGTATGGCTTTTACACCACCAGAGTCAATGAGAGTGTGAGGAATTTGGGAAAGTATGAAAGTATCAGATAAGCTTACGCAGTATAGGATAATTTTGAGTACCTAGGTAGGTACGTGATGAAAGATATCATACCATAAATAAGTAAGTATTATTGAGGAATCAGGAACTAGAAATCGTCTTTAGCAATTCATAATTTTGCAGTACATTGCACCGCATGCTATAGCTGCTCGAAACACTAAAATTTATCTGAATTAATAATCATGCATTCACATGTGAAAGAGAGGAATCTATTGAGAAGGAGGTAAATTTACAATTCAATTATTCTCCATCTCCGTAAACAATGATACGTGAGACTTCAGGCATGATATGAGAAAGGGCACCGGTAACCTTACCCATTGCACCCCTTGTACTCTGCACTGGGATTAGCCTTCAAGACCTGCAAGAAAGCTATCTCTACTATCTATTCCATTCATAAGTCTCAAAAGACACACTGGTTTTAAGATCGTTCAACAAATTCCTACCTTGATGGGTTGTGCTGTCCTCCCTCATCCGCACCGGTAACTACCCATTGCACCTCTATACTAAGCACCGCAACCAAGCTTCAAGACCTGAAGAAAGCTGCCTCTACTATCTATTCTAATAATAAGTCCCAAATGACTAAATGACTGTTTATCCTGATGAACTGATCATTCGATTAGATTCGATTCGATATAAATAAACCCTAAACTCCAAGTATGAAACTTCAATTCCAGCCAACTAGTGCAGATTAAGCGAGCTAGACGTTAGCAGTCTAGCACTGCCTTCTCCCCCCATATGACTGCGGTAATACACAGCAATTATAAATAAATAGAACTTAATTTAATTTAACAATGATTAAACGATCTATCTATTTATATATATATAGATATATACACATAAATAACCATCAACCAACCAACAAACCAACCAACAAAACGGATTCTCCTCCGTAACAAATAACACTTAACAAAACAACTCTTCATCATCCACCCATCTATTCATTCAACCCGCACCGCCCCCCTTCCGCCCTCTCCTCCCTTCACCCCTCAAACCTAAAACCAAAATTTCTTCCTCAATATATAACTAACCTTCAAATTTATAATAAGATCACATTACATATTCAAACTAACCAATCATTACAACCTCGAATTCTTAGTATATATATCTAATATTTTAAAAGATGGATCAAGTATATAATATTATCAGAATATATAAAAAATATAACTACTGCTTACTATTTTATTATTTTAAAACATTCATCTCACTCATAGCTTAATTCCAATTCACAATTCACAGTCCATTATTAAGATTTGAGAAAAACTGAATTAGTCCCATTCCATCCATCTCACTATATTAACTTCACGATCATACCATGTGATAGACAACATTCTTCCTATCCACTTTGCAACCTCTCCTCAAACTCTGGACTTTTATCTAGGCCATCCACGCGCCCACCTACCATACAACCATGAAATGGGTCTAGGAGCAATATAAACATATTCATGTACCTAGGTATCTATCTTTCCTACCCATCCATCTATCCTGATCTCTTATTTGCGCATCCACCTCTGAAAAAGAATTATGAAATTTCAATATTCTCATGAAATCCTCAATTCAAATATTTAAAAACGCCAGACCCAGGTCCATTTATACAGCTCAGATCGATTCAGTCAGAGATGAATCATATCGATTTCCATCCCACCAAATTCCCAAACTCCAATCCGTAGATTCCCAGTTGATATCCAGCGTAAATTCAATTCGATGTTTCAGCGACAATAGGTCGCATGGAAACATCCTCGGAAATAAGAAATAAAAGCGCAAAAGGTACCTAACACCCCATCCATGGATATCAAAGACCAGCCATTCCATCGATAAAAATCACACCCAAAACCATGATAATAGCAGCGCAGCACAGAGTCTCATCCTACGCTCACTATGCAACTTCCTGGATAAATCCCGTATCGACCGTCTCTTCCATATCACCCTTGAAACTATAAAGTCTAACCTCACAATCCTCACTTCCGGTACACATCCTACTATCACTCAAACCAATACACGTGACCGGCCCTCTATGACCCGTAAATGTCCTATCGCACTTTCCCGTCCTAGCATCCCATACTTTGGTCATCATATCTTGAGCACCACTCACAACCCTCAATGTATCACCTGCAAGAGCCCATACACCTTCAACATGACCAAAAAGAGTTTTGAGACAGCGACCAGTTGATACATCCCAAAGACGAAGATTGTTATCAAGGGCGCCCGTAAGGATGTAGCGGGGTGGACGAGGACGACCTGCTGGCCAGGAGTCGAAGAGTGGAGAGGTTTGGGAGGAAGAACAACTCTCCCCTATGGGGCGGTTGAGTTCGGTTGATGATGCTATACTTGATGTTCCATCATCTGCTTCTTCATCTACATCATCAAATTCGTACTCTGCTGGAAGAATAGTGACTTGTTGAACCGGACCGACATGACCTTCGAAGGTTTGAATCGTACGTCGAGTATCAAGGTCCCAGAGGCGAATGGTGCAATCATCAGAAGCAGAAAACAAAGTCCTTGAAGCAGAGTCGACCTTGACGGCATTGACCCAGTCTTTGTGACCCCGTAAACCGAATGTAGATTTATCTTCAAAGTTCCAGACTTTAATGGTTCGATCAATAGAGCCTGAGGCAAGAATATTTCCCTCAAAGTGAAGGCCAACAACTCCATCAGTATGACCGGGATAAGAAGACATACACTCTCCAGTACGCCAATTCCAAACCCGAATACTTTTATCAAGACTTCCGCTGATGAGTTTGGTATCATCAAATTGTAAAGTTCGAATGCCGGATGTGTGACCTCGTAAAGTTCGTAAACATTCTCCCGTTTCGATGTCCCAAATTTTGATGGTGGCATCATATGATCCCGTAGCGAGGATATTATCGTCGAATTGTAAACAAGTAACACCGTTCCGATGGCCTCGAAATATTCTCAATGAGCATCGGCCATATTTCCAATTCGTTCCTACCTTGAACCTATCCTTGTATACATCTTTCCATGGCCGAAATTTTGGTCTTCCAAGATATGAATCCTCCGGATTGGTACGTTGTCGCTTCGAACCTCCTCCCTCTGAACACTCTGACTCAGTAGCATATCTCTTCCCCGAAGCATTCAGTGTCACAACACCTCTTTCCGTATTGCGCGAAGTATCTCGCATGGGTGTGGTTTGAGGTAGGCGGTCATTAAGACCAAGACCTGTAGCTCTCAGTTGTTGTTGTCGCTTCCAGTCCCTCAATCTTTTCCGTTCCAATAATGGTAAACCCCATCCACACTTTGTACATTTCCTATCAATATGTTGTTCACACATTTTATGCCACACTACATCATCGTCCGCCATGATTCGCCATTTCCGACTAACTTGAGCAGCTTTGCATAAGGAAGTTGTATCGAGATAACAAAGGATCTTGAAGGAGATTTCGGAAGGTAAAGCGGTGATGAAGTCGATTCGAATGAGGTTCTTGACTGCGCAGGAGAGGTAGGATAGTTGTGGGAAACAGCATTGTGATAGGATGCCTTGGAGCATAAGGTTTCGATGTTTTGAAGGTGCAGCAGAGAAGAGTGTCCAAACATGAGATATTCCTTGTTGATCTGATTGCGACAAACTTTCGAGTTCCTTTTATCATGTCAGTAGATGTCTCGATTTGTAGAGGGGTACGAGGGGTAGACTGTGTGACGCACCCTTTGTAAGTTCTCCATTGTAGGTTCATCTGCGGTCCTTCGACATTTTGAATCAGGTCGATGTCGATAACAGTATTTTGTATTTGGATCTTTTCGCGAAGTCGATGTGGTTTGTGGGGGTCCAAGGGGAGCGTATTGTTGGGGAATATGTTTCGCAAGGAATGGCGCAACGGTCTGACCTGCCAATTTACTAGTAGATGAGATAGTAATAGTGGGATCGGAATGATCGTGATCGGCTCTGCAGTTATCCTCCATTGAAAGGGGTTCTCCAGATTCAAAACTATCAGATTCGAGATTATCGCGATTCGTTTGTTTCGTTGGCAAGCAAAAGTCGCGATTGTCCTCCTTTGAAGTATTCTTTCTTGACCGCTCTAAATCCCGCTCAACATTATGGCGCAAGGCCATTGATTCGTCACGATTTGACGCCATAATGACCATGCTATGGTGAAATATTTAGAAATGGTGGATAAATCGAACGTCAAAACAGGGCGTCCAGTGGTGGTAGGGCAATGGAATCGGAGTTAAGTCCAGGTCCAGGTCAACGTATCGAAGGTGCAATGTGTGTGTTGAAGTACCTGATCAAACCATAGATGGATTGATTGGATTGATTGAATTAATTGAATTGATTGAAGGGGATTAATTGGATTTCTTCTTTTTTTTCTTTAGGGCGCAAACAAGAAGTAGAGAGGGTCGGTGGCAGTTGAGGTCAAATTTTGAGTTATTGCGTGCTTCTCTTCTCTACTCCAACCAAGGGACCGGTAGGTTTCGCAAGCCAAGGCTATCCAGGTAGGTAAGGATTTTTAGTGCAAGACCAGGTTCCATCAAATCATCGCTTGATAGTAAAAATGCGGAGAGGGGAAGGGAGGAGGGGGGCATAATTGGAAAAAAAAGTTACAAAAATGGTGGCATGCAGGAAAATGGTATCCGCCATTAATCTGGTAATCTTACCGACTACTTTTCTGATACATATATGCATACGAGTACACGGCAGCTCGTAGGTAAATTTGGTTCCTGGGGTAAATTTGATTAATTGTCATGAGATCAAATCGTGATGGAGTTTAATCCCTAGGTATGCGCAAGTAGGTTGGTTACTTCAATTATCCTCTTTCTATTGTTCACTCACTTCAACTTCACTTCAAAGAGGCGACAATTTTGTTTCCCAAAATGGTAAAGTGATAGACGAAACTAAAATGCCTCAGGCTCAAAGATCACGCGATAGAGATTGAAAATTTATCATTTTCTTCATAAGATTATGTAAATTTTACTCATACCTTTGAAAAGAATTTTAAAAAGACACCAAAGACTGGAGATTGTACAGATTTGAAATCGACAACTAAATAATCAATTGTATTTGATTTCCCACCAAACGCAGCTTCCTTTTCCAAATGTTATCATGATGCTCTTATCAATTTCTAAACATTTTTCGCATTCTACTGCGTTATCGTCAATGAGGCGAATGAGACCCTGAATCCAATGCTGCTTTACAGACAAGACCCTCCTTTGAGAACCCTTTTGGACTCCCTCTCAGCCGTGAAGTCATCAACTCAAATAAATTCACCAAACTACTCCGTATCTCCTTTTGGGTGGTCACAGCATGAAAATGGAGACATCTCGTTAGTGGCAATATTTGATATTTCCAATAGCAGCTGAAAATGCAAGAGAGTCCCAAGAGAGCCAAGAGAGGTTGATCTTCTTATCCATCTGTTCCTTAACGTTGAAATAACCTCAAAACTTACTCAAAGCTTCGAGATGCAGTTGATGTTCGTCATATTATCCTAATCGTCAAATCATCATTGTGACTGGTTCAACATGAATCAGCCGTCAGCCACGTGTTTGAAGTCTAACCCGATCTGATGATAGCTTCAGCCCAGCCCAAGAATTGGGTAGATTGTTGCTGCTGCGAACACATTAATCATTATAATATTACCTAGGTAGTCTAATAACTTCACAATCATCATGTCCTTACCACCAATCCTGTAATCATTGTAGCCCAGTATATGTCGTCAGCAAGTCATGTTTATGTATGTTTCACAAGACTTTTCTTGGATGTTATACGCGAATTGGAGCCAAGAAGCAGTTCGTGTTCATCTGATTCCTATGAAGATGTGGTATGTATCTACTATCGTATTGCTCTGTCTTTAGCCGACATCGTAGACTTATTCTCCGACCACTCGTATAGGTACATAAGAGACAAGATACTTATCTCAATCGGTACACATAGGCCAACTGCTATCTCATCTCAGCATGAGAAGGGTTACTTCGTGAGCCTCTTTGGATCTTTCAAGTATTGTGTGGTAAGAGACGGGCCATTTGACGGCTACCACGGCAAGAAATCTAGCAGTGCTGGTAAAGGTAGTAATTACTAATTATGCAACGCCTAGAATGCCTCTCTAACAAAATGTACGGAGTCTACACGAACGTCGTCGAAGGTACTCCTCGGTTACCTAAGCAAGTAAGTATTGGATGGATCCATTTATGCGGAAGGAGATCAATCAGATCAGATCAGATTAGATATGCAACAAAATTATGATAATCACGTGCGTGGGATGTAACGAGAGACATGCATCATCACGTGAAGTTGATGTGGTAGACAGTCCTTGCCTGATCGGATTAGTTAGTTAAATTAGTTGGACTTGGTGAAGAAAATTTGCGTAAAGGGTAATTATGCTTGACTTTTATACAAAATCAAGAGCTGTAGTATTTGGACTACACCGGTGTATTTCGGTGGAGTAGTGAGGTTGGGATGAGATTGGGGAGAGGGAAGCAGAGGAGTGTTAGGAGTAATGGATGGAAGACGAGAGACAGATCAGCGTTTGTTTATGGCGAAATTTATATCCTTGGTCTTAAAAAACACATAAGAAACACATTGGGATGCATTTTGAGACGATGAGATTGGGACAGGAGCGTTATCTAACAATGAGAATGTGAGGTTGCGAGTAAAACTGTGAACAAGTGAAATACGACGGGATGAAATGGATATGGCGGACTTGGAGAGAATAAAAAGGATGGATGGGTGAGTGCATGTGCAAGTTAGGTATCGTGTCTGTAATAGGCTTTCCGAATGTTATTATGGGAGTGTGGAGTGTGGAGTATGGAGTATGGCGCCGGGGATGGTATGTGTCTAAAGCCCATAGGCAGATCTTCAAATAATGAGCGGTGGAATAGGTGATGAGCTAGAACGATATATATTCATATTTTGAAATAGTAGTAGTATTCATACTGTGTATTTGAGAGTGTGTCGTAGAAAGACAAGCAATTCAAAGGGAGAACAAGAAAGAAACAAGGTAGTATGAAGAACGAATCGAAGTGAAAGTTGGCTGGTGAGGGCATAGGTAGGTACGCATAGAGGAAGAAGTAGTTTCATCATATAAGAAGACTGCATAGTTTTACAAAATAAACTCTACTTGATTAGTCAGGAGTAGAAGTAAATCCAAAATCGATTTCATCTAATTATCTAACGCTACGTGGATCGTTCCATAGACCTGTGATATAATTATACATTATAGATTGTTTAGGAAGAAGAAAATTATCAAATAAATAAGTAATCTACAATCCTGCAGAAGATATCCGGTTGCCTGTGATAATAATCAAGTAATACTTAATAGTCTCCGTCAGCCCGGCATGGCGCCAGGAGAGCCTCCCTGATTCCCTGTCTCCTTCTACTTAGTAATATATACTCAATTTGAGAGAGATATGCATGCATGCATGCATGCACCACCAATACCATGTCCTCTCAATTGTCCTAGTCCCGGCTATATCCAAGCAGTTGGTTCGTAGCACATTTAACTTTTGACAGCATTGAGAAGTCATCTCAAACATCTCTTCTCTTGCATCTTTCCAATCTAGCCCTGCGACAACGTTTCCTCTCCTTTAAATCTTCCTTGTCTGAAAAGAACCTAGGGCTCATGACGCGAAATGTCACATCCTTTTGGTCATTGTCCCCCAAAATGCCTTGGACTGTTCTCCTGTCGTTTCTCTTATACCGTATTCTGCTCCTAGCTTCCTTGGTTTGTGCCAATGAAGCGTTGCAGCTGTGTTTGTCACTCTAGACTTCCGAGAGAGAGACATGCTGATTTTTATGTGGTTACCGTCGTGAAGACCCTAGCACGAGGTTTATGGTCGAATCTCTACCAAACAAACAGACATCTTGACAACAAAATTGTATTTGGTAGCAATTGTAAGTACTAGTCGTGCTTGTATTGTAGTAAATCTTGCTGGGACGTAAATGCAGGATGGATAGCTTCGAGAACTTGTGAATTAACGCCGTGATAAAATGCAAAAATATCCTATAGATCGGCTCGGGTTTAGGCTCTGGTAACATCTATTGAACAGCTGTGAAGATCTCATGGTTAGTTAAGCTTTCTGAGGAAATAGTCTGTAGAACTTACTAACCTGAACAGCAAGCTGGCCATAGTAGGTTCTGAAACTATCGCTAGTATTAATATGCGATAACATCAATTCATAATAGCTGCGATCTAAAAAAGACTCTTTAGCATCGTTCTTGCACTCGAAGATTTGCTCTCCACCATCACTGCAACACCGTGACTCGGTTTCAACCTGGTTACAACTTGGGAACATACCTCTCCCAGAAATTAATTTGACTCAGTAGTCTCGACAACTTTAGCCAGAGGTCGCTGCTTGGTATCTTTATCCATCCAATTTATTTCAAACCGCAACTGCATCGAATGTTATAATTCCGTTCGATAGCCACTCTTTGTGGCGACGTTATCCAAAACATACAATGCGTATACCTTGGGCTTGGGCTCTCTGTTGTTGTCTGCAGCCGTTGCGACTCTGTTGGAAGCAAAGTATATGATCCAGATTGACGACAGACCTGGAGGTTGAAGGAGATGGTAAGTATATGCGCAAAGGAAGGGAGGTTGATTAATGTAGAACTTCGAGCTGATTCTAGCCTAAAGCCCCGCAAGTGCTAATGGAATGTTGTGCTAAATGTTTTGCAAGTCAGTATCAACTGTTTGGCGCTCTTGAGCTTTGAATATGATGTGCGGCCCATAGATCAACCTTTAAGTCAAGGGTACATTGGGGTCGGGCAGAGTTGAACAGACGCTGAATTGACTGAGATCTCAGGAGAAGATAATTAATTAAAATAGCTCGAAGCTGGTGACAGAGAGACTCAAAGTCCTTTGAAATATAGTGTGAGAGAAGGAAGGATGGATTCGAGTAGCAGAAGTGCCACTTGAACTTATTGGTGTTAAATAATGTTTGCATGTGTGATTCTTCTTTGACATAAAAGTCATAGGTTTTAAACTTAAGATAAATTATGTTTATTTCACCAAGAACTGTATCTGCTTTATAAATAAAATGTTTTCACAAAAGAGACCAAACTTTCCCCAGGCACTCCTTCGCTTAATCTGTAATTGTCCATCCTTGGTCCGGGCGCGAACTTTGGCGAATGTTATTCTTCTACCATATATTTACTATAACATTCCTTTATTCCAATACTTTAATAATTAGTTTTTGAAAAACAGTTACTCAATTATTTTCACCAAAGTCTCCGATGTTGCGCCCATGATGTTAGATATGAGTATGATCAGAGCGTCAGGCGAGCCCCTTTTCGGCTAACTTTCTCAAGGGTGTATAGCTTAAAGGACGTTCATACATCATGTTTTTGCCAGTTATTGGAAAGGAACTCAGTTCCGAAATTTTGCAAGTAGTTCGCAGGATGAGAGATTGTCAAAAGCAAGGAATTAATCAACAGATGTCAGTAATGGCAGAAAAACTCGGTCAACCGCCATTCGGAGGTTACGCTGCAAACTGTGGAAGAGCGACAGTTGAGTTAAGCCCTTGGTTAATCTTGGTGAAATGATGCTCTTAACTTGCAGAAGAAAATTTTTATGGTGCCGATCCATTAACACCATTGATATAATCAAGACTTCGGTGAGGAAGCTTTTACCTCATTCTATGCGACTGTCTCAAGCAGCTAACCAAGTCTCTTCTCGCAGCGTGAACGAATACTAATTAAAACATGCAGGCGAATATAATTACAAGCTGATATCTATGCGCAAACAGGGGCACACAAAGATTATCCACCTTTCGAAGACAGTCGCTGCTCACCAGACAACTTCAAGTTGAAGGCTCCGCAAGTCATGTATCCTCGCAGCACATCTTGGAAACGATTTTTACCCAGAGACAGATATCCTAATAATTCGAAGATAGGTATGTCAAATGCTATATTTCAACCAGCCGAAATCTCGCATACTGACAGGGTTTTAGAGCCTATGATGAAAAACGCGCCTGTCGATATATATCCCTCGTTTTTAATATCCTTCGACAAGAGCATCAAGTTGGATTCTAAATGCTTTCCAGAGACCTCGAATTAGAGTGTTTAGCTGCCATTATTCAATCCATCTCCAAGTTAAACACCGCGTTCAATACTGGCGTAGCTTCTGCAGGACGTTACAATGATACAAGTCGTGTATCTGGACAGCTAGGTGTGCGTGGATTAGATGTCATCACTCTCTTTACTTTAGATAAACTATGTACGATTAAAATTCCGATGTGCCTAGTTGTTGTATTAAGAAAAAGCATCGATACCTATGTTCCTGTGGTGGGACTGTGAAAGTCAAGACGGAAGCTGGAGGAGTCTAGATTAGCGAAAACAGATGGAGGCGGCAAGATAGAACTGTCCTGGTCTAGATTATTGCCCTGTAATACATGATTTTCAGGAGCAAAATAAAAGGATACAGCAATTACAATATCAGGGTAGCCCAATAGATGCTGTTCAAGGTGATACCTGTTTTATACCTAATATGTAGGGACGCATATTGCAGGGTGTGAAAATTAACTGAGAGGGGTGCTTTACAGATATTGATCAACTCTATAACTAGTATCTAAATAAAGGAAAGGACTAAATTCAATACATAAAGATATGATTCATTGCGGCAGGTTTCAGAGCAGAAAAAGACTAATTCACAATTAATGACAGTGGTGGCTAAGTATTGGGTTTATTGAGACCAGAAAGAGCATCAGATTGAATTGATTGATTATCTAGCTAAGCAGTTAAGCTGCGAGTATATATTCAAAAAATGAAGGAATAGGCTTAGGTATTCGGCCTTCGGAATTAAAGTGCTTTGAAATCAAAATATTGAAAGCAAACAAACAGTATACCAAAAAGGAAAGAATGAATTAAAAGTTGAGTTTTGTTTGCTCCTTGCATCATGCAATATATATGCATATGCTGCCAAGATCCCAGGAGGTCAACACTAAGTGATATCAGAGAATCAACCACTCATCCAATTAGAAAATTTCCTTTGTATCAGTGAGGCTGGGATTACACTTTACTCTGCGCCTCCAGCTATTCCTGCATTTGAGTCAACCGCGGCTGTAACTGGTCCAATACGATATGTTCACTGCGAGATTACCGGGTTATTAATTAGTACATACCTTTTCAAAGACTTTAAAGCTGAGTTGTGTTCTGCTGCTGCTGCAGCAAGATTTCATTCGCACGGTTTTCGTCTCTAAATACCTCCCTTCTCCCATCTCCACTCAGCCTTGAGTTGTCACACCAACTTCATCAACCCAATCAACCCTACACAACTAGTCAACAATAAAACAACAAAGTCCTTAACCCCACCTCAACAACAATGAGATAAACCACCAAAATCGCATCAGAGGTCAGAAGATTCACATCAACTCTTAAAAATTCCAGGGCATTTAAACGTCATGGCCAACCAAAGCCTCAAGAGAGAGTATAGTGTTGGAGACTCGGAATATGATGCAGATACTGAGGGCAAGATATCTTACATGACCAGAAGAAAAGTTCATCGTAATTCTACTTCTACGCCACAAACTCTGAAAAAGAGCCACTACCTGGGACCTGCCACTCCATCTCCTCGGGATCAGCATCCAAACCCTCTTTTCAGCAACCCCGTACAGGATTATGATACTACCAACAACCAAGGTGATATTCACGGTGAGCTAAGAGGATCTGACGGTTCATTCAACACTGAGACTGACAATTCGGCTACTCTTGATTGGACTTCAGACTACGAAGATGAAGAGATAATTGCTTCAGTTATTATGCAGCAAAGTAGGCAGTTCCTCTTAAGTCACATACAATCTAATCTAACCAAACCAAAGGAAATGAGAATGGCCATGGCGAAATTCAACCTTTCCTCCCGGAAAACGTGATAGTTAACATTTTCGAAACCATGATCTATTCAACTCGAAACCTTCAGAACTCAAACACAACTCCAAACTCAGAACCAAACTTATCCACGTCGACAGAGGGAGAAGATACCAATGCGGAGCCTAGCAAAAACCATGAAATGGGAACTAATGGTAGAGCAGGCGAAGGCAATGTCGGAATGATTGATGCTATTTGTTTCGCTCTTACCTGTCTAAGGTATTAGACTATCTTCCGCGATCTTTGCTGTTATCTTGGTAGCAACAAGATCTTTGATGAATTCAATTTATCTATGGCTCAGCAGCTCATCCTCGCTCCTCTTTTGGAAACATGGATTGGTCCAGATTACCGTCGTCCAAACATCCCCACTTTTCATTCCTATGCTGCAAAAGATATATCCAGCGATGGATCACAGGGGTACATCAACATGTTTCTTTCGCGAAAAGTCTACGGAATGGGTAATCTTAAGAAAAATTCAAGGAAGGAACTTTCTCTATGGAGAAGATATAAAGCTCAATCCCAAATCTTAGATTGCAGCGGTCAATTCTTGGAAGATTTCATGCTAAGTACTGATAGCAGTGAATGGAAAGCTGCGTTGCCTAGAGTTCAACTATTAAGTCCTTTTGGAATGGGCACTACCTGGTACTCTGCAGCAGCCCAACAGTACAGGGATATTTTTACGAGTTGGAAGTCTGAATACTCTGTTCTTGTCCTTTGGGTACAAAACATAGCAATGCTATGATTTTGTCTTTGGGTTCATTCATGAAAACTTCGATATATCGTTGGGTCAAGAATTACAAGGCACCAGTCGACCTTAACCATCCTTCCGTGACCCAGCCTGTGGTGGAGAATGCACAAGATCCTTCCGTGACCCAGCCTGAGGCGGAGAATGCACAAGATCCTTCCGTGATCCAGTCTGCAGTCGAGAATGCACAAGTTGTAAGGGATATAATTCAGCTCGAACGGGATGTTTTACAAGACTTAGCCATAGATCATGTATTTCGTGGAGACGTCTGGGCTTTATTTCCACAGGATGAATTTCCGGCGGATGAATATGGAGAACAGGAAATGAGAGCTATGTTTCGTGCAGTTACGATGGGAGATGACTGATTGTAGAGGAAGGTTTTTTGATCCCCGCTAGGAAAGTTCATTACGTAACGTCAGGTTATCAATGTATTTAAGGAAACATATTACAATATGCACAATAAGTCTGAGACTCTTAATAATACTGGACTGCAGAGATAAATTTATCAACGGGGACATACCAAGGTAGGTATCGTTAACCATATCCATCAGCTCCAATCTTTTTGAAATCAACTCTTTTAGTAATGCCCAAGCTAAAGCCTCCTGAATGATCATTGTTGAAAACCAAAAATATTCGGCAGCTTGCAGAGGGAAATCGGCTTGCTATTAGGCTCACGGCCATTTCCCTGAGATTGATACAGCATATCTAGAACTACCTGCCTGCTATGGGCAGTCGGCAGTCCCTCCTTTCTACTACTTATAATTAACTATATGCAAGAAGTGAAATTTGTGCATGTCAACTGTCTACGGAGTCTCCATGGTTCCTTATGCCCTTTTCACAGATAAGTAGATGAATCACTTGAGCTATAGGATATGGGATGGGCCTTCCATCTTAGTTGCTCGGGCTTGTTATAAAATTTAGTACATTAACTATAGATTAATTTGGATCCTCGACAACTTGATGGCCAAAGCCTGTACTTCAATGGAGCAGTCAAAGATTGCTAATGTATAAAGACGATTCAGTATTGCGGAGCGGTACTGTTAAGTGGTCACGGACAGGTTTGAGACAAATTTCCTAGGGGTGAAAATAGATCTGAAATTCAATAGTGTGAGTGAGCGTAGAACCGTATGCCAAATTTACATGTGAAAGGTTATTGACTGAGCCTCAAATACCAACAGTTCTAGACTGATGAAAAAGTAAAGTCTGAAGAAATATTAGGAATCCCGTTGACTTGGGTAGTGGAGCTGGTGGCTAGCGGACCAGCTTGGTCTCCGGAGGCCAGCAGTTAAGTATATATATCTAGCCTATAACTAATTCCTAGGTATACTCAGAAGTCAGTTCCTGTAGCCTGAATAGAGAGTTGTAATCAATGGCTTTCATCCAATTAACGTAATGGTATTGATAAAAAAATGCTTCGCTTAAATTTCAGTGCAGGCTACTGGTAATTTTAGGGCTTTTTTACACATCTTGTGTTCTTTTTAATTTTCCAAAGATCAAATATTTCTGCAACGAGAACTTTTTGGCCATGGAGTCAAGAAACTCTGCGAATGACGCGGGCGATGCAGCACTGCTTGAATACAACTCTACGTCCGCAGTTGACAAGAAGAAGGGTGAAGAACTGGCTTCTTGGAACGGAAGGACTCTTGAAGCATCTGGTATGATAGCCTCGTTACTTAAATTTCCGGGATAGCATTAAATAGCTGACGCAACTTGTCACCAACAGTACAATCCTTGATCTCCTCCACAATTCAAACTCGGGCGACCATTCAAAGCTTACCACCGGAGATAATTCTCAAACTTTTCAAGATACTCCGCTTCGACTACTGGAATCTAGGCAATCTTATGGCCGATCATCCATTACACGATGGCTTCACCACTTCAATCTGCCTAGCTCTTACCTGCCGCAAGTATTGGAAGATATTTGCTGAGCTTTGGTGTGACTTTGGAACAACTCGACTCCCGGCGTTAACTCGAAAACAAGCCTCGATAATACAATCAATTCTGGCTTCCTGGATACCCCCGACCTTTCGCAAAACTTACGATCTCACTAACTGGGACCCGGTTCCAATGTTTCTCTGTATAGATATTTACGGCGATGGCACATATCGTAGCGAAGCCGAACGCAGACTGTTAGCACGCCATGACGACCGATTTGCTATAACGAACGTTTATTACTTGATTGAATGTCAAAGAAATTCCCGCCTTACGTGCCGGTATCATATCGAATTCCCCAGTCCACAAGGGATGGGAGAAGGATGGTACTTGATAGCTGCAACTATATACCGGGACCTCGTTTGGAAATGGTACAGCGAATGCTGTGATAACGACGCGGATATAATTGGATCTGCTAGAGGACATATAGAGTTGTCGTGGGTAGACTTCAGGGGCACTGACCTGTACCAATGGACATACGAATGGGATGCTCCTGAGCCTTGGCGTCTAGGTGGTATAGTCGAAGAAGAGTCTGAGATGCCGCAGAGAATGCTGTTCGGAGAAGCAGATTTGCTGTATTCGGAAGAAGATATAAAGGCAGATCTGAGGCGATTTGACACGATGGTGAAGGCTTGGTCGTTGGATGCTTAGCAGTTCTAGTTCTACTGTGGTAACAGAATCATCGCTCAGCATAGAGGGATGACGAAGTTTCACGTCTAAGTAATGGAGTTAGCTTGGATAGTTTAGCAGGTCCAACCAATTACTATACTTCTAATCATAATTTTGAGATGGCCCAACTTTAATCCACTCTATCTGCCTAGTCAAATCGAGTTTTGTGTTATTTATATCTACCTTTTTGGAGCTTAAAAATTGGCCCATGCTGTCCTTTTACCCTTTATCTGACAAAGACATCACTTATCTAGCTAGGGAGTAAATATACACTACCGGAGAGCAAACTCTTTTCAACATTTCAATGATTTTTGTCCAAAATCTGCTCTCAAAAGCTTCTATAAAATCGACTTAATTAGATGTAACCTTAATGGATACGTTTCGGATAGATTTTATTGGTACTACCGCATACTTAATTAGAAAGGCAAGTAAGAATTCTGTACGTGATGGAACCAACATGCCTGATAAGATGTCTCCATGGCAAAACCTTTAATTTCATTATTCGCTACGTATATGTTTATATCTGCTCATAATGAGCGTTGTGTAGCTGGGTAGATAAGCTTGGCAATTCATGAAGGGCAAATTCCTTGGCGAAATAGGCGATATTAGCCAGAATTTCATTGAATTCCAACGGATATTGCTTGATTATTGCCTGTCTCAGAAAATAATTCATCGAATTCCAGAATGAGTTAAGTTTCTAACAAGATGCAATATTCTAGGTTTTGATTCGATATTGTTGACGGTATGGAATTCAATATTATGCAGTTCAATTCGTGTTCAAAAATGGTACACTCCTTACTGTAGTGGTGTATAGAAACTACGCCATGCACTACTCCCATCATTGATTGGCAATAATGCATATTTATTCATAATATAATTCAGATAAAGCATATTTCACCACAAGACTGATGCCAAACGCAGGTAATTTTGCCAATACGCGCGTGAAGAATGGTGGTGACAAACCATGTGAGTCAAGTCTGTACGTAGGGTTAAAAAATGATCGATTGGCTATACCAGGGTTGCAGAAAATTTTAGAAGCTAATCTAAGAATCTAGAACCCTTCAACATAGGAGATCGTTCTCCACTACATCCACATCAAGTCTAGGAAATTAAAGGTATTTGAGTTTACTTGCTGCACTTCATCGATCGAAACCACCACAAGAATAGTTAGTTTTTAGTTCGTGCTAACTCTGCTAGTATATGCTCTATCTGCATGGCCTAAGTTCAAATCCTTTGCAGAAAAGGTGCCGAACAATACGGACAAAAAGATTCCCGGCCGCACACCACAAATGACCACTCAATCTTCGCGCCGCATCTTCCAATACCATTGCCGCTTACATGCTCAAGCTAAGTTTATATCGGGGTATAAGCATGCGAAGAAGCTCATGTACAGAACAAAATGCAAAAAAGCGTGGTACACAGCCATTTCTACACATGCAAGGCGAGGGAAAGTTGGAAAAGCAGTTGAATTTAGGCTGGTCCAAGGGCACAAGCGTAAACGGAAAGCTACAACGGCCAGTCAGCAATAAGGAGACAGTATTGCTATGAGTTCAAGACCATTAAGCGGGATGAGGTATCTCAAACTAGCCGTGGCTCGGAGACATAAGTCAGTGATAAAGCTTGTGCCAACAGCAGCAGAAGAAGAAAGCGGAGGAGAATCAGAGTACTTTTCCGCTCCATCGTCTCCTCTGATAGATGGACAAGAGATGAAGCGTCGTAGAGGAGATGTATAACCTACTCGAGCATCACCTGCGCCAGATGAAGGAGAATCAAAATGTCTAGAAAGTAACCGCAGATCAAGGAACGAACAAATCCAGAAGGAGGGCGAAGATAAGAACGTGCAGAAAAATGCGTCACAGGGTTGGTTGAAAAGCTTCATCAAAACCAGACCAGCCAGAAGTTTCAAAGATCTGCCAGATTCATGAGATCTGCAAATTTTGGATACCCTCTACGAACAAGATGACAAGAAGCTGGTCTCAAAAGTCTGCTTCGGGCTCACCTGTAGACGTTGCTGCTCCATCTTTAGGATGCAGTGGTGTCGCCCGGCTGAAAAGTGATTTACAATGGTCACCTACCGAAAGAATCCCAGGCACTCCCAACACCCTTGCTTCAGAACTCGGTTTTCGAAAAGTATCAAGCCATATCAGGTTTTTGTCGAAGAAACAACAGAGAATGTTTTATACCAAGAGGAGGAAAGATTAGAGAAGATATATACGATGTCTCTATTTCAATTAGATGCTTCAAACCAGAGGGTCTGTAGCTAAGGCCTAGTCGAGGATTACACGCCATGAAAGAAAATACAGTTGATCTTCCGAGTCCACAGGAACTGGATTATTGTTGGCACGATGCTGATGCCTCTGAGTATCTAGTTTGGTCCAGAAATGGGAGCATGCAACTATTAATGATAACGGTTTCGGCTTCGAGGCCATGTGTCAATGCTGGCATACTTTTAAGGAAACTGGTGTAGAGAACTGGGTCAATGGAAAGGATTTCTATCAGTTTCGGGGGCATTTGATGGACGATGAGGATATGTATGGAAGGAAGGAGGGAAATGAAAACTGATTTGTTGAACTTTGATGCGAAGATCATGCAGTATGAGAGTGGAATGGAACTATCACCAGGTCTAATGCAGACATGTCTCTTGAGGACACCGTATGGGTGTAGGTGCAGAATTTCCGGTAAAATCGGTCCGACGCTATAGACTAGGTCGAAGTTAATGTCGCATGTTGACTACCTGTGAGGGAAAAGTCTATAAATTCAAAGCATGAGATTTTTCGACTCCGTGAGCCCTGAGAACCAATTTTGTGAAGTTTATTGATGCGTATTGATTAGTGACATGCATGCTAATATAAATTTATAGCTTTTCTGATTGAGATTTATAAACTCATCAAGTGTCGTATTTTAATTATCTTCTTTGAATTCTCTTTTAGGCATAGGTAGGTGAAATCACTCAAAACCACAGTATTTCATTATTTACAAGATAGATACATATATAACTTTTAGTAAAAAGATGAGATCCTCTAATTTTAAAGTGATTTGCCACCCAGTTTCATATCTATACCTGAAAGACAAGATGAGCTTTTACTAAACGATAGCCAAGGGGTATTTCGGCCCAATTTCACAGCAATTTCTGGATAGCCTGAGCCTCAAGGTCTGACACACATTTTACCAGAATTTAGAGAAACTTTACACTGGTCTCCCTGTAGAAGACTGAGTATATCAATAAAAGAAGTTAAGGCGGAGAACTATATGACTATGTTACTTTTATTCGATACTACAGAAATTTTGATTGGTTTGGAGTTAGATATGGATAAGGGATAACTTTTACGTCTTAAAGAATTCTAATGAGGATAACCTAGAAATGTCTTTAGGCTGCGACAATCTTCTCAAGTGAAGCCTTTTTTGTTGGTTGTTCCCACGTAAACTGCGAGGTCGGATGACAAATGGCTGCTTTCAAATAGTCACATGTGCCTATTGTGGTAAATAAATAACTTTTAAATGATTTGTTTTACTTAAATTGCATTCAAGCTGATTGCTTGAAGGTGTGGAAAGGTGGACGGCGGAGGAGGAAAATCCTGAGTACGACTTAGGGGCAGCGGAAGAATACAAATTACCGATCATCGTCAACCTTACTGATAGGCTTCATTTCATTTGCTTCCATTTTCATCCTGGACAATTTTGTATATGTATGGTAGCTTCTTTAGATTTTCATCTTTCTCCCTAATTACCGAATCAGTCTCATACTTCTACATATCAGAAGAAATAATATTACATTAGCAAGTGGATTTCCTCCAAACTATCTGACCATAGCATCTCCATATACTCCACCGTCGCAAGATCTCCAGGCTCTACAAGCAACGGGAAGCCCTCAAGCATCCAATATATCATAGGGAAAGTATTCAAGTCCAGCGGGAAGGGAGCACTAAATCTAGAGGGCATTTAGGTTTTCCAACAGAAGCGGCTATAGATTATTCCTGTTGCTAAAGGAGAGACTGGGGACAGGGCTATTGTCGGAGAGATGCTTAAAGTAAAAGCTAGGCACAGTAGTCTAGCATAAGGTAAGCATATGATAACGCCCCGACTCCCTGTTTTGAGTAGGCTTTGGAACTAACCCAGCAAAGTACTTCTACAAGAGAAGATGGAGCAAACATGTGCCTTTTAGATGTGGTATTCATAGAACTTTTGAAAATATTATACGAGTAGGATGACATCCCCGCTTTGATTAGACTTGCAAGGAAAGCATGCTGGGATTTCAGGAAGTCTCAGCGGGCACAAAATGCATATGATTTCTTGCACCGTTGCCTGATTAATTGCATGGGCTCTGACTAATGAGTTGTCTCAGTTGAAACCTTAAAAATCCCACGCAGAAAGAGAGTGCAAAGTTATGTATCTGTCCCTAGACATATAAGGTGAGGAGAATACACGAAGAAGGATACAGAGAGGCGCGCATGCATTCCAAGTTCATTAATCCCATAGTGTGGCTTTACTGGTTGGATTGATAGACAAGAGGAGTATAACTGCTAGCTCGAGATACGTGCTTTTATGCCTTAGCCCTCGGCAAGCCAAAGTACCAATGTGACTTAAACGTGAGATATTGCACCTATTATATGTTAAGAGGGTCAAGTTAGAGCATATATTAATACGAGGACTTAGGATTAGTTCAAAACGCTGACCTTGTTCCATCTAGTACTTAAGGAATGGATCATGAGGGAAATTAGAATAAGTTTGTATTGGTCATAATAGAACGAGCGGACTCAAAATTCCCGCAAAAGGGTTGTAGGATCTTCCCTGAGTTTAATGTTAATACATTACCGCAGATTTTTCTTTGTGGAAGAAGCCTTTCTTGCTGTACACTTTCTAATCTGCTCTATCTCTTCGACGCATTCCTGCTCCCGTACTCATTAGCCGAACACTAGCATCGAAACTGCATGTCTAACGTTTCAAAGTTGCACTATATATATATACCTGATAAGAACCTGCGTGTCCACGCCTCAATTATCCTCCACCTCTCGTCCATCACTTGTCTGTCCCACGTCCACCAGATCCCATGGCACCGGCAATTTGAAAGAGTAATAGTATAAAATTTCCCGAACTTCGCGAGGAACACCAAGTCACAAGTTCTCAAGGGAAGGACCCTTCCTGTTTATTCCCAAAATGTGATGCAGCAGTTCCAATGCCACAAAGATCGGGAGAAATCAGATACGCAAGATGCTCGCTCGGGTCATACTGAGAGAGATATCTTTGCAGTGCTATGGACCTTGCGGATTCTGGTTTCATTTTTCGATATCTTGGGGGATGCAAGACACTTCCACGAGTGTGAAAATTCCTCTGATTTGCCCAGGTTGTATAATTTTTTATCATGTCGAGTTCGTCAGAGCTAAATGAACAAAACTCGCAATCGAAAGTTAGATGATTGGGATGTATTTCACATCCGTATCGCCCGTTCCAAAGACCTTGAGATCTATCAACATTTTCTGTTTCGCAAGGTGAAATCATGTACCGAAGCTGGCTGGAACTATATGAATCCCAGGATGAAAAGTAACTGGACCCTGGGCGTTTGTGGCAGTATTCATTATGTCCAAAGTCCAGCTTGTAGATATTCTGCCAAGTCCAGAAAGCTGAGGGACCTGTATTAGATGCGTTCGGAAATGATCTATTCTAGCTCCAACAAAGATTTCACCCCTTTTCTTGCTTCCATGCAATTCAAGCTATGACCGAGGACGTCTTGCCGCGTTGAAAATTCCAAGAGACAATAAATGCAGTAAGTGTTCTGAGATTCGTTATATTGTGGTTCGGCACACCGTAGGCAGACGTAACGTTTCTATGGCCAAATATTTCCCAGATTCCTCGTCTCACACCCAAGAAGCTTCTCTATTTGTAGAATAAGGGTGTCTTTTACCTCTGGCTTCATATGTACATTGACACACGGGTTCTAGAGCAAGCTCCAGTCCGGGTGTTCCTGCATTCATATCGATGTCGTCTTCTGGATAATCAGATGGTCCACTCGATGAGTCCGACTTCCAGCATTGAAGTTTTAGTTCCTCCAATGCACGACTTCCTAGATCTGGCAATGACGTGCCAGAAAATGATCTGTATGTTTGGTTGAGGTCTGAATTTGTTAATTCTGAGATCGAGGCAGAATTTGATGTATGGCCGGAACAAATTGCCTCATCGATAATCGCTTTAAGCTTGAGAACATAATATTCTGCCTGTTTTCTGAAAGATTTAGACGACATGGAGTAAGGATACAGGGCCTTCTTTGCTTGATCGTGCGGGACAAATGCTCGAGAGCGTGCGTGATGACTGCGGACGATTGGCTCATTGGGAGGGCGGACTGATTGCAGTGGTTATCGCAATAAATAGCTGTGCATTAAAGATAGCATCATTTATTGCTTTGGTTCTCTTCATTTTAAGTGGATGAGTGAGTATGCGACTGAATTGATGAGATGTACCGCTGTTGATCAATGATCATTCATGTTGGAGGCAACTCTTGTATTCAACATGACTAAGCATCGAATTGACAAAATTGAAGGGAGCACGAATTATGTGAGCATGTGAGCATGAGGGAACATTGCAGGAAAGTATTGCGATTTCAGATATTAAAGCTTAAAATTTATGCTATAAAAGCAAGGGTATGCTATGATATGCTACGCCATGCCATGCCATGATATGATATAAAACCAGAACACCGAAAACCATGCTGCAAGACGGATGTATGCTCAATGAAACCCCAGTCCTGTGGTATGCCTTTACCCAAACTCCAAACAATGCAAATATGTTGTGCAATTTATCCAAAATGCAACACAGTTCATAATGCCCAGTGAACCTTCTTCTTCGGCTTCGGACTCGCCACAGCCTTGCCAGGAACCACCGAAGTCGCCGGCGCGCTAGCGATTTCCTTTGCTTCCTCTACGTCCTCGCTTTCCCTCTCCTCTTTTATAGATCCTAGATCAGGGCTAGGCTCACGCCATGAGTGTGGTCTCCGCAAAGGTAGGCTTTGTGTTTGGCCTCGAATGGGGCTTCGTGGAGGTGTAAGTCGTACCTTCGCCCGACCTCGACTAGCCGTGAGATCTGGAATGGATATTCCGAGTCCTTTGACATTTTTATCCTTTCTGTGTGCGGCGCGCGATTCCCTCCCACTTCCATACACTTTTGTTGTAAAATCCTTCAAGCTCAGAGGTATAGCGAATCCGAACAACACATCCTCGTCATCATCATCATCTAGAGGCGCTCGCTGTAAAGCGGAAGGAGAAATCTGTCGTACTTCAGATTTTTCTTCATCGTCGGACTCGATGCCCGCAGAAAAGTCATCAATGTCATCATCTGTGATTTCATCGGGCGAAGTGAGGAAGTACGAGAAGGGGTTCTCATCGATTGATTCGAGATCTAAATTGTCTTCGCCAAGATGAATAATAGTTGGAGGCCAGGAGTCCCGACGCTGGAGCTGATTAAAAGGCATTGTATAGGATGATATGGGATTAATGCCCGCAACAGATCCGGCTCGAGGCCGGCCTATGTATCTTTTGCGAATGCGGGGTCCCTGTTGCTCTGAACTTGGAAAGTATTTGGATGTGGAGATTCCTGTGACAGATGAAGGCAGGAATAAGTAGGAAAATCAAGGAAGTAGGTATTTGAAAAGGCATGTTCACTAAATAGTCAGTCATTCAGCAGTTCCTTGAGGGGAAGTAGTCATTCTTTTTCGTATTGCGCTTGCTGGATAAGAGCATGCGGGATAATGTGAATCACATATTAGTGAGACATCACACCCACACGCACCACTTAACCATATCATATCATATCATATAGGCGGTAGTGAAAGATAAGAAGGGGGATAAAAGCTTGGAACAAGGTTCAAAGGACAACCGAAAATGCGAAAATAGAAAGGAAGTATTCCATGTGTGTGTGACTCTTAACATGATTTAGTTCCCGCGCAAAGGACGTCTCGTTGGACGATGCTCGTGATTGATCGATCAATCAGAATTGTGCGCCGGTCACCATATCCACCATGGTCCATGGCCACCAGTCCGGGTGACTACGAAATATCTCTTACAGCCACAGGCACATTCATGATTTAATTAAGAACGTTGAATGGTCAAAAGAAGGACCCGAACTATCCGCATTTCTCGTTCTAATGCAGGTGTAAATGATCAAAAATTGGTCACCGTGATACTAAAAGTTATTGATAAAATATGCGCGGTGATGTTATGATTTTTTGATAGAATGTTCGTATGAAGGGGGGTGTGAAGAATGAAGAATTTGAGAGGTTGTGAATTCGCCCCTCTTCTTGGTAAGGTTACAGGTTACGGGTTACGGTGTAAATTCTCTCACACTAAACTTTAAATTGAGTATGTCAGGTGATTTCCAACTACGGTACTATTCGGATCCTTTGCATTCTTAACCTCCTCCTTATTCGCATCTATAATTAAGTGCGTGCACAAGTGCATGCATGATCGCATGTCGCGCATCTCTACGAATCTACGATACTCGAGTAGAAACTAAATAATTACGTGATTAACCTTACGTATCTCCAAGACCCGCTCCGCTACCCGCTCCGCTACCCGCACCTTTATCGATAACTTAGTTGATGGATGCTGGATGCAATGCAATGCAATGCTGTCTATGTATGAATTGTTCTTCAAACACTCTACAGCTGGCCGTCCAACATTTATCGATGACCCTACCCTAATCATCATCCTCTGACCACTACAGACCGTACAGACCGTACAGACCTTGACGACGTATACTAAAAGCCTCATATGTCTCCACATAAAGCGGAGTGCAACATCCCATCCCAGGTCACTTGATGCACATTATCATTGATTGAGCCCTACCTATATCATCAATTATTCTATCATGACATAGCGATCCACTCAAAAAATCTTCATCGCAAGCTATAAGACGACAAATATTACCATTATCGAACCGTCATCGATAATTTGGGTTTGATCGAAGTTTCACGGTCAGTGACTGTGGGTTCATTCCCTTTGAAAAAATTACTCTACTCATCACGGCATGATGACACGTGAAAAGAGCTTGTCTGGCTTCGATGGGGAGAGAATACACATTTTTACCCCTTCCAAGGACAACATTTCGACTTCAATTCCTATCCGAATAATTACTCATAACATTCGTTATGCAACTGAATCTCCGTTTAAAGGAGAGGAACTTTGGTCTATCCGCTGTCCTCGACTATGCTCTGAACTCATATTTAATTCCACTGTCCCTGAGACTTTCATCTGCCTCCAAGAGGTTCTCCACTCTCAGCTTGTCGATATTCATGATGCTTTGAATGAAGGCCCTGGGTACAAGTGGTCGTGCCTTGGGGTGGGAAGAGATGACGGTAAACAAGCTGGAGAGTACTCTCCTATCCTCTATCGCCCCGCGGTGTGGGACCTTGTTCTGTACAAAACATATTGGCTCAGTGAAACTCCAGACAAGCCCTCCTTCGGCTGGGATGCTGGTTGTATCAGACTAGTTACACTAGGTATGTTTTCGCATCGGTCGACGAACGAAATTGTAGTTGTCATGAGTACTCATTTGGATAACTCCGGTCCAATATCTCGACAAAAGAGTGCAGAATTGATTTTGGAAAAGGTCAATCACTACAAAAATGCTTATGCACCCGCTGCACTTCTTCTTGCTGGAGATTTCAATAGTCCTCCAGATGACGAAGCCTATAAGACAATGACGTCCTCCACTTCAGCCATGAGAGACATTCGAGACCTCGTTCCCGAGAAGAAACGATATGGAAATGAGATGACTTTCACATCCTTTGGATACGTTGATAACACGCCAACTAGGATCGATTTTATCTTCTCGGCTAAAGATGCAATGGTCAAATATGGAACCTATGCAGTGCTGAGCAATCGTTATGATGATGGGGTGTATCTTTCCGATCATAGAGCTGTTGTCGCTGACATTGAGGTATCTTCAACCCGGGCACACGAATAAGGTCGTGTTTATGCTTCAGGTACTTGTCTTGTTCGAGTCATCATTCAATTCGAGCTTGTTGACGGATGGAGAGTCTCATGGCCAAAACCAGTCATGTTCTAGGCATCTGGATACTTCAGTTGTTGCCTATAATACCTTGTTTCATGCTACTGTGTCTAGACGACTCTGCTTATATTGCGTTAAGGCTTACGTCTGGGCGAAACACCTGGTTGCGGAGAACTCTCGTTAGAAAGATATTATATGCTACTATGTCTATACGAAGCCGAAATGATAAAGAAGACGAATTTCCTTAAATTTTAGTCTAAAAATACTTTGAAGGTAGAACTATATATAGGGCAATATAGATTGCCTAGACGAACATGGTTTTTTATTTTCATTTTCATTTTATTTTTTTGTCCTTCTCGTATCTTTTTTCTTTTTTGGGTTCAAGAAACAACAGCAGAGCTAAAACCGCCAAAGTGTCGTCGTAAGTCTATTCGAGACTTTCGAAATTTCAAAGAAGAAATATGCTACAAGCCCTTGATGCTCTCAGCAAACGCACACGCACACGCACGACATAAAATCTGATGTGAGACGATCATGTGGCTATTTCCGTATATCCGGGCCACAAGTTTTCCCCACTGTAATCGGACATTTCATTATTTGCCTCATTTACGAGCAACAACGTAAATTTACAAATATTAGAGAAGTTTAACATCAAATGTACCGAAATATACCGAAATAAACCCCGGTACCCAACAATAGACAAATAAGCAATAACCTTACGCAGTATTGGCGCAATGAGGAATGCACGTGCTTGCGAAGCGTGTAGAGCAAGTAAAAACCGATGCTTTTTTGCAGACGATCAAACGATATGTCAGAGGTGACTACAGTAGCATATTCCAAGTTTCTCAAAACCCGGTTATTCGTAAAATTGTTGCTAACTTCAATTAACCTTAGATGCAATCAAACCAAAAGCCGATGTGTTGTTAGAGAAAAGGCCAGACCAAAACGTGTTCGACGTGTAGAACGTTCAGGAGATGCGACAAAGTTAGATGATAGTCCGTTATCATCCACTACCTCTCCTTCTGCCGATGATCCAGCCAGGGAAGGAGAGTTCTGTCTCCATCTCCCTAGCACTGTGTATCATGATTCAACGAATGACGCTGAAATTCTTGAGGACCATCACAAACAAATCTTTAAAGGCGACAACCCTCGTTCGCCCACGCCATTGAAAGAGGCACTACTGCCCTTACCATCAAAATATATACCCGGTCGCAAACTCACCCTTTATCAAGCAACTCTGCTCCTGAATTCTTGGATTTCTAAACTTTCATTCTTTCCCTTCGTCACGCTCCCCGCAAACCCCACAATTCCAAGCCTATCTCAACAATCCCCTTTCCTTCTTTTGGCCATCCTCACTACGGCTGCCATCCCGCATCCTTACCTCCACCACCAACTTGATCAGGAATTCCGTCGTGTTCTGAGTCTCAAACTGATCGTTGAGTCGCAAAAATCGCTCGACTATCTTTTAGGTCTTCTTGTATATATTGCTTGGTATCCCGCCCATACCAAACCAAAATCCAATCCATGCTTCACATACATGAACCTTGCCAATTCGTTGGCTTTAGACTTAGGACTCGATAAAGCGAGGCCTCCTCAAACAAGTATTTTCGGGGAGTTCGATTTGAAGGGACTTGTGGGCAGTGATGGTGGTTGGACGATGGAGGCTAAGAGAGCCTACATGGGATGTTATGTTTTATGCTTTCAGTTGGTTATCCCTCTCAATTACTTCAAATGCACAAGAGGTTTGACGTACTGACGTCGTATCTCCAAGTCTACTCATGGGTTTCAATAAGCCACAAATCATGTCCTACGAGAATCTTTTACCCAGCAATCCTGATTCATTCATTCCATCCCATACAACTACACCAGCGACAGCCATGGTGATAGTCGAGCGTATTTCTGATCGTATCAATGACGCTTGGACGGCAAAGGGCCATCCGCAAATGGATACATTTAGCACTGAGCTATATGTTCAATTGTTTGCCGCTGAACTGGATACTTGGAAACGGAATGTACCAGAAGTTATCACTGCTTCACGTGAGCCTAACTCAATTGATTCTCACCTACTAGGAATTTGATAAAAGATCAAAACTAACAGAAGTTAGCACTCTTTGCTCTGTACCACAAATGTACACATTTTTCAATCTACGCTCATGCTCTTCATCTTCTACGTCGTCCTTACCGTCCCTTCGTACCAGGAGGCACAGATGCACCACCCTCGCCCGACCATCTCCATACATGTCTCCGACTTGGTGCATCTTATTTCCAGCACCTTCTCTCACTTCCCAGTCAAGACTACACGAATTTTAACCTAATCCATTGGTCCCAGCTAGTACAGTGTCTCGTCGCACTTGTACGACTCACATTCGTCATTGCGCACGTGGAAAATTGGTCAGCCGAAACTACACGGGAGAGGATCGGCTTGAGTATGTATTTAGAAGCACTTTGTTTCAGGCTCCGAGGCCTTTCTTCTACTTTCCATTCATCTTCTAGGGCAGACCTCGAGTCTAGCGAAAGCGAGGCGATAGATATTAGTAGTAACAAGGGACCAAAAGGAAATTTTGATCAATACTTCGTCCTGAATAGTATGATGAGCACGCTTAAGAAAACATGGGAACAGCGTGTAGAAGCTATTGTACCGAACGTTTCAGGTATATCCAGGGGGAGATGTCCGATGTTTGATCCGGGGGTGGCACCATTGCTGGGAAATACAACTTTGGATTTTGATTTTGGGGATATGGGCACATGGGATGAGAATTTGAGTGCTGGGGTGACGGGATGGGATGTCGGGGTTGCGGAAGCTGGATCTGCTGATCATCTTACATATACAACTGAAAGTTTTAGAAAATCATCACTTGAACAGACGGGTTTACAGGACGTTAGTGGTGGAGGTGAAGGAGGAATGGGAATGGGAATGGGAACGGGAATGGGAAGCTCAGGGCTACGTCAACAGGAAAGCGAAGGGACGATGGATCATGATTTATGGGCCACGATGACTTGTTCGTGGGCTGAGCAATCTTCTCCATGGCCTATACCAATTAGTCAGGGAACTTCTGGTATGAGTGGTAGTGGGTCCGTCTTCGGATATCCAGTTGGTGAAGAGTAGAGGGGGAAAAGTTATGACTTTGAGTGGAACTGATGGGAATTAGGTAAAATTGATTTTCATAGGGAGTGGGTGTTCATAAAAGTATAGGATTTTCTACTCTGGTTGAACTCGTAAATTGTAAGATTAAGATTATTGTTATGTTGGGAGCGGTGTATTATCTCTGGGGAGTTGATAAATTGATAAATGAATGGATATTTATGGTTGGAGGGAAAATAAGATTACATATATGGGGAACTCAACATCAATGTTTCGATTAGAACTCAGATATATGTTAGATTTTGTTGGTTAGAAATAAGATTATCTCAGCTTTGATTATATCGTTCCTGGTCGGTGGCTGGCTATGTAAGATTATTTCTATACTTCAAATTCGTCAAGATAGATAGATTCTGTTTCATCGACTGATGACCAAAATAATTTCCACCATTTGCATTATGGTAAATCTCTCATGGCTATCGAGCATTGCATTCTGGTTATCTTATGATCCTTGATCATGAACTGATATCCCCTAAATTTCAGATGGGACTATCTCGAGGAAATGAACCGCTCAGTACCAGAGTATCTGCCACCCATTTCACGGGTTAAACTTTGCCATAGTGACGTGGTTAGGGATGAGATTGATGTACTGAAGGTTTCAGAATACTCCTATTTGCTGAAAATTTTCACCAATATTTCTGCCCCAATGGTTGAAACATAAAATCGAGTCACGAGTAAGTACGCGAGTAAATTCTCATGCAGTTACTAAGTAAGAAGACTTATGTATTGTGCGTGAACAAGTCTCCTTGTTTTTTCCTCCTGTAGCATCTAGAACACTCTCCGTGATATCTTCATCCAAGCCATATTCCGAGGACAACCACTTACCGGTTCGGTTCCAGATGTTTACCATAAGAACCTTGAATAGTAGTAAGATGTTCTTCTACCTCAATATACTCATCTACATCAACTCCATCAAGCTAACCTCCCTAGTAGTTATAAGAACCCGCTACTTTCGTGCGCTATCAGGCCAATGCCCTCCTCATCTTCAAGACCTCATCTGCCCATAGGAGTGCTTTTAATAATAGTAAGATGATTTTTAAGTACTATATACGATGTAAGACTATATATCCTCCTATTTAGACAGAAGTGTGATGATATGAAGATATGTTGCAGACGAGGAGACACTTACTAAGACTTTAGTCTTGATTATCGTTGATGAAGTGATACTATCAAACATAAACATAGTCTTAAAATCTCAATCCGCAGTCCGCATAATTCTATGCTTGGTGAGAAAGATTGCGGTGGAATGAGGAGTAATAGTAAGACTGAACCTTACCTAGGTAGATATATATATACTAAGATCCATCTCATCTCATCATAATACTCAACCAGTAGATACCTAGTATAGTCATATCCCACATCCACCCCTATCCATTCAATCATCTATCTATCCATCTTCCACACTACTACTATAATATACTATTAAATTCGATTCTCTACGGTCTCTGTACCAACCTCAGTAAGATTACATACCGGGAGACTTAGCCTAAGTTCAAAACTATTACTGTCCTAGATCTACATAGTTTTGATATTCACCCCGTAGGATTCGGTCCTTGATGGATAAAGACATATCGTATTACAATACAAGTTTTGGAATCACGTTGATCTCCTGGTCTTGCGAAATCCACTTTTTAGATTGTGATATTAATGTGATTTTTGAGGCGGCTTGGAAATCTTCGCTGATTCTGCTTTATCATCGATAATAATTACGGATCGTCGGAGCCTCCAGTTTATTGACTACAAGCCAATTTCACTTTTCATCTCTCTGCCTTCCTTCATCCTTCTTACTGGATACCTCCACCGACTCCCTCTCTGATGAATGAGTAATATTTACAGCTTCTTCATCCTCCACCAATCTGAATTTCCATCTCGGTGCTGCTGCATTGATGCCAGGATATAAATCAACGGGTAAATAGTCCCCCACGTCATGTTTAAAATCATGTCTCTCCTTCATATCTGCATCGTATATTTTGCTTATTTGCTCCATTGCCTTCTTTGCTATCGTCTTGGCTTTCTCCTCGGCGACCTTACGACGCCGAACTTCAAGTATGAGACCATCATATGAGGAAAGATAATTTTCATAAAAGAGTCGCATACCCTCCAAGTCATCCATTTCTCCATGTATCTGCGCCTTGGTATCCTCCCACCTAGCACGGAAATCTTGACTTGCAATGATATATCCCGGTAGTCGTTCATATACTCCTTCTAAAATTTTGTATATACTCGTAGTTTGTTTAAATTGTTCGGTGAGATGTGAAACGTGATCGAGGATTGCATCATGTTTGATTTCCATTTCGTTTTGACGGTCGCGAAGTTCCATAACCACATCTTCAACCTCCGCCGCGTCTTTCTCGAGAACGAAAAGCATCTCTTCACGCTCGTGTTCGGTAACGGGTTCTTCGTTTATGTCATCGTGGGAGGTATTCATTACACCAGAGACGGATACTGGCTCAGCGCCCGGTGGTGGGTTGGATGCTGCGTTTCTGACAGCGGCATATCCTCCTTCCGTGTGTCTGATGGCGTTCAGGCATAGGTCGAAATGACTGGAAAGGGATGACAGTAAGGAAGCCATTTCTTGGGCATGCCCTTCTAGTGTTGCTAAGTGATGAGGTATTGGAGAATCAACTGGCGGCGATACTTTGGTATTTTTGAAACCAGATCTCAAGCTGCGTAGATCGTCATCGAAAGAAAGTAGAGATGTATCGAATTCTTTTTGCGCTTCCTACAGACCAAGGTCAATTACCGGAACAATTGCATATTCAAAAAACCATTCCTACCTTGGACTCTCGAATTAACTCTTTCAAACCATCTCGCATTCCTTCTACACCTTGTTCATCCACGAAGTCCAACAAACTTCTCGGTTCCTCGCCAGCTGGTCGAAAAGCCGCATCCACCATTGTTGACCTTAGAACCTCCATTGTAGACTCAAGTCGAGCATTTGCGGCATCGAGGTTATGTAGAACGTTCTACGCGTATTATGATCAGCCTGGCATATCATACCATAGCTCGGCCACTCACCTTGAAATCCTTCTGACCATCATTATACACGCACTCTATGCTATTCCTAACTTTCATCAAGACCTTCATCTGCTCATTAATACCACTTTGTAAGAATCCTGTCCTAGCGTTCAGTATAACGCTCTCTTCCAATACGCTCTTAGCTGAGGTCACAATTTCGTTTGCACGCCATACTGTACTGATGGATGATAGGGAGCGCTTAGAGGCAAGAAGATGCGATACCAGGGTTTCGAGAGGAATTTCCCGCCCATGAATTATATGGTCAGGGTGATTCGCAGAAGATATGGATGTTTGGCTTTGACTTCCTGGGGCGTTAGGTGGAGATGCCATAGTTGTGTTGAACGAATACACTGTGTGGTAGATGTGATGGGAGGATGTGTTGAACAAGGTCACTGTTGATTTCTCCAATGGAAATTCGAATTATGGATAGATGTGATGGATGGCTCGATGGCCTATGGCCGAGAAGATAATAATATTAATCAGTGTGTGTATGGATTAAGTTATGGTCGCCATAGTGTAATAGGAAAGAGTTACTAGACGCTCCCGAGGTCGTCGTCGTTGAGATGACGATGGAGAGCAAAATTCTAGAATGTCAAATGGATGATGGCCGTAGACACGGGGGGCGATGGGGTTGTGGGGTACTAACCTTACCTATTGAACTTGGCTCTATTCGGCATGCTCCGGCGCTAGATGGCGTTGTCAATCACAATATCACACCATTCACTTTCCTATATATATATATATATATATATATATACACCTACGTATAAATATATATATATTCACCCATCATCCTGTTGATTGAATTGGAATATTTTGAACTCTGCTGCACAATTTGCTTACAGTACTACCAAATTACCAATACTAAATGTCAACATTATTGATAAAGGTAACCTACCTTAGCTCGGGAACAACAATCTAAGGGTCGAGCGTTAAGGTTATCACTTTACTTTTAACCTTTGGAGCAGGGACAAAAGAACCCAATCAAAGATTTGCGGCCGCTGCATTTCCTGTACCTTAGGTTACATACTATACTACAGATATCTACGGTTATGTCGGCACCAGAGATACTTCCCAAGGAGTTATACGAATCGCCCGTTATACTAAAACTGATCTTATACCAGAACAGGACACGAACAGTAGGGGAAGAACGCCGCAAGCATGAGCTAGAAGCATTACTGGGAAATGCCAGGCAAACTCGAGGGAATGGATAGGTTGACCAATATAGGCTTGTACCAGAAAGTTTTCTAACAAATCTATCATGCACGGAAGTTGCAAGAATGTATCGTTCAGGATACAAAAATGGCTACTGGCGAATAGCACAATAGACAGACATACTCTAACATACATGCCTAGCCGACGTGACATTCGACTGGGCAACGCTCGTTGCTTAAGAGGACCACAGCCACTAATTTCGTGCACGTATCAGAGAATTTTAGCCCTTTTCAACATACATACATTACATCACATCATCAAACCTCAATTCGGAATGTGTTCCGGGAAAAGTTGTGAATCACGTGGTATGAGCTGAAGTCCTTGCTTTTCCCAATCTTTGTCTCGACGAAAATGCACGACATTACGCACGATATAGTACTTGCGGAAATGTTCTCTGCTTCTTACCTTCAGCAAATGAACAAAATTCAAATGAGATTGAGGCTGAAATATGGTTGAATCTTCCCATGAAACTTTCAGATAAAATTCACAGGGAACGGTGATCGACAAGGTTATAGTGATCGAAATACGAGTGCGTGCCAAAGCAACGGTAAGGTTATGCTGTAACAATTCCAGCAATTTTTGTTATCAGCTTGTTTATATTGGACAGGGGCTGTGTTTTTAAATAGAAAGTTTTAACCAACTCTAGAGCCAACCATACGGATCAAGCTGTCGTTTCACCTCAACTCTTCTCTCCGCATCATGACCAAATGGGCATGGCCAGCTCTGAGATAAATCAGGTTATCGAAATGAGGCCACCCGCATGCACATGACTTATTAAAAATCTGACGTTCTACGTACAACTGGTGGAATTTTCCAAAATACCGCAATTCCATTTATTCCCATGGCGAGAAACAAGATGATGTCAGAAAATTCCCACATCAGGAACATGAAGCGAAGAAATTTGTTTCTAACTCAATCACGAGCCGACCAATTCCGCTCCATCAATGAATTTGCTGAAGACCTCTCATCTCTCTCTTAGATCTTGAACCTAAGAACCCGTCCCGCATTGAGCACCTGGAAATCTCATGGTTTCTGCAAGCCACAGCTCGCGCACGCCCGTAAGTGATCCGTGTCTAATTGGCACTTAGGCACCCCTTTCCGAGCATTCCATGATGTCTCAGCATGAAGAAAACACCAATTGTTTATCATCACATATCTCTATCTCTACAAGCAGACAAGTTTGTGACTGGCATGCTAGATAGATGTCTCTGACATTGAGCTAAACTCTCACCATCACATTTTCCAAATGTGTCTGATGAGAAAAATTCATGGTACGAACCGCAGAATCCAGCCGCTGTATTGGTGGCTAAAACTTAATAAGTGAGCGGTATCATTAGTTTGACCCCTCAAAAGCCCTAGTCGGGTTGACTTGGACAGTCATGAGTACGAGCGGCTAGATGCAGATTTCTACTCGGATATTTCGTGCTCTCACCAATATCCGTTATACTCTCCGAGATTGTTGTATCTCCAGGTAGTTTGGCTACTTATGCACAAACTACATGTTTGCGTTGCAACGATGCGACAGTATCTCGTGTTCTTGTACCGTCCCGAACTCCGCAGGGGGTTGCTCATGGCAAAGGTTAGATGTGTTCAAGTCCGAAAGTCCGGTTAACAAAGAGCACTTATCAACTTGTAAGGTCTTTTGGTGAATCTTTTAATCATCTCCTCGCGGCAAGAAAGTGATGATAGTGATGATAATCATGTTTATTTTCACACGTGGTTCATTGTGACACTCAAGGTCGGACCTCGATTTACCCCTCCACATATCTCTTTTGCAGCGGCCACGATCGTGGAAAAAAGCTTAGCAACCTTCACCCAAGCCTTGGCATTTTGCGAGGTTTAGGGTCGAATTTTTACCCAAAGCTCGTATTAATGAGCAGTGTGACCTTTAATGATTTATGTGTACCGCCGAGGAGGAAGGCCTGGAGCCAATGGTTTTCCATATGTTTTTTAAATTTTCAAAGTCGTAAAATTGAATGTGAATAAGCCATACACGACAAACAAAGTCACCGCATCAATTCTAAGTTCAATGACGGATTCTTTGGTACGGTTACTGCTCTTGGTAATCTTGGTATGCATGCGATCTGCAAGGGGATAGATCCCGGTAAGCATGGAGCGGATGCGGCTTGCCGAACAACCCTGCGGACTGGGTCGATTATATCGTCAATAAATTTAGTAATAGATTGCCATGAAGACTCAGAGCTATGATCTTTCTCTGGCGAAGGCTATTCAGACATCATGACAACGGGGCGAGCCATCTTGTACATTATGTTTGTAGCTAGCACTAGTGTTTTTCAGCCTTCGATACATCTGATGTATCCTCAAGCTTATTCTTACAACTTCAGCCATGTTCGGATGATTTCATGCCATGTGTGCTTCCAAATTGATCCATACGATGCAGTACCCTGCAAGCCTCTCGATCTCCATCTAGCATGGCATATTTTCATCCTGCACGATGCATGCTTTACCGATCAATCTCTAAGTATTAAAGTTTGCTGCCTTTGAGCATATTGCTTGACTAAGCCGTGGAATATTTGTATATATATCAAGATCTTCCTCACATAGCAGTCTCAACTTCTACATCCAAATCATCATTATCATCAGCGAAAGTCATTGTTCATACCTTTAGTTTGGTCCTTACATTCTTTCAAAATGAGGAGTTTAGCTTCTCTTGCCACCCTTCTCTTTGGGTCATTTGTTTCTGCTCAGAACAATTATTCGACCTTGCCAGTACAATTCTTGCTAACCACCACTCCCGTCACACCTCTTCCCCAAGGATTTCCATGGGGCGACAAGACTGCTAACAATACCAATCCTTATAGTAAGTTGATCATCAGTTTGAATGCTTGGGACTATCATTGATCATTGTTTCTACAACAGCAAATACACCAAATACTGGGGTGATTCGAAGCTATGACTTCACTATTCAGAGAGGCAAGGCATCACCAGATGGATATGAAAGGGATGTAATACTTGTGAATGGTGTTTTTCCTGGTCCTCTCATCGAGGCAAACTGGGGGGATACCATTCAGGTTACCGTCCACAATAAGATCACGGGTCCCGAGGAAGGTACAGCACTTCATTGGCATGGACTTTTGCAAAAGCAATCTCAGTGGTTCGATGGTGTCCCTGGAGTTCAGCAATGCCCAATTCCCCCTGGAGGAAGTTTCACATATACTTTCTTAGCCGACCTCTATGGGACTAGTTGGTGGCACTCTCACTACTCTGCTCAGTACAACGCTGGGATTTTCGGCCCCATGATTATTCATGGCCCTGCAACTGTTCCGTATGACATTGGTAAGTGCTCAGTCTGACTATTGTCTATATCTTGCTAACTTTTCAATAGACTTAGGGCCAATACTTTTGACGGATTGGTACCATCCAGATTATTACTCCCTAGTTGAAGATGTAGTCTCAACCGATATCCAAAGAGTTGTAAGTAGTTTTCGGAATTCCTATCACAAAAACTCACGCTAAAAATCATCAGCTCGTTACATCTGATAGCAATCTCATCCAAGGAAAAGGATTTTTCGATTGCTCAACAAAGGCTTCCAATGATACCGCTGCATGCAATGATAAGAATTATGTGCCACCAACTTTCAAACTTACACCTGGCAGAAGGCATAGACTCAGGCTTATTAATGCCGGTACTGAAGGAACTCAAAAGTTTGCGATCGATGGGCACACCATGACTGTCATTGCGAATGATTTTGTTCCTATCCTACCTTACAATACTGAAGTCGTTACTTTAGGAGTTGGCCAACGTACCGATGTCATCGTTCAAGCTCTTCCGCTTGAGAAATCAGGATCATACTGGATGCGATCAACACTTGCTGGATGCGCACTCGCCAGCAACCCTGCAGCCAAGGCAGTGGCTTACTATGGTTCCACACCCAACCTGAATCCCACCACTATCGCGTCTGCCACATTCAATAATTCTGTCGCCAATGTTTGCGCGAACGATCCCCTTACAAAAACGATCCCTTGGTATCCAATTATTCCCGACCCAAACCCGCCCACAACCCAGCAAATCGATATCGAATTCGGGCAAAATTCGAGTGGCAACTATCAATGGACGATGAACAAATCTTCCTTCCGTGCAAACTACAACCATCCTATTCTTCTCCTTTCGAACCAGGGAAACAACTCATACCCAGATAGCCCCCAATGGAACGTATACAATTTCGGTTCCAACAGCTCTTTCCGTATCTATCTCACCAACCCAGGCGCCGCCGCCCACCCTATTCATCTCCACGGCCACAACATGTTTGTCCTGAACGAAGGACTGGGAACCTGGGATGGACATACAGTCGTTCGACCAATAAATCCTCAGCGTCGTGATGTACACATACTTCAAGGGAAAGGCTACATGGTATTACAAGTAACGGCTGATAATCCCGGTGTTTGGCCTTTGCATTGTCACATTGCCTTCCATGTTAGCAGTGGACTTTACGTCAATGTAGTTGAGCGCCCAGCGGATATTGCGAACTTGAAGATTCCAAGTATTATGGCGCAGACTTGTAGGGATTGGGCTTTGTTTACTAATTCGACGGTTGTGGATCAGATTGATTCTGGGTTGTAGATATGCTTCGTGTTTTGATGGCTCGAGTGTCGCTTTGGCTGATTTACTTGTTGTCGCTTTTTGTTATGGGGTTTGATTCGTTACTTTAGTTTTGAATAGTTGTGTTATTGAGAATTTATTTAATTTTCTTACACTTGTTTTCAGGAGCTGATGGTGATGGTAGATGGAGGAGCTACTAGTGTCTTGGTTTTTTTTTGGTTTATTTTCCTCCTGTGTATCAGGGTTGGGATCTTTCTTGTGTTCACAACATATCCTCTATGTATATAAATATGTATATGTATATGGTCGGCGAGCTCAATAAGATTTTTCTGAACAAATTTCCTTACACCATTGCGAGTTGATAGAATCATGATGTCATCATTGGAGAAAATTTCAATGTCAACCTCTCTAACTCCATAAGTAGAAATGAAGCCTTTAGGTCAAATAGTACCAAAACAATTTCTGTTATTGAACTCAGTAAGGTTATCTAATTCTCGATTTGTATATAGCGCATGTTTCATTTTCCAATTGTATTGAATATATTAACCACAACCGTACAAGATATACCTTAAATATCCATGTGGCTGATATCATAACACGTAGTGGTAATCTATGTGTAACGTTTCCTATTCCGTCGTAGTGTGGCGCCTATTTACTTATTGAACGCATGTTTTAAATGCACAACGAGCAATAATTAGCTAAGATTAGCATTACGACCGCGCTATTTCTTTTTTGAGCATCCTTTATAATTCTTCACCGCCCTGTCGGCCACGATTGTCACAGGATGTTCGATGGCTGGAAATTTTATGGGAATCAATATTAGGAGTTGGGGAAACTGAAATATGGGGAGCAATAAGCTCTAGATCTTGGGGATATTTGGATAGGGACGACGAATGATCGTTACTGTGATCATTTATCTCGTGTTCCATGATGCACCACCTCATGCGAGCTAGGAACTCGCTAATTTGCCATGTAAACTTTACAGTATAACTTCATTGAATCTCCGCGGAATCAGTATCGTAGTCGAAGAACTTGTAAATAGCCTGATTAGACGCTATGTGATGTTAGTAAAAACCCGGCATACTACGGCTTTGACCTCTAATGACCGATTTTCTTCATTACTGAATGGGGAAAAGCGGGGTTTATCAAGATCTACTTCTACTAGCTGATCATTTATAACGAAACATATTTCACTGGCTTGTAGGAATTCGTCCAATTCCATGCGATACTATCATTAGTGAGTGGTGGCGGTTTGTTCTATCAGCGGCCACCACGACGCAGAATAGGAGTCTTGATATGCTTAATACACGGTGAATATTACGTCGGTTTACTAGCCGGCGACTAATACGTCGACGGACTGATGTATATCAAGTACGCTTAGTTCCTTAAATTTCGAAAATACCGTCGGATGATGAGTTTTGAAGAAGTTCATCAAAGACTCGTAAGCAAGTTAGATCTCCTTCCCCTTGATCAGAGAAAACTGTCCGTAGCCCTTTACTCGAATATGACAGTTAGAGTATTCGGTATTTTTTCTCAAGCGATTATTCATTAATGACTTGTTGTTATGGTCAATAGTGTCTGGTTGACTGCGACGCAAATGCACGGTTCGATCGTGAACATGGAGAGTACATCTTGTTGGGAAAGGATGACATTTCGGTGTTTGGTGAGCTGTTACAGATATCTCAAAAGCAATGATAGAAGAACTTGGACCGGAAAGGAATGAACTGTGGAAGGTTTAATAATACGCTTTTTGATAAAGCAGTGCACGACTTGGAACGCAGACCGCGGTTCTAGACATATACGTTCATCATTGACCCATTTGATAAAGTACGATTGAGCCGGGATACAGAAAGAGGTAGCAGAGTCGCGTCTTGCTTTGGTAACTCTATCGATGATGGTCTGCACTTTCCAACAAAGTTTACCAAATTAAGAAGGCACGTCCCGTTCGTCTAGACCCTTCAACGAAGACAACAAACAAGAAATAATTAAAGGAAAGAGCGGCATTTATGCTTCATAATTAACGCTGCCTACCCACATTCCTAGTCCACTTGTCTTCATGGTCCATCTACATCAGAATCGATACAAAAGGGAACATTATTTTTATTAGTAATATATGTATTTGGCAATATGCCTAGAGGACGGAGATTTCGTCTTAAACCAAGTCCCCTCCGTCACATGGAAGCTGCATACGATCTACCACTTCGGTCACCAGACACAGGGCAGACTGATCCAGTACAAACGTCTGACGAAAATGTTGAGAACGATCAACAGACTCGAGTATCTTCCGGAGATAATCTCGAAAATGATCCAGCATCATCAAATTCCATCGATATTCGTAGAGACTCAATGTTTGTTGAGGCTATACCAGATTCCGAAAAAAGTCCCGAAGCCACTCCTACAATACGATCTCCTTTAGTTGTCTCCCGCGATATGGGCTGCGAGCCTGTAGAATCCAATCAGCAGATACTAGCTAATCCTAGTTTTGCCCCCATCATTGGTGTTCTCCAGGATGTTTCGGCTGATTCGGAAGATACTGGCCATATAGAATATGCTCCGTCCTCTCAGGGACCTGATCATGAAACCTTGCCCATCGATAGACGCATACCCTCTCGTGATTTCGTACGGATGAGAGGTCTCCATGATCGGGGCTTTACAAGGATCAGGCTGGGGCTAAGGATTGTAAGTGTCTGCTAGCCAATGAGCGGAATACCTTCCACTTCATAGGACCCTTGCGCCCACAAACTGACATGTGATCAACGTACAGGAAGATGTTAAACGACCGATTGATCTCAGGGTGGCGATTAGAAGCCTTCTTCTTTCAAAGGAGCCCCTAAATCGTCCGTGTTAATATCCTGATGAATTACTCAAACATGTCTAATCGTGAATGATAGTTCGCAGCCGAAGATACGGTAGGGAAGAGGAAAAGGAAATAAAGAAACCGATACCCAAGTATGCGATACATCATGATTCACTCGATAATTATTGGGAGTTGAACGGACAAAGATACAAGCTATGGATACCCCCAGTATGCAGGCTGTGGATACCAAAGTATCGTGCCGGAGGTGGTCAAAGAAACGATCAGCCACCTTGTCCAGCCAATTTGCTTCAAAAGTAACTTTTCACATTCCTAGCCAGATCAATTACTGATATTCTGTATTAAGTGACTCACGAGCAGTTGAATATTTCGACGAGCTTGACAGATTCGACGGCTGGGTCAACCTGGATATAGACCGGCTGCTAGACCTTGACTTTGAACTGTTTAGATTCCTACCACGGAGTACACCGAGACGGCCCATGGGAACAATGTCCCACGAGAAACTGGGCTTTCGAAAACCATCAAGGAAGCTTGCATTTAAGCTTACAAGTAAGCGTGCAAGCAAACCCGCCAGGCAATTACTTCTTAAGTATAGAGTGGCAAAAAGGTGTGATTTTAAGCGTCGTCGTACTCGCAAGTTTGAAGCCGAAATATCACGGATAAGGCACTTCAAACTCAAGCCTAAATGTGAGTTAAGCACAATACTAGACGGGCAAAAATTAGCCACAAAAAATTTCAAGATCTGACAATCAAGTAGATATCCGACGTCGCTCCAGATCTTACTTGGATAATAACGACCTCAATGTTAATACCAACGAGAGATCTTTCTTCCGCTTGCGAAATCCCTCTTACTCTTACGTACATGTAGATTTTTTTGCTCCTCTAGTTGCACCTCCGTACTTGGACAACGACTATCTTATTGATCCTCGAAACATATTTTCATACTTGGCAATTCCTCCTTTGTTTCATTTACCAGAAGATGATGTGTCAGGGAATAACGTGGATATGTTAACAAGAAACCTTCCAATTCGACCGTCAAAAGATATTATACCAAAGGATGACAGTTTTTCAACAAGAAGATTTACTCTTCCAAAAATGCCGGGTACCTATCCAAGCTCACCCCCAGAGTCTTTATCAGAGGATGAAGACTTAGAAGCTCTAATCGAAGTGGAAACCATCTTGCATGGAGTCTCTGAAGTCGTACCATGCAAAGATGTACACATGAACTGTGACAATGATGCCCAATCTGATGGGTCAAGATCCCCACGAAGACGGCCCCAGAACATTTATGACGATGACGAGCCCACGCGGCATCCAGAGGAGCGGAAATTTGAATTTACACTGACTTTAGCCAAAGGAGTCTCTAATTCCAATAAGCCAGACCCATCTAAGCGCTTATTCTCCGTGGCTAGAGTCCAGAATGACACCACAGAGGATCGCAAAGCTAGAAAACGTCGGCGGAGCGAGATAATTCGAGACGACAGTTCTTCTGATGAAGATTGGGATGCTCATGGGGAGCCGAGAAAGATTCTTCGCCTACACTTGAGTGAAGTATCCAAAAATGGCAAGACGTGGGAGCCACTGACTGATGAGAAGGCGAGAGAATTGATGGCAAGAGGAAGAGCTGAAAATTATGCTTCGGTCTACCAAATATCACATCCTCCCAATAGTTCGGCTGGCATCAAACCAGGAAAAGAAGCTGATGGTCCGCCCGTAAGGCCGCAGATCACTCGAGGACAGCCAATGAATATGAGTGAGGATGTTGATATGAATGCAACCGAGACTCAGGTGAAGAAATTGCCCCAAAAATTGTCGGTTCGCGATCTGCGTGACTTACACAACAGGGCAAATGTGATTTGTAACTGGAACGCTAGCAACAAATGGGCCCATGGCACACCAAAAGCGCAAAAGATGAAGAGAGAAATGCAAGAAATTCGAGAGAAAGCTGTTTCCACTGAACCTCCAGCCACAGTGGATGATCGGCATCGGGCTGCGATGTTAATAAAATATATAATAGATACTGACGTTTCTGTAAACGGAGCCGGGCAAGAGCTTGCGGAGGATTGGGCTTGGTTTTATGATGCAGATTATGATAACGATGCAGCATACAACGCTGTGGAGACCCAGTTAGCACAGGTGGCAGCAGAGATCAAAAAGCTCCCTGAGGGCTGTGCGAAAAGAAAGAAGAAAGAACAACAATATAGGGAGCTAGAGGAACAAAAGGAAGTTATAGAGCTTAGAGGTGACTTTTACGACGATGAGGCAATGGACCATGAGGTGTGGGAGGATCCTTACTATAACAACAAATTAGTGCCAGGAGACTCACGCCTCAACGCCGAATATGGTAGTGCAATAGCTAAGTGGCAAAATCCGGAAATGGATGAAGATTCTAATTTAAAATATGCATTGGAGCTATCCAAGGCCATGTTTGAAGAAGACAGCATTCAAAAATTGGTATCTGCGCCTTTAAATGAAGGAAATCTTGCTGAATTAATGGATCAAGGTCCTAGCCATTCAGTATTTCTGCCACCAAACAAGAAATGGCAAGACAACCTACTGGATGAAAAGGCGCAGCTGGAGAAAGCCATAGCCATGTCGCTGGCAGAGTGTCGAGGGGAAGATATGGAGCAGTACGACGATGATTACTAGATCAGTTCAGACGAAGCAAGATGGAAAGAAGGAAAATGAGGAGGAAAGAAGTTCGACAAGCTAAGTGCGAAAGGAATGTAAGTTCTTGTGCTATCAAGTATTGCCCTCGGTGTTACTGACTATTCTCATATAAGTGATGGTATTCAATTCTGCAGCGTTGGTAATTAATGAATGTATCGTAAGCGGGTTTCGGTTTCACTTCTTGGATTGTTAGATAATCAACTGTCGGATAAGACTTAGAGGTCAAAAGACCAAAGTTCTTCGTCAACAGCATCATATGGAGAACAAAGAGGTCGTTGATGCAAGGAATGAGGATGTATTGAATAGGTATCATTTGTATGTTTCCACCCTTCCCCGGACTCTTGGACACGAAGACGGGACGAGCAAGTCGCAAGGAACAGCGGAAACATATGCCGTGCATGCAGTGCACAGATAGCGTATATATGTATGTACGGGATATGCAATGCAAGCCATTCGGTAATGAAATGCACAAGGGCTTCGATCGGTACATAATTGATTCATGTGAGAAAACCCGTTCCCGGCCTTATCATCGGATCCGAGAGTCTTCGGAGATGGCTTGACTATTAGCGGTGCTGTGCAGAACGACATGCTTGCTCGCCATGTGCGAGAAGGGATTGAAAATGGGATGACAGGGTTTAAAGAGCAGCTGATTCGAAAGATGGGACGGGATGTGTTGGTTGATCGTGTCGTTTTGTTGCACGTCGGCAACTTAAGGTTTTGTTACATTTTCTACGTCCTGCCGGGAGATGTGGTGATGCGGGTGTAACCATTATGCTTGTTTCCACGTGTATTTAACTCTTGTGTTGAGTACTTGCTTCTAGGGCTCAGGAGTGGTGTATAAACGCTTGTTTATTAATCAAACAAACACAAAAATATAAGGTTTTGACATTCAGTCACGACTGCAGAACCAGCTTGGCCTGTTGTGGCACAGTCACGTTTTTCTTTTAACGAGCTGTGGTCCAGCTGTATTAACCTTACTTAACCTATCATTTCTCCAACGGAACCCCATCTTTGGGAAGAGGTGAGCGAAACCGACGGGACAAAGACCACGAGAGTGCCTGTGTACGACGGTTGCTTTATGTAAATCCCAAGATTTCAGAGACATTCAAATATTTGCACCCCATTCTTGCCTATGAAGACGTGGGAGCGGAATTTTGATTGGCTGCAATACATTCCTTCCGCTAGAAAAGGTAGGTTTGTAGTATGATTAGAGTTTGTAGGAGGATGGGGGGATTTGAGCAGCGAACGAGGGGATGAAGGATATATAAACTTGGGGGCTTACCTCTGGAATTTTCGATGGATCGACGGATCTTTATTTATATCTTGACGCCCTGCGGAGTATCAGCAAAAGGCACTTTATTTCTTCCATTTGTTCTCCAAACTTTCTCGTCACAATAGATACTTTAGGCACAACAAATAGGCGCGCCGATCGATTATGTTGATTTATGTCAAAGGAAAAGGATGATAGATACGCCAAAACCTTATCGATCCATCTCGCATCGCTGGTAACGATTGCCACGCGACTCCTTCCGGTGAATCTTACAAAGGAGCAATTCCCAGTCATGCGACAACGGGTATATCACGGCAGATGGATGAGGCAGAAGTTTTTGGCATCGATAGTAATGTCAAGTCCGGAAGAGAAATCATACGAGATGGTAAAGGCGCTTATTTCTTGGACTCTGGTTATGCCATATGCTATGATGTTATGGAGAAATTGACATCAATTGAGCTTGGCAATTGTATGTTCGATATTTCCTTTTACCCCGGAACTACAGTAGTTCCAGATCACCGTCTCGGCAGGACGGGAAATTTTGGGTTCAATAATGGCTACTATATCATGCACAATTCAAAAAAAGGAGGTAATGTTAAAGACTTCTCAGGGTTGATGCTAGACCTTCAGCATTTCAAAGCAATAACGGACATATCTAATATCAGTTCTCCACCGGAGTGACATCGGTGATCAATAACACCACGAGCTAAGATGCTGCTAAGATAAGTAGAATTAGGTTTCAGCGCTTCGTCCATATATTCCTGTCAGCTAGACTACACTGGTCAAGCTTCTTGAGGCCGCAGGTATTGATCCTTCTCTCCATAGCTGCGGTAGCCCCACGGAAATGGATCTCGTCTTTCGCACGTGGCGTTTTCACAGCTGGTAAGTTGAAGGGTTTGGAGACGCCTATTTTTTTGGGAAATTATTCGCTGTGGATCTGATTCACGCTACAAGGACTAGGGTCTGAAGAGGCAAAGCACGGGACAGCACGTGGAGCCCGAACAATTCAAGCGCGGAGACGTTTGTTTGAAACATAAATGAAGGATTCAGGATGACGGTGACGGCTTGCAAGTCTAAGTTACTCGAAAGGATTGACGGGAAGGAACACAGCGTTTACACATGGCAAACATGGTAACGGCCACGTCTTATCCATGCAATCAGCACGTTGATATCACCTCTTAACGATGATGAGTGTTGGCTTTGGCTTCTACCATGATCTTTACGATGACATCGCGGAATAATATCGATGAAAGGAAAAGGACGGGACATCCGTTCATGTGACCGGTTTAAATTCGCACTATTGTATCATATACAGAATAGCAGTCTGTGGGGGGTTGGACTTTCTTACATCGAAGAAAGTGGATACTGTCGGATATGATTCCCATTCCGGGCTATTGTGTACCGAAGTCTTCATATCTTGCGCTGGGATGCTATGATAAATTACCCAAAACCAAATCCATGGAGATTGGAGGCACGAAGATCTTCAACTACTTGGAATTGTACGTACATAGAGGATATTTTTGCTATAACTTATGGACCCCAATATTTTAATTCCCATATTTTCTTGCTGCCCAGCCTCAGCAGCTTGAAGGCAGCAACTTCTTGGTATTCAAAAGCAAAGATTAATCTTCAAGGCCTGTCATGTAGTCGCTTAGATATTCAATTCAAGTGAATTCTTGACTCTGTGGCTCCGAAGCTTATAATAAGCGATGCCGTTAGCACCTTCACATCCATGACTAACGGCGGCACTTGAAGGCCGCCGTATTTTCTTCATAAGCCAACTGGTAAAACTAAAATAAACCTTAAGGGATCTGATTGGTGGGGATCACCAAGAAAGCTTTGAGGAATTCATCTAGCGTACGAATATTTATAGGGTGACAAGTGGACGGATGTCCCCGATAAGGAAAAGATTTTGGTTTCGAGTATATGCCCCTACTGACGAGAAAATATTTCAACAGAGGGAAACGTCGATAAGGAGGGCAGACTGGCAAGACCCTAGGTGAAAAAAGCAAACATATCGAAAAGATTGATGGATGCAGCGGCGACTGATAAATATCTGCATGCAAGGATTTGCGTGGAGGGGTAACCTGGCGGCCTTTGATTTGGGAAAAATGATGTGAAATATGGAGATGCTAGTATGCCATGTGCTTAATGAACCAATTGCAGCATGAAAAGAAAACTGTATAATGTACTTGATTGGTGGTAATTGAGAGGCATTAATGCACAGCGAACGGCTGAGAGCTACGAGGGTACGGGGGTACATTGTACGCATGATGTATCGTTGCTGATATATGATAGGTGCTGGGTGTTAACGGAACTGACAACCGTAACTTACATTTGTAGAACCCGTGGTTGAAAATCAGATGAAATGTAACATGGTTTGGCCAATGGCCAAGGAATTTTGTGCGGCATCATCGCTATGGAAATTTTTGGATATGGAGGATGAAGTCGAATTGAGCTTCAAATATTTCTATTCTCGTTGTGGCTATATAGTGGTTGAAAGGGTAAGTATTGTAAGACCCATTTTACCCACATATTGCTGTTTTTCCAGTCTTTTGATACTGCTTTAAATAATTCGAATAAATAAAACTATTCCCCTCTCATAACCTTAAATCTTGTGGTTTTTGATTGAATTTCTACAAATTTACGATTTTGAAATATTTGGAGCTTATATAACCCTTTCTAATATATTTTCGAATAATCTAGGATTCGATTTGAATATAAAACTTGATGATTTTGATTGATTTGATTAATATTTATTAAAAAAATGAAAATTTACAATATTTTAACCACTAAAAGTTCACCATATAAATTTTCAATCAACATAATGATATAATTAATCAAATTTTTATAAATAGATCAAACACAATCATTTTTTTGATAGGTTTTACAATACTTTGCCCGATAACCTACATATACCTATCACATAGCATATTGGGTCTCATAGGATTTGTGAACGGATATCCTACTCGATTTGGGTAGCTTTACCCAGCGTTACCCATTGACAGGACGGGTTTAGAAAGTCATTTTTGTCGCAATTCGCAATTGACTAGTCGGATACCCTGTCACTAAGTGGCAGTGGAATCTCCAGTAGACTAGTTGTGGAGAGCCCTGGAGGAACCATGTATTATCATGTACGTATGTGCACCATGCCCGATAACCGGTGTTTGGGTGGGTATCACTTTGAAGTGTTGAGAGTAAATGGAAATTGGGGCCAGTGGTTAATACCTTGTCAGATAGGACGATTGTCAGCGGAGTGGAAATTATTCCGTGACTTGATACAATATATACTTTAGTGTTGGACCCCTCTTTTCCCCGTCCTTTGATATTCATTATATAGTCTGAACTCAAATATCAGAGTTGGAATTAGGACAACAAGTCAAAGCTTGATCTTTACTCTTATCACATCACTATCATCGACATCAAGATGTCTTCTCTCACAGATTCCACCACTACCACCACCACCCCCTCTCGCACATCTTCGATCAGCTCAACAACGAGCTTGAAAAGTACAAATGACAACTCAAATGCCGGTGTTGGGAAGAAGAAGTTTTGCTGTAGTTTTGCGGGATGCGGAAAGTCGTTTTCGAGGAGTGAACATTTACACCGTCACGCTTTAAACCACAAGGATGGAAACCACACATGTTTGCGCTGTCGTGCACATTTTCGACGTCGTGATCTTCTTGGTATGTCATCTTCTTTGCTTCAAAATATTTCTTGCGCCTAACACATCATGTAGACAGGCACATGAATCGTCATAAGGAAAAGGATGATGAGGCTGGTGGTGAAGGATTAGGTGTATTGGCTACCAGAAAAAGACTTTGGAGAGACGCCGACGGAAACATCGTAGCTACAAGAAGGCCATCATATGTGCAAGAAGGGACCAAACGCAGACAAGCAACCACGAGAGCGGACAGAAAAATGAAAGTGAGCACTCGAACAGATGCTCAAGATCAAATCGGCACTCACCAGTTATTATCTCCACCAATGAACACTCCCACTATTAGATCAAGGTCACCAACTACGATTGTGGCGGGTAGCGGAAGACCATACCCAGAAGCTGAAGGACACCAGAGATTTGAATCATCACATCATTCTGTTCCATGGAACGGTGTGACAGCATCAATACCATCGCCGCCAACTTCAGAGCCTAGCATCCGCTCTGCAAACCAATCACCAGCTCCGGAACTCAGTGATCTTGATGGGCTTTACGAAGAAACCACCTGGCCCAACATACCGAATTCTCTACCTCAAGCTCCCTCTCTCAACCGCCACCTTCCCGAACCTACCGAATACAACATGGGTCCTTCACATCATTGGGGCTCACAACCTTTCCAAACTTTCATGGGTGCCATGCCGGAGGTTCCGGGGAGCTATGACGATATATTCAAACCTGATCAGGGGATGTATGAGTGGCAGATGCCGCAATGGAACAACCAGATGCTGATGTCAAGGGTGAGGGAGGAGAAGCCTGGGTACGAGGCGCAAGAGGAACCAAAGAGGGAATGGAGTTATTCATATTCTGCGCAAGGGGGAAATTTCCATAGGACTTATGGTGTTGGCAGGTGTTAGAAAGGGAAATTAAATCATGATGAAATGAATCAATGGTTATAAATGTCAATCTGGTTGCGTTTATGAATAGTTTTGTGAAATTAGCGGTTGATACCATGGTTAGTTTGGTGGTCTGTAGCAATTGAGATATTAACCATGCCATCTTGTGCTCTAGCATTGGTTTCTTCCGCAAGATCTGTGAAGGATTTCCCCTAGCTGGTGCTTTTCAAAGCTAGACCATTATCCATCCACATGCTCTTTTAAATTGAAATCCCGAAGAGAACAAAAAAGCAGAGAGATGACGCGCGTACCGTAACTGGAACCTTTCACCTAGGATGGTATCAATAAATATACATCATGCTGAGGTCTTCCCACGATCTGTGTCCCGGTTCTATGGGTAGTTTTTCCCAAGATTACTGGCACAATCCAAAAATAAGATACGAATCGAGCTCAGGCATCCTTCACAATTCGGTACTATGTCTGTAGCGCCGTCTATTGGTGACCCGCCTGCTTCGGGAATACGAGATAGCCACTACCATATATGTTCCCGCCCGATATCTGTCTTCCTCTTTGATTGGCTTCAATGGCGTGATCCTCCTACCCGAAAGCGTTTTTTGAAGCAATGTTACACAGATAACCTGCAACCGCTGTATTGCGGCTCTAGGTCCAACTATAGTCAAGCCTTCTAGCCCCTAGTATGTTGTCGACGACTTGAGATGCATGGATAGTTTAATCTTGGACCCAGAAATGTGGAACCTCCGAAGTTATCCTTGCTAAACATACACGGGCTATACTTTAAACCTAGATCCATGTTTATGGAATCTGAAGAAGACTATTGTGTAGACCTGACGCTGGGGAAATGAGGAAGATGAACTGATAACGATTTTTGATGGTACCCTGGCGGAGCCTGAATGGATTGCTTGAGAATCGAGATAGTGACCATAAGCTCGTTCCAATATTGAAAGAGCGCTCGAGCAACTTTCATTACAGTCAAACATATTTCAAAATTAAATATCAACATTATACTTGGCGTTATGCCCCTTAATAACTAAAGATGCAAGGGAAAGTCAGATAAAGTACTAAATCTGGTAATCGGGATTCTATACCTAGGAAATGATATAAAGTTCAAAGGCGTATTTTTACCGCGGCATAAAGCAATGTAAGGCGATCTCGTCGCCTACACACTGACGAATTCCATTAATGTTTAGCCTACACGAACTAATCGTATTACACACGTCGAAAGCCAATCATGCTATAACAGCCGTATATCAGGATGAGTCTGCATCCCGCAACACGTCCGTAAGCCGCAGTATGGGGGAATTTTTGATACATCATTATAGATGCCATGTTTTACGCGAAGAGCCCTTTCCAAGTGCCAAATGCCAAAAGGAGCCAACATCATGTACAGCCATTAAAGCATCATGCCGGCCTCTTTCGTATATGTGCAGCGAAATGATGAGATTTTGTGAAAGAATTCCTTCTGCACTTCGCTGGAGTATCCACTGAGATACTTGATGCTGCTACTCTAAACCTAGTCAAGTTATGATCACACGCTTAGGCTCCGGGGAAATGGTGGAGACTCAAGTTGGCTAGGAGTGAAGCTTATACCACTTTGAGGTTCACCGCCTGTTTGAGGAAGGTTATCGTCGGGCAGGAGCTTTGGGAAGGTCCACACGATGTTGATGGCGCATTGTCGAAAAGACGTAGGTTAAATGAGAAAGCAAGAACCTTCATTTCAAAGATGATAGATAACAAGTGACACTGCAGTGTAACATAAACTTTGAATAGGAAAAACCTTCCGATTTTCTGACTAATCAAACTCACGTGACCACACCACGTTTCTCATCGTTTAACCTTACCGTTCACTTGCCATTTGTTTGCTGGCGGCAGGCACGAACAAGAAAAGTCTTGGGCAATTATAGTAGCATGCCGGGGCTGCTAACACATTTGTTAAACTTGGAAATAGCAGCCCAATGGTTCTTCCGCTGATTTTCCTGCAAAATTCTTCCCTGTACCGGCATTGCGCGAATCGTGGGCCTCGATTCAAGGCCCACACGATCGATGATATTGCAACCATGAGTATATTTCAATGCATTATGATACACATTATCCAGACTGACTCGAGACAAACATCATCGACCAATACTTGGAGTCTGGTTATTTGAATGCCGTGGTGTTCCGATATCCAAGTCGCCGAATGCGAGACGCAAAATCCTGCAGACAGGAGCTTGATTCGCATAGATGCAGAAATTGTATCTGATGGGTCTTGTGAGACGTAAATGATGCTGTTTCTGTTTCTTTTCTCCCTCCGGAAAAATGGCATGTAACGTCAGGAGACAGTTGTATGGCCGTTTTAGCTGTGCTGCTGTTTGGAAATTTTGGAGCCAGCCCAACTTGCCGCCGGCTTCGTCGTTGCATGTATCTACTTTTTGTACAATAAACCGAAATGGCCGCGGAAGTTTCTGGGCTGCAAATTGCCGTAGTTTCAGCGACAATCGGTAACGCTTGGTGTGCAATGTAAGTAATACTTGTGTTGTGCAATCCATCGCTGCACCAAGGACACGATCGAAATCGCTGGCTTCTGCGTTGCTTGGGATATTGTTCTTTTTTCTCGCAGATTTTACCTATGGTCTTTGTTTAGCTTTTGAGGACTGCAAATGCGTCCGGAAAAGAGAAATCCAGTCGGAAAGTTGATAAAAATCTGTGTCCCCTCCACGAGCTCGCTGAGTTCAACCTAGTCTCTCAACGCGCAAAACATCAAACAGTATACGAATATTTCACGGATTTTGGCGCTGTTGCTCCATGAAAATATAGCTACAGATTCCCATAGTTTGGTTCACGCTGAAGGCACATTTACATTTCAGTCCAAGCTCGGAGCAAAATTGTTTTAAGCTAAGTTTACAATTTCATAACATGAGCTCTTCACTTCTAAACTCAACCCATGCTGTATTTTACAGCACAGAACATTATTTTCGTGTTTTAGGGGTTTTCCATTTGCACCTCAAAGACGGATGCATGATTAAATACCACAAGTAACTTAACCTTTCTCTTCCAAACCAGCTTCACGGTAAAGCATTTGCCGCAAAGACGACCGACGCGGGAATTATACCTTTCTACCTCTGTTCCTGACCTAGCACCAATAGAAGCATTTAATTTACAAAACAATTCCCAGTCATTGCGTTCCCAAATGCTGATATCACTTACGGCCGGACAGAGACAGCAGCCTTACTGTTTACATTCTGCACAAAAATGGGGTATGTTCCAATGGTTACTCGACGTTTTCTGAGTTAGAACGAACTTGTTGGTTCATCGACCCAACAATCAAGATGTCTCTTTGTCTTTTGTTGGCATAAAGTCCCACGCTTTTCGTGTTTCAATCGATACCATAAATGTATTAAAGTATGCAAGCGTTCATAGAAGAACAATTCCCAAATCCTCAAGCCATCCGGTTCCTCTTTGAATTATTTATTTGCTTTTACTGTGCGAAGATAAGTACCATCGTGGCCGGAATTCTGGAAGGTGTAGGCTGCCAAACCATAAATCCTCGATGTTTCTGGCTGACAAGAGACCCAGATTGATGCATTGCGCAACTCTTTGGGAGACAAAGTCGCCGGTCATAATGACCCGAATCATAGATCAGCACAAAATTCCCCCTCCCCAAGAACGATCCTTGTCTCTAGCAGGCAGAGTTCCGCCAACGACGAGTGCCGGAATTGCAATGATAGTGAACTACTCTTAAAGCATGAAATGAATTTGAAGTTCCAGGATGCGAAATTAAACTGAATGCTGGAGCTGCGAATATTGAAGCCAAGGTCACGATTAGCCTTCGAGTCACGAACGAGAGGAAAGTCAATGAAAATATAAAACGTGTGGTTTCATTTGGTGGTGGTGCAAAATAATGCGAGGTTCATCTGTTTGGGATGGCTTGGAATAGCTAAAAGTGGTGGAAGAGATGAAGATTTTGGGGTTGGAGGATTGACAACTGGAGACACGAAATGCAAATTCTGCCAATCGCTGAAGAAGAGGACCTAGGAGCATCTCATTTTTCAGCGTAAGAGAGGCTCAGGTGAAAACGTCATAAACTGCGAGAGTGCCCTCGCGGGATCGCAACATTGTGAATGCCAATCAACCTGCTCTTTGGCAGCTGGCTCCAATAACTTTGGCATCATGACACGTTTCGACATCCGAACTTTTCTGCAGGGTGATTTCTACCGTGGCTGCATCGTTTATGATATCTCTATACTTGACGATCAATTACGAAATTCACAAGTCTCCTTGGAAAATTTGATCCATAAACCGCATTTATGGTGAGCATATCATGGAAGCAAAGGAGAAATGGATTTTCAATTCCGAAAACCTAGTGTACACAAAAGTTGACGAAAATCCGGAGGCGTTGTAGCCACTCTTGGGCACAAACCTCATTTTATGAATACGATGCGTATATATAATTTCACTAATTTTGTGACTGAGACTGAAAAATATATGCTTGGATTATGGTAAGTTATTATCCTCGACTTCTAGCTTAGCATGGAGATTTTAACCATAACGCAGGAACTGATTAGCAACTCGTACCATTGGAGCAGGTCTAGAAATGCTAAAAATTGTCCATTCGATCTGGAGATCAAGCATACCGACGATTTCCACTGTCTTCCGAATAAATTGGGCGATGGAAATCTAACACCCTCCCTACCCTCGCTTAGCAAGCACAAGGAGTAAATTTTCTTATACTCTCAACCTCTCCAGCTCCTCTCGCCATATTTATCCCGTCTTACAACTACGAAAATATTAAGCATGATAGAAAAGTAACAAGGTCTGCAATGAAAATGGTTTCAAATATTGATGAAACGGCCAAAGAGAAAGGAATGGGAGGTGGATTTGAATATCTGAATTGTGCGGCGATGGTGGTAGAACCCATGAAGAGGATACGACAGGATACATAAATAGGAGCCCTACAGTACGACGAATTATGTGCGGAAAAAGGTAACCTACCAAAGGGATACTATTATGTTTGTGAGAAGTACGGAGTGTGAAATATTACCACTACTATTTCAAGATTAAGTTTATCTGTTACCTCCATTCATGGAGATGAGGATGGTATTGATATAGAATAGTTGTGAGAATGATGGTGGTTGTTGACTACTCGTCGTTTAGTGTTGTCATCGACATAATGGTATTGTGATTACGTTACAACGTTCCAATAATCGGAAAAGACCGCCGTGAACAGGGAAATTGGTACTGCAAGTTTTGCAACACGTATGGATGATGTGAGAAAATAGCATAATACGGGTGTAAATGTAGTTCGGGAAGATTTAGGACTATCACTGCAGAGTTACAGCCAAATACACAAATTCAGCATCGTTTCTATCAGCTGAGGTTCGAGATTCCATAATAATCTTCATATTTCCATAGTGATCACAGGCTAGAACCTTCAAAATAGTTACAAATGATGGGATGCAATAGGAAGATGTTGAAGTCTACAGTTTGTATTTTAGTTGGAAGTATGGAACCTCATATGACTCCTCTGAAACGTTTCAGTGAAGAATAAGCACGATGTTCACCAACCCCATTGGGGCATATGCCCTTGATCACCTTGAAAAAGAATGACATTCATGCAATAAATTTCCCCCAAATGGAAGGAAACTTCGAACCACTCCGTTTAACTCTCCTACCCCTGGATTGAAACACGCCTTTGACCAAGAAGAACTCCCAAATAAGCGTGATCTGAGACTTCGGGTCTTTCGCAAGTTAACTTGTTTTCTGTGTACATCTCTCAAACACCAACTCACCTTCAATGGAACCTTAGAAACTACTTCTTTCTCTCTTCTTATAACCTTCGTAACTTCCATATTTTCCATAATTGCCATAATTTTCATATGCAACATAAGGATTAGCTGTTGTGGTAGTTGCAACCGTTGCCGTGCTGGCACTTGAAGAGGCGGCGCTCGATGTCGATTTTGACGTTGATGTCGTATTGCCACTTGCACTGGCATCTAATGCGCCGCCCAAAACGCCAACAACCATGGCTAGCGCCAATGTGAGTTCAGTGAGGAATTTCATAGTAGGAATATGGCGAGAAACCGAGAAATAGGTACCGGAGTTTGGATGTGATGGTGGATGGAGAGTGATATGATGATGAGATGAAAAATTCGGGAGAGGAGGGATGGAATGGGAATATAAGTAGGCCCGTGCAAAGAGAATTACATGATAATGCAGATGATTGGGTATAAGAAACAGGACACCAATGACGAGTTAGTTTCATCGTACATAACGGGAATGGGAACTGTTGGGTGATATGTGATTGCTGATGAGGCACAAATGTACTGGCTGAGCAATCAGGCTTCACGGTTATGATGGGAGATGCTATGCTGAACACCATTGAATATTGGACGAAATATGACTAAATATCGGTACAATATCGCATCTAATATGAAAATGAGGAACAGATTAAATATAGCCACTGAAAAGGGTAATGATCGCGGTTGTAAGCATCATAAAGAAAGTTTAGCACACCTCTATCGTATGTGGGTGTACACACATGAGTCTAAACAAAGGCACCCGACGAGTGGGATACTTTATTTTTAGCAGGAATTCTGTCAAGATAATATACCACCTTTCTCCACTCTCTGGAGCTACCACCGTATAAGCATTGTGTATAATAGATCCTTCATCTTCTGTTCCATAATGCGAGGTGACTATTGACCTGATGTGGTACAGTGGTAGTAAAGTATTGTAGCTGGGTATACAAGCTGGAATATTACCACCGGTGCCGTGATACAGAAAAAGGTAGGCTACTTAGAATACACACACTAAAAAATTGATTGCTTAAGCTTTGATGGAGGTCAAATATCTGGGTGGAGAATATCGGTGACTGAAATCTCAAGCTTGATACATGTCAGACATAATGTTTTACAATGAGCAACCAAAATATCTCTAAAATACAAACTAACAACCTGAGATTCTAACTGCAGCTCTCAAACAAAATTCGACTTCAGGGTTGTAGAGATGTCTCAAACTACTCACAACACTTTTTCTGTGAAAACTTATCACCAGTTTAAGCGAGGAAGCAGACCAATACAGACTTCGTATTTTTCCAATACAATGGATTCAAGGTGATTGTTTCAGCTCACACAACATCATCCACTGATGCGGATAGATAATCATCAAGAAACGAGGTATACCATTTACCCAATCTCAAGATGTTCTTGTCCTCAAACCCATCCCAAAGGTAAACACCACACCCCCGAATTTTCTCGAAAAATTTACCTCTCTCCATCAAAAAAGTCAGAAAAATCTAAGCCCAAAATTCTGGTTTGATCTCACGGATAAATTTCTGTTTTTTTGAAGAAATCTGTCGTTAGCGGAACCAACGAGTCGAACTTCCCTTCTTGCATTCGAATATGGAACGCTAAAAGAGGAAGAAGTTTGTTCGCAAATTTTCCTCATCCTGATTTTCTTCATCTTCTCCTTTTACATCTGTTTTTTTTTTCTTCGGTTTTTAGATTGATGGCCGTTGGAATAACAATGATAAAAAAAAATATGTAAGATTAGGTCCTACATACTGTATGGCTGTATGACCGCGGAACTATTGGCTACCAATTTTCACGCCTGGTACATTTGTCGAGGACTTGAGTTTCTCCGTATGCCATGACATATTTCAATGAATCACCTATTTAAACCCAGTAGGTGTCGGCAAGATGCAGGTCCAGAAGCTGATGCAGTCTGGGATAATCTGAGAGTCCACTACTTTTAGCTGTTCGTCATTTCTGCAGCATAAGCCAGACTGAAATCGGAACGTATCAAGTGAAAATTAATGAGTTATAAGTATTGGCTACGCTCTCAATCTAGAATGCTTGAAACAACTTTGTTATTTGAATATTCTATAACAAGCACTACGATATAATTTTGATATTACCGCAAGAAAGGGAAAGACATTTTCACAAATGACTTTCCGACATTAAAGCTTCACGTTGTGAGCTAACTCTGCATCAGCAATAAAAACTAATGTTCATGGTTTTGGTACCTTATTGTACTGACATTTGCTTCAAAAATTGATGTGCACAGTTGCCGTCGATGTAATGGCTCAGATCTCGGCACTCCAGAGGCATAGATTGATTTCAACAGGAAGCACAGATGTCCACATTTCGTTGCTGTAAGGGGCTAGGCTAAAGAGCAAAAATAGCTGTGAACCTAACGGATGGTTTGTTACGACCGCCAATGAGAGAGGACACAATATATTCCGAACATCCATGAGCTAAAGCAGTTGGATCTCTGACGCGAGAAACGATTTACGAGGCTTTGAGCTGTTGGACATACTGCGTTGACATTAACATTTTTCTTCTCAAGAGGGAAAAGAAAAGGTGAGTGATACTTGGAACTTTCGTTTATTAAGACCCCTGATGAGAATAGTTTCGAGTACATGAACTTAAATGACATGTGGAGGTTTTGATCTTATTGGGCTTTAATAAGTCTTAACTACCAAGCCTTCCATTTGTCCTTAGACTGCTACAAATAATCCTCGCAGCTCATTGCCATCTTCACTTAGTGTCCTATGTTTCTCAGTTTTCTTCACTCGAATTCTTGTGAAGTATACCACACGTTTCATGAGGGACAACGGGCCCTTGCAACCCAAAACAAATTGATAGTAGAAGAGGATACACCAACACTAACCGCAATTGGGCTACAGCTAATATGAGGACTTAGTATGCAACTGAATCGTACTAGCAAAGAGCTTGTGTCCCAATTTATAATATAATCTTCTTGATTGAAGAACAGTAAACAGCTCCACGAAGAATCAGAACGGGGTCTGAAGAAGCCAGGGAAAACATTCGAAGATATCAATCAAAGACGCGGAAATATCTGGGTTTCCTGGTTCTTGATTCTACTGAATGCGGGACAACCCGACCAAGATATCTTTTCTCTGACATATCAATAGCAGAAAGGTAGTAAGAAGGGGCTAGTTGGGCCCTTAATCACCGCACCGAAAACGTGTATTCGAGCAAGATCACTGGATCGAGGCTTATTTCTTGCTCATCTGCATCACGTATTACTCGACGTCTTTCAAACCCAGATGTGGCTTCACTTGAAACTGCAAAGGAGGGATCTCTTGTACCAAGAGACTTAATTTCATGTATTGCTACCGCAAAAATGACTGGTAAGAGATAGATCACTTTCAGCCCATCGTTTCACAGATGAACTACAGACAAATTTTATGCTTTGTGAGTTTTCGATTATACTACAAGTCCTTTCTCTTCACACCCCTTCTCCATCACGCAGAACGGTTGGGTTTGAGAGCTATCCAGTCTTTGTTTCTTTTTTAAGACACACATCATTCTGTACACTACTTACGTTTGTGCTCGCATCCTGAGTCATTCCCATGCATGACTCCAAATCCTGCAGTCCCAGTAGCTTCAATGGTCATACGGTCGCATCCGCACATAATCGGTCCTTTCCCCATGAACCTCCATATCTATTAGATGAAGAAGCCAACCCACGATAACCCCGCCCAGTGCAACAGCGTCCCACCCACGCCCTCATGACTTGGCGCTCTTCAAATATCCACCCGCATCGGCCCTTTCCCCAACCTACCCACTTTCCCACTTTCCCGCTTCCCATCTTCGCGCTCCGATCCGCTCCGCAGTATTGTCTCATCTCAACTAGTCAAAATATGGCTGCTGAAAACATAATCTCCATCAAAAGCAGAAACAATTCGGTCCTTTCCCCAATAGTTTCGACCCAATCTTCACGAAGTCCCTCCCAATTGTTGGAAACTGTGCACGCCCGAGTGGGTCCTCTCCGATCTTTCTATCGACCTAGTCCTATCGTGAAATTTATCTCCCGTGCTCAATAAGAGCGGAAATCGCTCTTTTCCCCATTCCTCGAATCCTAATATCGTCTTCCGCGATTCCCATTTTAAACCTAACTTACTCGATTAACGCACATCAACCTCTTTTTTCATCGTCCAAAACTCTTAATTAAGTATAATGCACATTCGTCATTCGATCCACATACCTTTTTTCTCGCTTGAAGTCATTTTTGTCCCACAAAACTTTTCACGCTGCATCCCACTCTTGAGCCCTAAGCCCCAGGGATACGCAGATGTAGGGCGCATCAAATTGCGTAGTTTGGGCTGATGACCTTTATCAGCAAGTTCTAGTATTTTTATAGCTATCAGAACTGCAAAGCTCCACCCCTACCGAAGATACCGGTTGCTTTGTGTGCGATAAGCAGTTTGACAGCAGTTGGAAGAGCGAGAGAAAAACTTCAAGCTGGTGGTTGAACAGTGCGCTAGTGCTCGCGCAATCAATCTTTCCACTCTCAAACTTTATTTCAAACTCTGACATATGTCAACCTACAAACTACAGAACATCCGTATCATAAAAGAATATTCCCGCGGAAAACGAGAAGCAAAATCCTTTGAGATATTTCCGGATCTTAGTCTTGTTTGTTCTTTGTAGTTTGTAGTTTGTAATGCTACGATGACTTGATGTTGCATTAGATGAAAGTTCGTTGGCAAGTTCGAATAAAATTTCTGCACGAACGTAGTTGGTACTTTTCTTGGCTCACCGTGTACAGATTATCATCGGCCAAGGGCGCCATCCCCCTTCAAAAAAAAATATTCAAGGTTCAGGTCGTGTTGATGTTCTGATTGTTTTATGCCTTCCGTCCGGACTTGTAACCTGGTAGAATCCTGAAGTCTTGGCTTTGCTCGATGTAAGGATTTAGTTACGAGTGTTACCTGATCAATGGTGTAGTACACTTTGAAACGGCTATGCAAAATTGAAGGAAAATTTGTTGAGTTACATACAATGTTTATTTCATAACAGGTTCAGTCCCAAAGCCAGATTTTCCTTGATGAGGACGTCTGTTACATGAGGGTTACAATATTGGATTGTATGTAACTCAAACTTCAGAGCGATGCACATTGACATATTTTTGTTTGGATGTGGGCTGGACTCAGTGGACTCAGTGATCTCACTGAAGGTCAAGAAAGAAACAGGAATTTCTGGTGTAGTACACCGCGCTGTGAATATCTACATGCAAAAGCAACTCAAAGAGACAATTCTATAGTAGACAGCTTAACACATAAACCACGAATATCGAAGTTGCCTTGTTGGTTCTCTTGGTGATGAATTGATCAAGCTTGTTAATGGAGTACATCTCTCACTCTCCCCGAGATCCTCAACTTAGTCTCGCAGGACCACACATTCTCCATCAAAATCATCACAGATCGCATGAAATAGGACATACAAACATCTCTGGCGCCGAGGATCGGTAACCAGCAGTTCGTTAAATTCTTGATGAAGATAAGAAATGTTTCACGACTGTTGCTTGACATATTCAATTGACTCTACAGAAATTGAAGTTCCATGACACGACAGTTTTAACAGCGAAGTTGTACGACTTATATTATACTTCAAACCCTGCAAAATGCATGTATAGGTGGTAATACAGGATAATCATTCATGCAAATCTAAGCCCGCGTTCGTGTGCACCGCGTAAATTCCGTGGAGATCTTTCACTCCGCTCGTTGTTTGGATATATCGAAGGCGATAAGAATGTTTCACCACATCTAAAGCGTTCTGTTGTAGAACTGGTCTGCAAGAGCAGCGGGTTTATTCAATTTAGTGTCGATCTATCATATTTAGAAATTGGTATATTGAGTATATTAATGCGATAATTTGATTTCGGAAGATTAAAGCCTGGTTGGAGGGTCTCAAAAAGTTGTACGTGTTCTATCTATCATACAGTGACGGAAGTTAGGCAATAGATGTGATCACAAGACACGAGCTTTTCCTTCTCAAATGTGATGAATATGATGAGGGTTCGGGGGTGAGAGGTGAGAGGTGAGAGGTGGGGGAAGCAAAATGAAGGGACATTTACTTAAGACGAGCAGTATGATGAACGGGCGGGAAACAATTTCCCCAGATTTTCACATGTGAGCTTTATTGCTGGAAGTTAAGTTGGCAGCAGTGGCAAGTTTCCGTCTAGGGGTCTTCCCCCCACTTTCCACTTTGAAGACATTTGATTTATCAGCCGTGTATCCTAAACCAGAAGAGATGAAGATATATTACTGTAGCACTCGACAAACTATACTAGCGTAGCATACTTTCGATAACCCTATCTAATCATCAGGTTATTCAAAGAAATTTTTCAATGCCTCAAGTCTGTATCTTTGGAGTTTTTGATATCAGTGGATTTTTAATGCTAGTCAATATATCAAAATAGGGTATAACTTGCAAACACTCGGGTCCAAAAATTAGCACCCCCGCCCCCGCCGAACCGGGAACATGATGGGACATCATGTTTATTATTTTAATAGCAAGTACCGGGGAATTATATAAGATTTACCCTCAACATTCTGGAATCGGGAATAGCAGCAGTAGCGAGAGGCAAATACTTCGTATTAAAAAAAAGCGGCATGTATTTGCCATAGAACTGAATAATCCATCCTGATAACGAAAAATAATCCATTCTATCATTTCATCCATCCAGCATCCCATCCGTGCCAATAAATGCCAAATAAGCCCATCTAATTCATCTAATTCATGCAGATATGCAGATATGCAGATCCAATCACATGCGATATAACCTAGTCCAGCAAAGGACCCTTGAAAATGCATATCCACGACAACGAGCCTGGGCTAGATGCAGAGCCAAGTCTCTAGGTATATTTTTTGTGTATGGTTCTGTTGAAACTATGATAAGAAACTCAGAAATTTGGTACCGTGATCTTTCGAGTCACGATTTCTGTGTATCTACTCGGGGTACGGGAGAACGTGACCTTCATCTTACTACCTATGGTGGGGTAGATATCTCACTTGGGATGATGAAGCCGGTTTGAATACTGGAATAGGGTTTCTCCGGGTTATTCGGATAGATGGAAAAGCTTATTAGGATAGGGAAACTACGTACCGAGACTTCCGGTACCAAGGTTCGGCATGGAAGATGGATGTATTTTCGGTGTTTTCCGGCTTTGTAATATATCTTCAATATATATCTGAAGTTTAAATTGATCAGATACCAGGAGTTAGGTCCCTACTTACATGCTTTCATGTATTATGTACTACTATGATGTATTTTTACGTCTTGTTCCTGTTCAAAGGATCGATTAGTCCTGTGTAACCCGAGTATTGACATACCCGGTACCCCTCATCACCGTTATGCCCTTGTATTTTGTACTGGGAAATAAATCCATGGAGTTTAAAACATATGAGCAGTGAATTAGCATAGCAACTAGAATACAGGCATAATGAGCTTTCAAAATAGATGGCATTGAATAATCATTCACGAGTCATGAATTGTAAAATTTACAGCTTCCTTTCTAGTTACCCCGCATTCCCTTGGCATTTCCATACATGAACACACCACCCACCCAGAAGTGAAACAGAGGCTTGAAGATATAAAAATTCTCAACCACTCATTATCCCCAACCGTTATTGTACGACACTGCGGAAATCGACCAGTCACATCTCACATCTCATCTCTATCCGCCACTTCCACGATAAGGGACGCCTTTGTGACGCCCATTTTACCCCTCCCTCTAAACACAAACGCCTCTGAGAAATTCTCCTGATTATCATACCATTTCTTCCCATACACATGAATTATTCGTCCGAGGGGCAGAAACACAAAACGCCTTTACGCCTCTCAACCCAAGAAAATGGATACGAAAAGCCAGTGAGTGGCCTTTGTATTACATAAACTTCTCGTAATCTGATAGGGGGGCATTATTCGGACAATATTCGGAATGGTACGCTGTTTAAATTACTTGCATTAAAAGCGTGGGATGCGAACCTTCTTCGTATTACAATTTTAGAACAAAGGTTGAAAATTTTCTCTGAGTACTCTTTGTTTCGGAAGGATTGAGATGTAGGAATTTCAAGGAATGATTAGCCAATCGAGCCGGAAACTAAGAAGCTGATGAGCCCCTAAGTTTACCGAACACACGGGACGGGGAAGGGAATAAATACCAAGCACTTCCATCTCCTATTAGGGATCTTGATCGGCTAAACAAACCATCTATTAACAAACGTAGCGAGACATCGCGCATATATCATCGATGATTTACCTATCACTCGCATCTTAATATCTCATCCCTTCATATGCATTCTGCACAATGCACCTCAAGAAGGAATTTCGCCTCTCAATAGTTCGCATCTAATGTAATGTAATGCAAGTGCAAGTCGCTGAAAATGATATGATATATCACATCATCGTACGAGCAAGACGGAAGAAAAAAATCCGATACCAAGGTATGAAATGGGAAGGCTTGCTTCCTGCTCTTGGCGAGGTTTGTCTGGTTTGGTATTTGCTCGCATGAGAAACTTTTGTAGGAAAGCCCGACATCGCATGTAACTAAAGCACGCCATTGTGTATGAAAGGGTCACGCTGTTGATGTTGCACAGCTTATGAATCGTCGCATTAGTTATATGCAAGTTTAGATGTGTTGGATATAGAATGCAGCATGGCGTGTTACACAGCATGAAAGAAAAACGTATTCAAAGCTTGCATGAAGTTTGAGTAGCAGAACTTTCCAGAAAATCAAAGTTATCCTTCCTTCTCTTAGCATCACGCAAAACAGACGTGACTGCAATCTAGGCGAATACTGATGAGTTGTAGCTACGCGATATGTATGTACAAATGCACTGCAGTCATACCAATAGAATGAACCAAACTTGACAATTCTCTCCCTATGGCGTTGAATTCACTACAATCCATTTTACCCGGTAGAATTAGAATATTCCCAATTATGAATTGTTCAATACGAGATTTTCTTTCTCCGAAACAAAGAGATAGCATATCTATCAAGTCCACGTAAATGTTAAGCACCAAATTGCTAGATACTCACATATACCCATCCATTCATCTATCTATCAATCCCCCACGCTATCCCGTGCAAAAACACACACAACATCCTTAATGATATCCTCCCTATCCCACGAGGCTGAGCTTCGCAGTCTGAGAATAACAGTACCTAGTCCTAGGTAGTAAGCGCTTAACACACCTACGTAATATATCTACCACTCCTCACAATATCAGAAGTCCAAGAGGTCCAAGCTTTTAGGCGTCACAAAGGTCCGTGACCACGGGCGGCAAAACAAAGTGAGGATACGTGACCACCATTTTGCTAGGCTGCATACGTGGTCGCGTCGGGGCTTTTTTTAATAGATTGGTTGTAACCTTACCTGGTATTTGGTGCTCAGTTTGCGCATGATATGTTATATTCTGTGAGGTTTGTATTGTGTGGTTCCGGGATTTTGTGCGTGATACTTTACTTTTGGTGCCTAGTGATGGTTGAGTTTCGTTCTTGATGACATTGCGGTGAGCGAGTGTGAAGTTTAAATGAATTTTTGGCGTAATGAGTATTCGTAATATGTTGATATCAGATACCGGTAGGTAGGATGAAACTTTCCTTGGTTGGAAATATACCTCGGATCTGAGACTGGTTAGATAGATTGTCCCTTAGACTTTAGGTCACTTGAAAGTAAGTTATATTCAGACGCAAGGGTCGCTTCATGGCGTATCAAGCAGTCCTAATGCAAAGCCTCAAAACCTTCATCTATTCACGCATTCCTTTTCCCCTTTAAGATTTACCTCCACGCACGACCTCAGTTCCTCTTGCAAAAAGTAGAACATACATAACTGGGCTCGCGCGACAATATTAGTAAGGGCATGGCACTCATGATGTGAGGTCTGCTACACAGCCTGGACCATACCATGGCCTACTTGAGATGTTTCAAGGTGGCGCTTAATCCCCATTTATCCAACTCCATTCTTCCCCACATTGTCCATGCCCTGCCACCAATATATTTCGGCACAATCCGAAGAGATGCCTGAAATATACGAGTATATTGTCCTGACTTTAATCTAAACAGCGCTTAGGTAACTGAGATGTGGATGTTGGGCTCATAGCCTTGGAGAGACGTGAAGTGAGTGTAAGAGGTGAAGACTACACATGACCAGACGTGAACACTGATGAAGACTCCAACTTCCCGTGAGGTTAAGATCATGAAAATTTCACTTAGCCCATTTTCCTCAATCATTAGACATCAGTTGAGACGTATCCCCGCGGACAACTCACCTTCCAAGAAGCCGGAAATCCTCAGACCCATAATACACCATTAATCAGCAAACTCCATCAATAAACTCCATCAATGAACTGCACCCATAAACCCAACGTACCCCTCGATCTGAGGCCCAAAACATAAATCAATTCTCCATCCTACAAATCCACAAAGTCTAGAATAGCGGCTATCCCAGCGGTTCAGCCATAAAATCCGGGGTAAAAAATAACCGGCGACCTAGGAAGCACGCTTCCTTCTCGCTTCCCCCGAAATCCCATAATTTTCAATGCCACAGCTTTTCATGTCCAAGGACTAACCTTAGCTCTAGTTTATAGGAAGATAAATCTAGATTAAAGCTCTCGATCTAGCGCTTGTGAAGAGGTGGAAAAGTACGTGAATTAGTGTCTAAGCTCAACCTACTCGTGCGGCTAGCGAGTAGTATGGATATGTATTTGATGGGGTGGATGTTTCAGACCGAAGCGATTCCTTTGGACCAATACAAATTGAGAGGATGAATTTCTATGGTATCAGCATCAGGAGACAATATCAAATGTGAAGCTTTAGAGGTTTGTTTTCAAGAAGTTTTTCGGCCGGTCTCGACTTTCTTCGAAACTCCGAGGCTCCAAACAGATACTCCACAGTAGAGTAGTAGGTAGAACAACCACAGCCACCACTTAATAATTTAGCTCTCCTGTTTTATACTTCCCGTAATACAAATAGCTGTACATAGTAGACTCAAGTTTAAAATGCGGGGTGCATGATTTTCGCCAAAGGAAGATAAGACATCGTTGGAAGTAACTGAAAGAAGATCTGCGCGACAGTATAACATGAAGTAGGGTTTGAGTTTAAACTCATCCCTAGGTGGGGAAGATAAGAAGATGTCGATATGAATGGAAACAGTATCTTCGCCACTATTATCACAACCGCAGGAATTCAATACACAGTACACTAAAAGTTCATTCGCATTACATTTAAAATAAAAAGTAGATAAGATAAACAGAATCTCCACCTATCTAACAGCCAAGTCGTTTAAGTCCTCAAACTCTTAGACTATCGACTGAGAAACTCGACTGAGAAACTCGACTGAGAAACTCCAGTAACAAGAGTAGCACCACTTAGTCTAGCGTCCGATTCCTCCTACTAGTCCCCGACCATATATGTAATCCTTACTTTAGTTATCCGTCAAAGCTAACGCCACTAAATATCCATCTCAAGCTATGTTCCCACTAAGCACCCTAAAAGTACACTTGTACCGTTCATCGGTGCTCTCAGATCAAGGGCAGATAACGCCATCCATCTGAGGAGATAGCACTATTTATCTATTTATCTATCTATCTGCCTGTCTGTCCGTGTACATCTACTAGTACTAACTAGTGGCAAGATAGATAGATAGAATCAAAGATACCGATAGATAGATAGATAATCATTTTTGTATCAATGGTAAGATCTTACCCCGAGTCTACAGCCAAGATTCAGGGTCCTCCTCCACCTGTATTTTTAGATCACCGATTTTCAATTCTCATAAATTTTAGCTCTAATCGAGCATTTGAGCACTCGAGTGCCGAGAGCAATGCTTTCTTGATGGAGAATTGGAATTATGGAGACGAGGGCCCCGAGCCAGGAGATAGAAGATTGAAGATTGAAGATCATAGGAGAGAAATACTTAGATGCAGAATTCATACCTAGTAGAGCATAGCACTGCAGCAGACAGGATATATGCAAAAGAGGAAAAGGGAAAAAAGGACCAGAAGATCGACATCTGAGTATTTGATACCAGATTTAGTGTCCTCGTCCCCTCTTGTCTCGTCTCCTCTCCTCTCCCCATCTTATCTGGTGCCCATAGAAGCTTCTCAAATGCCCTTCATTCGTGTACTAGATACGCCTCCTTTGTACTAAGGTCAAGTATCGTATCATATCAAAGATCATCTTCGAAAACGACATTCCAGACATATTCCCCCAGACCATCTAATATGCAGACGCCCAAAAACGACAAAAGTATACCGGTTTTTCTTCAAAAGTTGGGTATTCGTACTTGGTACTAAGTACGTGAGTATGATCTTGGCAGGTACACATGTGTATTTATGATGCTTATTATATTTATATCAAGGTATCAACTATGAGCTCTTAAGTAAGGATCGACAAGTTGCCACCTCTTCTTCACTGTGATGTTCGTTGTTATTTTCGTTGATCGACGAGCTTGATCGTCGTTATACATATATCTATACATACGTACATCCATACATATTACCCCAAATAACAAACAAAACGAGATTTGATTAATTGAGCCTAGATTTTTTAAGTCTTACATTCTAGAACTTTAACTTTAGGTTAATTAAAGGGTTTATAATTTTGTATCTTAGGTTTGGAAGATACGTGTTCGCGATGGACAACTGTGAACAACATGCTTTCTATCTCCTCCCTCATCATTCATTCAGCATCATTCATCATCAGTTCCCACGATGACCTCGCTCATTTCAAATCAGCATCAGCTGACATGATTAAAGAATGACATCATCCTTCCATCTTTCCGTCCATCTAGCCCTGAAGCTCGGGACTCGGGACTCGGGTAATAAGGCTAACGAAGCCTCGCCCACATACATACAATGCCACATACTCCGTCCGTACAGAGCTCGTTTGGCGTCGGTGGCGTAGAAGCAAAGAAGTGGAAGTGGAAAGTTTCAGGGATAGTGTACTCCGTAGTAGGAAGGTAGGTAGTATTTACTGGATGGAAGTAAGTATTGTAAGTTCATTTGTTTGTACGGGTACGAGCAAGATTCCGTATACCTAACCGCCATCAGGTTACCATTCTCCCTTCCTCCAAAACACGAAATTGCATTTAAGAAATTTTCTTTCATGCATCGCAGCATGCATGAAATTGATATTTCCTCGCTTGTCATCCTATCACTCACCATCCAGCTTTTCCTACCTACCTTTCCCATCTATCCCATCCATCCAGATTCCATACATACTCTCCGAAATACCATCAAAACCAAACCTCGTATTAAAAAAACCCCTAACAAAAATGTCGCTTCCAAACTTCCTTTCCCTCCCTATCGCACCCAATCCCATCCTTCCCTCCATCAAATCACCCAGCTAATCTTCTTAAACCATAAAATACCCAACCAATAAGAAAAATCCCCCTCCCCTTCCCCCAAGAATCTAGACTCACCGGATCCAAATGCTCCATCTCCTCCGCAAATGATTGGACACTTCTAGAATCCCATTTTGCAATCCTTTCCTTTTTTTTGCGAATTTTTCGCAATAATGCGAGAAATTGGTGTTTTTCCTTGATTTTTTTCTGGTTCGGGTTGCATGCAGCTAATATGCTAGTAAGCCTGTTAGTGGGTGTCACCTTGTTGGTCTGTGGGATCCTGGTGATAAGCCTCTTTATTTTTGATTGTAGTTCAAGGTGTATGGCTGTACTGTGTTGATATTCATTGATGGAATGGATACTTTATATTTTGGGCTTTGAATGTAGACAATATCCATAGGGATAGGTTTGAGGGTTTGGGCAAAGTTTTTTGCTAAGATGATGGATTTGTGTAGCGAAGATGATTAAGGGGAGGAAGAGATTGACTGAGAGATTTCTTTCGAAGAATTGGTTCTACAGAGTACTAGATTAGATTAGATGAGGTAGAGAAAATGATGATCTCCGTATCTCATCGTGATGCTATTGGTCTGTGCATTTGATATACTCGGTGATCTTGTCTATATCTACGATCTTTATTGGATTTGTAAGAGTAAAACTCCTTCTCAGAGTCTCAGAATCACATGGAACTATCACCACTAACCCCTACCTAGTCAATACACCAACCCTAACCTCATCTCCTCACATCAGAACAAAAGCATGATATACCAGTACTATGACCATACCCTACCCTAACTGCCCAAACCAAACCAATTTCATATCCTCACCCAACCCAAACCAATTTCATATCCTCACCCAACCCAACAAAACAAAACATAATAAAACACCCAAACCCTCCAAATCCCTCAAACATTCCGTGCGCAAAAACAAAGATTCCAAGCAAAGAACCAGATACACACATACACACCAAAAAAGCACCCACCACCTATAGCACCCAGCACAGCAAGGCCTTTTCCGTCCCCCGTTCCATCCCGTTTTACCATCCTAAATCCGCGCGTTCTAATCTTATTTTTTTGTATGAAGTAGGTAGGTAAGATACATACTTGCTCCGTAACTATTCAATTTCTATCGCTTCGAAGTACCCAGCCAGGTCTTTTGCGTCGTTTCTAGGTACACCCAGGTATTGGGATGTCTGGGATGTGGTATTGTAATTTGAGACATGGTCTGGCTAGGTACTCGAGTATAGGGTTAGGGAATATGAGGTCATTGTTTGTGAGTAGTTGGTGAGGCTGATTTATTAGTTGGGATTTAGCTTTAGGGTTTGGGGATCGAAATTGATGGTAAATAATGTAAAGTTGGGATTGGGATGGAGATGGAGATGGATAAAGATTAATAAGTTAATAACAAATCTCTAAATCATGAATAGTTGATAGAACCCGAAAGTGATTTTAGATAGATCTCGCTCCGTTCCGGTCCATCTACGGCGCGGCGGGAAGGAGGCAGTAGATCTACGGGAAGATCGATTGATGGATGTGGAAATAAGGAATAGGGAGTACGGAGCATATGGATATAAAATATATAAATAAAGAATATATAGCACTATATTCTCCGATACGAGGTGATATTTTGAAGTCTCGTAAAATCTTCAGCTAATATAATCAAGGACAGTGTGATGTCCCAATTCTGACTCTGATAACAGGAAGCGAGCGGGATTTTTCATGTCTCCTTTATCGCCTGTGTGTTTCGCGTAGTACTGTAGATGTTTACTCCTTTCTACTCCGTATATTTATTAATATCAGAATGTCTTATTAAGATACAGAGACTGAAAGTTTATTTTTGTTGAGGATAAGGATATGAAGGGAGTGAGATGATGAGATTATGATGGGCTGATGGTATGTGCTTGTGTATAAGGTTGATGGGTAATTAAGGTTCAGTGGGTTTCTACCTTGATGAGTCTTTTTTTATTTATAGATTATTTATTTTGATGTATGAATATAGAGTATTGACGAATATATGAGATTATAATTTATTAAAATATTAAGGTTTTTATACCGGTAAAAGATTGATATCAATGAACTTACTCGAGTATTTACTTACTCATTTATCTCAACCCCAATTCATCTCTAATCCACAAACCAACATCGCCGAACCCCAAAGCCGAACTCCCTAGATTATTTCTCTTCCCCGAACATACACACCACACGACACACACCACACCACACCACCCGGCATTTCTCACCCGTACCCGCAACAAGATTACCATATAATGTTGATATTGATATTGACGTTGTGCTACCTTCTCCTCGCCGTACATACATATACCATCCATACTATACACACATACATATACTCCGTACCGTAGGGTAATTTATTCATTCATGCACCCACTTAATCTGATCTGATCTGATCCTCCGTATATAACCCGAGACGCAGGCGGCACGACAGACCAACCGGCTACATGAGATGCTTCCGCGATGTGAGATAGGTTGATGTATGTATGTATGTATGGAGTGAGAGATAGCATGTAGGATGTCAAATAAGAGATTGAGATATGGACTTAGATTTAGACTTGGGCTTGGTGTTTGGTGTTATTTTGGAGAAAAGGGGAGTTGAGCGGAGAAGAGGGGAAAGGAGGAGATGAATGAGGGGTTTGTATGGGGATATTATGTAGATATGTTTATAAAAGTTTAGTTGATGTAGAGGAAGGTAAAGGCTGATGGAGGGGTAACTAGGTAGTTAGCTAGCTAGCTGTATGTATGTAGATATGTAAGTAGGTAGACAAATAAACTAGAAAATATGAAACAAGAGGGGTAATCTTGTGATAGATGAAAAGATTGATAGGAAAGATAAAGCAAGCGATATACGAGTATACGAGGATTTGATTATGAATTTCACGGCTGAGATGCGATATGAAAATATACGGTGCGGAATACACGGATAAGGTTACGATGAAGAGAATAGATTTGGGTGTGATGTGGAATATAGATATGAATAACCTATAGATAACCTTATAAAGGCAAAAAAGGTGAAAGAAAAAAGAGACAAGAGTAAGTCATAGAAATCTTTAAACACGAGTTAAGGATTTACGAATTTATAATTTCATGATCTTATAATTTCTACTTGCGAATGCGAATGCGACTTAAGTGAGGTAGGTATGTAGGTGGATTGGTGGAGCAAGTCAGATGAGATGGAGGTCACATGTCTATATCTGTACATACAACCATACATACATACATACATACATACATACATACATACTAGGCAAGACTTACATACACACGTACATACAGGTCCCCTCCCCAGTACATATCATATCATTTAAAATATAAATAAAAAAAAGGTTTGAACCTTTTTTTATGCTTTTTCTCTCTTAACCATAAGGTTAATAATCTTTCTTTCATTCATTCATTCATTCTTTCTTTCTCTTACATACATACAAACTAACAAACAAGCAACCCACTACCAGTAACCTTTCCTCATCTCCTCTCCCATACATCACTATCTCCAGTCCGGAGCCACATAGCGCAGTCCGGTTCTCAGAGAATTATCTTTTTTTTTATCTCCCATGATAAGTTTTTCCTACTTTGCGGAGTACGTATGCGTCTCTTATGCGTGCATTCTGCTGGTTGGGTATTTATATGTAGGATGTATGTATGTATATGCGAATTTTCTGTTGTGTTACATATATATACCTACGCATATATGTATATGTGTATGTATGTACATGTAGATATTACATATAGCTCATATATAACATACCTACCTACCTACATAGGTATACATACTTGCATAATCCCAAAGGAAATTAATTCGCTCGGTGAATACCGTGTATGTACAGGATATATGTATGCGTATGTATGTATGTATGTAGTAGATATATAAGGTAAGGTAATGTAAGCACACACGCACGCACAAGAACGGATTCCCGCCCCCGCCTCCGCCTCCCAGATTCTAAGAAATGGAGATGGAGATGGAGGTGGAGGCTCCGGACATTTTTGAATAAAATTTTTCAATAGGATGGGGATAGGGATCCGGGATCGGGATCGGGATTGGAATGGAGAGATGGAGAGATGAAGACGGACGGGGATGGATCATGGAAGGGTATTAAGTAGGTAATGAGATTTCATCAGGACTCCGTACGTACGGAGACTTATAGGCAGTCAGCGCGGGTAGAGTCTAACCTCACTCGGGTCCACAAATAAATAGGTACAATGTACAATACAGTACGTACTGGTATTATATGCTCCGTAGGTAATAGGTACTCATTAATATAAAAGTAATCCTTAAAAACTATAGAGTAAGCTACATAATACATAATACAAACAAAGAAGGAAGATCTTAGCGCTTCGCTTTCGTTGGTGATACACTAATACTGTAAGGTTATTGGGTACTTTCTTTGTATTGTGTATGTAAGAGGATGGACAAGATGGATATGGATATGGATATAGGTCGGAGATCCACTCGTTTAATACGGTACTCAGAGCTAACCTTATGCGATGAGAAATTGGCGATAAGGCTTTTGGTCTTGTGTTATTGTGGATCTTGTGGGAGAATTTAGGGAATGAGAACTCCGTGTACATATTGGTAAGAGTAGAGATAGATATGGACGTATGTAGGTGTATATCTATATATCTATGTATTACCATAGATAGATAGATAGATATATAGACAGATAAGTATAATGAATATCACAAGTGAAACACATAGAGAATCAACGACGGTTATTGTGCGATTGTGCGATATATACAATGTACATATTGCATTGTGTATGTTCATGGAGGGAGCACAGCACAGCACAGCTTGACAAGCTACACTACGCTAAGTTACACTACGCTACTCTACCCCTCGATAAGTGTCGCGTTATAACTTACAAGGGTTATGTTAATTGCAAACTGTTGATATCGTAGCACTTGCATCGTTTTACTTGATACATACATACATACATACATACATACATACATACATATACATACAACATTATCATTCATATAACATCATACCATACCTACCCTACCCTACCCTACCCTACCCTACCCTACCCTACCCTACCCTACCCTACCCTAAACATCTCCTCCAAAATCCAACTCTCCTCTCCTCTCTCCTCTCTCAAAAATGAAAATCTTATTATCACGCCTTCCTCACCAACCTACCAACCAACCTACTCAAACATACGTACAGCATAAATTGACGCCAAGCTCAGGGAAGTTAAGCCACAATGGCACACACGCAGGTCAAGGATTTTCTATGCATAAGCTAGGGTTTATGTACAGGGAAGTTTAGAGGAATCGGAATCCTTGTTTTCTTTTTTTTTTTTGATTACTGCTTGAAAAAATAAAAAATCCCTCTCTTTTGGATGGATGGATGTATCATATATGAAGGGGCATTGAAGAGAATGAGTGAATGCATCGGAAATACCTTGTACATTTTTTTTTTTAGAGTGGAGATGATTTATTATTATTATTATCATCACTATTATCATAATTATTTACATTGGGTATTTATTTATTTTTAGAGAATAATAAATGGAAAGGTTTCTCGTCAATCTTGGATTGAGGTCTAGAATTCAGTTTTGGTGTCGTTGATAAAAATATGAAGTTTATCGATGATAAGTTGAAAAAGTATGTTTCATAAGTTTTTGGCGTGAAATGGACATTTGAGGTTTGACCGAGACCGATGATTTTCATGATTACTGTTTGATTTGTAATAAGCTTTTAAAGTCTGTGAGTAAGTGAGTGAGGGAATAAATAAATACTACACTTCACTCTGTACGCAGAGTGCGAACACTTAGATGAACCGGTTCGTGAGATTATCAAAAATCCATCGGATTCGGTCGATACGTATGTACATGACAAACAAATCAAGATGATGAGGATGAGGATGAGGAACTGAAAGTTCCCTATGAAAATTGATCGAGGAGTTATGCGGAAAAGGTTTTGGCTTCGTTACAACGTAAATGTGCATATGGTATGGATCCAAGTCAGACTTTCCCCTCTTTTGCCAACTCGTCGAATGGAGTCAAGATATCCTCTTTCACGCATAGCATTTTAGGTCGTGATCCAATGATTGAATGACAGACAGTTGTTTTCATACAGTAGTTCAGGTAGAGATACTCCTTTACGATGTGGGGATTTTTTAAGGATAAAAGGTGACGATGAGATGGATGTATCGATGAGTTTAATCTATTTAGGTGGTTGTTTGGGTAGGTTGGTACGTAGGTAAGTAGTTAGATGGTGGATGGCGAACATGTCTGCATTCAAAATTCATACATGTATATCAATGTAACGTAGGGAGCATCCAACAACTTATCAAAAGAGTGTGAACTTTGAAGGTGTGAAGGGTAATAGGTATCATTGGTATGAGAGGTTATCAACAAGTAACAAGGATCCACTATTTGATGAGAGGAGACACACAGATCATGTAGGGTATAGGGAGATGCTTAACAAACTCTAATCGGCGTCAAATGTTTTAAAAGATGCAAGCAAGTCAAGTTGGCCTTATCTTTAATGCCCTCATTTCCGTAAGGAGTGTGAAGTGTGAAATGCTTATACGCAGTACGTACGTTACTAGTAAGCTACGTTTGAATCCATCCGCTGCCGCTCTCGTACCATTTCTCTGGAAGGTTTAAAAAAAGAGAGGCATTGTTGATCAAGTGGGGCTCACAGGAAAAAAGGCCAAAGGAGAATAAAGATTGATATGGGAATAGTCATCTTATCCAATGAGATGGCCGGATAACGACACTTTTATTCGTTCATTACTACTTATTTTAGAATAGATTGATGAGTCGATGATAGATCGGGTCAAAACTTGATTTATACCCTGATGTCGATGAAATGACTTTTTTACCATATAATATATAAACCCTGTAATAGTAAGTAAAAGCAAGTTCGAGGCAATTGATATCATGAATCCTTGAAAGATACTCCGTGTTATTCATTTTAACCCGTCTTTTCATTGTCATCCTCCGAGTGCTTAGGTAGTAATGAATGAATGAAATGAATGATATGATATGATTTCCTTAACCCGCCTTGATGTACAAGCCGTCCCAGCAGAATCGAGGGAGAGCGAGAGTGAGAGTAGGGTATCTTTCTACCCCGATGTGACCCGTTATCGTATTTCGTCTTTCACACCTTCCGCCTTTCGCCTTTTCGCCTTCCATCAATGATCGATGTAATGTATCATCTCCAATAACCTCACTTCACCCTGATCAAATCCGGGATCGACTCTACCTCTGCCAAAATAGGTTCAAGCTCTTTGGAAATATATCAATGCATACCATACAATGCCAGTGCCACACACACTCACGACAACCCATCAAAGCCACACCCCGTCCAATCCAATCCAAGTCCAGTCCAGTCCATCCATCTAAACCCCACCCACTCACCCATGAAGATTTGATAATATCCAAGCATCGAACAATTGAACAAGCATCAACCAGTTTCAATCAATCATTCAATCACTCAATTCACCACCACCATATTCAAGGTTCTATCTAACCTGTGAACCCAAGCTATTGACATCTCCCCTCTCTCTCTCTCTCTCCCTCCTCCCACTCCTACTCCAACTCCCACTCCAACTCCAGACGAGGGACCTTTCCAAACTCCAAGCTCCAAGCAAGCGTTATGCATCAATTCAAAATTCACTTCAGCTAGGCCAAGCAAAAGCAAAGGCAAAGCATCAAGGCCGTCGTAAGCCAAAAAAAAAAACAAGGATCCACTAAATCCATTCTAACCCTCCAATCCGTCAAATCCACTTTGTATATATCAAGGTTATTTTTGAGAATCCTGGTTGATGACTTTTTTGAACGTCTTGATTCTTAAGATTCTCTAGATTCTTCTTTTTCATCCTCCTCGTTCTCCAACTTTCGGGTTAGCTGCTTGACTGCTTGACTATTTAATTGAATAATTAATTATTTAATCGTTTAAATGAAAGCTGTTCTAGCTATTCTAGCTGATTGATAGATTGATTGATTAGCTAGTTAGCTTTACTTTACCATCACTTTTTTACCTTGTCTTTTGCCTTGCCTTGCCTTGCCTACCTTAACCTTACCTTACCTTACCTTACCTTTACTACCTACCTACTTACCTACCTACCTAGTCTCTCTTGTCTTGGCCTGACATCCCATTCGAAATTCAATCATCACTCCGATCCACCCACCCATCCCGCTTTTATTCAACCCTCCATACACGCCAACCCAAGCCAATCCATCCATCCATCAATCAATCAAATTCCATTCATCCATCCCATCCCATCCATCCACAATCCTGCACACACACACACCCACCCATACAAATAATTTCATTCTAGGCCAACCCAAGCCAGCCTTTTTATCGACCAGACCATCTCCTTCAAGGCTTCAACCTATTGAATACCACTTACCTATCATCGCCCATACCCGAGAATTCCCTCTTTTCTTTATTCCTTCTTCGAGGAACAATCAAACAATCAAAAAACCAAACTGAATATTTTATTTTATTTTATTTTTTCTTGGAGGGATAGAATATCTTTCCTACGAATAACATCGACATTGAATTTGAGGAAAGGGAAGAGATTGAATCAACTAGTCAATCGTTTTGCCATTGCTACTTTGCTGCATTGAGCATTTCCAGCACGCACCCAAGCAATTCACCATACATCACCATCACCGTACGCCGTACTTCCGATATCAAACATCAATCACCTCATACAAAACACACCACTTACCATCAACTTTACACTCGAAATTGCCTCTCGTTTGAAGATCTTGAAAAAGACCAATCAATCCATTTCAATTCAATTCAATTCAATTCAACTCAACTCAACCATCAAGACTTTCGAACATCTCATTCAAAAACTCTAGATAAAAAGAAAGTCAAGAAGAATACATAAACGATTTTGACTTTTTGGAACTTTGACTTCCGAGACACCATCGACAGATAGATTGATTGATTACCCAACAAAACATTCTCATTCGAAACGCTTAAATTCTACGCCTCAAATTTCAATCAAAGCTTTGCCGCTTTCCTTATCGAATCTTTTGATTACGGAACGAAACCGGACATTAAAATCTACGCAATCAACCAAAACTTTCCCATCTTATTTATTTTCTAATTCTTATTTATTTTTTGGGTTTTGGGGGATTTTCCCTATTTTTTGGAAAACGCCTTTCTCAAGAGTTGCTTCCATCAAATTCGAAAACATAATCTCTTTTTTATTGAAGCTTTTATTAGTTTGCAGATTTGGGACAAGAACGAAATAGCTGAAATACGCATTTGTTCTTTCTTATCTCAAACTTTTACTTCTCTTCCCCCAATCCGGAGTCTCGTTTTTCCTGGGGTTATTGAAAAAAATCTCCATTTCCTATGTAAGTTCCCACTCCTCCCCCCCCCCAAGAAATTAAAAAAGCATCCTATATCTACAACATCACCACGCAGTAGTAGCATCAGTTTGATTGCATCAATCTGTCTGCGAAAATTACCTACATGACACATACTCTCCCTCCACATCATCCATACATTCATACCACGTTTCCTAAATCCTCTTTTTTCCCTCTTCATCTTCTCTCATGCAAGAATGAGAATGTAGCTGACCAGTCCTTTCCCCAACAAACAGTCCACAATTGTCAAGGATTCATTGGTCTTCTCTTCAATACTTAATGATAAGCCCAAACTAGGTTCGCTATCTTTTCGACAAGCCCCCTCCCACCTCAAGTCGAATAGTTTTTTTATCAATCTATCCAACATCTCAAAGAGGAAGAAGGAAAAAAGAAAACCAGCAGCAGCTTGTCCAACAAATCTTTACACGTTGTAGGATGCCTTACACTCCACCTTCCCAACGGTCTCCTGCCAGCTCTACCACTCATTCCCCTGCCGTCTCGAGACGCTCCTCATACCAACTTAGCCACCATGCCCCAGCTCCCAGACCGGAGTTGCCAAGGTCCACTTCCTACCTCACTCGACATCGACGGACTCCTTCGGTTAAATCAACACCCTTTGGGCCTACACTAGACCCAACCCCTCCTGGCACGGCTGATAGTGAAAAGGGTCCAAGTCATGATACAAATAGCAGCTTGACTGCCTCTAGCAGTCTTCGACAATCACCCCCACCCGTTACAGACGATAACAAGATGCCTATCGGAGTAGTCATGTCACCGCCAGATTCCACTCAGAACTCTGATGAAGAGGACAATGGATCAAGAGGAAGGAAGTTGGAAAACTTGGAGGAGTTACAAGCGGCGATCAGAGTCATCGAGCAACACCGAGAGAGTTCACCTAACCGGGCGTCATCAGAGATCGAGAGACTGACCCAAGCGATATCGCTTCTCCCCATCAACAAAGACACAAAGGAAACAAAGGATAAGCCAACGTCGGAGCACATTGAAAAATCCCAGCCTCCTCGAAAGCTTCAACATCAGAGATCGAGCACGGAGACAGTTTTCCTCGATCTGAGAGGCAACCAGAACAACCAGTCCGCACCCGAAACCCCCACAACTGGCTCTGATGATGAGTTGAGTGATGAAGAAGCCGAGATGGCCAGAAGGAAGCCTCAGATGCTGAGGAAGAAGTCGGGAGAACTTGTTCGACCAGCCCTTCGACCATCCTATGCGAAGAGGCGCCCATCATCCATGCCTGGCACCCCTACCTTCTCCAAAGCGGTGCACTTTGATTCACACCTCGAACACGTGCGCCATTTCCTTCAAGTTGATCGACCTCTCGCCGTCAGTGCGGGTTCTTCTCCTGTTGAATCATACGAAAGTGATTCGGAATTCCCATTCGGTCATGACGATGACTCCAACAACAGAGGACCACCATTTGAATGGGAGATCATCATCTCCAACTTCCCACCCATGACTGCCCATCGAGCAGCGATGCCCGTTCGTGTGGAAAGGGTTTTTCTATCGGCGGACAACAAGAACTTGATCGGAACGGTTGCGGTAACCAACTTGGCATTCAACAAGTTGGTCGTTGCTAGATTTACCTTGGATTACTGGAAGACCACATCGGAGGTCGTTGCTGAATACAACAACGACATCCGTCAACCAAAACATTCTGATGGGTGTGATCGTTTCAACTTCAACATCAAGCTTGCCGACCAAGCCAACCTTGAGGCAAAGACGATGTTCTTTTGTGTCAAGTACTGTGTCAACGGTGTGGAATACTGGGATAATAACAACGCCACCAACTTCCAGATTGATTTCCGAAAGAAGGCAAAGCTACAAAATGGAAAGAAGAGCTCACAAGCAGCATCGAGGTCAGCCAACTCGCTACCGAGAAGTAACAAGAAGTCACCGCCAGCTGCTCCGATCAAGAAGACGCCTGCTTTTGATGACTTCTCTAATGACTTCGATTCCAAGTATCTGAACTCCAACTTCAAACTGCCAGTTGCAGATTACCTTGGAGACTCAAATACTGTAAGATTGAAGGGAGTCAAATCTGCTGTCACCTTGGCATCTGATAACCGCAGCCGACGTGCAACCATAAACACGAACACGGCAGGTGGTCAAGCCTTTGGTCACAGATATGACTTTGGGGCTTCTCTCAATGCTGCTATCAGTGCGGCTAACTCTTCCCTGGGTGAGAAGAGTGGCATCACCATGAAGTCAAAGAGACCGGCACCAATTAGTGAAACGAGAAAGTTTATCAATCAAGATGAACAAGTATCACCACTCTCCATGTCAGCTCCAAAGACTTTTGACCACTCCACTCCATCCAAGACTTTACCTTTGGCGGGTACAAGCACAAGTGGAACGGATTCACCAAGACCCGTTGGTACCGAGAAGCCTGTACTGGCGTCACAATCATACAATGAACTTCTCGACAAGTATTGCTTCGTACGTACCAACGAACACCACTGGGCATAGTAAAGGGATTAAGCTAATTGAATATTGTATTATAGTTTGGGTCGGTGAAGAACTCACCACAACTAAAAGATGGCACTGCGAGATCTGGTCAATATGATGGGAATAATGATGATGGTTACCTCTTTGGTTCCGTCGATTCAACGGCTAGCAATTCACCAATCACAATGCCGCACATGAATCATCGATCCTCTCATGGGGCAAGCCCTGAAGGTACTCGTTCCACATCGCCTGCTCCTATGACGGGCTTTGTTTCGGGTACGTCTCCGATGTATCCTTACCACATGCATGGTGGTTTTTCGTTCAACGACACTCATGCAGCCACAGCAATTCGAGGTTGAACGAAAGCTCTCTGATGATGAAATTGTCAAATCAACCAAATGAAAACCTATTTACGATGACGATCATGAACCCCCGAATCATGAAACGAAAATCTAATTCTATCGAAAGAGACACTTCTCGTATCCTCTGCGGATCAGTCACCTCTTGATTGAGTTGTGATAACCTCGATCCAATTACCAACCTTTTTTTCCTCTTCGACTGTTAATATATCTCTCTCCTCACGAATACGGCCTTCTCAATTCATATTTGTTTAGCATTTTTGCGAAGGGGAGATATTTGGGCAGCATGCGAATGAAGGGAAAGATGGATCATGTTTTCATGATCCTCTTGCTTTCACATTTTGCTATTGTACTTTTTAGCGTTCCTTATTTTTCTTTGGGTGGTTGCTTTTTCTTTTCTTGCATGTCCTTTATTTTTTCGCGCTGCTACTACTGATTCAATTGGTTTGTTCTAATTTCGAATGAACCCGGTCGTCATAGATTCTGGAGTTGTCTGCTTTGGGCGGGGGAATTTGGGGGTGGGGGGCAAATCGTTTTCTCAATCATTGATTGAGAATATTAAAGAGATCATGACCTCTCTTTTTTCTTCTTCTTTTATGGGAAACGAAAGATTGATCCTTTGGTTATTGTACCGCATCGGATTGACGGTAGGAGGCAGAGAATGAATTGGGGAGAACCAAAAAGTTATATTTATTATTGGATGGATGGATGGAGGGAGGGACCCTGGCATATACGGAAAGGGTGGGTGGAATGGTGATGGATGGTGGATACTTTGTTCATACAAAATGATGGTTATTTTATTTCTTTTTCGGGCAGGGGAGAAGGGAGTCGAGGATGATTTGAAGAGATTCCAGAGACATGGGAAGGACTAACCAGTGAGGGAAAAGAAAAAACCACATGGTAGATTCGAATGGAATAGGTGGTGGATGATAAAGAATGGAATGGATTTTGAGCATGCGTGCATGGATTAAAAGATCAAGCATTGAGAGAGAAGGATATGATGAAGTGAAAGCTGAAAGCTTAAGGCAAAGATAAAAAGTCAAGCAAAGGCCAAGGAGGAATCATTTGAGATTGAGATGATAAATGAATGATAAAAAAAATCCATCATATTAAAATTTTTGAGTGTATGATGATTGTGAGGAGTGAAAAGAGTGGCAATGAATACTTTATATGTACGATGTTCGAGTATTCAAGTAAGTGAATGAATGAGTATGATGAGGGGTAAGTGTATGGGGTAAGTATGGAGTATGATGTCAGAATATGTATGATAAAAGGATGGATGATCTGCAAAAAAAAAAACGTTGTAATTATACCGAGGAACGAGGGGAGGATGTATGGTATGTAGATCAATTGGTTTTTGGGTGGTTTTGGCTGGTTGGTAGAAGTAGAAATGGGTAGAGTTGGTAGGGTTCGGGTAGATTAGGGTGCGGAGATGGGAAGATAATTGCGGGTGTTGGGGGGGAGGTTTTGGAGGGTTGAGGATGGAGGGGAGGATTGTGGGATGAGGAGGGAGATGGGAATGGGGATTGGGCTTTGGATTAGGGTTAAATTTTGAATTGGGGTTTACATTTGCGTTAGGGTTTACATTTGGGTTAGGGTTTGAGCTTTGAGATTCGAGATTTGGATTAGGGTTAGGGTTGAAGATGTGAGGAGGTGATAGAAGTTCTGTAGGGTGGGTGTGAGGAGAGGAGCAAAGGAGGGGGAGTGAGTAGGTGAGGAAAAGGAGAAGAGAGAGGATGGGGATGGGGGGAGGAGATGGAGGAGAGATGAATGGGAGTGGATTTATGGTAGATGTGTGTGCGGGTTATGAGGGCGGGAAGGGGAGGAGAAGAATTTAGGTTACAGGAAGGAGAAAGGGGAAAGGGGGGAAATGAGAGAAAGGGAAGCGAGAAAGTTGGGTAGAGAAAAGGGGGAAGATTGAGAGGAAGACGGAAAGAGAGGGAAGAGAAGGGGAATCTTTTTTTTTTTTTTTTTTTTTTTTTTTTTTTTTGGTGATTTGATGATTTAGAGATTTGATTCGGAAGTGAGTTTGCATTTGGATTTTATTTAAATTTTTGATATATAAATTTATATAACGTAACTTGACTAGAAGTGGGTCATGTCATGATATGGGTCAGGTACCTTTACACCAAATTTTGTATATAAAGGTACTTAGAGCGACTTTTATATCTCTAGAAACACTAGAGATATAGTTTCAATATTTTGCAGTATGATATATTCAATATAAATATTCAATATGACAAAGTATTATATAGAGATGAAATTGTTTAATAAAGATATTAAAGTTTCTTTCAAATTTTCAATTTTGCCTAACAAAAATTACTATGGGAATTTTTAAAATCGTATTAATTCAAGAACAAGATTCTCAACAATTGTTTTATAACTTGAATACTATATTTCTATTAGATATTAAACCACATTATCAAAGGTTTAAATTTTATCTTTAATATTTGTAGAGTTATAAAAGTCGCTCTAAGTACCTTTATATACAAAATTTGGTGTAAAGGTACTGTTACGAGAGTTTGCCGTCTAGATCACGTGGAAGTGCTCTAGGCTCTCGAGGTAGGTTTATAACTAGGCGTCAAGCAGGGACTTAAAGTAATGACAATAATATGATGCAATTCGTAACTAATAGTATGGTATACTAAATGATTGATCTTGAGCACGAAGCTCTATACAAAGGAAATCCATCTTGATTATATAGACCTTCGTGCCGTATGTCCCACCGTTCCCCTCGATATAAATCAGTGGGATCAGTGGAAGCATTTCCCACCGTTCCCCTCGATTTAAATTGGTGGGATCAGTGGGAAGCCTTTTCCCACCGTTCCCCTCGATTTAAATCGGTGGGACGAGTGGGACCACGTGACCCCTTGTTTAGTCATGTGATGCGGTTTCTAGTCATAACTAAATACCGTCGTAACAGGTACCTGACCCATATCATGACATGACCCACTTCTAGTCAAGTTACGTTATTTATAAAACTATTATTTAATAAATTTTTATTTTATTTGATTTATAATAAGTTATATAAAATAGATTTTGTTATACAAATTCACAAGTAATTCATTACATGACTTATGATATACCGGATTGAATAGATTTGATTTTTTACATCCGGTAACCTACATCGCGGTTCTAAGTTACCTGTACCCTAATGTCCTTTCTACTTTCTCCTCTTCAATCTCTTATCACAAAGTAAGGTCACTCACTCTCTGTAAAATCTTTAAATCCAAAAGTTAGTCCATCCTCACGCGAGTATTTTAGCCTTAGGTATACACCCATCTTCCTCAATACTCCATTTCCCCATTCCCATTCCATCTCATCCCGCACCGGGATCCCACAATAGCTATAGCGTACTTCCATTACTACAAAGCATTATTACATGCAAGACTTACCCAAAAGCAAGATTTAATGCAAGACACAACACACTAACAAAAGCAAAACACAAACTTTTTTTTTTGAGAAAAAGGCAAAATGACGTCAAAAATCCAAAACATGAAACGGAAAATTGTAGATCTTCGCAGGTTTATCTTGCGAAATCTCCTCGATTTCTCGATTTCGCGACGGAATGTCGATGCGTGTGCCCTTGGATTGCTATGCGGTGGTGGTGCGGATGGGTGGAGTTTTGTTTGTGCTTGTGCTGTAGCTTGTGGAGTGGAGCTGAGGTTTAGTACCGGTAGGTTGCTGTGGTTATGGTTGCGGTTGGGTGGGTGTGCATGGACGGATGTTGATGTGTTTGTTTGAGGCTTGAGGTGCGGAATCCGGAATCCGGAATCCGGATAGAGGGAAAAAGATAGATATCTGATTCCGTGTTTCTTCTCTTTTTTATTTCTTTCTCTAGATAGTGCAGTTGGGGATTGATATGGAAGGAGAGACGAGGTTACTCGCGATTAGAATATATATCACGCCTCACTGTTCAGTGTGAAACAGATACCGGAAGATGATAACTAAGATCTTACACGGAATTCCCGATTAGTAATTGATGGATTTATTTAGATGGATGAAGTGTCATTCATATACGAAGCGATCTTATATTTTCTAATAGCACTATAGTGTACTCCGTATACAGTAAGTAGGTAGCTAGTCAGACTGTCAGACTCTCTACCTACTAGTGAGGCTACACTGTAAGACTTAGTTGTGGTCTGTGATTCATATGATATGATGTGATGTGACTGACGGAAAAGTTAAAAATTACGGGGTTCGGGGAAAAGAATTGGACGCGGAGAATAAATTGGTGGGAATTTGGGTTGGTCTGCAAGAGATTGAGAGATTGTTTGTGGAGAAAAATGCTTCGTGATCTCAGATATACGGAGTATACGGAGTAGAGAAGTGGAGGATATTATGACGACATTATTTATGCGTTGCATGTAAAAGAGCGGAGTCTCTTTATTTGCTTTTTATTTTCTTTTGCTTTTTTTCTTCTTGGGGTTTTTTGTTTTGGTGGCTCCGCTGTTGGGGGAAATCATCGCAAAGTCTAATGCGGTTTCATTTGAGTTATGAAAGAACTGATAGATCTAGATCGGATAATGAATAATTCATAGGGGTTTCGAGGGATGGTTTTGATATTCACTGTAAGGTTATGAAAATTCACTTGGGATCTGGGGTAATTTTCTAGCGAGATGAATGAGGGAGAGTTGTTAGAGGTAGAGGTAGAGGTAGAGTTGGTAAAGGTGGAGTTGGTAGAAGTGATTTGGAAAATATCTTCTCTCATTTGGTACTGGTTGTGAAATTTATGTTCAAGGACTGTGTTCTGACTGGAATTGTGTGAGATTTTTGGTTTTGGTGCGATTGAAGTGAGGTTTGAAGCTTGAGTTGCAATCGTTGGATTCTCCGGAGCTGACGGACTTCAAGAAGTATGTTCTAGTGAACTGGATGTTGAGCGGATTTCCCTTTTGTGAGAGAGGCTGTGGGTGGAAGAAATAAAGGATGGGTCTTGGGTGTTGGTCTATGATGAAGAATGGAAACCTTGTATCTCGTTTCATATCGCATCCATCAATATTCATTCTTCTTCATAGGTAACAAGATCACTATTGTGACAGATATGAGCAAGTGTCTTAGAAAATCACAAGTTCCCAGTTGGAATATGATGGTGGTTAGATTTTCTACCTCCAACCTTCTGCAATCACACACATACAGTAATTCCTCAAAATTTCGTTCAAGACAATCAAAATATCTTTAACAAAAAACTCCACTACTTGGATACCTTATAGTCCATTCTCAGAGGTTTCATTTTCACCTAAATCTCCTCAATCCCAAATATCCATTCCACTCCATTCTATCCCATACTCAACAGTTTCAAAAATCCTTGGAGACAGAAACCTCAATCATATCCCAGCCCTATATCCTCCCATTATAAAAATCTATCAAGTTTCAAATTTCGTCATCATTCAAGTAACAAGTACAACACTTCTCATCTCTTTCTTTGGAGGAGTATTGAAAGAAAATATAGAGGAAAGCGAGTGTAAATGGCGAAATACAAGAATGAGTAGTGATAAAGCTATAAGTGGAGGATTGGCGAGGTGTAAACTTAAGAGGATGAGGAGTTTCATCGTGTCTGTGTGGGTTGGTTGATTGTTTGGTGTGGGTTGTAAGGCTGGAATAGGATATAGTAGGATAGGATATCTGAGGGCGGAGAGGAAGCGGTTGGAATGCTTGGAATGAGAATGGTAAATGCAGAGTAGTGACCCGAGTATTTCATCATTTTGTTATTTCTCCTACCTTATGCAATTTTGGCACTTCCCAATTGAAAAGTTTCAATTTGTGTCCGGGAATATCTCCGCAATGGATTTGGTGGAGCGGAATCGTTTATTCCCTCCTTTCGATGAGAATGACCTTAAATTCCGTTTTGAGGGATACTCACATTCGCGATCCGGAGAATATATAAGTGAGTACTCATAGGATGCGAATAGTTTACACAAGAATATGAAATATCAGGGAATTTATTCATAACTTATCACGATTGCAGTGCCCGGGATTCTAAATCCGGTTCTCGGAGGAGCGGAGCGGTACTATCAGATCGTTTCTTCCTGACTTGAATATTTTCATGAACTATTGAGAGCGGAAAAGAACAAAGTAATGCATTCTTAAAATTAAATTTGTTTTGTTGTTTACTACTTTTGTATAGCTAGTTCTTACTCCGAAGGCATATTATCTGTATCTTTAAATCTACTTCCGAGGGAAGTCATAGCGGACTAGTATAGATGTCACACAGTGGAACACCATGCTATCTCCTCTCTCATCTTCCGCTCCGCACCCAAGAAACTTAAGAAGTATCTGGGGGTGTGAATATTCCGCGGAATTCGTCTCTCAGTAAATATTCACCCAATTATTCGTCAAATAATGAACATACATCAGCAAGTACTGCAGTACAATAACGATATAGAGATAGATATATATTCGCAAAGAATAAAATATGAAGTTCCCCATTATTTCACAACCGAGTCATCTTAACCTCAAAGGAGATTCCCTCAAAATCCTCAGAGACTAAAAAGAGTATTAGAAAACTTAAGTCCTCCATGTATTACCATTCTACTACACAAGTCCACGAGCTTACATATACATCCTAAAATACTATATCCGCGCGGTCATCTCACTCATTCAAGCCTAGTCCTTGAAATCCCGCGCGGAGTAAGCAATAACTATTTTCTATTTTCTCCGGGACTCCATCGAGAACTCCGCAATGAGCTAATGTTACACATAAGCTCCGAAGATTTGACGCAGATATTTACCAGGATGAGAATTTGATTCTGGGATACTTCGAAAGTTGATATCGATATTGGCGTGCTTGAGTGGGTGAAAGCTGTGGTTTAATCGTACCTGTTGTTTACGTTTACTTGTTCCGGAGATTTGACTTGACCGTCTTTTACAAGAGTGTGTAATCTCGTGACTTGTTTTGAGTTCAGTGGCACGACAGGATGGTTTTATTTAGAATAGAATGTGGGGTTTTGAAAGGCGGGGTGCAGTCCTAAAGTATTGCGGGATTTTTTCAGCCCTGATTTAAGGGTCCTCCTCGGATAGGAATTCTGTGCTTAGACCGTGATTGGGGGAAATTGTTGGCGACGATATTTGGGGCGGATTTTGCGGGAGAAGATATAAATGAAGATATGTAATCCTGGCGACAACACTCTGGGACTATGAGTATAGATCATGACGTGAAAGGGAAGGAAGAGGAATTTGGGATTAGATTGGATGGTGGTACTGTAGCTACTTTTCTGGGTCCAAATGCAAGAAGGGTCTTTTCGCTCTTGGGTATGACGCATTCATTTTTTGTGATGTAGAGAAAGTAAACTAGTGTATATCACTTCTCCGATCAACAATCAAATCCTTCTCCGTATTAACTGTCCAAGTGGTTATCAGATGTTGAGGGTTTGGGATTCTACTCATAATTCTTTTAAAATACTACATCCAATAAATCGTCCACATCTCAACAGATCAAACACCTATTGGTTTGATACTACCTCCCGAGAAGGGATATATCCCTTTACCCTTTGTCTTTCGGCGTGTCGTTATATCATAATGGATGACGAACTAGTCTACGTATACGTAAATCAGTGACTTGTACCAAGCAACCTCTCGCGGGCGTATGATGTCTTTCAGGCAGGATTAGTATCATCATTTACACCGGAGTGTCGTCGATACATAGCATTCTACAATTAGCGCTATTAAAGCCATTGTCGCAATTGCGCATGGCCAACTTGAAGCCAAAACAATTCCTTCTCTCCCAAACCTGATAATCTATTCAAGCACATAAAAACGCAGCCCAAAACCGACAAAGAACCCTTGGAATCTACCTCCATTAACCGATACTCCCGTCATGCATGTCTCATTCCCCACAACTCCAGACTCCAGGTTCCAGATTCCTCTTCGAATCTTCATCGGTAAAAAAAGAAAATTTCATGCCCAAGCTCAACACACCTCGAACAAAATTCAAACACATATCGATTCACCCCAGCTTTCGCAAAGTTTAATAATCTCGAGCCGAAGAATGAAGAACCACGTATTCCATCCCCACTTGTGTGGCGACCTGCACTGCACCCCTCACTCACGTGCAGAAGCGTGACCACGTATCTTACATGAACCACGTATGTAGGTCTTGAGACCCCACATGTTCATCTATTTATTCAAAGTGAACATTTTGGGTTGCGGCGACGATGTCACATTGCGCGTTGTGATGTTTGTTATAGAGAACACTTGTTTAGGCGCATGTGAGATTGGTGAATAAAGATGTATTATGCCAAGACGCTTTGCAAAACTACTTGAGTTGACTAAGTGAATGCATGAATAGCTGCATGAACCCAGTTGGTGCACTAGTCATGTATGCAAATGCACGAATTCTGCAGAACTTCTCCAAAAGCATTAGTTTAGAGTAAGAAGTGACTTTTTTGCGTTCGTATTACTGCACACTTGCGATGAAAAGGTTATAGTGTTGTTGGGAAAACTTAAAGATAGTAAATGCACCGAATACTACCCACAAGCGAAGTATAAGAGGATTTTAAAACGTGAGCTTAGATTCAAAGGGATGTCTAGATGATACGATGGGATAAATCTAATATGAGGGATATAGAAGACGTACTTTGCATTGCAGGAGGCAGCTGTTTTTTCTAGATATGGAATCAAATGCATGAGATATATCACGTTTGAAACATACATATGCATCTGGCGAGGGTTTATATGCGGCCTACAATGCCCTCTTGCCATTATGTACTATATTTCATAGAATATATCCTGAACTAGGTTCACTAGTATTCAATTTTCTGGCTGCATATATAACACTCGCAGAATTGCGTGATAGAACTTGAAAACTAACGTGTTTGAAACTCATTCCTCCTTCGTATGTGGCAACTAAGCTAATATTTTCCACTATCCGGAAAGAGTTATAATGAAACTAGGTGGCGAACAACTGTTAGATAAACTTTGCATGTATATGCTGATCACTAGTTCGATCCAAATATGTACTCTATGTTACTTACCTATAGTGGTAGGAAAATAAATATGAGATTCTAATACCTATCTTGATAAAAAATTTGGTCGATTTCACTACTATACAGGAAGTGCGACATTGTACATCTGCACGTAGCTTTACACTCATCCACATATATGCCCGACCTCCAGACTAGGTACGACACTATCAACAGTACGGGGGAGGAGGACTTTAGAAATAAAAATACGACTGGTCACTGCTTGATCGATATGTGTATGGATATATGACAAGTGAAGAGAAGTATCGACCACTAAACAGACTGTGCCCTAGTGGTTAAACAGTAATGATTGTCTCACTCGAGCTCAGCCGTTCATACTCAAGATATTTTCATGGAAAGATCTATCGTTTATCATTACATAAAAAAGTGTAATGGAGGTATATCAGATAAATTATATCATCGAATATTTGAGGAGTTGTAAAGCACCAAGATTGGTTCGATGACTCGAACAGCTTTAATCCTTCAAATGATTTCAAGAATCGACCAAGAATGCTTCCAGTTATTGGACTGTATGGGGGAGGTCAAAGACCGTATGCCAAGCCCCAGAAAGCGAATTCTGAAGGCAGTTCCAGGAACTCGGAGCGACCCCTAGCGATACCATCCTACAAAGTAGCTGAGACGAGCCAAAACCGAGTCACCTCTGCTCTCTCATCATCCTCACCCTCTTCTCCTCGGTCAAACCTCCTTTCCTTAACATCTTCCTCCTCCCTGTCCTCGCTCTCCCCCTTCTCCTCCTCCTCACTCTCTCCCTCTTCCTCCTCGCTCTCTCCCTTTTCCTTTTCCTCCTCGCTCTCTTCTCCATCTTCCCCATCCTCCTTCTCTTCTGCTTTTCGCTAACATGGACCTCTGCATCCTCCCCCTTGTCAGAGTCCATGTTCTGTGGCCCATGCCATGAAGAATATGCAAAGTAACCATTCCACTGGTATGGGCTCGACATCAGACCTAAGTACGGCGCGCCACATTCTCTCTCGTCTTCCCTTGCACCCAAGACACCCTGTAGTTGCCTGGTCTCTTCAATGCTACCACTGGCAGGAAAATAAAGATCGCAGAATCCTCCACATTCTGACATCTCACATCCCGGAAGAGGGGAGTCATCCACGTCATTGTCCTTCTCAACATGACGTCTTTCAAAGGAATATCTTTGATCAAAATAGCGGACATGTTGAGTTTGAAGAGCTCCTGCCTACACGAAGGTAATTAGAACTCAAATTTATTGTCATACTAAAAGGAAGAAACTCAGGTTGGCTTACTGCACGATTGTGAGCATAGTTCGCAATTCCTATCTGGACCACTTGTTCGAGATTAAAGGCCTGGTTGTAGCCGATTGATAGCTTAGTAACATTCATGGTTCGTTTGATAGATGTTATTTTTCCAAGTTCCTTAGTCCGGGTACGAAGAAATTGTAATGAGAAAATATTGTTGAACTGACGGGGAAAAGAAAGATTCTCGGAGAAGAGTGTCTTTGATATAGACTTTTGGAAAACTCTAATCCTCAGTTCAGATTAAAGTGAGGAGGTTGATCGGAGGGGAAACTTTCCTTCAGTCCAAGTGGAAGTCTAGTGCAGAATTGAAGTCGGGATTTGGGCAAGAACGAGATAAAGCATACTTACGCTTACCTACAAAAAACCTATCATTCGAGTATGAATCGACTATTGTAATGATAGCTAATGCCATAATGTGGGCTTCTGGGACTAGGTTGCTCAAAACCTGTTGGCAGAAGGAGCCGGTCATAGATCAGCCACTTTAGCGTCGACTTTTGATAGATATCAATTTGGTTACGTCGGTCGCCTGCCATTCGGAAGAAAATGGCAGCATTCATGCGGAAGCGCAAATGATTACTTGTGAGATAGCTTACTGTAACGCGATAGATACGAAGGCTCGACTTCTAACCTTCCTGCCAGAGCACACCCTGAACCATATAGTTGTGGTTACATGTTCGACCGAATATTTGAGTTGGGTTGAGCAAGAAATCCTCTAAGCCTATAACTTCAAATTTCTAGCGGAACATCTGAGGAAATGAACACTAGTCCTGCTAAGAAAAACGTGACTCAAAGTATGGGATAATATGAAGTCATTGAATTGGAGCCAACGTTTTTTTAGCAACAAGCCAACCGGTATGCGGAAACTCAATGCCAACCTCACCATCTCACCCAAGGTTTATTATCACTGAAGATACTTGCATCGTTTGGGCCTCCGAATTCGGATCGTGGTGCATAGCAAGGAAGTTTATATATCCAAAGTATCGGTTTTAGGGAACATGATAAATGTCAGCTACCATGGGATGAATTTATATCGGAACAATAATGAATAAATATTTTGGATGTGCTGACATTTAAAGGACTCCTATTGGTGCCTCTCAAGATGTGGGGAGTGATGACTAATCATGATCTATGATGCTGATCAATCATCATGAACTTCGGAAAATTACTCGAGTAAGGTTAAGGTTATAAACTTAACCACAGGACGAGATAAATAGTTGATAAACAAAGCGATTCTGTCAAACAACAACCAACAACCATTGGCCCATATACTTCAGCAATTTCCTATCTGAATCCGAAAGCGCCGAGGCTATCATTGCATTTCTTCGGCAATCGTATTCGAATTCGCTCCTAAATCTCACCAATTAAATCCAAATAACCTCTCCAAAACATGGAAAATTCGGCCCTTTCCTGTCTGCGTTGTCTGCGAACTCGCGCTCCTCCTCTAAGTAACTCGAGTATGCGATTTTCAAATATGCACAGGGGAAAGACCTCCGCCGTAGCTACACACAACATTCGTTTATACTCGATTACCACGACCAATTCACCCCGCTCTCTCCCACGAACCCGAGCTCTTTACCCCTCATCCACGCCACTATCCCACCTTAGATTCTACAGCGATTCACCCTCGACAATCAAAGGTACCATCGGGGGCGGCGCAGAAGGCGTTGCACAGGAAGAAGCTCGCGCGGCGGATATACTACAGGCGCCAGATCACCTCGATGAAGCAGAGAGAAACATATGGGATAAATTGTCCCGTGAGCTTCAACCTACGAAATTACAAGTACAGGATATAAGTGGCGGATGTGGGAGTATGTATGGGATTGAGGTTGTGAGTGAAAAGTTCAGAGGGTTGAATATGTTGAAACAACAAAGATTGGTTAATAAGGTTTTGGGGGAGGAGATTAAGGGTTGGCATGGTGTGCAGTTGAGGACTAGTGTGCCTTGAGGGATTGAAAATTTGTGGAAGGTGATTGGAGGATGAGAGAGATGTTTATGTATAATGCGGTATTTGACCGGTTGGTTGCCTTTGACAAATAATGCTGGTTGGAATGAAATGAACCGTATATCTAGTGGGTGAGCGGATCGTAAAGGCTAGTTGTACATTATGGGTCAAATATTGGCATTCACGAATAAAGTAATGACAGACGAATTATTTTCCAGGAAAAAGAAGTTATCAATCAAAGATCAATATGTCCCTCACATTTCCTACAAAAGACGTGGTCCATATCATATGTCATCCGAGGGAAACGAGTGATAGTCAGTCATTGATATCCTGTTGATACCCTTATCCCAACATTCACTTAAAAGCACCCCTTCGCTTCTGAAGCTTTGTTGCATATCTTCACGAGCCGTATAGCTAGCTATCTTACAAACGCTTAACCTAACCGACTGACTCAACCTAAATAACTACCCATCCACCCACGCACCCGATCATTCTTCATACTTCCCCACGCCACGGTATTCACTCACATATACCCCTTTTATCTAAGAAACCTCCTAAATGCTACATCTCATCTGGTACATGGATAGATTGTTTTCCACAGCAAGAATTAAACCTGGGAGTAAAATAGCCGCTGCTGCGAGGATAATCCCGCCAGAACTTTATGGAGATTTTGTCGTGTCCGCTGCGTGATGTAGAAGGTAAGAGTTATCTCATAAACAGTAGCAAGAGCTAGCTATAGGCAGGTTCATGCTTATGAGAGTGCACGATTCGTTTTGCAAGACTTAAAATCTTACAAACACACTGCGCAAAAAAATCGATTTCGTTTGCTCTCCTCAAAGTGTCTAATTCTCTAATTAATAAACTTTGTTACAACTCTCTTCTCTAGTCTACACACTCTCTGAACCCAAGACTATCTATCATCTAAGTCTTACAAACCCAAATCTATCTCCCACTGTGCCTTAATAACATTTTCTAATTTATCAGGAGACTGATCTGGAAACTTCTCCGCAATACATTTCGTTACTTCTTCAAAAAGAATCTTATAGCCTTCTCCGCTGAAATGTAGACCTGGGAATTTGGGATTAGTATATATATACATATAATGCATTTTACTCCGATTTTCGTGTGTGAATTCAAGTCAACATACCATCATACAGTAATTTCGCGAGATTAGCATCCCTGCCATTTTGCTCTAAACCGGGCATTTTAGTCTCGTCATCTCCTTCTTTCCATCTAGTGAGATATAAAAGTCAGTTCAGAGCTACGAAATCGTATAAATATCAAGCGCCAGGACAAAAATTCAAAATGTCATCAAATAACCACATACCCACAAACATTCATAAACGCGCTCCATAAATCCACAACGCCTAATCGATTTTCCTCCCCAATTTTCACCACTGCATCCCTATACTCCCTCGTATCTAGCACCCGTCGAGGATCATCTGAGTATCCCCACTCACCATTCGTAACTCTACAGGTTGCTTCGTCGACTGGGGCTGGCGTTACAAGTATGATTTTGGGTGCATGAGCTTGTATGAGAGGATGAGAGATTAGTGTCTTTATATTTTGGATGAATTGGGAAAGAGGAACATATTGCTTTGGGGTAGGGCCACGGTTCAGATCATTGGCGCCGAAGAAGATGAGCTGATTGATGTTAGATTTTTCTTTGAATTCGGTTGGGTTTGGATAGAAATTTAGTCTTACTAGAAAACGAATTTTGGCTTGAGAGGGAGTGGGAAAGAATTGTGGGAGAACTTCCAGTGCATGGTTGGTATTGTAGGCACTAGAAGTTAGTTAGTGATAAAATAATGCGAATTTCCTTGGTAAATTCATAGAAAACGAACCTGAAGCCTCGATTTATGACATCAAGTTTTCGGGCGTATGCTAGGAGAGTATTAGCGAGTTTTTCAAGCAGGAGACTTGGGATGGGGCTTTCTCTCAATCAGTGGAATCAAGAGTGATGATATTCCGGAGTATTGATTAGATTCATATCTTACCATGCTGAAGCGCAGATGCAAATGAGAACCCATTAGGTTCGTTTGAGCCCTGGGTAATACTATCACCTGGAGCGATAGATAATTACATCAATATTAGAACTCTTCATCAATCTACCAAGATTCACCAACCAAACAAGATAAACTGATCATAAGGTGCCTGACGATTTAGTTAGCATCAATAATTCATGTAATACAGATGCCTGCTCCATAGGCCAGCGAAAACTCACCATTTCAACCTTCCCGTATATTTTTCTCAAAAATTACCAAGAAAAGATCACCAGATCCCGAGTCAGAGTACCTGAAATGCACACAAAATTGCTGAACCTTAACCTTATCCCACACCAAAATATACCAAGAACCGAGATCTAACTTACAACTGCATGAAAAGCAGTCTTTTATAACCTTTTTGAAAACTTGCGATAATTCGAAGCATTTATCCAGAAGAACTAACGATAAGTCCCACACTTGCGTGATCTCAGTTTAGCCAGCATTCGATCCTTGCAACTTGTCTTGTCCTCTCCCAATTGACAATTCGGATAGTATGAACAATGTGGGGGTAAACCTTTCCTTACTTAATCTTACCCGGCCATGATAGTGGGGTATGAATAAGGAACCTCAAGACGTGACGTGACGGTGATAGAATTTATGGTGCAAGGTGAAGGTAAATGTCCATGATGAATTGTTGGATACCTAACCTAACATAAGAGCCATAATCCGATATGATGGGAAAATTTTAAGGTTAGGTCACAGACTCAAAGAATTTCCGTAACCTTAGGACGGAAAAATCATCGAAAACACAAAGCTCCCAAGGCGACTGTAAAGATATCCTGCGTCCTAATTTACGTATCGGCTACGAAAATACAGCTCCCAAAGTACAGGATGGAGGGGTCTAAATTTGCGTTATGTTCATGTGTGATTTCTGTTGTTTATTAGCTTTAGGTGCTGGGGTCATAAGGTTATAATTAGGTAATTTGATTTGATTGTAAGTATGTAATTATTGAATTAGTGTTCTAATAAACACTCATTGAATGCGTCATGAGGAGATACCTTTCGCCTCTTCTATAGTCTTAATATCCCGAGAATAATTATCTAATTTCCAATCTTATTTCCTTGATCATTCCCTTTTCCTTCGTTTAATCATACTTCCCTTATCCCTTCCTCATCCTTCCTTCATCCCCCTTATACTTCCCTAGATATCTTCCACAAATACCTCCTATTTTCATCTATAATCTCCCCTCCTTCTTCATCCCAATACCTCAAAAGTAAAAGACCGATAGGGCGAGTACTCCCCTCATCCGTTTCAGGGGAAGTCCATAAACCATCTTGATCCTTCACCGCCACCATCATTGCTTTCTCAATGACATAAAAGATATGAGAAGCATCCATTTCATGACTAGTGCAAAAGCGAAAATGAGGTTCTTCACCCTTCAAATCCAACGACAGGGTGATTTCTCTCAGGTTATCATGATGCAATATATTCCCGAAAGAATTAACGAGACTTTTCTCCGTCGACCAATAATGCCATTCCGGCCCATCATCTGTCGCGTCTTCAGAATCCGTAAATATGAGGTTGGCGACGCGTAAACTGGGAAAAAGTTTCAGTGCCAGAACTGTCATTTTTTGAAAATGTGTCATGATACTGAGAGAAAGATGATGTCGCACCGTGTGTTCTGGACACATGGCTATACCCGGATAACCCCAAAAACCACAATAATGTGATCTCATCAGAATAGCTACGGAAGCCAGAATTGTGAGTTCTCTGATACAATTAATATAGAGTCGAGGTACACGAGTGAGAAAGGATTGTAGTCCGTGATGATTGGGATGAATACTCGATCTACAACCCTTTGTGAAGTAAGCTGCATGTTGCAAGTGTTTAATAGGGGATCCAATGACGAAATTGTTATGCGCGTAGAAATATTGCGCAGCGTCATGATGCATTGCTTTGCTCACTTGGAGAAGGGCGAGTCCACCTTTGAGCGGAGTGCGCTTTTTCTTCTCGGGATGTTTGTCTGGAGGTGTATCCACTGGTGAGGTGATTTGAATTGGATTCTCTTTGATCATTGTCTGACAATAGATCATCTCTCGAACTTCAAATGGTAGATGGAGAAATGTAACCCTCGGTTGACTTTCAGCGGCATCAGCGGCATCAGCGGCATTGACGACGTCGGCGACATTTTTGCTTTGTGTCCTTCTTTTCAGATTTGAACTAACTCGTTTTCGAGAAACTCCTTTTAATAGGACTGTACCTCCCCGCTTGCTGGTTGCCTTGCGCTTAGTGGTTCGAGCTTGAGGCATGATTGATGATGTTCTGTGGTACCGCAGTATTTCTTGTGGTGAGGAAGATGTTGTGCAGATTGAGGAAATGTATGCACAAGTTTATTTGTGTCACACTTGATGGTAGTATGGCATATCATATTATTTGATAACATAGTATACTAATCCATAGTATGGCATATTAATTGATAACATAGCATACTAATCCATAGTATGATCTAGGTTCCTTCCTCTTTTTGTCCTTATTCTTTTCAGTGTTAAACTTAGTCGTGGAGCTAGAATTGTGTACACTGTACAATATTCAACTGGTAGCTTTCACCAAGCTAAAGCTTCATATTGAGTAAAAATGATATTTAGTCAGTCCCAAAATCAAGTACTGTAGTCTTAACTAGCTTGATCAAGTTTACCAAATGAATTAATCACCTTACGGTATGAAGGCAATAGACGCTCCTCCATCATCGTATCGACTGAGTTATAAACATAAAAATTGTGTGTAAAATAGGAATATGATAGTATGATGGATGTCTGATCTCCTGTATTGCCAGATATATCATAATCATAATGCGGCTGAGAATGCATGTTCAAGTTTGGAGAGAGGAAAGAGACAATTGAGTGGATGATAAGATCTTACGAAGGTTAACCTACCTACAGTTACAGTAGGTACCTACCTATGCTAAGCGACTAAGAAATCGCTTCAGATATGCATATGTCGTGCAGTTAGTTGCATTTAGGTTACCATTGCAACATTCTCACAAACCAAACGTCACATAAACAGACATCACATAACCTGAACCAAACATCAATCTATCACTTCTTACAACTCAAACTTAACATCTCTTCCTAGATAGTCGACCTGTATCTACGTATATCTCAGTTCATCATTCATCATCATCATCATCATCATCATCATCATCATCATCATCATAGAACCAATCCTATCCATACAATTACCCCACGCCTACGTAAGCCCCACAAACACACTTACGAACTACACTAAAGCAAACAGGCCGCGCGCCGGAATCTCACCGAAAGCTTATTTTCCTGTCCTCTCTCTACCGACAAAAGCTAAATCATCTGCGATAACCACTGGGCACCTTCCTCTATCAATATGCCGCTACTGGGAATACGTTACTATCCCCAAATACAGGTCATGAGATATCGTGGCGGGGACTATGTTGCATGTTAGAGATCCTACGATAAGTTTTTCATTCGAGGATATGTACGAGGGGAGCAAGATAGGAAAGGTAGGTCTGCAGGTACTACCGGTAGGTGGATTGCAGATAGAGAGCGTTGAGTATAAGTATGAGGATGTAAGTTACAATCCTCCTTGATCAAAATCTTCATTTCGTACATATCGACTTTCTCCTCTCTTCTTCTTGCATCCTTCCAAATCTGTAAAATTTGAATCGATCTTTCATCTTTCCATACACAATGGCAACCATCTGTAAGCATCCTCCTCAATTCCTCAACAGTATCCTATCATACCATACTAATATTATCCCGCAGATGACGAACCAGTTGGCTGCAACTGCGACAATGAATCAACCTATGATCAAGCAACCATAGACGCAGCATGCAAACAAGCACTGCAACTCGCATCTGAAAAGAAAACCGTAGGAAGAGACAAGTACCCCCATGTCTACAATGGTAAGCCATCCATCCATCCATCCACACACACACTCATAAACCCATTCCCCAACTTCCAAAACAATCCCACTCCTTCCTCTCAACATCCCAATAACCAAAGACCCACGAACAACAGACTACGAAAAATTCACCTTCCTCCCCGCAGCCAAGAAACCCTACCTCGAATTCCCCATTCTCGCCAGCGGCGAAATATACACGGGTTCTGAACCCTCTTCTCCAGGCGCCGATCGTATCGTTATTGGGAGTATTGCGACGGATTATCAATCTGCTATTTTCTGCGCTGTCATTACACATGATGGGAGTACGAAGAATGGGTTTACGGAGTGTACGAACACGGGGGATGATGGGCAGGGAGCTTATGAAAGGAGGGATGGACAAGATGAGGGGAAGGATGGGAGAGATTTGTTGGAGTGGATTGATTTGTAGGTTGGATTGGGTTAGATTAGATTAGGTAGGGTAGGGCAGGGGTTGTATTTCTTGCAGGTAGAAAGTAGAGGTATTATGAAGATTTTATTTTTGAAATTTAAAACGGGAAAAACCTATGTGGAATTTGAAGGGTTCCATCGTTTTTTTATATATATATGTATACTCGAGTGATACATCGAATTCAATCCAATCCACCTCATTAAATCACTCCATTAAAAACACCACCTTCACTTCCATAGCCCCTAACCCTAAATCTTAATACCTCGAATCGAATTTCTCTTCCTCCCTTTCCTCTTCCTCTTCCTCTTCGCCTTCTTCCAAACCCATACCCACACCCACACCCAAATCCGGTCCAGCAATACTCAACGCAAGTCCAGGAATAAATTGTTCATTCCTCTCCCTCTCTCTTTCCCTTTCCCTCTCCCTTTCTCTCTCTCTCTCTCTTTCCCTTTCTCTCTCCCTTTCCCTTTCCCTTTCCCTTTCCCTCTCCCTCTCCCTTTCCCTTTCTCTCTCTTTTTCCCTTTCTCTCTCTTTTTCTCTCTCCCTCTCCCTCTCCCTTTCTTTCTCCCTCTCCCTCTCCATATCCCTATCCCTCCTAAAATCCCTATCCCGTATCCAATCAATCGAATCAATTATATTCGGCGTATATGGCATAGGCGTTTTAGGTTCTTCGGGAGTCGGATTCGGATTGGGATTGGGATTGGGATTGGGATTGGGATTAGAAGAGGGTGTTGCGTTTGAGATGGGGAGGGGGAGGGAGAGGGAGAGGGAAATGGGACGCGGGATGGATGGGGGGTTGGGGTTTTGGGGGGTGCGGGGCGGGTTTGTGGGAGTGCGGGGTGGAGGTGGGGATGTGGATGTGGATATGGAGGATGATTGGAAGGGGAAGGAGAAGGGGAAGGAGAAATTTTGAGGTTGCCGGGTGCGGTTTGAGGGAGGGGGAGCTTGAGATTGTAGTTGAGGTTGAGGTTGAATGGGAGGTGGTGAAGATGGAGATGGAGATGCAGATGACGTCAACGGAATCTGCGATACAGAACTACCAGTCCTATTATGATTCGTTATACTGCGCATTGTACTCCCCGATAATACACGCATGATAGCCATACCCATTCCCGATTCACTCTTTTCGTTGTATGGAGGAGCTGTTTGTTGAACTTGCCCATCTTGTTGAACTTGCCCATCTTGTTGAATTTGTTCAGCTTGTTCAGCTTGTTCCCCCATGGAGGAACCGCTATTCCATTCTTCCCGAAAACCACCAATACTTCGTCGATGATTGCGATTTTTCTTTTTGCGTCGGAGAAGATAGAAGAGGAGGGTTGTGCTTAGGACGAGGAAGATAAGGATTCCGATTATTATGCCGGCGATGGAGCTGGCGGGGAGAGTGTGAGGGTGAGGGGTTTGGGTTGAGGGGATTGACGGGGTTGTGGGGAGGGGAGTGAGGTTTGTGGATTCGGTGCTAGGTTGCGTGATGGCGACTGGGGTGTCTGATGTGGATGATGTGGAGAAACTGGTTGATGTGGTTGATTTGGAGGAGCTTGTTGACGTGGTGGATGTAGAGGTTGGACTTAAAGTTGATATTGAGGTTGAAGATGCTAGTGACAGAGATGAAGATTTCTTAGTTGATGTTTCCGAGATTATGCTTGTAGATATTGAAGTGTATATAGATGTAGCTATCGACGTAGATGCATATACTGAAGGTGTAAAAGAAGTAGTAGTAGTAGTCAACGTATCTGTCGATATCGTAGAAGTAGATATACTAGTATATACCGAAGTACTACTCGAGGACGAATATCCATCCGAATTCTGAGGAGGTGAAGGCGGAGGCGGAGATGGTGATGGAGATGGAGATGGAGATGGAGTTGGAGTTGGAGTTGGAGTTGGAGTTGGAGTTGGAGTTGGAGTTGGAGTTGGAGTTGGAGTTGGAGTTGGTGGACCTTTGCCATCATTTCCATTATTATTTTCTCCCATACCATTCCCATTGCCCATATTATTTCCTTGATTCATATTTCCAACTCCAACTCCAACTCCAACTCCCTCCCCTGCATCTACACCATCTCTTTCAGTTCCTTCCAACAATCCTTCAACATCTGCAACATCTGCTGCACCTCCTTCGCTCACGAGGTTGAGTAGGTAATCCTGGGGTGCCATAAAGATCGAGGAAATTCACTCGGCCGGGATTAGACACGATAATCTTGAGAAAGTAGTAACAAACACTCTTTTCCAAACGAGATAAGTAGGATGAAACAAACATTACATTTCACATATCCTATCAATCCATCTTTATTTTGGTCGCAATATCAAACTAAACAATTGACAAGAAATGGTATTCAATCTTCTCGAAATCAAAGCAAAAACCGAAAGAAGAACTGGAAGATCAAGAAACAAAAAATATGAAGATGCTTACTTAGGATGTCAAAAGTGTAATAGTGTGACATTTTTGACCTCAAACCATCCCGCGACAATACAAGACTGACCACGCACAAAATGTCCCATCTCAACTTTTTTCTTCATGCAAGGTACCTGAGCGCTTAAATAGAATGAAGATGTTCCTTTTTTATTTACGAGAATCTTTTCCATCGTGCATGCTATGAACATTTGAATCAATAAGCTGAAAAACGATGTCTGTTGCAATCTTGGGAACAGTATCTTTCGGTCTTTTCATACGTGAACATCGAAAGGTATAAATCTATCTTCTGTTTCCAGGGGCTTTGACCTCTCGTACGAATGGTTGATTGGTGACATGTAAGCTTTAAAAAGTTTACATGGTGGAGCGTTGGTGTTTCATGTTTCGACTTGGAACTTAAGGTGGGGCTGGTTAAGGAACCATTTTTCTCCGTATATCTTGCGGGAAGGCCACGTGAACTCATGGATTTGGATGAAAGGATCACCGCCGTACTGATTGATATAAATAGCCAGTAAGGTGCAGGAGGTGCACAAACTTCGTTACCGTGATGAATGCTGCATTTCTAAGTCGACCATTCTCGACTTAAAAACCCTCATCAATTCCCAAAATGCATAATTCATTCCCAACACCACTGACAACCGAGTCCTCAATGAAAGTATTAACTTGCATTGCAATCTGTAACCATTGTTGCAGTAAAGGTGCCGTGTTTGATCGAGCCATGACCTTCAAAACATGCAGTCCTTGCCGAGAACACCACCTGCGTCTAATTTCTCCAGGATACATAGCTACCAGAACCATCCCTATCCCTTGGTTATATCCTTCCAAGTCGAACTTGGATAGCAATTCTTTTCCAAGCTTATAACATAGCCCATAGTCTTGTGCCTGATATGCCTGCATGGCCCGGGTGGTTATTAAGAGGTCGCTAGCTGCATGTGATGCTCGATTAGCGTCATCAATGGCCCTCAAACGTTCAAGTTCGTCAAGATTCATAGCCTTGCCCACCCTATCAATGAGTTTTTCGTACGATTCGCCTTTACCTGGTTTTATTCGCTGGGTGAGAATGAAATAGATAGATCGTAATGTGAACAAGATTTGATCAAAGTGTAGGCGTAGATTATAATAATCTTTGCCTAGGGTAGCTACTCCGACTCGATCACAGTCTTCCTGTATCTTTTTGGCCATCCGTCTGGCTTGCTGATTCGTTTCCAATAGAGTGTTGCTGAATTCCAAACTGCTTGGTCTGTCCAAATTTGCATCGACCATGAAGTCAATGGCAAATTTTGTTTCCTGATCAGCTTCGCGCCGTAAATTCTCCGCGCAGGAGCGAAGAATTCGATGTATTTCGGCATCCGATAGATCCCCTGGACTTCGTGTAAAATATAGTTCAAGAGCATCATTGCACTGCATGACAAGTTGTTTTGTTTCTTCCCGCAAGTCGAGGTACCTCACTCTTCTCAACATAGTGAACTCGTGATCTTTTTGTTCTAGTGCAATGTCATAAGCTCTTCGCTGATTGGGACTCAATGATGAAAGTAACTCAATATCCGACACAACAGCTTCCGCTTCATACATCCACCGCCTTTTAGAGTTATTGAATACATAACTGGACAACTCCGGACGTGAGGCATCTGGTTCAACGACTACAATTGATGCTGGTGCTGGCGCTATTATAGATACCCCAAAGTTTGGGGTCATTTTATTCCAAAAATCATCCGTGTTTATGTACTCGAAATATTTCGACAAGACTGGTACTACCCTGTTCGTTTCCTCAAATTGTGCGAAATCCTCTCCAGCTTCGTGCAAGAAAATTCCGTTGTCATATTTGCGTGCCGGAATCTCTTTGCTAAGCAACAGAGCTATTGGTGGAGCACTAACACAGTGTCCGGGATTCAGTATTTTTGGCATAGCACCTAGAAGCTAAAAAAATAGGTCAATTACTGTTACATACATGTCGAGTTCTCAGCATACTCCCTTGACAAATGAATAGCCTAGCTCGCAAAACACCACCGCCCCTTTACCGCTCTCATCACCACCGTATGCAGGCTCATTGCGTACAATGTTTCGTCCCATTGGAGGATCCTGGAATTGATTGAGCGCATGCTTGATTACTGTTAGCGGCAGTCCTGAAAGTAAACTAAAGTTACGATCCTTACTGCAAACTCATGCAAAAGCGTTGAGGCAATATAAAATTGTAATGACAATTTGTCTACCGGTGATAGATCATGCCTGAACAAAGGTAAAAGCAGTTGTAAGGATATATCAATCCAAGCTCTACTCTCTGTGTGAAATTCGCGATCCTTGCTCACCCGGTTGACCATTGTGTAGCCTTCCCATCCCAAGCCAGACACATTTGGTGTTATCCTATTCCAGGGCGCAAGAAGTGAAGAACCGATGCCGAATTGGACTCTGCTTCTCATTATACCTTTCATTTCCTCGGTCTTTCTTCCTGTTTGTGCATTGTCACGAAGCCTCGGATCTCTTTCATGAAAGAATTTCAAGGGCCCCTGTTCGAGCTTCTGCCAGGTGGGACGACGATCGAAGCGTTCAGGGACGTCTGTACGAAGTCCAAAATAGAAAGCATCAAGCTACGGAGTCAATCATAAGTGCCCGAATATCCTATCATTGGAAAGAACCCATACCCAAGAGGTGGCTGCAGAGTGGTTTAAAAATCTTGTGCACAGTCTTAAGATTGGATCTAAGCGTCGCCAGACAGCAGGATTATCTGCTGTCCAAAACATAGTATTATCCGGTTCTATGGGGAAGAATGGTTCATGTTGCGGAAACTCCATGTGAAGTATCGGCCAATTGGGTCCTGGATGATAAGGTTGCCATTGTGTGCGCTCAAAAAGCAGACTGGAAAGTAGTTAGGAAAAGATCATGTAGTATTGCGGCTCCTACTGCAACCTCTGTACGGCGAGTAAAACTGTTCCAAGAGAACAGTGGAAGAGGCATTAACAGATGGGTAGAAGAAAGGATCACTCACTCAATTGGGTTCGTTAGGACTGGTGTATAGTTCACATCGTGAGGATATGCCCCGATTTCTTCTAACAGTTCGGGCCAAAATCCGGACATAATCCACTTCTGAAGATTCCTCCTTTCTTCCCGCAAATGGGGATTGTCAGTTGCATGTGGCGTCAAACCTTAGCGGCTTTATTAGCTAGATACCATTTTAAACTTGAAAAGATACACGTACCTGACTTGCCATAGGGATTAAAGAGTTGTGTCGGGTCCATATGCTGCGGTAAAACTCCATACTTGTAGGCCCATTTCGTAGCAGCCTGAGTTGCCCAGATACTGTGGAAACGGCCCAGCTTTGGGTCCCAATCCATCAAGGGGTGTCTGGCAATCACCATTATGATTACTTGGGAATAACCTTCACAAAAGCCAGATATCTGAATAATAAAAGTAGAATAGAATCCAAGATTAACAACGACGTAATATCGAAGACGAAATTTTGTTCGGTGCCATACGGAAAACACATTCCTTTGTTTGTGTGTTCGAGCACGGTATGCAAAAGATTATAAACTAACCTTTGACAGCACCTTGGACGTTCCAATGAGAACAGAGGCTGAAAGAAACTGGTTCTCTTTGGAAACCTATATCTTCTGCACCAAAAAGGAATTTATGGAGGCTGGTGATATGCATTTTGAAGGAGGAAAACACTTGCTTTGCTCAGCTCTAATAACACATGTAAAGATTGTAACAAGAAGCTTTGTTGATTACGACTCCCAATAAAGATAAATAAACAATTAACCGTAATTATCTAGCTAGTGGATGATGGTTTGAGGACCAATTGCGCAAGTTCACCTGGGTTTACCAAGCATGTGTGGCTGATTCAATGTGGCTTGCATAGACTTAGTTTTGTCTTGTGGCTGATATTTTTCTTTCTCCGATTGGCCCACCAGGCCCCTGTTCCTCGCAAGCACTTCATTCTTGTTGGTGAACAAATGTAAGATTATACCCTTAGGGAAGGTATTCCGAAAGCCTTCCACTATGGCGGGGTACAATCCACCACATCATATCGAGGGCTCGGGAGAAACCCCATTCGAAGAATCCCTTCCGTACTCCACTGTTGTTCAATCGTCGTCATAAGGTTACCATCAGAGCGATTTCAATTCATGAGTTATACTGAACTAGACTTACAAATAATGCCACATTCTATGAAAGATAATAAAGCAGTTCGCATGCTTAAAGCAGCTGAAGACGGTGGTTATGGTGTTGTAGGAGTAGTCTCCGTACGTACATTTCACGAGAAAAAAAAAGACTCTTACTCTCTTCCATCCCCCATCACCATATAACTAATGCCCTTCTCAGTATAACCTCGAAACCATAACCGCCGTCGTCCGTGCCGCACAAAGAAAAAGTTCTCCTGCACAAATCCTACTCTTCCCGTGGTCCCTCCATCACTCCCCGCTTCTAATCCATCTTGCAGCTGCTGCGTGTCGAACCGCCACTGTACCCATAGTTTTACACATGGACCACGCACAATCTGAAGATGAAATTCTCGCCGCTGCTGATATAGGACTTTTCGATAGTATAATGGTAGATATGTCGCATTATGAGAAAGAGGAAAATCTAGACAAGACCACAAGGTTGACCAAGATTTTGAGGGAGAATGGCATAGCAGTTGAGGCGGAATGTGGAAGGATTAATGGGGGCGAGGATGGAGTGAAGGATACAGGGGATTTAGAAGGCTTGCTCATGACTCCCGAGGAGGCCATGAAGTTTGTTGATACTGGGGTAGATTTTTTGGCGCCAGCTTTTGGGAATGTGCATGGAAATTATGGTGGGGTGGAGAACATCAAGTTAGATTTTGGAAAGTATGTACAACATATTTTCTAAAATGCATCGTTATTAGAATTATTTCGAGGCTAACGCACATTCAGACTCGAAAATATAAGAAAAGCCACAAATGGTAGAGTACGCTTAGTTCTGCACGGCACTAATACATTCCCCGATGATACAATGAGAGAATGTATAAAAGGAGGGATGACACGATGTAATCTGAATGATTTGGTTTTAAATACCTACAACAAATATGTAGCGGAAAATACGGGAAAAGTTCCCATGACGGAACTAATGGAGCAAGGGCACAACTTTGATTCAGGAATTGATCGAACATCAGATGGATATCATTGGTTCGACTGGAAAGGCATGATTGCAGTAGTACGAGAAATTGAAGGTAGTTTGATCATGTGGTAAGATTAGGTATACTGATTTGAGTGCGAATGATTGTGTCTGGGAGTAAGTGAATCATGACTCCCTTTGACAAGTGCTTGGGGAAGAAAATGACTGATTCTATGATTTCGGCATTATTCGCCTTTTGGTATTGTCACTGATAGTGAGCTAGAGCTGCACAACCTCACCTGGAAAATATCTTGCTTGGAAAACTCCCCCAACTTCATCTACAACTACGTTCAATCCACCAAACACAATGCATAATCACATCACATAAAATCACAAATACTAGCGAGTTCAAATGTGCGGAACAAAGTATCATTATCTATTAACTAGCCTCGTGCAAACAAAAAACCACATTCCCAGAAGCCACAGAAGCAGAAATAAACAGGCCTCCCTCACAAACACAGAAAATGATAGGCCGCCGAAAATCCATGAATGCAATGCATTTAAAATTACAGCTGTTTTTATCAAATGAAGTCCCCAGCTCCTGCATTGCTTTTGTACGTACAATTAATCAACGTATATTCTCCCATATCAGCCATGAAGTATGTCTGAAGCATCGAAATCCTGAAAGTGGAGGTGAGCGAGATATGGGAGGGAAGGCGAAAGATGTTGACAAGTGAGCAACGCAGGAAATGAGGAAGAAGAGAAAATTCAAGTCTATTGGTAGATCTTGACAGAATTGACAAGCCAGTATGCATCGTCGAAGGCGTGGGGGACCTTGGCAACGTATTCTTGGCAGGTTGAATAGCCGGTCTTTGCGGGACAATCCGACCAGTCGGACCAGGCTTGCCCGCCAGCTCCAGCGCCGCAAAAGGTCGTATCGAAGTACTAGGTGGGATTAGTTTGATTTAACTTTTTAATGAAGGATGGGAAGAGTAGGGTTGAGTATGATTTGAGCAGGAATAGTGCTATGAGATTGAGGTGGGAAACAGAGTAAGACTTACGACCGTCTGAGCCGGGAAATTAGCATCGAGATTACAACCACCATTTGCACTGTCGAAATTCGCAGTAGGAAGTCCCCACTTCGTTGGATCCGGAGTACCAGCCTTAATATCAGCGGGAATCTTGCTACGTGCAAAGAACCAGACTCGGATGAAGGAGGAGGTCCATTGCATAACATAGATCCCACCGCCGTTCTTATTGAAAGGTGTTCCGTAGGAGTCTGCGCTGGATTGAACGGAACATCCTGCACCGTTGCTTAGTTGACAATTTGTATTGTCATTGTTGAGCTTGCCGAGCTGAGCAGTCTTAGGAGAGTTAAAAGTGCAGGCCTTTTCTGTATGGAGAGAGATGAAAGCTTGAGTGACGTCATTGGAGCCTTCGAGAATATCTATTTCACCATATGGAAGATCGCCACCATTACGAATGGTCCAGCTAGCAAGCGGGTTAGCGAATATTACTAGTGCCGGTCAACTGCTTTGGGATTAGATGGAGAGTACTTACAAGCCTGGCCAGGTACCACAGTCGCTAGCGGGCATGTGGGCAAAATCACCAATGAGGATACCATGGGTAAACTCGTGAACTGATTCAACCCAGATGCTATTACGCTTTCCATTGACAGTATCGGATAGAACAGTGGTATTATCGACGCCCATGTAAACCTGGTTACCAATGACCTTTGTCAAACCAAGCTTCTGAGCTTCAGCTAAAGAGACATAGTTGACATTTCCATGGGTAGGATCAGCAGCCTAGACAGAGTTAGTCTCTCTTTTATATCCAAGATATGTTTGGTAATACTACATTTTCATAGACGAATGAGGTGAACCAGTTGGTATGATCATAATTATGAACCAATTTGTATCCACTCGTCATGGAGGCGAGGCAGGAAAGCGCACAAAGGACGGAAACTGCAAGAGACTGCATTTTGAAGTAAACTAAAGTCCAGCTTGGGTCCTGAAGGAGAGTATGTTTGTGTGAAGGAAAGTAATGTACGAGAAGTACGAAGTGACAAACAGACCAGTCTGATATCAACGAACAGGATGCACTTGTCTAAAGGAATGTGGTTGATGTTTTAGGATAGAAGATGAAATTTTCAAATCATGGTTGGATGGAAGACTTATATAAGGACTCTGTACCGTACAAGGCGGACATTGCTAATCATCCTCAGAGGAATGAACCGTACTCTCCCCACAATTTGCCATAGTAAGAGAAACATCTCATCTCCAATTAGGATGCGGGGATTCAAAGATCCATAGGTGAATTTGGATATTGGTTGTAGAATACCAGGTAAATGAATTCTATGAATCATTTACAGATATCACACTTCCCTGTCCACGAACGATGGATCGGGTAATTTAAGATGGGAGGGATCTCATAGGAGATTTATATGCATATCCCCCGAAGTTACCTTGGCAAGTGCCGAATGTGGAAGTGGAGGAAGAGGAGGATGAAGGATACGCCAAATTTGTTCTATTTCGTTTTGCGTAATGGTTCGCTACTGGGGAATTCTTTGGTGTGAATCTTAAAAGTAGTACAGTAGTAGCAGGATGATTTAAGTAGTATCGGAATCTTGGCTGGATGGATGCCGGACGGGCGTTTACTATATGAATTTTGAAGAGTCAGGATGCTTGGGTCTATGGAATTTTCAAGTGATAACACCTACTTCCATATTCCATCTAGAAGATTTTCACAAACGTTGTATGCAAACCCCGATGCTTAAATCACAACTGCACCAATAATAACAACGCAAGATTCACCCCCATAAATTTACCCAAAATATCATTCCCTTTGTGGATCTTGTAGGATTTTCCCAAACATGTTTGTTCATTATGAGGATTCTTCGCATTCGGTGCCATTTTCACTCACATATCGATACAAATAATGTTATATTATTTAATAAGAACTTGTGATTTATCCCTGTACAACATGAAACGAAGTCCAATTAATGCTAGAGATGGCGCAGTGTGGATCATGTAAGCTGATTCCTCCGTTGAAGATTATTGTACGTAGGACCAACTGAGGCTAGAATCCTTCGGGGCTGAATGCGAGAACCTTGAAATTTAGAACGCCCAGCGTGATGAAGATGGTTGGTTTTTTTTGGCTGTGTGTGGTATATGAAGCTCTCACATATATATATATGATGACGGTATCTCTCATGCTTGATTTTCGGATTTAAAAATATTTGTTTTGTTTCTTTCTGAGGTGTAAATTTCAAATATTTGTGTCCCTATGCAAAAGTCGTAATATCAACAACCAAGGCTGTTTACAAAGTATCAAATAGCTCGAGGACTATCTTACTTCGTTCATAAAGTGATAAATATGGATTCATTCCCAAGAGAAAATTAGAATCAAGAGTCGCTCATCTGGCGATGTGGTTACTAGATGGTAGTAATTCCAGCTCAACACCAGGGAAAACTTCATTCTAGGACTATCTTCGAGCTTTGAGATACAAATGTGAGGATATTTCGGAGTTTAATTTATATTACAAACATATTGGACTTCACTCACAACTTCGCTTCGACCTTGACTTCCAGCCTTTTGAATGTCAGCACCAACTTCCCCTTTTTTATATACATCTTCTAGTCTTAGGCACACTTTGGCTTCGCGCCGTCTACTCACGCTGCTGGAACAAGAAAAAGAAAAATAGGGGGCGAACGCCAGAAGTTTCGGGGTTTGATATGGATGCGGCGATGTTGATAATGTGCTGGTACAGAGTTGCACGACACCATTGGGGGATACAACCACTCCATATCACGCAAAATTGTTTCTATATATTGTACAACTATATGTTTCCATTTTCATTTTATCTACAAGTCAGTCTAGAAAATAAACCGCATCTATAATGCAATGATCAGGCGTGCTTGTAGGTGCTTCCCAGACATCGGGCTGAGGTCCTTGGATAGGAATAAACAGTAGAGTCAAATCTACACCAAAGATTCTAAGAGGAAGAGGAGAAGCTATTTCTGGGATTAGTTACTTGTTTGAAGAATATTCAAATAGCATGGCCGCATCAAAAATCGTTACCATGAAACAATTCCAATAAAGCTGTCAACGACGAAACACTTGTCCATCCCCCCACCACCACCCCAGATATCAAATCTCATTACGGTACAAATATCCCTTCAGAGAATAATCCATCTAGATCTTAGAACCAATAAAAGAATCATCTCCCTAGTCTGAAATAGTCACAGTCTCGCAGATACTATTATAGCAAATGCCTAATTTGAATCGCGATACTTTAGAGGAGATTTCTCCTCCTGTATCTAAAATGATAACTGCAAGGTATTGTAAATTGATCATTAATCAATAAATTCTATTAACTAATAAATATTCATCTCAGATTATTCACTATTGATTACCATGGCCATTAATGAAATAATTTATTTAATTATTAGAGGAAGCTGGTTGGAGTGGAAGCGAGCAGTAGGGAGTGGGGAAATGGGAAAGAAATGATGGTGAATAACACATGGGATATTGGTGGCAGTAAATGTTTATTTACAATAAATTCGAGATGCTTCCACTTTCATATTCTCTACATATGTTTTGTGATATTGGATAGAGAAACATGAATTGGTTGAGGATACCAATACTCCCGTGTCACCATTCTGAATAATATTTAAGGCACCTCTTTTTGTACTTGTCCCGGTAATGACTTTTTTTTTGGTATTCGTGGGATTGAATGGCTTTGTGAAATCAATTCTTTACTGGTTTTTAAAGAGTTGGCTGAATACCCGCATCGATATCTGGTGGAAGATGCGGGCTTCTCATATCGTCCGTTTCCTTCCCACGATCGAGTAGACTAGGAACATTTGAGTCTTGAACCACCAAGTTCCATTCACTTTTGTATGAACTGTGTTACTATAATGGTTACTCACTGTACAAATAAGTAAATAATTGTACACAGAATATCTTTGAAGTGCTCAGTTACGTTATCATTATTCAAGCATTCATTTATCTATCGAGTTCTAATCAACGACACTGCAGCCAAATATAAAGCAAGCAGATGTCGGACTCTGTATACATAAGATCTACCATAAATATTACCCAGTCATTATCATAAACCATCTAAGTGGTCTTATCATCCGTAGCACCGTTCTCGACTCTAACAGTGCCAGCTTTACTTCCAACAGACTCGTCGCCCTCATAATGAACTACTTCCTTCTTTGAATGAAGCACTGCTTCTACATCCTGAGCTCTTTGCTCAGCATTAACAGCTCCAAATAGAATATCTAATTCCTCCAATGTCTTTCCTTTAGTCTCCTTAACAATGAGGAAAGCCCAAGTACCCATACCGAAACAGAAGAAACCAAACATCAAGAAGGTTCTCCATCCAATATTTGAAACAGCGATAGGTGTAATTTCAGTCACGGCAAAGTTACACAACCATTGAGTTGAAGCTGCGAGACCAACACCATAGGAACGCAGACGCGTGGGGAATATCTCGGATACGTAGACCCATGGGATAGGACCCCAGGATGCAGAATATCCAATGACGTAAAGGTAGATCATTACGACCATGGCGATGGATGCGGGTGCGACACTGGTTGCTTTCGTGTTGGGTGGGTGAGTAACGAGGACAGCAGATAGGATAAACATCATAGTCATCATCCAAGCGGCACCAAAGATGAGAGATTTGCGACGACCTAATGTATCGATTCCAGTGAACAAGAAGATACCCGTAGTTATGACTTTAACAGTACCATAAATACCGGTGGCAAACAAGGCGGTATTAGCTGCTGAGATACCGATGGTCTCGAAGATTTGTGGCGCATAGTATCCAATAGAGTTAGTTCCGGAGAATTGTTGCCAGAACATAAGGCAGAAAGCTGTGAAGAATCTGATTCGGTTGGCTGGTGCGAGGCACTCTTTCCAGGAAAGTCCTTCAGTTGCAGCAAGTTCTTCCTCAATAGATGCACGGATCTCGGCAATTTCTTGCATGATTTCCTCATCTTCAGGTGTGGTGCATCTAGTCCACGCCATTGAAGCGGTAGCTTCCTCATACCTCCCTTGCTTAGCAAGCCATCTAGGAGATTCCTTCAAAAAGAGTAGACCGATTAGGAGGAATCCACCAGGGATGAGTTGAATAGCGACTGGGATTCTCCATTGCTTAGTGGATGTGGGAATGTGTAATGCAACACCGTAGTTCAACCAGTAAGCGAAGGTAGAACCGAGAACCAAGAACTCTTGGAACATTCCAGTGATGCGTCCTCTAATGGCGGGAGGAGCATTCTCCGTGACATAAACAGGAGTAATAGAGGACATTCCACCAACACCCAGACCAGCAATAACACGACCAGCATATATTTGTCCAATACTATGACTGGCACTAGTTTGAATAGCGGCGCCGACGAGGAAGACAAAGCTGAACCCGATAAGAGAGAATTTTCTTCCAAATCGATCATTGCAGTAAGCGGCAGCAATAGATCCGAAGAAACAACCAGCTGTAAGCAGTGAAACAACATTCGAAGCAACCTGTGCATTCTCGCTCCCACCAAATCCCGTCGACTCAAGCGGAAGTCCGAAATCGCCTCTGAAACTTTTAAGGGCTAAAACAGAGCCCATCACGCCGGTATCATATCCTGTTTGCACCAACTTATGTCAGTCGTTTCCAACTTTACGATTCGCTCTTGGGAAGAACTCAAAGTAAGGAGTATAAATCAACTTACCGAATAGTAACGAGCCCATGTAAGCCACGGCCGTCAGAAAATAGATGCGATAATTCTTGAAAAAGGAGGACGGCATGTTGTCGATTTTGCTGTCGAGGCAATTCTTGACAACTTTGGATATTGTATTCGACAAGAGGCCGATAAGGGAGAGAGAAAGAAGTTCATTCCGAGGGAGGTATCAATGAATGTTATGTACTTTCCAAAGTGGCTAACACCCAAATTACGAGCCGCAATATGTTTCGTTGGATGGGCTTACGGTTCATTCGTGGGAAAATTGTGTTCCCAATATGACCTCTGGGCAGGGAGAAGTAATTCCACCATTTAGAATAGAGTATAACCAACATGTTGGATGGAAGCCAATCCATTGCAGAATAGTGGGCGGCTTCCCATTCTTTAGTGTTGTTGTCGATATTACTCAGGGGTTGTAAATGGTTGATAATTCTTGGCGTGAACAATCCCCATGGGGTGGCAAATACCATGTTTCTTCGCCCACGGGGTCGATGGTTCCACTGAAATCATACCTGGGAAAGTCTACTTCGTACGGAGTGACTTCCAACAATTCCCACCCACAATCGCTTCATCCCGTAGGTTATCAATTTGACGCAAATAATCGGTAAGATCTACGCGGCCCGGGCAGAAAATAAGCGAACCGCCCCGTAAAAGCTGAAGATTTTGTAATTCTCGAAAAATTATACAGTATCGAGGTTTGAAAGAATGGTAATGTTTCTAAGTTTGCGCATGCCCCTTTTGTTTTCCTCTTTCTGCATTTGAAGGTTAGCATTGATTGCCAGGTCACATCATCTTGATAGGGAGCAAGCTCTTCCCTGCGTGCATAGGGGAGCTACAGCGAACATGCAAATACTTCATGAACGAACAAGGGTGCTGATAGCTGCTGTGGGGCAGGGTGGTTGGTAAGAATGGGTCTACGCGTATGTTTTCGCTCGGGTCATCCGAGGTTGGAAGACTGGAGTAATGGAGTAAGTCTATGCTTCATGATACTTGAAGCGATCCGCCAAATCAATTTCTGGAGAAAATATGGAGAAATTCTCTTTTCTGATCAGTTTTTTGCGTATACCCCGGACGGGGCCAAGGTTGCAAATTTCTCAACCAAAACCCATCACGAGTGTTGAGGTCGAAGCTTGAGCCTTTGAGCCGCTTCAGCACTCCTATTGTTTTGAAAACTAATTCTGCGATTCGTATGAATATCATGACCTTTGACGCTGTCGTGGGATCAAAGTCGCCAGCGGTAAAAAGTTTTCAGCGTCTATCTTTTTCTAGCGCCTAAGCTCCGCCCTGGAAGTCGCGAAATCTTTCGAAACTTTTTTAAACGCGCGATAAAACAGCCTTGCTGCGCCTGAAGGAGGTAAATTTAGTAACTATCATCAAAAATTGCTAGTGGAGAAACGACATGAAGAGCGTCCATTTTTCAAATACAAAAGTTCCCACGGAGAAATTCAATCCCAGCGAATTAGTTGGTATCAAATAAAATCAAAAAATGGGTCGCCGGCCAACATATGACAACAAGAACCAAACTAGTGAAGCAGAAAGACATCATTGCATCCACAAGTCATGATTTTATTATTCATCTCCAGAACTCCGCAACGTCTTGTCGGCCTTTACAATGTCACCTTCCTCGAAAATGGAAACCGATAAAAATCTTTCAGGGTGCTTACATTACGAAATGTACGTCGCTGCTTTCGTATGACATGATACGTCGAAGTGCTTCATTCGAATGTCAAGAGTAGATTTAGTCTAGATCTAGAAAGTTGCTTGGCTTCCGCGGATAGCTCCAGTTTGGGCTCTAGCGAAAATAAGGGTAATGGATCTGGTTATGGATAATGGATCTGGTTACTTTATCGATTTACTAAATCGACTACCCCTTTAAAGCGGTGTATTGAAGAAAGGAGGTCGGTTGACATAATCTGTCAAAGTCTGCAATTTGCGGGACAGTTTTTCGCAATTGAATGTCACAGGTTTTTCCATTAGCCATGTCTCATTCTCCCGAGGTTATCATTTTTGTATATGAAAAAAGTAGAATCATTCCTTCCTCTTTCATCATTATTTGTGTTACAACTCTCGAGAAGTCAGACTGATCAAAGCGCGATTTTTCAACATCAACAAAACAAAAATTTGCGGAAGTCTCTGCTAGACATCATACCGAGAAGAAAACATACGTACCGATATGACCACTCATTCGGAACATCCATTTTCACACTTGTGAACCTCAACACAACGAATTCCCATCCCTTCAACCGATCCCGAGTCTTCATTTATTATACTTCGAAACGCATGGATGGATCAAATCTTCGGGAGGGCATCAAGACAAAAAACATCATGCGACTTATCACATCGCATCTAAAACACGTATATGCTGTGCGACACATGTCGGCAAGCCACTTGCGTCAAAATCTGATTTTGTGCTTCGGATTTCCAAGTTTTACTGCCCTCGTCCATCCTAATGGGAATTCTGCTATGAAGTTAAGAATAAGTGGTGACGACAAGACATTTTGATAATTGCTTTTTAACAATATCAATGGACCGAGTCTCGACTCCTAACTTTTTTCGATTTTCTTCACGACATTACATTTTGTCTTGACGATATGAACTTATAACTTGAGCAACGACGTTTCACAAATCTAACTCGGATCTAACTCAGGCTTCTTTCTCCATCAATCTACATCTGCACCTCTGTTCCAAATCACACGGCCTCATCTCATCTCATCTCATGATCTAAGTACATCTCATCTCGCACCAAATTCCACCTACCACCCAATCTCCACCCCGATCGGAAAAATCCCAGCAATGAGTAACCTCATCAGAAGCCTATATCCTCCATTCCCTCCCACACTGATGAGTGTGATTCAACGCGAAATCCCCAGTCACACCTCACAACATCAACTCGCTTCTGTCGTGCTACTTTCGCATCTTCAATACCCCCCGACCATAACTATCCCATGAAACGTCGCACCATAATATACTAGCTCTGCATCTTTCTCCACCACCATCTCGTATCAATCTGGCACAAAAGAAACATGGTGTCCGATGCCAGATCTCGACCCGCCGTACCACGCGACCGATATTCAGCCCTCTGAAGATAGCCCGTGCCTGCAAGCCACCGACTCCATACTTCAATCATCCATTCTTGAGGGTTCATATCCTTGACCGCCGTTTTCCCAAACTCGGAGGTTATTGATATCTGGGATTGGGAAAATATAGAGATTGATTTAGATTAACGAGACCTTTTTTTGTCTCTCGAGTCGCACTTTTGTGTTTACTGCGCTGCGCTGGCCGTGCGGATGGGTCACAGATAAATCAATTGAAGATCGGAGAGAAAAGATACAAGAATAAGTGCTGAGAGTAACAGCGGGCGATAGGAAAAAAGATAATAATAATAGTACGTGTTTACTGATCAAATCTAGCTCGCTCTATCAGGGACATGGAAAAAGCAAAATGCGCACAAACACGTCTACGAAACCACAAAGTCCCTTTCTAGATGGACCCTTTGATTGTCTCATCCCGAATAACCTTTTTCTTCCCGCATCCTCATGCTACACAGTTAGTTTGGCATCTATCATAATCAATCATACCGCTGATTTGGCTCCTCCACAAACGAACATTGGCAATATCCATGCGCAAAATCAAGAACCCTGTCATCCTTTCTCCGACCCGATTCCACCGGGGAAGATATCTTCTCTTCCTAGAGATAATGTTTGTGAGATAGATGGAGAACCAGGTAGACCCTACTTCTTCTAGTAGGTGAAACTTACAATTTTTAAGGCGGGAACAACGTCATGACGTATATGTTTACGAATAACCGAGAATGATCAATGTTATACATCTAAATGCATGCATGCACGCATGCATATGTAGGTAGGTAAGTGCTTTTTGGTAAATAGCTCGATAGGCTAGGTATCTACTGAATCTTGCATATTTTTCGTCACTCACCGGCATACTTTCTTTTCTGTACGATAAGATCGAGAGATATATATTGTTTTTGCATGAATCTGAAGGTACTGCATTTCGTTGCTTACGCGTGGATTATGTGTGAAAGGTACAAGGATGATATTCGCCTCGAGACTTGGATGTTTTTTTCTCTTCCTATCCTCGCTGTTCAATACAATAATAATATAACACTATCCCACATAGTAAGACTACTAGCCTTAACCATCATATGTCTCCTCTAGCCCCCCCACCACCCCAACCCCCAAAAAAATCCTAACCCATCACTAAACAAACCAACCCCTCTAAGAAAAAAATACCCCCATCCCAGCAGCATATCATATCATATCAGATCCTCCCCCTCTCTCCTCCTGACCCCATCCCACATTCGACACACCAACCTCAAACCCCAAACCATCACCCCCACCTCCACAATTCACAATTCACAATCCACAATCTACAAATTCTAGAACTGCGTCGATCCAGAAAATAATCCCCCATTCCCTTCAATCTCAAATTTCACATCTCACAAACGTACAAAAACATGTATAGTCAGTACAAACAATATACATGCATGCATCCCATAACCATGGGGCTGGATATATGTGCGTTTGTGATTTGAGTAATTAGATATTGAAATTTAAGATGTATATTGTATATTAGGTATTTAGATGGATTTGTAAATAACTTTATGAGGAATGGGTGTTGATGAAAGAGTGGAAGTAATTAGCTTTGGTTTTGATGCGGGGTGTAGGGAGGGGGTTATTTTGAGTTTGCAATTGGTGGCTTTAGTGCGGGGTGTATTGAGGGTATGAGTATTAGGAGCTGAGTTTTCTTTATATTTGTAAAGTATATAAGACGATATTTATTGATTAGTAAATATTTAGTTTACAAATAATCAAATATAATTAATAAAAAAGAAAAATTTTCTATATAAAATTATATATAAATATAAAATATATTTTTAAAAAAATCAATTTTCTATAATAATATCAATTTAGTTTGAAAGTATTATAATTTTATAATTTTATAATTTTATAATATATTATTAAAATACATCTCAATATTTTTCATAAAATATAATACAAAATTATATTATTATTATCTTTCTTTTTTATTCTTTGTAAAAAAAACTAAAAAAACTCAAATACTCATTCTCATCTCTTTACAAAAAATATATAATTCAAATCTCAAACCCTAAACCCCAAATCCTAAATCTAAATCCACAATAAAAATCCATATAAACTAATAAATAAATATTAAAAGAACCTCTTCATCCCCAATACCCCCCCTTCCCTGTCTCCCCCCCTTAAATCCATTATTTATAAAATATCTAGTATTCTAATCTTACATCCCAATCCCCAATCCCCAATCCCCAATCCCCAATCAACCATCCATATATATGAATCTCTAATCCAACCAAAAACTTCTCACCCCCTCACCCCTCACTCCTCATATCTCAAACCCCTCTCCCCCCACCCAATAAACCCCTCAATACAAACCCAAAACTATCTTGTCATTTTTATACTTTATACCTCCTCGTCATTATCACAACAATATCATATCATATACACACCTATCCCTCATCCCACCCCATTCCACCCCCTACAAACACCACCCACCCATATAAACCTCTCCCCTCAAATTAATCTTAAAATCTCACCAAAACACAACATACTAAAGATTTCTATAATTACTCTTCTAGCTTTACTACTCACTCATCCGTCACTATCCTTTAATCCCTAATCCCCATCACACAATAATACCAAACAGAGTTAATAAAAATTCCCAGAAGAAGCTCCATCTCCATCTTCGCAAGATGTGTATAGAATATTCCCTCTCTATCCTATCATATCCTATCCTATCCTGTAAAGAAAAGCCAAATTTATATCCATATCCAAAGCCTCTCCTACCTACCTACCTATTTAACATTGCCCTACAGTTATCCGCAAAAACAAGAATCCATCCCCAGCAATCCCCAAAAGTATTTCTCCATCCTTCCCATTCCCATCCATCCACTATCAACCACCCCTTCAGTTCGAGAATATATTGTTGTTGTGATGATTTATCACCATGTCGTTCGTCTTATGATGGAAATATTCATCTTAGGATTGTAAGGTTAGAGCTGGTGAGCCAATAGTATGTCATAAACAGAGAAATCAAATCTTCAAAGCTATTTTTCGATCCGTGCAATTATGGAAATCTAACTGTGCAGGGTGATGGTCAAGACTACTAATCAGGTTAGAATAGTTAACATAGTTCTTATAGCGCGGAATACTAGGAAAAAAAAAGGAACCTATTCGATATAAGCTTTCTGGCAACCTAGATATGACAGCTGCTAGCCTTTCAGCTTTGAGAGGATTAAAATTGATCTGGAGAAGATCGTGATATGACATCTGTCATCTTCACCATCAACATATAACGATGGGCAGCGCTCAAAAAAGGTACTGTAAAGATCATTCGTCCGACTATAGGTTTCAAGGCCGAATCGATAAATGAATAATCTCCCCAATAAATTTCGGTACCATCCGAAGCCGGGTAAAAAATGGAGCCTCTTACATCAACAATCACAGATACATCAAAGCGTATTACGCCCCGACAAATCCCAAGAACCTAATATCTCACCATCGTATTGCAATCAAAACAAATACAATAATAATCTCATGCCGACATGCCCGAATTGAAAATAAAATGACGTAGGTATTGAAATACCCTCAGATCACTGGTGCTGAAGTTCAGCACTTCAGTGGGACGAATTTTCGGGAGTCTATTCGCCGGGGAAATGGGACCGGAGCCAAAATCTCGGGGTCTGCTGATCCATCAGTCTAGAATTGCCTACCCGGCCATTTTGTGCCACGCGAAAGGGACCAAAATTTAACCTTAATATTTCTGAAGCTCGCTATTCTTTCAGGGGTTGCCTTGCTCCATTAGAAAGACACTAGGAAGATATATGCATAAAGTAATCATATGATTGTGACAACTTCTTTTGCTTTGACCGTTCTGTAAGATTCCATTTTCTAATTTGCATGCAACGTTGATCATAAGAAAATTGACACTGGTCTCACGGCACGTACTCCACCAAACTGGGTTTGGCGGCTTTCATTAGTGACTAGCAGAAAGAGACAAGATGTGTACTTCACTTGGCTTAGATTCGGAGATCTAAATCTAGATGAGTGTCAGGAGGATCGCGATATCCGATAGACGAGATTGTGAATCACATTAACGGCCTTGATGAGTTGAACATCCTGTAAGTATGTATGGGACCAGGCGCCAAGTAGCGGTCAAGAATCACCAGGAGGAGGGCGAGGACATTGTAGAGGTGATTTCGGGTGGTTTCGTAGGAAACTTTGATATTCTATGCAGTGAGCTATCTAGAAGTCGACCGCAATCTCAATAAACCGCGCAATACCAGAAAATTCAGCATCACCTCTTAACGGAAGACTCTGGTCTAACATGGTAGGATACTGATGCTTGTTGATGAGCGGCCGACCACACGGTAAATTTCCAGTGAGTAGATCGAGTTTTGATCCCAAGGATCTGCCACCAGATGGGAATAGCCATGCTACTTCTCAACGAATCACGCTGGCTAACATGAGAACTGTCTGCCACCCAAGGAAAAGGACCTAAGAGAGAAGAATCGGCCAAGAATCTCCGGTCGGTTAGGTGTTTCTCAATGGCTTCCCCGAATGTGTTCAAATCGGGAACACATGAAGGCGAGCATTCTTACACCTTGGTGCGCCATGCCAAAGTGTGCTCAGGGATTTGGCCTGCGATCGATTCTCGACGATAGTAAAACTTCTTAAAGCTCATATAAAAAATGATAGCGAGGAGACAAAAACAAATTGCAGCGAGTATGATGACCAGGACCGTAATACCTTTTACTGTCGATTTCATATGGTATGTGTTGAATCGCGCCGCTGACTTCCGAATTGACGTTTGTAGAAAAAGTTCAAAGCCGAATACGCCAAAATAATTGCGACACACGCGAGAATGGATGGAAGAATGATGCGGAGTATGGTTTCCTCTTCCACAGTATACATGAATCGAGACTACAATTAAGTGCGAGTCTCAAAAATACTATGAAGAGGACATCAGAAGGTGCCTGTGACACAATGCAGCATGACTGCAAGAAGCATGTATGATGATGCCAATGTGATAAGTACCTAGCAATGTGTTCGTTATGTCGGTCCGTGAACTTTTCGAGGGTTGAGAATGACTCGTATGTATTGTTCAAAGTCCCACGATTTGAACGCGGAAGAAAATGTCAAACAGTCTTTGAGGTAAGGTTCGTAATACGTGGTATATGGCTGTCTAAGAATGCCATGGGTAGTGAGGGAAATAAATGATTGAGGAATGAGGAACAACAAGTGAAATATCTTTAGAGATGATATTGATCGGAAATTTAATGATCATGGTAATCCATGGAGGAAAGAACTCATGATGGGCTGAGGGGGGGAAAGGGTAACTGCGACCTGCAACTGCGCCAACTGTTACCCCTCCTTAACGCTTGAACCCGCGAGCAATATTCTCTCCTTCCACTTGATGTTTTGTTATCCCTTTGAAGATAAAATAGCAAAGACTTCTACCAACTGAGCCTTACTTATGTAAGCGTTTTCTTTTAAATATGTGAAAATAATTACCTATGCATTCTCACGATTGGCAAATTTGGCCATAGTAGATGTGGGGTACAATACCATGGTGGTAGTTCGTCCTGCAATTGAATATTTGAGGGGCCCTAAAAGCCCTGGTGCAGCGGCAATATGTTGTGATACCAAGATCTCAGACCAGATCTATAAAGCTAAAGGGAGTGTTTCTGCCATGCAGGATACTGGGATTGCAATCTTGGTAATTCTAGCGGTCTCCCGAGTAGAAGAAATCTTCATTGAACCCTGTTCGAAAATCAGCCTGCGTCTAGATGAATCCAGAAGATCGGGTGAATTCCTTCACTCCATTCGCGGAAGGAGGCATAATTTGAACACATATAGTACACTCGATTTTCATCCTTGCTGGTAGTTTTCTCCAATAATGTCGTGTGACGATGAAGATTTGGTAAGTATGTCATAAGGCTTTTGATACCCTTGAACCCGAGGCCCCACCCAGCAGCAAGTAAACCATGACTCTGACCATCAAATTTGAAGTTTCTGAATGTTGATATCACTGATGCGCATTCGAACCTCGAAAGCTTCAGAAAAACTCGCGAAAGGGTGTCCTCACTTAAACCTCATGAGAAAAGATATCCGAAGCTGGAACCGATCGGTGATTTTTGATTAAGTTGATGTTTAGCCCTAAGTAGCTTAGATCCCCACGGGGCCTTAACAGGGTATTCAAAATCGGTCATATAACCTCCAAAAAGGCTTTTGAGGGGCGCCACGAAACACACCATACTAAAAAGTGATAATGCATATAACTGAGGAGCTGACATTGCCTTACAGTAAGAATTTTAGGAGAGAAAAATAAGACTCTCCCGTGTGTCAATAAGTTTCACTGAAAGAAACCCTTTTTCACCCGGCAATTGATTATCCTAAAATCAGATTGACGTGTAGCCCAATTGATGCTAAACTCGGGTTGATTTGCGGGTTAGTCAGGTGTAATAATTGATACTAAACTCGGATGAGCAAATTAGTCAGGTGTAAAAGTAAATTGATGCTAAACTCGGGCTGAAGTATAGTCAATAAACTCGGATTGAGGTGTAGAATAGATGATCCATTGACATCAGGGGAAAAGTACCCAGGCACTATCGAGGTACACGGGAAAGAAATGTTAAAAAGAGAAAGATATCTCTCTGATGTAACATCAATCCAAGTTTAATCCAAATTAAATTTGAATTTTTTAGTCCCGAATACTGTTGTATACTTTTGTTGCAATTTATTGATATTTTTTTCATTGCCCCTCAAGAGCCGAGGTGGCCATGGTGACAAGTTGCCGGGACCGATGGCCTGTATTTTTCCCTTAGCGTGGCCGAGTGGCCCTTACCGAGATAAGGATGGCTTGCGATTTACCACCGTGGTCCTGGACCACTCCCTTGGGAATACGGCTTCAAATCAATCTTGCATTTCGTTGCATTAGATCTATACAACGCTCAAATCTCGAGTAGATCTAAGACTCTCACAATAATGTGTGTATCAGTGCAACCAGCTTCCCTTGCGGGTGGAATTCCCCGAGCAATAGTCTGAGGGAAAAAGAAGAAAGAAACAAAGAAGAAAGGGCCACAGAGAGGGATTACCCGTAGTAAAATCAAGTAAGTTTTCTTCGGTCAATGCGGTCAGAGCTGATATTATCGAAAATAGATTGGCTATGACTGGTCGTGAGGACACAAGCGGGTGGTTCTCCAGTCGATCGAGGCGGCATGAGCTCTTTTTGAGATACCTATCGGGATTGAAGATTTTCTCTGATCTGGGATATGCTCAAGAAGTATCTCAGCCTCAATTACTTTCTTCTCCGAGTATGAGCCATGAAGAAAGATAAAAGGAGTCCATTCGTCCATGTTTTCGAAGTATTCCTCACCATCATCTCAATCAGTCCTCTCTTCACATCATCCTCATTTCGACAACCAAAGCACACTTCCAATATCATCCAGTCAAGCATTCATCCGCCATTCACAAGCCCAGCACTTCAAGCATTACCGCATTCGACAATCGACAAGTTGTTGGCTGAGATCAGAAGAAGAGAATCGCGTTCGATAACCGCCATCACTCATAAAACTTCGGATTCCAGTTTCTGGTAATCGAAGAGGTCTTCCATCAGTAGCCATACTCAGCAAGTCTCAATACGTGCTCTACCTTCACCATGTTGTCTATCGCAGTCCAACCTCCCGCTCGAGCTCGCCCAGGAGCAATCTTGTATCCTCCTCTTATCGTTCAACTCAGTAGTGAACATGATTTATATGAACATCTTGCCAGCTACTGGACCTGTGTTTCGCTCATCCATTACGCCAGCGGCCAAGTCATATATGAACAAATGGACGGTAAAGCTGCCGATTCCGCGCATCCAATTGCTCAAACCAGGTCTAGAGGTGTTCGCGATCAAGCATACTTCTTTTTCCCAGATCTTGCAATTCACGCCACTGGCCGTTATCGCCTTCGAATCAGTTTGATGAGAATGGATTATTCGCCCGAGTCCAGTCCAGATGGTGCAGTTGTTTGCGATGAACAGGTGGATACACGGTCAATTACCGTGGAAGAGTCCGGTCCAAACTATACTCGACCGAGTAAGAATTTCTCTGATATTTACTTGGGGACAGATTTGGCTAACAGATGTAGATTCCCAAGAACGTGCTTTCATTCGAATGTTACGGGATGATGGTCAGGATATTCCAACTCCAGCTCATTGAATGAGGTCTGAAAGGCTGAAAATGTTGGAGAGTCTCACAACATGAGGTGGTATCGGAGTGCGGGGTAATGGGTGGAAATTCGGTCTTCATATTTGATGATTTTTGGATTTTTCTATATGGTTATATGTTATCAGTATCAGCCCTTTTCAGAGGAGTATATACCATACTTATCTCTTGGTCTTTTGTTTGGATATAGACAAGATTTGGTATGGGTGTAAGGGAAGAGGGGAGGTCCTTGTCTTTTGGATCAGATATGATTGGTTGTTTGAATATGGACGGTGTTAAAAAGGAAAGGAGTTTTCAAATCATTATCATTATCGTGATTTTTCGGATCGTTTTGAGAAAATAATAAGTATGAACTATCATTACTTAGAAAGTGACAATGATTTGAATCATGGTATTTGAAGCAGAACATGATGTTTTGGGTTGAAGAAGTAAAACAGGAGAGAAGGTTGCAAAAAAGTAGATCTGGGTAGAATACTCCGCGATCATAAGAAGCAATTGACAAGCGGGATTCCTCGTACAAATAATGAATGATAGAGAGTACTCGTAGAGAGGGGGTAGATGCCAAGCCTTCCAAGATGTACTGCGGGGGAAATGGAAAGGATGTTTAGATCTTAATTAAGTCTAGCCTTTCTTTCTTTCTTCCTCCCTTCATTCAAGAATTGAAATTCTCCTAGATATACGGTGTTACCGTTACCATGAAAAGTGGCTGGCTCAAGAGAGTTGATCATGAAGTGAAGTTCCTGGAAGCCTTTGAACATTTTCCAGAATGAAATTTAGAAAATATTCTGCCACAAAAATACCATTGTAGAAGGCGGTGTTGAAATTTTGTGTAACCAACCACGTGTTTGACATCGGGCGGAACTTTTGGGACGTGCCGGACGTGGAGGTGGGGTATAAGTGTAATGTCGTCCTTGAATAAAAGGCATCAATTGTAGTCCACAACCTTAAATAAAAGGCATAAACAATCAACTTTCCTTTTTCATATCTCAAAGGCGGTAAACAAATAATAAAACCAACAGAAAAAATAAAAGATGGGGTTTTCTTAGGATTGAGTCACCAACTAATAAGAAACAAGACTCATATAAATTTTTATATTGAGTTTACCTCCTACATATGTACTCTTAACATATAAAATCATTTACCCCCCAACCTCACCGTCATCCCAAAGAGAAAAAGTATATCTTCTTCTTTTCCTTACCTTTGAATGAATACTCTCTCTTTCTCTTCCTCCTTTGACCTTGTCACAACCATATGATCTTCACCTTTTCTGTCTTCCGAAAACATTCAAGCCATTGTCTAAAATTGATACCCACTTCACTTCAAACTACCCCTCGATTCAAACCCCACCACTTCAATTCTTTTCGCACATCTACAACCACAATTTACAAGATGGCAGCGACAGATTCGTCCTCAAACTTCATTTCCGAGAAGCTCAAGTCTTTGAGTGTCTCGGATCTACCAAAATTCCCTAATTGTCATCCTGATGTCAACATCGTCGACATCTACAGAGCTCACATTACTTCTTTATTGACTGAGATTACTGGTGTAGAATCCACCATCATCTACCGTGCATTGGCATGGACAAATACTTTAGACAAAGGTGACATAGTCTTACCTGTGCCAGCTTTGCGAGTCAAGGGGAAAAAGCCCAACGAGTTGGCAGAGGAATGGGCGGCAAAGGTATATTCGTCGCAACCTATTTACATCATGAGAATTACTGAAAAATAATTGGTTGGAATAGTATCCTGAATCTCCTCTCGTTCACAAACCTACCACCAATGGCGTCTACCTGCAATTCTTCTTCAAAGCCGACAAACTTAATGAACTCCTCATTCCTACCATTATCCGACAAGGGTCGCACTTTGGGGAGAACAAATATCTTGGTCTCGTGGATCCAGAAGATCCATCAAAAGGACAAAAGAAAATAGTTATTGAGTTCTCATCCCCGAATATCGCAAAGCCCTTCCATGCAGGTCATCTTCGAAGTACAATCATTGGAGGTTTCTTATCAAATCTTTACGCGGCAGTAGGGTGGAATGTTACCCGAGTCAACTACCTTGGAGATTGGGGCAAGCAATATGGATTATTGGCTTTGGGTTTCGACAGATATGGAGATGAAGAATCTTTAAAGGCAGATCCTATCAACCATCTTTTCCAAATTTACGTCAAAATCAACCAAGATGTCAAAGCCGAGGCTGATAAGATGGCAGCATTGGAGGCAGAAGGAAAAACAGACGAAGCATTGCATATCAAGAATGAGGGACTAGATGAACAAGCTCGTCGATATTTCAAAGCAATGACCGAGAACGATGAAAAAGCAATTGCGCAATGGGCTCGATTCCGTGAACTCAGTATCAAGAGATACAGGGAGACATATGCACGATTAAACATTCATTTCGATGATTATTCGGGAGAATCTCAAGTCAAAGCAGAAGTAATGGAGGAGACTGGAAAGAAGATGGAGGAAATGAAGATTGCTGAGGAATCGCAAGGCGCTATGATTATCGATTTCACCAAACACGTTCCAGGAAAGATTGGCAAAGGTCTTGGAAAAGCAATTGTCAAAAGAAGGGATGGCACAGCACTTTATCTTACTCGAGATATCAGTGAACTGTTGCAACGAAAAGAAAAGTATGATTTTGATCAGATGATATATGTTGTCGCAACTGATCAAGAGTTGCATTTACAACAATTATTCAAGATTATTGAGCTTTTGGGTTACAAAGAACTCAGGGATAAGTGTCAACATATCAACTTTGGTTTGGTACATGGCATGAGTACTCGTCGTGGTACTGTCAAATTTTTGGATGACATCTTGAGAGATGTTGCTGAAAAGATGCACGAAGTTATGCAGAAGAATGAAGCTAAATATGAACAAATTGCGGATCCATTAGCTACTTCCGATATCCTCGGTATTAGTTCTGTCATGGTACAAGATATGAGTGGTAAACGGTAAGTAAATGGGTTATTTTTAACCTATTCCCTTGTCACAATTGAGAATCACAAACTAATTTTAACATTAGTGTTAACGGTTATACCTTCAACATGGACACGATGACATCTTTCGAGGGTGATACAGGACCATATCTCCAATACGCCCACGCTCGTCTTTGCTCCATCACTCGCAAAGCAGCACTCACCCCAGAAGAAATCGCTTCAGCTGATCTATCACTCCTCACTGAAATCCACGCTCAAAATCTCATCAGAACTCTCGCACAATATCCAGATGTGGTTCAAAACACGGTCAAGACCTTGGAACCAACAACTATTCTGACATATCTCTTCAAGATGACTCACGTCCTCAGCAGTAGTTATGATCATCTTAGAATTATGGGTAGTGAGAAGGAAGTCATGAAGGCTAGAATGGCTCTTTATGATTCGGCTAGGGTGGTCCTTTATAATGGTATGAGAATTTTGGGTTTGAGTCCTGTGGAGAGAATGTAGATGGTGGTGGTGTGGGAGGGAAATGGTATGATATTGATGAGCAAATAATGTTTGCTAAAGGAAGGGAAGGAAGGGAGGGAAGTGAATAAAAGTTAAGCTATAAATAAATAAACTTGGTGATGGATTTTAAGGAGATAAGGGTCTGCCGGGACCAAAAGTTACAGAAAGAAAACAATCAATTAGAAACTTAACACTAGTCTGGATTCTTTAAACCTTATGGAATTGATAAAATCAGTGTCTACAGGCCTCAAATGCATGATTGTAAGGTTAGGATTAAGATTAATCGTAATTTAAGAAATAATAAAAGTAAATATTAAAGTATCAAGTAAATATATATTAACACAAAAAAGATCTTGATTAAGTAGATTAGGTTATTCATTCTATTAATTATTGTTTTTTACTTATCATTAAATAAAATAACTCAGTTTATATATATATATATATATCGTATCCTATCATAACAACATCATATCCCCCTTCAATCTAACTCCAATTCCAATTCTAATCCCGTTCGTTATAAAATAAAATAAAATAAAACACCCTAAAATAATATAATATTTTAATATCAATATTCCCATCTTATTCCTTATCCCATCCCACCCAACCCAACCCAAACATCACAAATCCCAACTCCTAACTCCTAACTCCTAACTCCCACCCGTTGTCTCTGACCCCGACCATGACCATGACTATGACCCGGACCATGACCCTGCACAAACCCACTCAAACTACTATTCCCCAAGGTTCCTCCCGATCCCTCATGAGCATGCGCACTCCCTTGAATACTACTACCAATCGCAATCGCACTCCTATTCCTACTGCTATTCCTATTCCTATTCCTATCATAACCAAAATCAAAATCAAAACCATGATCATATCGCCCCGCATTCGCACTCTCACTCCCAATCGGACTCACATTCATATCCTCCTTAGCCGCCACAGCAGCCAAAGCATTAAAATCCTCCGCGCTAACACCACCCCCCACACCTACAGTAAAATCCCCCATCGCACTCCCATCCATACTAAACACCGTACTTCTCATTTGTGTTGGCATCTCATTCGCCTCCATACCCATTTCATTCCCCTCCATACCCATAGCACTCCCATCAATCCCCAACCCTCTAAACCCACCCACCACCAAATCCATCTCAAGACTCTTATCCCCACTAAAAGTTCTTACACCAAAACCTCTTCCCCTTCTACTCGGTTGACCCAACGTAGCCAATAACTCAGGTTCTTCTTCTTCCGACGAAATAACAACTTCCTTTTCATTTGCATTTTGATAATAATCCCTTTGTCCATCATTTTGATATTCCCGCTGATATTCCCGAGAATAATCATTCGCAAGTTCATGTCTTTCTTCATGATCATGATCATCATCTTCTACATCTTTCCCCTTGACGCGTTCAGGACTCACACTCGCAGCTCTGAATCGTCTCCAGTATTCCCTCTCTTCTTCCTCATCATATGATTCATCATCTTCATATGCTTCTTCATTATCCATTGGTTCATATTCATGATCCGATACCACATGTTTTACATTTCCCAAAACGCCCGATAATTCATCCTCATCATCTGCTAAATCATCATCAATAACCATAGGATAATTTCCACTTAGAGGTCTATTTGCCCTCAAACTATGCGCTTCATCTTCACTATCCCACTCATCGATATTCCTCTCTCTCATCGGTCTTGAAGTTTTCTTGGAAAGACGAGGAACTTCTTTTTCTCTCCTCGTCGAAACCTTAGCCCAGATAGGTTTTTCAACATTTGGCAATCCAATCTTTTCACACTTCAACGAATTTGCCATATCAAGAACACTAATCCATAGTGGACATATATATCCGACACTTTTTCGTTGACTCCATGCAAGTACACTACCTGCAACTCTGCCGCTATTATTTCCAGGGCCCACACTAATATCATCACCTCGTTCGAGAACCCATGCACCACTATCACCTGGAACACCTATTTTACCTGCGACTTGCCAACTCATAGATGGTGTTTTGCGACCATATATTTTGAGAATGGACATAGATGGAAGGATTCGTCCAGTTTGTGTACCACTTGTTCTAGCTGTACATTTCACAGGTAGATCTGGAAGTTCTGTTAATGGAACCACACCTGTTGGTTGTGTTGTCATAGATACTGAAGAAGTAAAATCAGGTAGACGATGTTCTTCAAACTCAAAAAGACACCAATCAATCTCATGAGTGATATCGTCATGGGTCAAGCGTCTAATTCCTGAGCTCGCATAGACATTTCCAAGTAAACATGAATCTAAGTGATCTTCATCTCTAGTTTCCGGATCAGGATAGAATTCTGGATCGATGTCATCGATAGCTGGTTGTGTGATTGGATAATTGTGAACATTCGACGAAGAAACTGAAATAGGAGGAATATCTCCTGGTTCTAAAGTTGGAAATTCGGCATCAGAATCATCTTCATCTTCTGATGCATAAGGTGAGGAATCGGAATCAAATGATGAACCTGAAGATGAATAATCTGTGAAACTATAATTGTATTCTTCGTCGCCGCTAGAGTAGTAAGATGTTTCCGAATGCGTCAGATCTGGCATTTCAAGGTATTGAGGGAGAGCTTGAGGACGTGCTGACGACCGAAGAATCGGTTTTGTTGGTTGAACTGGCTCATCTTCATCATCATCATCGGAAGGGTCGTCTAACATATGATGAACAGACATTCCATAAGTTCTGTCATCGATCGTGACGAGTCCTCCAAATGATACTGGCGGAAGGTGATGATCGTTTATATATGCACCCATACTAGCGCCGTTCTTTGGACGTTCTTGATGTTGAGTATTCTTCGCGACAAGTTCATCACCATGTGCCATACTTCTTTTGACTCCATTATTTCTTGCTCTTACAACCTTTCCACGACATACTTTCAATCCATATGTAGCTTTATCATAAACGAGACTCTTCTTCAATATACTTCTAACTTTACTGACGCTTGTACAAATAACGAGAATGGTAGGCTTCGTTTTGGTGGATGATTCACCAACTGACTCGAGGGAAATTTCGACCGACTCGGGATATTTCTTGTAAAAGCTTCGAAGGACGTGGTTGACATGCGGCATAATGTTCGTATGCCAAAAATTGATATGTTCTTGGCTAATGCGAATAGCCGGGAATGTCTTGAGCTTAGGTTTCGATTTTATAGGTTCAATCGCTAAGGTAATGGTTAGATTGTGACAGATGTGAAGGCGTATCAACTCACCAGAAGACTTTTTCTCTGCCCATTCGGCAGTGGCTTTTTGCGGTGTCTTTACACGTATTGGTTTCTCGCCCCAATTCATTTCTGGTTCTGGTGGGGCACTAAAATCAATCTTTGCATCCCTTCGATCACGATATCCTTTGGTAGATGAAGATGGGGCTTCAATCTTCAAAGGTGTGGGTACCAGTGATGGCTCATCACTTCTTTCACTATCATCATCCGAAACATCGTCGAGTGAGCAACAAGTATTAAGTGCTTTTGATACACGCCAAAAGACTTTTTGATGCATAACATCTGGTCTTGCTTTGCCTGAAAGTTCTCCTTCAGGTGCACTTAAACATGCTTTCACCGCTTTGACATAGATATTTCCACATCGAGATGCGAGATGCTTGAGAATTTCTGTGGGGTTTGAAGGTACTTGAGATGCTCTTGGGAAAAGTTCCGATAAAGAACTCCAGAGACCAATCTCAAGAAGAATCATGGCAAGACTGTACAGATCTAAAGACTTGCTTGCTTGGGATAGATGAGTATATCTGGTACTCCTCGGATCGAGTGGATGCTTATACAACATAGTAGCTTGATCAAAACTTGGACCCAAATCTGTGGCAGTATCAGAAAACAAATCATAGGAACCAAGGTATGATTGTCGCATATTAATCTGTGTTAAATCAAAAGCCCGAGGTGAAGTGGGATGTTCGATGAAAAGAATATTGGAGGGAAGTAAGTTGCCATGAACAATTCCTTTGGAGTGTAAATCAAACACGGCATTGGCTATGTTGTAGGCTAATCTGTACTTGACCTCCAAACTTGGTTCGAACGCAGGACTTATTAAAAGCTCCGACAATGAATTTATCGTGGGCATTTGTAGGGTTGGACTTTGAATGTCCATGGGTCCAAAATTCATTGGCAAGGCAAACAATAGGCAAAATCTCGAATGCTCGGCATCTTCATAGTATCCAATGAGACGAAGTAATCCAACAAGTAGTCTGTCAGAAGAGTAATATGCCTGTGAAAGTCCAGCAAAGAGTTTTTCAAACCGAGTCATGGATGGAGTGATTCCAGTAACGGAATATATGGGGTCGTAAGGGGCATATTCGACAAGAACAGGTATGGGATCAGGAGGTTGACCGATGGCTTTTCTCAAATCCGAAGAATTCACAGAACTCCTCATCAAGACTATCTGTCTCAATGTATTGTTCGACGTGGACCTCGATGTGCCACGCGAAGCGATTATTTGATTCCCCGTCCAAATTAGAGTTGCTGGATCTATTTGTTGCGGTGCAGACATTCTTGTCGATTCAAACAGTCTTTCCTCAAAACTTGAAGATTGATCTTTTGAACTTGAAGCTTCCGAAGTCTGTAGTAGACCTAGACCACTCCTCGTTGATTGTCTTGTCTTTGATAAATCGTAGAGAGTATCAATGGACATGGTTAAATCTCGAATCAAATCTTCAAACCTCGTTTTGTTCCATTGAATTAAAGCACCCTTTTCCGATTTTTCTGATGGTCTCTCATCCGATGTCAACCTTTTGGAAGATTGCCATAATGGTTCTGCTTCGGCCAAAATCTCCTTAATTGTGGACATGACATTTCCGACGATTTCCGATAATCCTGCCTTTGATACTGATTCATCGATATCAGGTGATTGTGAAGGATCCGACCATTCCAACCCCCATGATACCAAACGACTTTGTTGGATGCGTAACTTGCGATGTAATAATTGAAGTTCATGATCTTCGACATTTCTAACTGGTTCTTTGATGAAATCGTAGATATTCTTGGTATCCGTATAAATTTTGGTTAATCGCCTTTGAAGAGGTATTGAAGGTGTAGCGTAGTATGGATCCATGGTTATTGAGGTGGGGCTGGGAAGTGGGAGGGGGAGGGTTTGTGGTTGGAGATGTAGTTGTTGTAGTTGTAGTAGATGTTGATGTGATTGATGTAGTTGTAGATGTATTTGTTGAGATGGTAAGGTTAGTAGTTGTTGTGGTTGTGATTGTGATTGTCGTTCAAATCATAGGCGACAAAAAATGACAACAATGCCAGCAATAAGTAGTGGAGTACCAACAATCAACCTGAGATGAGGATTATATAAAAATGATGATGCCGGGAAAGAAATAATAATAGTAGTAGAAATAGAAGATTGTATGTATGTATTGTACGTATGAATCAAAAATCCATCATCCAAAAAAGAACGAACAATCAAATCAAATCCAAACAAATTGATGATCGATCGATCCGACGGATAATTAACTCAAATAATAACCTCGATGTTAGTTAAACCATAAAAGAAATAAAATGTACCGAGTGAAAACACAATCAAGGGTTATCACTTCTCTCTTCTCTTCCAAAATGTAACCTATGAAATGTTGAAGAATTGATAGAATTGAGAGAATTCGGATGCCTACAGATCCTCGCCTTCCCAAATATTGTTGCCTGGAATGAGACGTGAAGATGATTGGTTGAAGGTGATTATGTAAGGTTCATGATGAAAAATGCGGCTAACAGGATAACATTTTGGCGACATTGGCTTGCGTCGGTGGTGCAAAAGAAAAGGAGAAGGGGAATCAATCCTAGACAGACAGACAGACTGCTTGTTTGAGACTGATGTGTGTGAGTTATACGACTCATGTGCATTGATGAGAGAACCAATCACGAAAGTCATTTGGAATAATTTTGAGTCAATATCGGCTGGAGGTTGAATGACTGAAATAATGGGAGATCAATTCTCCGATTCTTGTCTTGGAGTGAGGAAGAGGTTCAGGTCTCACGTGAGCTGGTGGTGTTGGTAGGTAGCTTTCCCCGGGTTTTCATTCGCCGATCCTTTTGTACGACTTATATTTCTCTTCTATTATTATTGCTATAGCTATGCCTCATCTTCCTCAAATCCATCCATATAAAATACATCCTCCGCTACCTACCTAGTATTATATCCTATCGCATTCAACTTCACATTCCCTTACCTAGGTAAAACCTTTACTCTTCCTATTTTCCTCTCATCTAGCTATAGGTTACCTACCTAGGTAGCTACATCCAACTCCCACCTTCCTTCCACCACAAAATAGCAGTATTTCAAATCTCAAACCTAACAATCTCCCTCATCAAACATCCAAATGCTGGAGCCTAAGGGAGGCAAATGAATGTAGGGACGGAAAGAAAAACAAATATTAGATGAATGAATGAATGAATGAATGAATGAATGAATGAATAAGCAAACGAATTCAAACATATGATTCGTATGGTCATGCACCATTACTCCAGCCAATATCTATATCTTCTTTTCATTCTGCTGTATTCTAGCCTAGTAGGCAAGTAAATAGATAGATATTCGATAGATATTACTCGATACCTAGTAATACCTCTCCCTGCAATATTTTTAAGCACCTAGCATAATGTCACAAAGTACAAACCCAACAACCACCAAATCTCATCCGCACACTGGCTTTCCCCGTGTAACCATCGCATGGACTCACCACATTCGGACATACTATCCACTTTCCACATTTCACCTCACCTCCATCGACAGACATTCTTCTCTCCTCGGATCAACCCGTCAATTTTCCGCTTCTATGCTGCCTATTCCAGGATTTTCTCTACATTTTACTCCATACCTGGGTAGGTAGCTATTCCTTACCTTCGTCATACTTCTCTATACATCCATCAAAAAGTCCCAATTAACATGGGAAAGAAACGCCATAAGCTATAAGCTATCCCGGGCTGAAACTTGGGTTAGATTTCGGTAGATTACAGAGTTTCTACGTACTTCGTTTTATGACAAGGCTGGCTGGTTAACTGGCTATTTTCAATAATATCGTCGTTTGTCTATTACTGATATTCTGATAGTTGTTGGTTGTTTCATGATGTGGTTTTACATATAGATGTGTGGTGATAAGATAGAAGGTACAGGATATATTAGATATCAATATTATGATTTCATTATATATCATGTTATGTTATTATCTCAATTATATCTAGAACTATCAAATAGATTACCTATTTATCTACCTGCCTAGATATCTGTACTTGGCTATATAATCGATTAGTATCAATCACTTCCAGCTATCTAGTAACTATAGGAACAAATAAAGTTGTTATGGTTTAGAATCTTTTTTTGGATCTTTAGGCTACTGTTACGACGGGCTACACTACTACCATAACATGACCAAGGCACGTGATTACAGGTGATCACAGGTGATTGATTGATTGATTGATTGATTGTGTTTATCGTCATAGGCTGTAGGCCCACGCGCCTTGGCGCGTGATAACCTTAGCCATCTATTCCAGATTTAGACAAATGACGCTCAGAGGAGTATGCCTCTGAGTAGTGTACTAGCTAGCTAGGGAGGGTATTTATATACAATTTAAAGGGGCTAGGGCAGGGTTTACATGATTGCCTTCGCGACAGATTTGGGGCCGGTTGGCTTAGTGGTTAATATTGTGGTCCTCCTCGTCCACTAGATCACTGGCTCTTGATCACTCTCCCTTCCCCTCATGATCACAGGTGATCATTAAGGATCACTAAGGATCACTGTATAGGTGATCACAGGTGATCATAAAGGATCACCAGTGATCATAGAAGCATGAAGGTCTATATAATCAGGATGGATTTCCTTTGTATAGAGCTTCGTGCTCAAGATCAATCATTTAGTATACCATACTATTAGTTACGAATTGCATCATATTATTGTCATTACTTTAAGTCCCTGCTTGACGCCTAGTTATAAACCACCTCGAGAGCCTAGAGCACTTCCACGTGATCTAGACGGCAAACCTCGTAACATGAACTTAAGTTTCTAATGTCCAAAGTTTTAATTCTTTCTTTTTTGAAAATATTAATTTTATATCTTTTCCCTGATATTAAAGTTAAAAAGAATAAAATTAATAGATATTAAAATGATATCAAAACTATAATCGTAGTATACAATCACTGATAATTCCAAAAGACATCATTAAGAACTATAGCTATATAGTCTAGATTCCCAATGTAAATATAAAAATTTATAAGATTAAAAAGATTACCTAGTTTTTTAATATAAAAACGCTCTTTCAACACTCAATTCTGGATTTAATATAGCACCCGATCGAGCTATGCGCATGCTGCATGCTGTATTATCGCACACAGGATCAACGAAGATCGTCCGAGTTATACTATAGTATATTATGATGGATGGACTTTATAGGTGTTGTAGAAGGAGTAAAATATCTAGTTCATGGAAAGTCTAAATATAGTGAAAAGTGATACGAAACAAGGATGGCTTGGAATTAAGGTAATCTTAATTAGTTGCTATAACTAGTTTAAATGGATGAAAACCAATTGAATCTTGAAGCTGTGAAATTAACAGGAAAAATGCAAATTTAACAAGGTTTGGGAAGCGAAAAGGAGAGTTATTATATGAGGATGTATAATACTTATTAAGCGAAGTCTTTGGGTAAAAGATTATAATATTAAGGGGTATTTCGATGCTTTGAATTTCAAGCCTGGATTTGGATCTTCTGAAGGGTGTGTAGGTGTTCATGCATTGCTATTCACCAGCTAGCTCTTGATCAGATAAAAGCTTTATTCACTCTCTCTGCTGTGATAGAACATTCAAAGTGAATAGAATAGATGAAAGTGCACATATATTTCCTGTTGCTATGTTGACCTTTAGGAGGAGAATTCGATATATCCGATGAAGTGATGAAAACCAAAGAGAATTCCCATAACTAATTCAGAAATCTTACCAAGTAGAAGAACGAGCGACTTAAAACCATCCCAAAACAATTGAAGCAATACAAGATCCAAAAAGAGAGAAACCTAATCCACTTTCCCTCCACCCACTATGTCCCCTCCTCCTACACCCATCTTCCTAAACCTCATTCCCACAAATCTCCAACCGTTCAAAAATCCTTCACCCACAAAGTCCCGGCGCAACAACCGAATTACTCTTTCCATCTACACAATGGAAAATAGCATCAAAATCATCAATAATAAACCCAACACTTCCAATCGTCCCAATAACACCACCAAGCAACGAACCCAACGTTGGACCGACAGTCTGCAAAATCTCCGAAGCGACGACTTGAAATGAGAGTTTGGCGACATTATTCCAGGTACTGGGGAATGTGCATTTATTTACTAGATGTAGTTGAGTCACGAGTTAGTGTTCATCTGATCATACTTGTCGAATATATAAGTAAAAAATGTTTATAAGAAGTAAAAACTTACTCAACCCCAATCCCCCATATGCACATCCCGCTTTATCAGCATATGAGCTTCCATCCGTCTTAAAAGCCGTAACTTGCACCGTACAAGCCACCCCAGGACTAACACCGGAAGAAGTACTCAAATAACAACCAAAACTCGCATAATTGGCTTGGAAAGAAGCAACTGGAGAAGCTAAATAGTCGGATGTAATGGTAGAACCATTGTAACCCACGGCGCATTGGAGACTATTGATTTGTTGGAGGAGAGCACCAGTGCCGGTTTTACGTACGGCGCGGAATCCGGCGTAGGTTAGTTGGTTGTAGAAGGTTAGGGGGGCGTTGGATGTGAGACCTGGGAGGCCAGTGATTTGAATGTCTTCGTACTGTAGGTGGGAAAGGTGTTAGAGATATTTAGAGGGAAAAAAATAGATTGAAAAGAAGGTACAGGATGGTAGACGTACATCACTAAGAACTTCCCCAAGACTTCTAGCCATCAACTCAGAGTCTGCAGCACGAGGAACTACTGCAGGAATGCCTTCATGCTGAAAGATGTTAGTGTGAATAGCATAGATTGTTGGGAATATTGTGGGCATTACATTGGCTTTGGCTGATGTGGTACGCTCCACGATCTCGGTGGGAACTGCAAAAGCCAGAGATGCACTCAGAAGTAGTGAGAGGAAAGATGTGTTCTTGAACATCATTTTGAAGAGATTGACGAACGAAGATCGAAAAGAAATTGCTAAAAAAAATGCTAATTCTCAAGAGAAGAGCTTCTTCATAAATCCTATGTTATCGAAAAAGATACTGAGTTGGAAGCAGACAAGAGGATGAATACCCTTCTTATATATTCACCTTGCTCAAACGCCATGAATGCTATCACCTTCGATATGATTGCCATTTCCGCAAGATATCAAGTCCTCGTCGGGATGAATAAGCCCCGAAAACTTACAGAACTGTGATACCCATTTCAATAGGTTCGAGAAAGCTCCCAGAGGTAGCTGAGCAACTGGATTCAGACATTGCATTAGAGACTCACAAGGAAAATCTAGAGGGCAAGATATCGATCAATTTTGAAACCTTCAATCAGAGATATTACTGGCTCAAAGGGGGCTTATCCAAGAAAATGGGAAACGGAATGTAGACAAAATATACATTAAAAGTTAATAATGGAAATTGATAGTGTCTCTTGATAGAATGTGAAAATTATATTCGGAGATTAAACTTGTGTGATGCCAATGGTGATAGTGGTATGGCTGATCTGGGCCGGAGTCTTCCTGTAATGCCGAAGAAGAAATGCACATCTGAGCCTCTGTGTTTAGAAATTTCGGCGGCTTTTCTGAAATGTTCTAAAATTGTCACGACGTGGATAAGTGGCTATCACCTTAACCACGCCGAACTTTTGACGCATCTAGAATTCAAACGATCAGCTCAACCTTCCCCTGCGTGAAATCCTGCCTCTGATCTACAAATCGATTACATTAACTTTCTTATTTCATCGACCACCAGTCTCTTCCAGGTAATTCAGTAGCCTTATCACCCGCCTCTGCAAATGCTTATTACCAATATGAAACCATCAAAAGCTGTTATAGGTCCGATTCGCGTCCCAGAGGATTTTGTGGCTTTTGTCGATAGTGAAAAGTAAGATCTAATACATGCTTGTTTGTAGATGTGGCTGCATGATGGTATTACCAAGCTGACATTTTTGTCGCACTGATTATACAGGACAAAAGGACCGAGCAAGGGATATCTAATCACCTCCAGGGGCTTTTCCGATGGATAGCACACCGATTGATTGGAAGTGATTCTTACATACTGAAATCAGACTGGAGTTTGTTGCTGTAGCCTGTGGGCTAGTTAAAGAATGCTATGAAAAGTTTGCAGATGCAAATTTCCTCATATGAGTAACCTAGATTGCTGACCCTTGTGTGGGGTGAATGCGAACCAGAACACGTGATAGACGATCATCGTCACTACCTGCGCGCAATATTTGAACAACCTGAGATGGTGTCACTAATACGCCAGTTAAACGTTAGACGATTCTGTTCTTAAAGTAGCATAATTCCCAGAACTCGCACTACAACGAGTTTGTTGATCGTGACTTTAGTATTTTCCCGCATTATCCTCTCGAAAACGAGAATGATGTCGTTTTTGTAATGGAGAATCCATCACGCCTCTCTCAGATTTCTCCTTGCCCATGACTTAATATCTCTACCTCCCCATCCCCCTCCCCCTCCCCCTGAAGCGGAGTGATTCTAAGATCCTCCCATGTTTTCAAAATGGATATGTGTGTATACAGGATCGATTTAATCAAGATCTATATAAGCTACATACGTGTTTCATAGATTTAACTCGGCTTAATGACTGGATTGTAGGATGTGGTATTTGAGCAATAGATCAAAGCTAAAAATCAAAGACACCCGAAGAAATAAGGAGATCAAAATTTTCTCATTTGACGGTGGTGTGAACAGGTCTAGAAAGGGTGACCACTTTGCAGGAGGGATAATTATTGTGACAAGACAACATTTTTATCAAATTTTCCCGTCAGGCGCGGAGGCTTTCCAAAATTCTGGGAAAAAATAGCTTGTCACAAACAAGATGAAAACTTTCCATTGCAGGCTACCTCGTGATTCAAGGCGAATGAAGGAAGTGGCCAATGAATGAGAAAATGTACATGTGTCACACCGGCTGAGAATATAACTCGGCTCCAATAGCATATACAAAATAAAAGGCCATGAGTCTTTATAGCAGGCCTCATACGGTGACTTGGGAACTCTGCCCATGAAACAGTGAAGTCAGGAGATCAGCGACGGCCGGGGATATTTGACAACCACGGCTCATAGCTCATCAAAAAGCACAAAGCAAAAGACGGGCCATGAATCACTGATCACTGGAAATGATTCACAACTCTGAAAGTATACGGGAGCAATCCCGCTGCAGAATTACAAAAACTTCACCAGACTGTGAAAGTAGGCTTAGTCGCCGTACAAAGCAACTTCCAAAGGTAGCTTAAAATGCAGTGTCTACCGTCGCCGGACTTCTGAAGAACATCAAAATATCGTCTTGATTAAGTCAGCTGAAAACTCAGGCCAAACTCATCAGATCAAACATCGCAAGTCAAAGATTACACAAGCGTGATTCTTTTTAGATGAAAATTTTCATGACTAATTATAGTTTAACTAATAAGGGATTCAAGTCTAAGTTTCGAGCCATCATTCTGAATTGTCAAATCTCATTAGTTCGTACTGAATCTCTTATTTTCACCATAAGTATTGTGGTAAATTACTCCTGTACAGTCAAAGTGTATCTTATCACCCTCGTACTCCTCACCATAGATTCCATCTTCAAATCACGTGCGAGATTTGTGCATTATGCCCACCCATTCTCTATAATCCTTTATCACGTGACTTGCGAAGTATCCATGAAGCTGAAGAGGTCATTCAATCATTGTTGCTAGGCTTAGCGCATTGACAAAGCACTAAACTTTCTAGCGAGTTAACTAGCGAACTAGATAGGGGGATAAAGTAAAGCTAATTACCGAAAGAAGGTGCGTAGATTGAGAACGTGCTTACCCTGAGATAAGGATTAATAGTATGGAAGATTTAGAATTAAGTTTTTAGTGATATGAAGTAGGGAAGCAGCTCCTAACAAAGTCTTCTGGAGACTTTTCTCCATTATCTATTTTCTGAGTCTCGCTGTCTTGCATTTCCGCATTCACCAGCACGCAAACATCGATATATATTTATATGCCAGACCAGCAACAAAACGATTTGTATCCATAATCATAAACATTCACTTAGCATTTAAGGAAGAACAGTAGCTCTTGATTCAAGATGGTATGTGTCCTTTTAAATCCGAGTTCATTACATTGTGTTTAATGCTTGCATTTATAAGAAACTCTACACCACTTTAATTGTTCTTCCTTTTTTCCCTAAATGTGGCTAATGTACGTTAATAACAGGCAGAAGCTCAAGCTCCTCTGTTGCTGATTGGTTTCACACTCAGGCCCGCGACGTTCAGCTCCACAACAATCGAAGAACAAGAATATAAGGCACAATACGAAAACCGAAAATTCTCCAAACCGTTATTCATCTTACTATGGGTCGGAATTATATGTCAACTCTATATGCTATACACCGAAATCCGCAATTTACGCAAAAACAACATGATAGAGAATGGTGCGGCCGCAATTGATGAGTTGAAGGATGGCCTAAAGTTGGAGTTCACAGATAATGGTGTACTTGAATTAGCGCTGGATAAGATCGAGGAAAATGCAGGGGACGAGGGAGAAACTGATGAGCCGAAGAATGCGGACATATCATAAGTGAAATTGCTTGGGAGACTTGGTTCAAGTCATTATGCAGCTTTTGGTAGCTATGGGGAGTTTTATATCCAATAATAGCGTGTACCATAGTCCCAGCGGCGAAAAACCTCTGAATTTAAGAGGATTCTTCAATTACCTTGATAAAGTGATTGTTTGAACTGAAAATGTAATCTTTTATCAAGATAATTCCTATGTTCATGTCCATTTCCGTGACCATAATTATTTCAGTATATCAAAAGTAACATAGCAGTCAAAGGTCCTTCATTCTAGATTTGCAGTCCAGAAGATTGGCATGGTCTTTATTCTCCAAATATAACTTTTTATTAACCGTTTCACCAAGTATCACCTTCAAGAGTCACGAATGATAGAGGTTCTAGCTTGTAGATGCCTTGGATGCACAACACATCGCTGTTATCTGAGATTCCTGAGCTTCTTTCTCTTTCTAGGATCCAAAACTGGTCTTTTTAACAATTATGAGAGGGAGAGGACAGACGCATGATAGGATTTTTTTAGATATTCGTTTGAGATGCTAGACACTCATCATGATTCACACATCGCTTAGCATTTATCATACATATCCCAACACAATCCAAGTTAATGACAGCTCAATGGATAATTAATTCATCAAACAACACATTCAGTGGCCCTGCAGTGCATATTTCATGAAAATCCGAGAACGACAAATCTCCAAGTCCTTAGGCCAGGAAAATATGTTTGAGTGTCCTTTGGTTTTCGTTCAAGGGGGGTTAAGCTAAGCGAATATAGTTCAAACCAGTCCAAAAATCTTTCAAACATGTTGTACTTGAATTCTAGTCCGTAAAGGTAGTGCGATTGAACTAGAGCTTAATCGGAATCGCTAATGTACTTTAAAGAATTTCCCTAGTTCTAATGAAAATTTGCCGTAGTAGTCTCTCTACTTATTATACTTGAGACCACATAAGCAGAACTCCTCAATACTTCACTTCATATCATACAATCAGACCTCCCCAGTCCCTCACCCCGAATAAACTAGTGTCCTCCTCAGAACCAAATCTCTCACACAATTAGCCAATATTAACCCCATAAGAACCAACGCCGTATCCAAACCCAACCACCCACCTTTCCACACCCCATACCAAGCCATAGCATATCACTGGTCAGCCAAACCATTACAACTTTCAACCTCTCCAACCCCCAGAACGACTCCAACAAAACCAACTCTTTCCAAGGTAATAACATAAACTACCACGAACTACACCCCTAGGCAAAAGAAATCCCCGCAAATCCTCATAAATGCTCAAACAAGCGAACCAATCTACTACCAAGAGACATCAAATAAAGGCTTAGAACAAATTAGGAAGGAAGGGGAAGAGTGTGCTCTAGTTTAGGTTTATCCTAAAAAGTGCTTTTTACGGAAGTGTAATTATAAACAGTATGTCTAAACATATGACGCAATTACCTCTTTTTATTATATAATTGAGTAGTTTTGTATGTTGTTATTTGGTCATATCAATATACATTTGGGATTTTATAGAATGTTGGTTGGTAGATTTGTCTCTTACGGATGTAAGTTCTAGTAATGATACTTTGTTAGAAACTCCGGTTATATAAGATATATCTCTAGCATCTATATCTCTAGCATCTATAAATTTAGCTCATCAATTGTTTATTTTATAAATAGAATGATTGGGTTTTCATCTTGATATCTTTGTACTTGCTCGACTATATACAATATCTTATATATAAGAAATCTTTAATATCAGAAAACAAGTAAATATTATTACAATATAAAAAAGATATTGAATTCATTTATTTACTTTCTGTTACAAAACAAATAATTATTATTCAGATTGATAAAAAATGAAACTCTGATTTAGATAATATTATATTTAAATATATACTATATGAAATCTATTAAAATAATAATATAGTTATTTAATTATTATAAAAATCTTTAAAATAAAAATATAAAAACATAAAAACATAAAAATATAAAAATATAAAAATATAAAAATATAAAAATATATTAAAAGATTGGGTGGAAGAGGCCTCTATATTGACTATATTACTACGCGTATAGGCATCTTGATCTCCTCTTGGTATCCTCGGAGGGGACCAATATGCCTGCTTATGATTCGTCTAATCTAGCCTGTTTAGGTAACCGTATTACTAATCACGACACGTGATTAGTACCGGTAACTTCTATTCCTTTTAACACTCCCCCATAGGAGTTACCACCTTCGATCTCCCCAATCCTCCGCATCTCTATTGTCTCAATCCTAGCATCTCTTTGAACCTTTCGAATGCTACTCTTGCTAGGGGTTTGGTCATCCCGTCTGCTACCATATCTGACGTATTGATATAGCTGGTCACTACCTTTTCTTTTTCAGTAAGATCCCTGATAAAGTGGTAGCATATATCAATATGCTTTGATCGCTCATGCAGGTGCGGGTTCTTGGTTAGAGCTATTGCTCCTTGATTGTCGCCTAGTATCTGAACAGTGTCTCCGTGTGTAGATACGTATTCCGCCTTTCCAAGGTCTTTGAGCATTTGAGCTAACCATCTCCCTTGCTTGGTGAACATCGCCATTGATATGTATTCGGACTCAGCACTTGACGTTGCTACTGAATTCTGCTTCTTGCTAGCCCACGATATCGGTCCTCCATAAAACATAGCAACTCCCCCAGAAATACTTTTCCGATCATATCGATCACTTGCCCAATCTGCGTCAGTGAAGACTTTTATAGTATCTGCTGATAGGTTGTATTCCTTTGCGATTTGGTACTGTACTCCCTCAGGTCCGTATTTGAGTTTCTGAGTGATCGTAGCTCTCAGGTATCGCATTAGGTTCTTTACTCCTATCCCATGGCATTTTGCTGGCTTTGCCATGTACTGTGATAGCCGGCCTAGTACGAAGGAGATGTCTGGTCTTGTGTATACCATTGGGTGAATAAGACTACCTATGGCTTGTTGATATTCAGTAACATCAATCAGTTCGTCGTCTTCAGTAGCGGGTCGTAAACATGAGTAGTCGGCAGCGGGTATCTTCTTAGCATGGTGCTGAGCGTGCGAGATTCCGAATTTGGTTAGCATAGCTTCCAGATACTCTTCTTGGTCCAATGTGAGTGATCTGTTTGCTCGATCTCTTATAACCCTAATGCCTAGAATCTTACTAATCTCCCCCAGGTTCTTGGCATTGAAGCGCGAGGAGAGTATTACAGAGAACCAATCGAGTTGATTCTTTGAAGTCGAGGAGGCAATTATATCATCAACATATACTAGCAAATTGAGTTGGCGAGCGGCGAATGTATAGAGACATGGGTCAGCGAGACTCTGAGTGAAGCCCCAATTGATCAATTCGGACTTTAGAAGTTGACTCCAATCTCGTCCCGCTTGCTTAAGGCCATATAAACTTCTCAATGCGCGTAAAACGTACCCATTTGATACATTGACTCCTTGAGGTGGCGCGAGGTATATTTCTTCCTTGAGATGAGATTCTGTAAAAGCGTTCTTTATATCGAAGTGCCAGCATTCCAAGTTCTCTTTCGCAATGATCGCTAAGAACAAACGGAGTGTATCGAGTCGTACTGTAGGAGCGAAGGTCTCATTGTAGTCTTTTCCGAGAACTTGACTAAACCCTCTTGCTACCAGCCGTGCTTTGAATCTCTCGACCTTGTTGTCCTTCGTCTTTATTGTGAATACCCATTTTGTTGAAACAAGATTCCCTCCTTTCGGCAGAATATACTCTTCCCAGGTACCATTTGCAATCAATGAGCTGATTTCCTCTTCGACAGCTCGCTTCCATTTTTCACCATATTCAGGGTCCGAGACTGCCTGATTATATGTGTTAGGAATAGGGATTCCTAGAATCTGTTCTGCGGGGAAAGCTGTATCCTCGTCTGTAGAGCTCCCTAAGATCACTTGAAGGTTTTCGGATAGTTTTGTTTTAACGCTCGGGTCGATCCTAGATGTAAGGGGTATGGAGATCATAGCATGTTCGATAGCACTTCCATCAGGGTCTGCTGAGAGTATCGCTATCATTGCTCTTATCAGTTTCTGGACATGCTCATCTGGCTCGCTATCGTCTCGCTTGCGTTTCCGAAAAGAGTATCTTTCAGGGGTGTCTATATCCATAGGTGTAGTTGAGGTTTCGGTTGAGGATTGATTGGTTACAGGTGCAGTATCTAGTATGTCTATCTCTTTTGTTCCTGGAGATAGTATTGGGTCCGTGGATGGATCGATTTCGATGATATTCCCTTCGCTGTCTTCGTTGAATTGCTGGATATTGTCTACTTTAGATGCGCTGGGAATTACTACTTTCGGGGGTTCAGGGGTAGCAGTATCTTGTAAGGATTCGAGTGGGGATTCTTGTACTTCTTGTACCTTGTGAGGTCTACCCCTGGGTCTCCTATCAGGGATGATATTTTCTGTACCTTGGGGTCCTGATACAGAGTTCCTTATTCTCAGGTCTAAGTCTCCGCCCTTTTTGGATTCGTCTATAGTCACTCGGCTTGCTCGTACAGTGTAGCCTAGCTCTGGCGAGTACACCTTAACATGCTTATTGGTCGTGTGCGAGTATCCCATAAAGATGCCTACTCGAGCTGTATCTCGTAATTTGTCGTGCCGTTGGTCCTTCGGGATTGTCTTTGGATTGATATATGCATAACACTTGCTCCCCCAGACTCTACAATGGGTGATGTCGGGGTTGATCCAGTAAACGCTTCGATTGGGCTTACAACGCTGTCGTCAATGATCGGTCCAGTGTTCGTTCTATTCCTGCAGTGTGCATCATATTCAACAGCTTCGTCCCAGAATTCCAATGGCAATCCAGCTTCCTTTAGCATAGCTCTCATATCGGCTTCGGCAGTGCCGATGTTTCTTTCAGCAGTTCCATTTTGATGAGATGATGCTACGGTAGTCAGTTCTGATCGGGTCCCAGAGTTCCACTCCTTAACGGCTTGGATTAGCTCTGGTGCATTATCAGTTCGAGCGGCTACTATCTCATCACCAATGCCAAGTTCTAATTCGGTTTTCCATTTCTTCAATCTCGGTATAGCTTCATCTTTTGTCTTCAAGGTCAAAATCCAATTCACTCTTGTCCAGCTGTCTATGATCAATAGGAAATAGCGGTTTCCTCGTAAAGACCTTGGGAATGGGCCAGCGATATCAAAATGAATAAGCTCTAATCTTTTCGTCTTGTGAGGACTGAGTTGTTTTGGGATTAGATTCTTCATCTTGGTGAGCGCACACACTTCGCATACAGGGATTTTGGATGGGACTTTGATCGGCTTTCCCAGTGTAGTAACTTTATGGAGATTCCGTATTTTCTCTGGGCCAAGATGGTTAAATCGTCTGTGCCATAATAGATAAGTTTCTAGATCCTTTTTGTTCTTGTCTAAGGAGGTGTCTAGAGTGATCTCGTTCGATTCAATATCACTAATAATCTCTGTGCTCTGTAGAGCGACGTCTTCATATCCTTTCGCGATATCCGAGATCATATAAATTCCTCTATCCATTTTTGCTTTGATGATATTTATTCCATTCTTTCGAAAGTACATACGATCTGAATTGAACCTGCCCTTGAGTCCAGCTTCACAGATCTTCTTGCCGGAGAGGAGATTGACTCCTAATCCCGGTACATACAACGTCTTTGAGAGTAAAACCATACCACCATTTCCTAGCTCCATTGCAGCAGTACCTATCCGATCACAGTACATAACTCCCCCACCAACTTTTATCGTCTTTCTCTTTATCTTCTTGATATCTCTAAAGAGTGAAAGTTGGTCAGACATGTGTGAGGAAGCGCCGGTATCTGCATACCAACGAGAAGGGGTGGTCTTACGAATGAGTTCTTTAGAGACATGGCACTCTTCGTCATCAGACTCTTCTTCGCTTTCTGATGAATCGAGATCAACTAAAAGACTTTCGCCATCTGCAAGATGAGCTTGATTACTTCTTTTCTTAGGAAATGACACTTTGGTTGTCTTTCTAGGTGTTGCTTTCCGTCGCTGGGCTCTATAGTGTTTGCGGATCAGAGCTTGTGCGAGTGTGAGATCTTTGCAATCACGTAGAAAGTGCCCTTCGTGCTCACACAGGTGGCAAACATAGGTTTTGGCTTCATCGTCTTGTTCTTGCTTTGCAGATGGGCTTGATCCTCTGCGTTCTCCTCGTCGATTTGGGATTACGTACTTTTCGCTAGCAGTATGGGCTTGTTCTGTCTCTTGAATGCTGAGTTCTTTAGCTGTGAGATATTTGATCTTGTCTTCCACTGCTAGCGTGCTTTGAACGCTCATAGCATCGATTGTTGTTTGGTATTCGCTTGGTAGGCTTCTAGTCAGAACTAAAAATAGAGCTTCGTCTCTGTATGAATCCTTGAATGCGGGGTTGGCAGCACCAAGCTTGCGTCGGTATTCTTTCAGTTTATCCCAGGCTTCAATAACGGTCATCTCTGGATGGCTAGTAGGCTTGAAGGTAAATGTTTGGATCATTGTTAAGTACGAATTGGCTGTGATATCACTAGTTCTTGAGTACTTTGACTTCAGGTAGTTCCATAGTGTTCGTGCTGTATCGTACTCATCAACAAGCGCTTCATCGTCGTCACTGAGTGATCTGCACATGTACGATAGTGCACTAGCTTCATCTTTCAAATATTTGGCCTTCTTATCGAGGTTGAGCCTGATGTTCACGACTTTGCTTCCTTCGAGGATCGGGAAAACTTCGGTACCATCGACTTCCATCCCAACTCCTCCAACCTTAGCATGCTCTTGCAATGTAGACTCAATCGTATAGAACCAATCCTTTCCTTTCAATTGTATTTTCATTTGTCGAAACCATCGATCGTGGGTCTCTTGGGTGAGGTTCGGGATGCTTTTCGTTTGCTCTTTGATTTCGTCCATCTTGGTATCTATGCAGAGAATTTGCAAGGTTTTTCTTCCCCTTTTTCTGTATAGATAAATCCACACAGATTGTAAATATAAGTATAATTTGCACCGCGTGTTTTCTGTCGTACCGCGTACGTTTTATTCGTAAGTAGCACCGCGTGCTCTTTCAACTCCGCGAGTTGGTGGTAGTAGTGATCACAGCACCGCGTGCTGATCGTAAGGTAGTGCCGCGCACTCTTCAACTCCGCGAGTTGGATTGTGATAATGATCGCGTCAATTATGTCCAGAGGCCATGCTAACCGGGTCTCATAACCTATTAAAAGATTGGGTGGAAGAGGCCTCTATATTGACTATATTACTACGCGTATAGGCATCTTGATCTCCTCTTGGTATCCTCGGAGGGGACCAATATGCCTGCTTATGATTCGTCTAATCTAGCCTGTTTAGGTAACCGTATTACTAATCACGACACGTGATTAGTACCGGTAACTTCTATTCCTTTTAACAAAATATAAAAATATAAAAATATAAAAATATAAAAATATAAAAATATAAAAATATAAAAATATAAAAATATAACTTATAACAATCTTACAAAATTTCGTTTTCAAAAAACATCAAAATAATCTCCTAAATTCAATTAACTCAATAATCCCTTTCAAAAAAAAAAAAACCATCTAATAATAAAACATCTACTTTCAATCAATAAAAGACCTATAATTGGAAATAATACATACTCGAGTATTTCAATACTCAATCAATAAATCCATCTACTTCACATCCCACCATCCTCACCCCCATCCCATTACCCATCATCACAAGCCCCAACAAAAAAGAAAATTGCAAAATGCCCTCGTGCACAATTACTCTATCTATCCATCCAATCCACCTTCCTCGCATTCAATTCGAAGCTCAAACCGAGTAAACACACACACACCCATCCATCCATCCATCCCCATCCATCTCCAAACAATCACAAGCTCCCATCACTATAATCCCCCTGAACTTTTAACACATGCGAAACTAGTACCTACTTCCTACTACTTACTACCTAGTAGATGGGGATAAATCTAAATCCCCTTCTATTACAATTCAATTCAATTCCATAATCTAATCTCCTTATACATACATACATTACATACCATTCCACTCACATGCAAAACAATCGATATAGAATTCTCTATTCCCCTATTCCACAAATCCTCTACTTTCCAAAACCAGACATACAGACATACACACAGAAAAAAAGATCCCTCCCCATTCCCCATCCCCAATCAACTCAACTCAACTCAAAAAGCCGGAGACGAAGAAAAAAAAAAACCAGCAAAAAAAGGCGGGTAACCTTAAACCGTCTCAACCCAGCATTGCTACTCCAATTCCAATTCCAATTCCTCAACTTCTCCATCCAGCTGGAAAAACTCCACACTCCACCAAATCAATAATCTAATTGGCGCGGAATGCCAAAACAAAAATTGGTACATTAGTAATTGACTTTTTCTTTCTTCCATGTAGAGTAAAGTCAGGGTAGTATTAACTAGGAGTTCCGTGCCGTAGGAAGCTGCTGCAAAACGGGTAGGGCTTATTATCTTTTTTCTCTCCTCTCCCCCTATTCAATTGCTATTCCTATTCCTATTTAATCTTGTATTGCATAGTCACTGCTTGTGCTAACTTCTTTTTATTTTTATTTTCTGGATGTGTGTGATATCGCGCCATGTTGATCACGCCACGGACGAAAGGAATTTATTTAGCAATGCTGGGGTTTTTCCTGTTGTATTTAAAAAATCTTGTGATATTCTTTGATGTTGCATTGAAGATTGATTGATTGATTGAATGAATGAATGATCGAGAAAGATCATCTCTTAGGCATCAAAATGCGATAACAATTTTTCAATGTCTGAGATGAAATTTCGATACTCAATTCTTTTGCTTAAGAATTATGCTTGTGTTTGGTTACTTTGGTAACCTATGCGGTATATTTCGTTTATCGCATGCATATGTATCTAAAATTTGATGCGCAATCATCTCCAACGAAGCACAAATCAAAGTTGAATGAAGAGCTGGGATCGAAAGACGATCATGCTTGTTTGTGGGTCCATTCACATCGATCCCAACAGTGCATGAACTCTATGGAGCAACGCAAGAAGAAGCTAGGCGACTATCAAATGAAGAGGAAAACCAAAGACTAGGTTACGCAAACACATAACCATTAAATCAGAATATAAACATCAGAATGCTAATCGGTTATACATTTTGCCTATCCAGTAAGATACAGCACTTCATGTACATTACAATTTGGATATTGTGACTTGTAGTACAAATGAGGGGCAAAAAGATGATAGACCAAAAATTGCTCATCTTCAGACTTTTAACATCTGAATGAGGGGCAAAAAATAATTCATCCACCCATGCACCTCCCCGTACATGCATATAGCACGGACCCTACCACGTGTGGATTATTGGCGTTGGGCACGAATGAGAAGGAGTAGTTGGGTGGGCTCAGAGGGTTGACTGCAGGTATGGAAAAGTTTTTTTTTCTTCTCATGGGAATCGCATTTTCTTTTTGTTGAGCTAAGACGGGATGATGGCCCGGAATATTCTTCAAGCTGGCGTGAAGGAAGAAAAGAAAGAAAAAATTGGGAAATGAATAGACGAATTGAGTACCGAACGTTTCCGGTTTTGGGCATGAAAATATATGGAGAGGGATTACAAATGAGGGAAACAGCTAATAGATGACGAGAATCCGGGGTTAGGCTAGGATCCACCCGGGGAATATAAAAAGAAAGGAATAACTCGGAGTAACTTTTCTTTTGAGGCAGGAGATGATGTTCATGATGAATTAAACCTTGGAAACTTGCAGAAAAAAATGAGTCTAGCGAGGGTAAGGCTACTCCTGCGATGCACATATGCAAGGCTTTGATTCATAATAACATCTGACTATCTATGGTCGGCGATAAGTCGCTTTTATTTGAACGAATAAAAAGGAGAGCCTCACTAGAAGTCCAAGTCTTAGCCATGCTGGAAGATAGATGTTTCAAAATTACTAATTAGGAATTTTGTTGTCTATCATGTGTAGCTGAAGAATATTAAACGGCGATACATGAAAGTTAACGTATAATAAGTCAAAGAAAAGACATTGTCTAAGCCCGAGATGAGATAAATGCACGTGAACTGCACGTGTCAGACAGACAACGGAGGAAAAGTGCAGATCGATCGTCATTATCAATCATGTGATGCACCCATCACCAAAATCTGCCTCTTGCACTGCATCAAATGTATGTATGGATCAAGTCCTTCAGCCCCCAAAAGGTGAATGGATGCAGTGCGCCACCATGCAGAAGACTCTTTTCGGTAGATATTACACATTTAAAAACCCTTGCAGCCTTCTAAGACGGGAAGGAAACGATGAGGAATAGGAAGCGACGCGGGGGAGTAGAGAATGAAACAAAAATCTTGGAATAGATTGCCAATACTCGTACACGCAAATAAAATAATTCTTGATAAACTGCAAGCAAGGTAGGCAGAACAACGAAAGAAAGAATTTAGGAAAAAAGGGCCTCTGAGCATGCGACCATATACTTATTACACACTCGAATGGTTGAGAAAATGGTCAGAAGGATGGATTTGGAAACTTTGAATGGGTAAAAAGTCTCAGTGTAACAAAAGATGGATATTTCTTGGGACGAGTGACTTTTTTTGAGTCAAAATTGTGGGGAGATGCTTATCTGCTCATTTTGTAGGAAGAAAGTACTGATATGTATGTATTCCTTTCCGGAATAGGAAATTCAGGATTTTGATAAATTGATATATGAAGTGACTCGGAGGGACAGTACATATGTATAGACGAAGGCAGCTAAGCACAGCTAAGCACGGGAAGTATGGTTGGATGTAGGGCTATGGTGTTGACGTCCCCCCTTACAAAGAGATGAGCACATGATATTGAGAAAAGTAAAAGATAAAGAAATTCGAGGAATTCGCAGGAGTAAAAAGGTAATCGTGGCTTAAAGTAAACTATGGCAAGTGATCTGGATGCGAGACGAACGGCTGTGTAAAGAAGCGGTGAGGTATGGTTTTAACTGAGGGTGTGGTGGGGCGAAGTATCATTCATTTGTATAAAGTAAAGAAATGTCGCGGGTTGAATTTTTATATTAATTTGGAATTTGATGAAAATATAAATGTCTATTATCCATCTGGCTCAAAGACAATTTGACGTAAATGTTCTGCTTTGAAATATGTACTCTGATGCTTAATTGCTGTATCATGATTCGTTTATATGGAGGGCGGAAGCATAACATTGTCTTGTGATAAATGGTGATGATAGCGGAGGAGGGGTAAGTCTCAGCCTTGTGCATAGGTAGCGCAGAAAAGAATGGCCAAAAAGACTTTGATGTAGATAACACGATACGATAGATGGGGAGAGGAGGGTCTGCTGTACTCCGTATAGATAAAGATTCTTGGTAAACCAAGGCTCAGAAATGCCACCACTAGATAGTAACTCTGATTCTGTCTCTCTTTCAAACTCACCCTCGTCCGCCGGTGCAGTAGCAGAAAAACATTATCCTAAGCGACTTTATGCCTCTGACTCGAATCGGTACTTTAAGTTCGTACTTGGGACAATACATGCGTGAAGTACGACAGCGGGTGTTACCTGTCAGATTTTTCGGGTTTGTACTTGGAATACAAGGTGATGGGAAATACATGTGCCCCGACTTCGCTTTTTGTCCTTCTTCCTTCGGTCGGAAAAGGCGAGGGAAAGGAATTAGAACTAGGCGAAGCATCCCTTTTCTTTTAAGATCTTACAATAGACTACAGTAGTGCTGAAATTCGAGTAATGTCTATGGAGATTTCTTACCAAGTAGATACCATTGCATGTAATGCATGATGGTGCGCCACGATTTCGATACTCTGGTTGGTGAATTTCCACTCCGGTTCTGAGAATGAGAATCCTTCGAAAAATATTTGAAGAGTCAGTCATCAGGAATAACAAAAACACCTCGAATCGGCAGGAGCGAGAAAAAAAGCCGCGTCATAGAAAGCTCGTAAAAAGTCCTGGAGAGATTGGTTGAAGAGAAAAAAAAAAAGAAGACTACCAATTGTTGGTTGAGTATATATGACTTGCAGGATATATGCGCTGCGCTGCGAGGCGTTGCCTAGGGATCGTTTGGTTACCAATGGTGATGATGAGACCCGACAATTCTGAAATCTTAATGTAACAATGGAAATGTTTGATATGAAACATCTTAACTGGTGTTTTATCAATCGGATTTTGTTCCTTCCTTTTTTTATTCTTTTTTTTTTAACAAAAAGAAATGAATGCATATACGTTGCTGGGCCATCCACAAGGCGGATTTCTGAAAGAAGAATGTTAGATTGTAGTAAAACGGGTTGGGTGGAGAATGTGGTAACCGACGGATTGCGTTGCTGGAAAACAGTCATAGAAGAAAGCCGAAAGAAATGGCTTGATTGCACAACAGGAAAAATGATAAATGAGCGAATGATTGACGGTGAAAATTTGGCCATTTGCTAATGTTGAAATCGATTCCTCCCAGTGCATGAAATATGGCTTCGGATGGCGTCTGTTGTAAAGTGGCTAGTTTGTCTCCTCATTTCGAGTCATCAAATTATCAAACTATTTGATAATTCTTCACATTCTTCCTCTGATTGCTGCTACCTACTTTCAAGAATACCGCAGGTAATCATAATCTTTGACATCTTTGACATCTAACTCATTGACCTATTGGGTACGCCTGTCTGTTAAAGTCCAAGCTAGTATCTAGGTATCGTGTCGATGTGCATATACTACTTTAGGGTATATGCAAGAAGTCCGGCGAGAGCAAATAATCGGTTGGGGTTGTGCACGGGAAAGGACGGAGTACACTGTAGATGGGTCTGACGTTGTGGGCTTAGGTAGCTACGGTACATCGTGCATTTGATGCAGTGCATCAATTTTTCCATTTTATCGTCTAGGAGATCGATTTAAAAAGCTGCAACCAACGGTTTTCTCGTATGCAAATCATGGTCAACCTTATAGGTTGGTGAAAGTAGGCAGAACTCCGTAGACAACTTTGTGTATCAGATAACCAGACAACCAAATTCCTTGAGCACCATCGTCGTCATTGTGACTTCGCAATCATGTACGGTTTTATGTGGGTTAGGTTACTCACTAAAAATATTCCGTATCTGTAACGTATTATTGGGTAGAGAAGTAACATTTGGCGCCTTGTTAAAATAACTTATCTGGGCTATTGGAAAAGGGAGGGAAGCCAAAAAAGATTGAAGCGAAGCGGATGAAGGAGGCGCGACAAAAAATAAATCATCCCCGCAAATAACCTTCTAGAATTCCCATTCTCTATTCGCAAATCCCTTGATCCCTCACAAATTTCTACTCGGCCTGAATTCTGACAACCAGTCAGAGATTGTTCTCACACCTTTATCCTCCCTTCTCCCAAAATTTGAAATCAGTCCCATTTATTGTTATCCCTTCCGTTTCCCTTTCATTTCCCATCATTCTTGCCAACATCATCAAAAGAAGAACATTACCATTCATCACCCGTACATGCACTTCTCAGTCCCATCCATCTTACATGCTTTACCATCTTGACGCTGCATTCAAATCTTTTTTCAGCTCAAAATAGATATCTGGATTAATAACAAATCTTACCTACATACAACTTACCGCACCTACAGTGCGTGCTATCAATTGTTTCCAACGCCGCTAGTCTATTCTGGCTAGGTACTGGGACTTTTTGTATTCAAATCCCAACTCCATTCATCACATATGTATATATATATATATATTGATACCCAATGAGCTCCTGAATTCTGTACTACGACAAGCATTAGGCTGAAGGACTGACGAACAACACAACGAATGACTGAGAAACTAATTTTTTTTCTTCCTGATTTTCTCCTGCTACGAATTTACGGAGAATTCAACCTACGGGAAACTCGTATGTGGTGGATTTTTCCAAAACTACAAAGCTACGAGAGCGAGACCAATTTATTAACCAAGTCAACAGTTTTGAGACCTCAAAAGACTAGATACCCACCAAAAACCCATTCACAGGAATAACTCGGAAACCCCAGGAGTTTGAGATATCCATACGGATCTAGGCCCATATCCTCCGCATAACGAATCTTCAATATTATCTTCTCCTCTACAATATATCCAAGGACAGAGACAAAACACAGAACACAAAGCCCATAAACCGGACAAGGATTTTATTTCAGAGGATTTCCATTTTTTATTCCCATTTGGATACTCGCATTACCCAAAGGATCAGGATTATTTCTCTGTGAAGCAAAGTCGAAAACAGAAACATCAAGTACAATTTGTCCCCAGTGTACTTATTTTTCTTCTCCCATTACACATTACCACAGCTTGAACCAGGTCTAAAGAGAGAGTGTACAGCCTACCCTGTACCGTGTATCATCTTATTCTCCATTTGGATTTCCTCGTCCTCTTTCATCAGAAAGTTTATGAGAAAGGTTTTATCAACGTATCCTCGTTGCTATACCACAAGGTTCCGTCATATCATATCATAACATAACATATCATAACATATCACGGATTTCTCGTTGATAACATCCCGTTACCCACACACATCCACATCTTATCTCCTCCTCGTGGCTCTTTTCCAATTACGGGATTGTTGATCCATATCATATCGCATCGACGTTTAATCCTAGACTCTCCAACTACTCAACTACTCAACTACTCGCCTTATGGACCTAATCACCACCAACCACAATTCATCATTTATCAGATCACCTTGACGAACGGACTATTAGCGAAGGAGAGAAATTCTCCCACCCTCCCCCTCCCCTCCAAAAAATATTAAAAAAGGATACAAAAAAATAAATAAATAAATAAAAACACTAGCCGTTACCCAAAGTCTCAGCTATTGTTTTGGAAGTACATACTACCCTACAGACACTACTGCGGAATTGCGTCGTTCACCCAATCAATTATTGGTGTCTCCGCCCATTTTCCTGGTAAGGGTGCGGACTAGACACTAAAAAGAGCTCAGACTCCCCCCATATTTATTATTTTTTATTTACGACTTCCTTAACTTTATTTTATTTTTATTTTTAATCCTCAGCCAGCCCGGCTCATTCTCCCCATTACCCACCCAACTAAACTTCCCGCACCACCCCGTCAACCATAACTTCACAACATTCTCACTCACACACCCACACCCACACCCACACAACCACACCCACACAACCACACCCACACACACTCACTTGCTCACTCACACACATATAACACAAACATCACACACCACACCACTCCACTCCACAATACAACACCACCTTTGTGCGACATCAATTGTTGTTATTTAAGTAGAGACCGTCCAGTACGCTTCTGCTTACATTCAACAACCCTTCCGCGCATCCTACCCAAGTCGCCATCAATACATACTTTGTTGTTGACGACTTTCAGTATCGTCGCTTCAATTTAAACAATGGGTGGTCCACGTGCCATGTATTGTGAAGAGGAAGACGAACAGACTGGCAGAGTGTTGAAAAGTACCAGGCGAAGTGCAAGCGTTAAGGCCTCTTCCAAGGAGAAGAACAAGGAGCACAAGGAGCGTCCCAAGATTTCCACTACTCGCGAACGCACATCAAGTAAACTTTCGAGGACAAACAGCGACTCGGGATACTCGACAGGAGCAGTTCCTACAAGTTCCGAGATGTCATCACCCGATGCGGTACAAGACGTCGAATTCACCAAGGAAAGCAAGAAATCACGAAGACAGTCCATCAGCCAAAAACGTCCTTCCGCGTCAGCCGAATCATCACGATCACCACAAACAATGAAGAATAAGGAGACTAAGGAGCATCGCAGATCTCTCAGCGTTAAGACTGATGCGAAGCCAGAACATTATGGAGCTCCCACACCAGTTACTTCCAGACATCCTCAAACTCCCGTCATTTCACAACCACTTACTACAACGGTCCCTGTAAGACCTCGCGCATTGAGTCATGCCCAAACATACCATGCTGGCGTCCGACCTTCCAGTTACCACGCTGCTTCCGGATCACTATCTTCTGCTTATCCTCCCCTCTCCGGTTCTGCATACTTTAAACCTTCTCACCAGCAGTCGCAATTTCAAGCACCACCTCCTTCACCAGCTTTCGGTAACAACTATCCTGTTGTAAATAATCCACAAGCTACTGGATATTTTCAGCCACATGATGCTCAACTTTCATCGCGCTCTCTTTCCGCTCGATTTGAACCTCAACAACAAAGGCTGTCTGCATATGGCATTCGAGATGAGCCAGCACAAACACCTAGAATGATCACTGGAGGTTATGAGCGAGAGTATCATTACAGTGAAGATGATTATGAGGATAGCTACGGATCCTCTGTTGAAGATCCAATCAGCAGAACTATCACGAGCAGTATTCGCGTACCATCTGGACTTCCTTCGAGAACAAACAGCTCAACCGTCTCGGAGAGTAACTATAGCAAGGCAGATAGTACACACAGTCGCGAAAGTCATTATAGCGAGGTTGAAACTAGTTACAACAAGAACAAGACTAAGAAGAGCAGAGCCAGAAGGGACTCTGAAGCTATGCCACCACCACCGCTCCCTTCAACCAAACCAGCTCTACGACGACCAACAGTCGAAAAGCCTGTCTATGATGATAACCTTTCTCAATATAGCGTTGAAGAGTACCATGAAGAAACTCCTCGCCCAGTGCAACGTCCTCGTCGTCCAAGTCCTCATCGAAACTCAATTTCCTATGATATGAGCGACCTAGCAAGAGAAACAGAGAGGTTCAAAGTTGAGACAGCCAGCAAGAATAAGCGCCGTCAAAGTTACTATGGACCATCAACCTCTGCTTCATCCACTCAAGCATCTACTTCAGGATCAAGTGGCTATAACGCAAAACTTTCTGCGGCAGCTAATTACCTTGAGGAAGTTAGTGGTCCATCTATACCACTGACTGCCGAGGCTTTGAGAAAGGAACAACGAAGACAGGCTGCAGGTAGCAGCAGAAGCACAAAGAGCAGTGAGAGTCGTGATCTCAGTGATTACCGAGGCACACAAACTACCCGTACTACCCGAAGCGCTGGTGATGATGATGTTACCATTGAGGTCAAGGGTCAGGCTACGGTCACAGTTGGTGGCGCCGAGATTCATTGCGAGGACGGAGGAAAAATCCAAATCCACCGTTCAGAAAAGATGCGTGATGGAAGTCAGGCAACTACGTCTGAATATGGACAAGGACAAGGACATGGACACGGACCTAAATTACTTGATGATCGTGATCGCCGAAGCCGACTTGAACGGAGTGATAGTCAAACAACTCGACCTCGCATGAGATCACAACATTCTTACACCCGAGTCTCACCTAGACCTCACGATAGGGATCGAGTACCTCGTGAACGTCGTGAGTCATCAAGACCAAGCGATAGGGATCGAGCACCACGTGAACGCCGTGAGGATTATGAAGCTCGGGCTGCCAATTGGGAGACAATAACTACCTCAACCTGGATTTAATCTTTACAGATCCATAATTCACTTCAACAAGCGATTTATTTCGTGGAATTCGTTTTAGCGACATTTTGTTGGCGATTTCATATCATTTCCTTGAATTATCTTCTTTACTTTTTTCTCTGTGCATTTTTTTCCGTGGTTTTTACTTTCTCCTCTTCTTTGGGGTTTTCAGAAAAGCGGAAAAAGTTTATACCCCAAAAGCACTTTGAGAGCAATTTTCTATTCTATTTTATGATGTTTTATTTTCCTTAAGGTGGAAATGGAAATGGAAATGTTTCAATATGATGAATATACGACTGTATGAGTTATGGTTACGAATGTTTTAAATTTCTTTTTATCTTCACTTTTAGCGATTGTTTCGATTCTGGTTTGAGTGTTGGGATTAGGATTCGGATTGGGATGAAAGACAGATGCATGCATATTTGCTAGCAATGGCAGCATGTACGATAGGAATTTGGAGAGATCTGTTTTAAGAATTGGGTTTGGGCGTACATGGCTGGTACATGATTTGGAATGGTATGATATGTGAAGGATGTGAAGGGGGAGGGGAATTGGATAAATGGATGAATGGGTGGATGAATGGATGGATGGATGGGCGACAGGCGGACAAGCGGATGGATAGGGATAACTTTGATTTGAGCTGGGGGTTCAGGTCAAAGTTTTATCTATTCAATGGGAGTCAGAATTTTTAGGATTGCGATTGTTAGGATTATTGGATTGGATTGGGTTGATTGATTAGTTGCTTGATTGGATTGGATTGATTGATATTTACGGATAGTGATATGATAACTTTAGGATAGCCTTATTAGCATAGTTTTAAAAATATGATACCCCCTTATATTTTCTATTTTGGAAGCTGATGTATACTAATACCTATGATGTATATTGTGATTGATTACTCATCGTGTAATATGATATAGATAGGTAGGTATATACAGTGATAAGTGAGAGAAGGGATATTAGAAGTGAGATTACAGAGATTAGGGCTAAATAATACTGAATACTTAAAACAGAGTATAAATCTAGCACAAAGAATAATTAATTATCCAGGTAGCTAATTATATAACCTTACAAAGTTCTTTATATTGAGAAAGATAAATGTATGTATTATCAATTTTTCTGTTTAGATATTAATTATATATAAGGGAGCGGGGGGAGTTGTGGGTGTTTTATGAGATTAAGATTAAGATTGAGATTAGAATTTATTTTTTGTCTGTCTGTCTGTCTGTCTGTCTGTTTGTTTGTTTGTTTGTTTGTTTTAGAGGATGGATATATATGCAGATTCATGGAGATTGGTTTTTTTGGGTTGATTTTGGGGGTTATTTGAATATGACTGCTGTCTAGCGCACTAATTAACTAAGTAACCTATACAGCAACCACATTCTCCTTCTCCTTCTCCTTCTCCTTCTCATCCCCATCCCCATTCCCACACTCTTTCATTCCCTCATCACCATCACCATCACCATCACCATCACCATCACCATCACCATCACCATCACCATCACCATCACCATCACCATCACCATCACCATCACCATCACCATCACCATCACCCTCACCATCACCATCACCATCACCATCACCCTCACCCAACGCACAACGCACAACATCCCCAACCACCGCCTTATTCATAACCAACCGAACCGCCACCTGTTCCTTCATCCACAACCACTCCTGCGCCATAATCTTCCTCGCAATATCATGATCGCTCATACACCAAATACGTTTTAATTTATTACTTCCTTCGATTGGTCTGGCTAACATTTTCTTCGAGGCGTGTAGAAATTGTGCGTCGAAATCTTGTGGACAGGTGCGTTTTAGTTGGATGGCTGTTGTTGTTTGTTGCGGTGCGGATGTAGTTTGATTGATATTTGGTTGATTTGCGGGCTCTGGGATATTTGTTGGGGGGATGGTTTGTGGAATGGATTGATTGGTTGGGTTTATTTTGACTGGGGTTTCTCCAGATTCCTGGCATGTTGGAGGATTTGATGCTACCGCTGATATTGACTGTTCAGGATCGTTGGTGTTGGACAGATCTTGATCTGGTTTTGGTATCGTCTCATCGTCTGTAGCAAGAGATCTGTAGTGATCCAGGGCATTCTTATCTAGTAACTGACCAGGTTCTCCGAGATCATCAATCAGATAGCTACGGACTTCACCACGCCAACTACGTCCTATATCCTCAGATGTATCAGCCTTTCTATACCTCGTATTATTTGACACTGGACCTACTATAGCCACCTCTCAGATCAGTCAAATCATCAAGAAGACTTCCATGACTGACAATCACAACTTCGGCTGTCTTGGTAGTGGACCATAAATCTTTGAGCGCCCTCTTTAATGCCGGCATTTTCCAATCCTGATTTTCTGGAGCCCATTTACCAACAAATTTCTCATTCCATCCTTCCTCTACTTTCTCAAAATCTACTTGTTCACCAAAGTGCTTCTGTAGGTCTTCTTTGTCCATTCCTATACCGTTCGCAGAAGCATCTCGATTTTGAAGTAAATCCATAGTTTGAACCTTTACACCTCTCTCGATGACATCTTTGAAGGATAAAAGTGCAGTATTAATGGTTCTTTTCATGGGTGAACACCATATATGAGTGATGTACTTGCTATCGGAAGAAAAGCTATTTGAAAATATCCGGCAATTTAAACGACCCTCTGGAGTCAGATCTGGATCGCACATGAAACAGGCCAGTTTTTCGTAGCTATTTGGCGCCTTGTGCATAGACTAAAAGAGCTGGTTTAACTCTGATCATTCTCTTGTTCGGATATGGACTTTGGGATACGGAGAATCACTAACCTTTTCATGACGAATCAGATGTACGATGACATGCATTGTGAAGCGGATACTAAGGAGAAAAATGGGTTTGGGATAGTGGTAGAGGGAAAAGGATGGACTTTGAATTTTGGAACTTGAGGGTGTCTGTCCAACCCAGTGACGACCAGATTTGAATGATTGGACAACAGGGCGCCTTATGATTAAAAAAGCTGCTTCCCAAGATATGTAATGCGCCTTTTCCCGGTATCAAATTTGTGAGTTGGACGTATGCCTGTTTGTCAATTGAGTCGTTGGAACGGTTTTGCAGTTGGGAGCCAATATGGCGTACTTGGTCATAGAAATGGAGTTTTGAGTACATGAACGATAGGATAACCTATGTTAATTTTCAGAGAGAGGAAGAAAGAAGCAAAGGCAATGCAATGCAAAAGTCTTTCTGTGGATGATTCAAATTTGATGCATCGAGCCGAGTGCAACGTGTATCCTTTGAAGGCCAATACCTGCTCGTAGATATATGCATCAAATTTGATAATCGAGGTTGAACTTTTTGGACCCAATATTGAGAAAGTCAAAGCAGCCCACTCTCAGCCTTATGTCAATATCATATCCTCACTGCTTCATGCATCGGAAGCATTCATCTATTTCGTGCATATGCGCAAGACCCATTCTTTAACATGGATGGATTGGTCGTGATATCTGGAATTCGTATTTGCCTGGAAATGCTGAGGTTCTGAGAACGTTAATCACAACGACTTATGAAGTAGCTTGGGCTTGGAAGCGAGAATCATGGCCAAAAATAAATTTGTTGCGGGGCTGGTGGGCTGGTTGCTGTGTAAACAAATGATTAAACCAACCTCCCGCTTTTTCCCCAGCCTCGCATTTTCTATGGGACCATGAGTTGGCACTTCCACACGACACAGAAATTCCATTCCTTGATGAAGACTTTGTAGTTCTTACAATTGTTTTTCAATCGATTTTCCATACTTTAATAATACAACAAGCTCAATTGACAAATATTCAATTCACAACAACCTTTATTATCTGCGGATGGTGCGAAGCTGTACTTAGTTGGAGTTAATACAACTCACAGCATCGCAAAACCAACTCGATTCACGACAATTACTATCAAAAGGTATCAATCATGCCTGTCATCCCCTCTTACGTCTCCTCTCACCTCAAACGCGCCGCAATTGCGTCTTCCTCCTCCTCCGAAGATGTACCCTCCGTGCCTCATATCATCAGTAGAGCTCTCACCGCACGCGATGGAGTCGGCACGGTAGATCCCTCTAATGGTGTTACGCCTTTCGACCATGTCCCCAACAAATTTGTCTTCATACTCCTCGGATTAATTGGTGCTGGCTTCGTCATTACTGGTATATGGTTCTTCTTCATCGCCAAGAATGGCGGATTTATCTTTCATGACAATGATTGGGATGATTATAAGTCTACCGTCTTGAGACGTAAAGGTCCTAATGGTACTACACTTTCTGGAGGCTCAGAAGCCACGGATCTTGGAGGTGGCAGTATAGTGCATGGAGAAAAGAAGAGGAGTACATGGGGAAGGAAGAATAAGAAGAGTAAGAAGGGGGGAAGTGGTATGGAGAGGTCAAGATATAAGGACTATGATGAGGAAGAGAGTTCGCTTGGCACACAAAGTGAGCTTACTTATAGCGAAATGAGCGAGGTCAATTATCCGAGAAGGGAGAAGAAAAATAAGAAGAGCAGACTCCGTGGAGGTGATTTGGGCGATGTACCGGAATCCGAATATGGCGATGATGTCGCAGACCTTCGAGCATACAGACATGAGAAACCAGCACGAGTGGGCGGCATGAACAGGGAAAGCGAGTCTAGTATCTGGGAAGGATCTACCAATGCCGAAGGCTCCACCGTCTCCGACGGACTTATACAAAACCAGGAGAGAGCGCCAGAGAACCCCCCCTCCGAAAGGCCAAGGAAGAGTAACAAGAACAACAACAAAGATCACTACAAGATTCGAAAGGTTGTCGGTACAGTTCAAGGTCCACGCCCTTCAACAAAGGATAATGGTGCAAATTCGGCTTTCTGGAATAGACAAAACACCACCAAGAAGAGTTCAAGACAGAGCGAAGCCGATTCAAGCATAACGGACGATGAGAGAATCAAAGCCGAAGCCAAGAAACTCCAAGACAAGGGGAGAGCCGCTCAACGTAGAGATTTCAGTTTCCGCGTTGGAGATGATAATAGTTCCGCCGCTGGATCTTCTCTGATATCAGCTCGTGACGCAGCCGCGGTGAGAGAACAAGAGCGTCGTGAACGAGAAGCGAGACGCGCTAGACGTGAAGCTAGAAAACAGAGTAGAAGTCAAGCACATTTGGCTCCACCTGCTTATTCGGCCGCGGAGTCGAGTGTGGGTGGAAGCGAATTGACTAGTGTACGGGAGGATAGTGAAGTTAATGGTGATACTGGTGATACTGGTCATAAGAGTTATCCCTGTTTTATTCCGGGGTTGAGTAGTGAGAGGGGAAATGAAACGGATTATACGGAGGATAGGAGGAAGAAGAGAAATGGTGGGTATAGGAGGGAGTAATACATCTGGAGAATGATGATTGATTGGGTTTAGAATGGACGAAGGAAAACGGGGAATTGGTGGCATGAAATACGATATGATGTTTGTTATGGATGTGATGTTCGGAGCACGGATGGGTGAATGGATGAACGGTCGGAACTGTGGATATCATGGAGATGAACGATTTCATAATGAGACATGCTTTTGTTTTTTTTTTTTTTTCGTTTTTTTACAACAAGGAGTTCATATCATATGGTCACGTCCGACCATTCTAGGATTTGTAAATGTGTAAAATCATAAGTTAGATAGCGAGCAATTATATGGACATAGCGAATAAATAAATAGGACTTACTTTACATATATTCGCATTTACGTGTAATGTATATGGTACGACTCCTTTGAATTTGAAACGCGGTTTAATTCAAGTAAATCCAGTCTAATAAATACAATTCATCTGTGTATGCATACCAATACCAGCAACTTCATTAGACTTTATTTCAAGAATGGCGAACTCGACAATCACATTTCTCTCCTTTCTCCCTACTCTTAATATCTATACCTGGTATCTATATCTCTACATCCGTCTCTCAAACCCTGCCCCCGCCCCCCGCCCCAAGGGGCCCCCTCTAGTGAAATAAAAATTATAGAATTCAATCCCCATCCCGAACCCCGTCCTCCCTTCTGGACTTTTGGAAGTATCTCCACGTCCCAAAACAGAAGAAAATAAAACCAAGAAAATAAAACCCAAACAAAACAACAAAACAACAAACCCGTCAGTGCTCTCTTTACTCAGCATATTCTCCAACTTTTTCACATTTTTTAGGAAACTCCGAATTCTCAAATCCCAAATCTACATCTAGATTTCAAAAGAAACAAAAGATACAAGATCCAGACATCCAAGAAAGCGAGTCCCAAAAAAATGAAAAAGTAAAAAGCTACTCAGCTTCTCCGAGTAGTTAACCGACCCAAGTATACACCACTACACCACAAAGTATACAGCACATCAAAGAGGTTTTGCGGGAGTAGAACACTACTTTGATGGATTGTTTTTGTATTGTGTTATGTTGTGTTGTATTGGGTTTGGTTGAATTGGAAGGGAGAAGTGATTTTGTTTCTTCATTCGGGTGTTTTGTTTGTTTGTTTGTTTGTTTGGGAGGTGAGGGATGGGAATAGGGGGGTGGTAGTCTAAGTGCGCTTAGACCTTTGAGAGGAGAAGGTGGGGAAGAGGAAAGTTGTTGATGATACTTACCACTAGCTTGATTTGCTATGGAAAGAAAATCACGCGAAGAAGTAGGGAGTCGATGACTCTGTTCGAGAATTTATGCTTTCATTTTCGACGTAAAACTAATGCTTATGTTTTGCCGTCGAGCTCACAAGTTTCTTTTTGAGATGTTTGGGAATTTTATCTTTCCTCTTTTCGCGCTTTTCTTCTTTGACTGCTTTTTTGTGTTCCTATTATTGGGGAAATGAATTAGTGATCAGAAATTATAAACCCATGTTACGAATTGAAATATTCGAGTATGGTCAGACAAAAAGTTCTCGTTATTTGTAATCTGGTCCCAGAAGGGACATCATGTTTTGTGGATGGAAATTGGGTCATCATTCCGTGATAAGTGGTACGGAGTGTGGTAGGTCGAAAAGCGAAAGGAAAAATGCCAATACATACCTTCTTAGCATCCTTATCCTCAAATCTCTTGCCCCTTGGCGTACCCTTTTCAAATCTCTTCTCGTCATCATCGTCATCTCCATCTTCTCCATCTTCAGCACCCTCCTCATCCTCTTCATCACTAGCCTGGCTGTCACCCACGGTATCTTCTGCATCCGCCTCGTTGCCCGAAGACATTGGCATCTTATCAGCAGCCAACAAGTTTCTGTACACAAGATCACCTCTCTCGCCTTTACCTACTTTCTCGGCGTCGCGCTCGAAATCGTAGACTTGTTCTAGAGTTTGTGGTATGTATTGTTGACGAAAGACTTCGTTTTCGACTTCTTGCTCGGCAACGGCCTCTTCAGTTACAGCTTCTTCTGGCCTTTCCATGAGTAGTTTTTCGAGCGCTTCACTGAGTCCCGGCTCCTGAGTTGGTCCATCGTGGAAAGTTATGAATTGGTAAATAGTTTGCTCGGAAAGAACTTCAACATTCTTGCGCTTGAAGAAATCTGAGACGTTCTTAATATCCATTCGGAGAAACTCCAACGAACGAGGATGGTCGTGCTCAACACTTTGAGATACGTCGATAATGAAAAGCTTTTTCTGGTGGTATAGCACGTTATACTCACTCAAATCTGCGTGAACAAGTTTACATGATTGGTACATTCTTCGCATGAGTCCAATGAGTTGTAGGTAGAGTAATCGCCATTGCTCATCAACGTCGTCACCAGAAAGCTCCACATCTCGAAGTCTCGGCGCTGCCCAGCCCTTTTTGTCACCTAGGAAACCCATTACAAGGACATGTAATCGAAGATGAACTGGCTCTGGGCAAGGAATTCCTGCCAAGTGTAGACGTTTTAAATTTCGGAACTCTTTCTCGGCCCAGACTTTGACCATAGCTCTGTTGTTTCCTTTATTGTATCCAGACCGGAATCTATGTTCGCCGGTAACATAACGATCACGATCCTTAAAGACTAAAATACTAGTCTTGTAGACTTTGATAGCCCGGTGAATTGGTTGTGAATCTGCATCCGCTGAAGGAATTGACAAGGCTCCATATACGTTGGCTTCCTTACCCGTACTTAAACATCCGTTGACTTCGGAAACAATACCTCTATTGATCATTTGAAGTAAAATCATACGTGTACGAGGATCCAAAACTTGTTCACTCGTCGCACGATCTGATTTATCCTTCCCATGTGTTTTGTGACCTCCATCGAATCCACCATCTAATCTAATCTTTGCAGCATGTTTTGACAAACTACTGATCTGATCATCGACACTTGCCTTGGTATTCGCAGCCGGTCTCTGAGGATTTATTCGAGGAGCGCCGGTGGCGTTAGAATCATTGAGCTTGCGTTGACGGTTATACGATTTGGTGAGATCACCAGAGGATGGGTCATAATCGACATCATCAACGTATCCATCATCTTCTTCATCGAACAAATCATCGTATGCATCGTCTTCGTTATCTGCGGCATATTCTGTATTTTCACCAGAAGTTGGCGTCATTGGAGGGGCATCTGATGTGGCGGGGCGGACATATCCTTGATTTGGAATATAAGTGTGAGTTGGGTCTTGTCCTGCTGCTACAGCAGAGACAGATGTAGATGTCTCAGCGCTATCTGCCATATTTCAAAGACACAGGATTAAATCGTCTTGGGTATCAACCTTTGGTGTTTTGAAAGTGGTGGTGGTAAAGAATGAAGTAAGTGACTGAAATTGTCATGGAGAATTTCTGCCGGGCGGTGGGACGTCACTTTTCCACGCTAAGAATCGCGAACTCTATCGCGTTTGCTAAACTTCAGTTTATTGACGCGACAAGCAAGTCCATTATAACTTGATTAATACTGTTGTACAGTCATTTTCGCTGGAATTTTACTTAATTATTTGATCAGCCAGGGACCTGCTCTTCTTACTTGGTGCGCTCTTCACAACCACTAGGAATTGCCGTTGCCCCGCTGCGACAAGTGGTCGCTATGGTTTACATTAAGCAGATAAATATCCAAGGCTTTAAAAGGTCTGTTTATAAGTATTCCAGAAGATGAAGCATGCTAACATTTATGTAGCTACAAGGATCAAACTCTCATCGACGAATTCTCACCAGGAACAAATGTAATCGTCGGTCGCAATGGTTCTGGGAAGAGTAACTTTTTCGCGGCCATTCGATTCGTCCTCAGCGATGCATATACCCAAATGGGCCGGGAAGAGCGACAGGCTTTACTTCACGAGGGCTCAGGATCGGCGGTCATGTCTGCATATGTTGAAATTATCTTCGACAATTCTGATGGACGATTTCCTACCGGCAAAAACGAGCTCTACCTTCGACGAACGATTGGACTGAAGAAAGATGAATATTCTCTGGACAAGAAAAATGCTACCAAGACCGATGTTCTAAATCTTCTAGAGACCGCCGGATTCTCTCGGTCAAATCCGTATTACATCGTGCCTCAAGGACGTGTCACAGCTCTTACAAATATGAAAGATGGCGAAAGATTAAACTTGCTAAAGGAAGTAGCTGGAACGCAAGTCTATGAGCAACGTCGTACCGAGTCCTTGAAGATCATGACAGATACTAACAATAAACGAGCCAAGATTGATGAGTTGTTGGACTACATTAAGGAACGGTTGGCGGAACTAGAGGAGGAGAAGGAAGAATTGAGAGGCTACCAAGAAAAAGACAAAGATCGCCGATGCCTACAATACGCCTTCTTCCACCAGGAGCAGGTCGCAATTGCCGAAAAGTTGGAGGAAATTGATGAGTTCAGACAAGGTGGTGGTGATGGTGACGAGAACCGGGATGCTTTCTTGGAGGGAGAAAAAGCCATCGCTGAACTTGACGTCCAGATAAAACAATTGAATCGACAAATAGAGCTCCTTGGTGTAGACAGACGACAATTGGAGGAGGACAGACGAGACACCGCAAAGGCGAGGGCCAAGATTGAATTACACGTCAAAACTTTGACTGCCAACCAATCGTCCACAGAACAAGCACGGGTGAGGCATCAGCAAGAATTAAGTTCTGTTAAGAAGGAGATAGCTTCAAAAGAAGCAGAACTTGCACAATTACTTCCTGAGTTCGAAAGTCGTAAAGCTAGCGAAGGAGAAATTAGACGAAATCTCGATGAAGCAGAAGCTGGCAGAAGTAGGCTGTACGCTAAACAAGCTCGCAGCAACCAGTACAAGACCAAGGCTGAACGTGACCAGTTTTTGAGAAAGGAAATAGAGGATCTCAACTCCACGATTGGATCTCAGAAGGCAAATCGAATTGATGGCGACGAAGAGGTGAAGCATGTGCAATCCGAAATCCGAAATTTGGAAACAGAAATATCGGGCCTCCAGGAGCGATTAGACGGATGGAGTGGCAATAGGATAGCCTTGGCTGAAGAAGTCTCAACCGCCAAAGATGCCTTGGAAAAGTTGCAGGACGAGAGAAAATTGCTGAGAAGAGAGGATGAAAAGCTTCACTCGGTCATAGAAGACGCTCGCAAGGAGGTTAGTATAGCTGAGTCGGAGTTATCTAGAACTATGGATAGTGCTACGTCTCGTGGCTTAGCCACTGTCAGACGTCTCAAGCAACAGCATAAGATTCAAGGAGCATACGGCACTCTAGCAGAACTCCTTGAAGTCGAAGAACTTTACCGAGTAGCAGTGGAACAAACGGCAGGCAGTAGTCTTTTTAACTATGTCGTCGACAACGAAGAGACTGCAACGCAGCTTATTAATGCCTTAAATGCTGATAAGGGCGGAAGGGTTACATTTGTGCCCCTGAGTCAACTCAGAACGAAACCAGCCACCTTACCAAATGCATCCGACGCTATACCGATGTTGAGCAAGATTCGGTACGACAAAAAGTATCAGCCAGCCTTCGAGCAAGTATTTGGTAAAACTATTGTTTGCCCTAACCTCACAATTGCTGCTCAGTATGCAAGAAGTCATGGGTGCAATGCCATTACTCCAGATGGTGATACGACTAACAAGAAAGGAGCCTTAACTGGTGGTTATCTTAATCCAAAGGAATCAAGACTTCAAGCAGTCCGTGCGCTGAACAAATGGAGGGACGAGTACGAAACTTTAAGGGTCCGCCAGGACGAGATTAGAAAGGAATTGGAGCAAAAAGATCAGGAAATTACGGCCGCATTTACAGAGGAACAAAAGGCTAGTCAGAAGATGAACCAATTTGTGGACAGCCTGGATCCTCTGAAATCAGGATTGAGGTCAAGGCAGTCACATCTCGAAAGGCAAAAGACACAACTTGAAAGACTTCTCCAAAACCAAGCGGATGTTATCAAATTGTTGCAGGAACACAATCGAAAAATCTCCGATTATGAGGCAGAAATCGCGTCTGACTTCAAAAAGGCCTTGACGGCTAATGAGGAACGACAACTCGAGCAACTGAATGCTTCTGTCCAGGATCTACAAAAACAATGGAATGAACATAGCAGAAATCGAAGAGAACTTGAGAGTCGCAAACAGTTAATCGAGGTTGACCTCCGTGAAAATCTTAGACTTAAGCTTGATCAATTGAACAATCAAGAAATGGATCTTGCTTCCGGAAATGGTACTGGAAACTTGAAGGAATCTCAACGAGAATTAAAGCGTATCATCAAGGCATCCGCTGTTGTGGAGACAAAGCTTCATGAAAACGAAAACTCACTGGAAGAAGCTGAATCAAACATCATCAATCTTCAACAGGAGAAGAGTCAAAAAGAGGACGAGCAACAGAAGATTGCCGTATTGATTGAGAAGCACCAGAAGAAGATGGAAAGGAGCATTGCTCGAAAGGCCATACTTACTACCAGTGCTTCAGATTGCGCCAAAAATATTCGTGATTTGGGTGTTTTGCCCGATGAGGCATTTGAAAAGTACAAGGATTATGATCCAAAATCTGTAAGCAAATGGCCCGGTTCTACTTGTACCATATATACTAACATTGTTAGATTCAATCGCGCCTCAAGAAAGTTCAGGAAGCTCTCAAGAAATATAAGCACGTAAATAAGAAGGCTTTTGAACAGTACAATCAATTCACAACTCAGCGGGATAGCTTGACCAAGCGTAGGAAGGAACTGGATGATTCCCAGGCATCGATTCAAGAGCTCGTTGAAGTCCTCGATCAGCGTAAGGATGAAGCCATCGAGCGAACATTTAAGCAAGTCTCCAAGGAGTTTGCCCAGATTTTCGAACGTCTTGTCCCAGCTGGTCGTGGTCGGCTTGTCATTCAACGTAAAGCAGATCGACGTGCCAGAGAGGAAGAAGATTCGGACGAGGAAGCACGTGATAGTGTCGAGAATTATGTTGGAGTTGGAATCAGTGTCAGCTTCAATAGTAAACATGATGATCAGCAACGTATCCAACAATTATCTGGTGGACAGAAGAGTAAGTAATTTCCACCTCAAAAAATTCTTCGTCCAGTATACTAATATGCCCCCGCAGGTCTTTGCGCTCTTGCCCTCGTTTTTGCAATCCAACAGTGCGACCCGGCTCCTTTTTATCTCTTCGATGAAATTGATGCCAATCTTGATGCTCAATATCGTACTGCTGTTGCCCAAATGCTCAAGGAAATTTCTGCCAAGCAGTCACAAGTTTCTCAATCGCAGGACAATTCAGATGAGGAATCCGACAATGATGAAGATGGTGAGGGTGGTTCCAAGAAACAAAAAATCATGGGCGGACAATTTATTTGCACAACTTTCAGACCGGAGATGGTATTGGTGGCTAATAAATGTTACGGTGTCACTTTCCATAATAAGACGAGTAATATTGGTGTTGTTGGAAAGGAGGATGCGTTAAGCTTCGTTGATGGAGAGGCCCCAAAATAGGTGTGTTCAGAGGAGAAATATGGTTTCTGATATGTATAATGGGACGTTGTGTCTCAGCGTCGCTTTTTTGTGATACCTTCTTCAAATGTGTAATTTATTGTCTTTAGCTCTTGTTTTAACTCGATTTATTGGTAGAGGGCGTAGATACCTTGTGGTGAGTGGAGATGTCACGTTGGGAAATACTTAACGTCCTGCTAGTACTGAGGCGAAGTCATGTATTTTGAATTTCCATAATTAAAATTTCCACATTTGCTTATGTCAGAACAATGCTCCACTCCCCGTGAAACTTAATAATATCTGCTCCCAACGTCATGCCGTTGGGGCACGGTAGGTATGTCTGGAAGAGATGATGCTGTGTGTTTTGGTTAAATCCCGCTCAGTGTCTTTTGGTAGGATACCTCTAGCTGTGGTCTTTGGTGGTAATTTTCAGGGTAGTGTTATTGCATTGCACAAGCTTGATTTTTCTGAGCTCGCACTCCCGTCTCGATATTTTCATCATCAGTGTTTCTTTTCATTGTCGTCTCTCGAATACAATAATCATTGTCATCTTCAAGTTAGAACCAAGTTTTAGGTCTAATGTGGGATACATTAATGAGATAATTTGCTGTTTACAGTTTCGGAAAAGATGCATAGTTCTGCCTGCCTTGGCTAATTCCGGGAATCGCTGAACGCATCGCAGTCTAGGATTATGGCGTCTAGGTAACACCATTCTGTTCCTTTGTAAGATTATATAGTTCCTGGTTGCTGAGGGAGTAGTCCACATGAGCTTGTTAATTATGGTCAAATTAATCAATCGCATTCACAAATTCAATTTTCGCGGTAAAAGATATTTGAGCATTCACTGCTTTGAGTCAAAGAGAGGGGGAGCAGGGTGAGCAAGTGCTCGTTTTCCTTACGGGACTGGCTATAAAAGAGATGGAAGTATCGTAGGAGTTGAGAGGTATGTCGCCGCCGTCCCTCCTGCCGAAGTGATTGATCTCATTGGTCACAACGAAGATGAGCCAATGAAGGTTTCATTCTTCTTCGTTGTTCAAAATCGTATCATTCTTAATGCTGTTGTGAACAACATTAGATTTATGGTCTTTTATTCAGAAATCTGTTTATCGGGAAAGTGAATGGGTTGAAATAGGTGAATAGACTTATAGTCTCCTGGCATTTATTACCCGAAACTAAATGATTGGTTGGAAATGATCTGGAAACGCAAATTCTTTGGAACTATTACTCGGTCTGAGGAGTTGCATCTTTGAATTCTCGATAACTGTCACGCAAACAACTAATTTCACGAAAGTCAAGAGATTCGACAACGACACCAAGTTCTAAAAGAGGCAGTAGTTAACATTTTTTTCGCTAAAAACAACTACGAGAAAAGAGTTCCTAGGTAAAGAAAAAAAAAGACAGTCCTCATATTCCTCCATCCTTTCTGATGGAGCTCTCACACACACGTAGCTTTCCCAAATCCATGTGCTTTCTTCCCGCAAGCCCGCACCCGATCCCCGGTCCCGCTATTCCCCCCCACCACCCCCATCTTCCCACTTATAAAAGCTACTAGAAATTCCCCTCTAGAACTAAAAAGTAGAAAGCAAGGTAAAATAAATACCACAATCTCACGCCCTCCCTATTCATAAACAGCAAGAAATAAACTCATAGATAAGTTCCCCAAGAGTCGTTCATGTCATTACTACCCTTGAACGTCTAATGGTTGAACCGACTTCTGCACTTCTTTTCTGACTGTGATTTGGTTTGTTTTGGGTGATTTAGTAGTGATTCTACGATCAGGCTATTGCGATTTGGTTTATTTGTGATGCGCTGTTAATTTTGATTTTGATGTTGATTTTGATGCAGTAAAGTGACAATAATAATAATATAAGATAGGAAACTTTAGTGCGTGGAGAGTAGGTTGAAATTGTTGTTTTCTCGGGATTCAAAAGGTTGAAGTTGTAAGATTTTCTTCAAAATGACATGTTCGAAGATTTTTGTTATCAATTTTCGTAAAGTTTAATTTGTTGAAAATAAAAAGTGGCGTGGTGGTGATAAATCGAACTTTGGATTATTTCTCATAAAGTAAGGTGCCATTGACGATAAAGTATGTTGATCAGGAACGTGCTATTTGCATTTAATTAATAGGTCCTTCGGTCTTACATAATTCCACTCCAACCTCAAAGGTTTTGAAATCTACCCAAGGCATTGTATCGCCTTCTAACGAGCCACAAAACAATTCGTCTCTTTCGATGCAGTCATCTCTCTTTGTTCTTACGTCCGGCACCAACTCCTCCATGTATGCAGTATGATACTCTTCAACTTCTTCCTTAGGTTTGACGCTTTCGAGGAGATACTCGGCGGCAGCATGATTAGCCATCTCCAACGCTGTGTAAAGTTTGTTGTCATCAACAATTCCGTTGGTTCGATCTATCATACAGACCTGGGTCTCAGGGTCAAGTTTCTCGATTATCTTCTCATATCGAACCATGTAGTATTGATTGGTAAATCTAGGATTAATCTGTCGCGGATCAAACTTATCAATATCTTTAGGATTCATTGGCTTAGCTTCGACGAAAACCTTGGTGATTCTGTGGTCATTGTGAATGATTTCACAGGAATACTTATAATCCCTGTCCCACTTCTCCACAATCTCTTGCTGCATGTACTTTTGGTTCCTGTATTCGTTGACGAGAGTTTGAGCATACCTGTTCGCCTTATCGACATCGAAGAACTTCTTCTTGAGGGCGGCTTCGTCTTCATGTTCGTGAAGAATTAATTGCGTCATTACCATATATATGTTGACCATAGAATATGATGAGGACTTTTGAAGCTTATCACACTCTTGCTGGGATATTTGACTTGGTATTGTGAGCTGTGTCGATTGCTTCACTGAAGCGGAACAGGATCGTTGAGATGATGAGCCTTCAAAATATGGGGTCATATCAGACATTGGTTCGACAACCTGCGCACTATGATCATCGGGGTTGAGTGCAGTGGTTGTTATCTCAGTTCCTGTTTCAATAAGTATCTCTTCTTCGAAGGCTGCTTCGAAATCTTTCTCGAGATCGACCTCTTGCAAAGTCGGAGTTTCTGATTGTACCCCGTTAGATGTGTTGGTATCTTTGGTAGCAGTAGCATTTTTCCTGACATTTTCAATGTAACGCTGGGTCGTTTCTTCATCATCAGGATCCTCCTCGGACTCATCATCCTCTGAGTCGCTAAATAGTGGTCCTAATTTCTTCGCTGGTGGCATTTGGGAACGTCGAGCGGCATTCGATTCAGCCAATGCCTTCAAGTTTTCGGCTATTCTGACTTTATGCTCTTTTAGAGCCTGTTCCTCAGGACCATCATCTTCTTCCACATGATTGGATTCGCTGGCAATATCGGAAGATGAAACTTGGGTGGCAGTACCGAGTCCGTTTCGCAGACCAGAATTTGAAACGGCGTCATTATCATGCTCACTTGGAGGTTTTCCTCCCGAACGACGTATATTTCTTCGGTTTTTGTCTCGCTGTAATACTTATTAGCATGAGTAGATCAAAATCTCAGCGAGGAATCATACTTCTCGCTTCTCCATGAGCTTTTCAAGCATGGCCTGCAGCTCAAACTCACCAAGCTCCTTACCATCATGTCGAGCCTTATCCCTAAGCTCTATTTCTTTCTTCTTGCGATATTCAACTGTCTTCTTCTGATAAATTTCATCCTTTCTTGCATCTGATTTTTGCTTTTTCGAAGCATCTATACGAGCTTTTGCTTCGGTGTGGACTTTCTTCCGATTAGCTTCAATTTCATCTTGCTCTGCTTGTGAAATGAGCTTGGTTTCTGGTCTAATTGAAGGGGCAGTAGGGTTTGGAGGAAGCGGGAGTAATGGAAGCGGGCGAGGTTTTAGGACCGGGGGTTCTGTAGTGTCCTTCTCAGTGATGGTATTTAGCTGTTTCGGCTGTTCGCGATGTACAACAGTATCTGGTCCATGTAGGGGTTCCAGTTGGACATTGAACACCGAACTACCTGTCGACTTCGCCAAAGACTCGGTACATTTTTTCCTATTCTTCTTAGCTGCAGCTTCTGATGGTGGTTTGGAAATCGCCCTAGGAGTAGCTTTCCAAGCAGCGTTGCTTGGACTTCGATCAGTGGCTACAGTTTTCTCACGCTTTCGATTTGCAGCCGCATGTTCATCTTGTCTCTTTTTGCGAGTGGCTTCACGTTCCGCTTCTCTGTCTTCAAGAACGTTGCCACGAATAGTGTTGGGTATGGTCTTGGCAAAGATCTCGGCGATACTAGCTGGAGCTTGATCTTTCTCTGCGGATGGAATCATTCTTGAATTGCTAATAGCGGCTTCCAGGATGTGAGATTGGTTTGTGACCGGTACATCAGAAGAAGCTTCAACAGGTGCAATTTGCGTCTCTGGAAGGAATAATGAATCTTCGTTATCGACGTCCATGCTTGTTGTAAGCGTGGCTTGCTGAGGTGAAGCGTCCTCTACGATCGTAGTGCAATTCTCATTCGCGGACTTCCTTGCAGGTTTTAATGACGCAGCTGCTTTTGCTGTTACCTGAGCAGTAAGCTTTTGAATGTTGCGTTCCAATTCGTTTATTTTATCAGCATTCTCTCTGTTTTCTCTGTCCGATATCTGCTTTTGTTCCTCGAGGGCTTTCAGGGCAGCAGTTTCTTCTTTTTTCGCCTGTAACTTGGCAATGACATCTTTGCGTCTCTTTTCTGCGTTCTGCGCTTCCATCAAAGACTGATGATTGCGGTCAGCGTCGCGCTTAGCTTTTTTTAAGGCAACGTCTTTCTCTTTCTCACGCTGCTCCGCATCCTTCTTATCACGCTCTTTTTGAGCCTTCAATTCATTCTCTTGTCGTTTGGCCTTGGCATTATTGGCATCAATGGCATCTTTTTTTTTCTTGGCTTCTCGCGATCTCTGAGCTTGAAGACGTTTTGCCTCATTGCGTTCTCGCTTTTCCTCCTCGGTCTCACTAACAACTTCCCCGAAAAGATCCCTTTGTAGAGCCTCACGATCAGCGTTGAGCTCTCTTTCGACAATTTTCTGCGCTGCTTGTCTCTGTCGAGCGATTTCTTCAGGGCTTTGTACTTTACTAGTGCTAAAGGCAACTGCTTGTCGTTCTTGAGCATCCTCCGCAAACGTTTCAACCTCATGAGCACCAGGCCTATCCTGCATAAAGTTTTCCTGAGGATTTGATACTTTGGTAGGACCTCTTCTTGCTGGAGTCCAATGGTGGGGTATAAAAGGCATCGGAGCACGGGTATTGACAGTTCTTTCAGGCGTCACGAGATCAATTGTCATACTTGAAGCAACTGCTCCATTCGATCCTCGAGAAGGACTTTGATAGATTTGTTTTGCTGCTTCAGAGTCGCTCCTTCGAAATGCATTGGACTTTGGTAAAGCTTTGATAAGATTCGTCGGGCTGTTTTGGATTTTCGTGTGGAACTTTAGCCTGCCCTTAGGTGCTTCTTCCAACGGTGTTTCATTGATATCGTCATCATCAATAAAACCATAATTGTATTTTTTGGGCTGGTTTGTAACGGCTTGCGTTCCACTAGGAGCAACGGACCTGTTTCTCACTGATGGGTTCCTTGGGGCAGGTGAAATTGAGCCCGCAGAGGTTAGCTTTTCATTGTTCCCTTGCTTTCTGTGCAAAGACGAAGATTCCTGCACAACAAATTCATGGCTTTGCCACATTGGTGAGGCAAGCTGGATCTCTTGTCTTTTCCTCCGATTTCTAGCACTGGAAATGCCATTTTCGGGATCTGGGTACGAATTGACACCTTCGTCATATGAACTCCTCGGGCCAACAACTTGCGCACGAGAGTAATCAAGACGCTGCCCTGCCTTTGGTGTGACCACCGGTTCTTGTTTTGGCCTTGTAGATTTTTGATGATATTTGCCAGTCGGTTCATGAGAGAAAGTGCTGGGTGGTACAGAATTATAAACTCGCTCTTCTTTCATCCGCCTTTTCGCGAAGGAATTGCCTTCATAAGCAATAAAACCAGATTCCCTAACGAATTGCTCACCGAAATCTTCCTGTTCCATATAGAATTGATCTTGATGTGCATCCTCTGCACGTGAATGTCTGCGCGGATCTGAGTTTCTGCTTTTTATGGTCTTCTCGACATCGAGATCCCCGTTATGATTATTGCTATCAGGAGTTTTATATCGAATGTCATGGCGGGGTACCGATTTTTCACGATGCTGCGAGACCTGTGGATGGTGTTCATGCATGGCATCCTCCATGTGTGTTTCGCGACCGCGACCAGTCTCACTCGGGTGTTGGCTCTGATTCCGTTTCCGTCTAGGTGGTATAGGATGAATGGGAGTTTTCATTCTCTTACGAGTAACTTGTGGTTGTTGCATGAGGAAGGGGTATCTTTTAGATAAGCTGCTGTGATCGGAAGACTCATCATCATGGTTGATTAGCGCATCGCGATTGCTGTGCTGTGGATAAGAAGTTTGCGAGTGTTGATAGTGTTGAGATTGCGTCTTAGAGTTGCGCGCTGCTTGCCCTTTGAAACGAGGCTGAAAATGATTCCTTACCCTGCTGTTTGGCAAAGGATCAGGATCCCAACTATCGTCCAGCTCCATTTTTGACATAAATGATCTCCGAAAGGATCTTGAAAAGGTGAAAGCAATCAGAGCGGGGATTTTGATAGTGATAAATTATGCGGATGTTAAGAGTTGGTAGAACTTAAAGACTGTGGCTATGATTCGTCGTACCAGACGGCCTGCAAGTATAATTGGAATGAACTATGGAGGTGGATGTGCTTTTCAACTGCGGGGTAAAGATCGATATGTTGGAGAAGAGGAAGTCAAGATAGCGGATCGAGAACCAAAAACGACACCGAGCCCAAGGTAACGAATGCTATATCAGACAACGTCAGTAAATGCAAATAGATAAACAGATCGGAAGATGAAGAGTGTTGATTTGACTTGTAACAAGAGAGGCACTTGCTTGATAGTCGTTGTTGTCGTGTGGCAGTAGTATGAGAGCAGGGAGTTATACTCAAAGGGTTAAGATTGTAGGAAGAAAGCTAATAAATTTAGTTGGTGCAACTTCCAGCGCCTCCGAAAAGATAGACTAGCTTTGAAGAACACAGTTGGATAGAGAATAATGTATTGAATAAGTTAGCTCTAAGTATGTAAAAAAAAGGTGAAAGTTGAGGAGGGGAAATCTTTAGATGAACAGGCCTCGATCCAGCCCCAAGGTCACTTTGGGTGAATTAAACGAGATTTTGATGAGTGAATTTATACTTTTGTAGATGAACTAGATGGACTCCTTACAGTCATCTACCCTGCTCCTGATCATAAACATGCATTCATCTAAAGTTTACAGGGTCGAAGAGCGGAAAGAGAAGTAGGAATCATGACTGGACCGGACTTGATAATCTTCATCAGGCTTCATTTGGTGAATGGAGAAAGGACGTTATCATCGATCATGAGCTATCATTAAGGTATGTGCACGCTTCATAGGAGCACGAGCATGAAACTAAAGCATTGGGAACATCATAAATGTCCATAGGATACACTGCCGTCCTTTTATTCTCCCCTGCAACGTGAAGGAAGACACCGCGGATTCATCAGAATAGTCCACAGATGAATTAAACGATCTTCGGGGTATCTCTAGCACACGCATGTCTCAACACACTAGATAACTCTAGAATAAAATTTCAAGAAAGCGGAAACCTCCGACCAAATAAGTTTCATGCGAAATGACGGAAGTCGTGTGTGGAGAGGGATAAGCTTTGGTGCAGAGAATAATGTTCAACGTTGGAAGGTGCAATGGAGGTGAACTTGAGAGGACAGTATATGCTTCGTGATTTTAGAAAACAATACCTCACAATTTGACATTTTCTTAAGGGGATGTGGGAAATAAATTTCTTTTACATCCAACCCTCACTTGACCTAATGTCTCGTATCCTTACACTATCATCTGAATTTAAAGCTGGAAGTTTGATTATCCAGACTCGAGTCTCAATTCATGACCGAGGGATGATTGTACCATCCTTGCTTGTCCCATGACTTGTATTCAATACCTAAGAAAGTCTTTTTTTTTGAAAGAAACCACCTAAAAGCCAATGATTTTCACAGATGTTCTCGCAAGAAGTATATTAATACAAGGTACTATTCCTCATAATAAACCCCACGACACCTTGATTCGCAGCATATTTACAGGCACCTTCCTTCTAAGCTACATCACCAGCGCCGATACAGGCTAAAGTAGACCCTATACTTTATACTTCCATACTTTCTGATATCAAAGGAGATGCGTCGGAAGTTAAACGATCAGGAAGGAGGGTCGTTTTATTTCAACACTTATTGAAACACGGATTATCTTACCTCTATACTCTTGCTTTAATCCGAAAAGTACGGAACTACTTGTGCTATCGGAACAGTATGTAATCGTATCTACCAGACCATTACTCATTGGCTGACTCCGAGTAGAACGTCGATTGGTGTAATGAACTTAAGCATCAACTAAATCATTGATAAGTATGAGCTTGAAGACATACGCATCTCATATGAAAAGAAACACAACAAATACACCTCAGATACACAGTTGAAACAAATAGATGTACAAGTAAGGGGACTTGGTAGCTCGTTCGTTGTATGACGTCTCTAAGTCAACCTGTTGGCTAGAGATGCCAGTCTAGTCGCACTAATGGGCGCAGATACGAGCGCCGCAAATCCAGCCATTCTGGACTCAAAAAGTCGAGAGGAGGTATTCAACAGTCTTAAGACAACCCCGCTTCATATATACACAAAACCACCAATGGCACACCATATCAAGCAAGCTAACCTATGCCAGCGACCTTGTTAAGATCAAATTAGACAAGAATAGCTGCAAGTTCAAGCCTCTTGTAGATCTATCTCTCTTCAAATATCCGTTCGACTTTTCTTTGACCAAAAATCTGTCCTGTCATGTGTGCACTACACCCTCACTGATTGAAATTTCAACTTGAACTTCAATGGAAGATCTTACATTAACGAGCTCAAGGCGGATACCCCCACTCAATAAACCAACACGTGATCAATCATTTTCTCATCTCAATCTTTTCAATTTTTAGATTTTCCTAAAAAGACGTTATCATTTTTCAGATATGCAACAAAATAAACCAGGACGTGAGATAAACCCGCTAAGGGATATGATTGGACCGAGACAGGTGACAAGTGCAACTTTTCTAATACCTACCACTGCAGTGTTCAAAAACTTATATATAATCACTCGTATACTAATATACTTGAATAAACTGTCGAATTTGGACGGAAATAAAATATTCTAAGAAATATCATTTTTGAGTTCTGCGTACTTCGAACTCCGCGCAGTTTTAGTTCCATATATCCTACTACCACTGCGTCTCAAACACCAGTTCCTGCCTTTAAAACAAACTTGCATCACCACATCTTTACCGTGAGCCTGACAGAATGGTATCTTATTCAATACAGCACTAGCTAAATTATTTCTTCGACTTCGCCTTGAAAGTTTTCAATGGATCTGATTTCCTTCCCTTCCCACGTCCTTTCGCCTTGTTCGCCGCCCTAGCCTTCCTAATTCTATTTTCCGTCGTCTTGTGCATTCCTACGAATCCAATATTCCCAGCTGTTATTCCTTTCTTGCCTTCTTTCGGGAGGAGATAATCCGGCACATGCTTCAAATGTGCTTGTACGCGAGCAGGTCGTAGTTCACCATCGTGACGGAGATGGTATAAATCACCTGGATTCTCTTCAAAATGGCGTTTAAGCTTCTCACTCTTCATTAGTTCCTGTCTGATCTCTCGAGTCTTTGCCTCCTGCACCGCGATACTAGTAACAGCTCGTAGCGCATCGCCCATTCTGTACCGAAAAGCATCCACTTGCTTCATATCAAAATTATATGGTTTGACTTCCTTGCCCTTCTTTGCTTGGTGCTTGATAATCTTCGCTAGTACTTTCTCATCGTCTTTCGCTGATTCGATGCTAGTTGGTTTGTGCTTTCGGTATAGTGCTGATGGTATGACGAAGGATAGTGCCATACCAGTCTGGCCTGCTCGGGCAGTTCGGCCAATTCTGTGGGTGTACGACTTGGATGATGTTGGGAGATCAAAGTTGAGTACGCAGGCAACATTCTTGAAATCGATTCCTCGCGATACTCCGTACTCTTTGTCTCTCTTTCCAGTCTTTTGCTTCTTCTTCGATGGTTGCTTGGTTTCCTTCTTCACATCCTTGGCATCTTCCTTCTCTCCAACAACTTCGTCAGCCTCAACCTCTTCAGTTTCCTCAGGTTTGGGCTCATCCTCGTCTCCTAAAACTTCATGCTCATCCGAGGCAATGATAATATCATAAACATTCTTGTTAAATTCTTCGACAACGTGGATACGTGAGTTGACAGGCAATTGCGAGTTGAGAATACAACTCCTTGTTCCGAATTGTTCCAAAAATAACTTTAATCGATAACACCTGTCAATGTCGCCAACAAATATGATGCATTTGCCTTTTATAAGTTTCAGTTTGAATATAACATATACCAGGAGGAACTTCTCGTCTTCGGCGCATCTGTTACTTGTTAACATGGGTTGCACAAAAAGTCTGCAAAACTTACTTCACAACGAATTGACTGACACCCTTTCCCTCATCCTCTGCTTCCTCTAATTTCAATACTTCCGGATTCCTACAGAAAAGTCCTTTCAAAGTTTCGACCTCACTTGTCAACGTGGCACTCATCAAAACAGTCTGAACGCCCTTGGGCATGATTTTGGCAACATTTTGCAAGTCCTCATCATAACCATAAGATAATACTAAATCGGCCTCATCAATCACCATGTGTGTCAGATTTGTGAGTGAGAGCGCTGAGGTGTTGGCATTCAGAGAAGCTCTGGCTGGTGTAGCAATAACGATATCTGGGGAATCTGCGAGAAGTGATCGTTGAACTGCATCGGAAACTCGCTGTGTCAGATTGACTGCTCGGACATCTTTCGCGCAGAATGCCGTAAAAGATTCAACTGTTTTGTAGACTTGATCTGCGAGTTCTCTGGTAGGTACGAGAATGAGGGCGGACGTGCATTGAGTGGGAGAAAGCTACGACTATTAGTATGTCTCCTTCTGATGATGCCTTTCCAACTGACCTCCTTTCGCTTCAAGATCGAATGAAGGATTGGTAGTAAATAAGCAGCAGTCTTTCCAGATCCAGTTTTAGCTCTAGCCAGTATGTCGCGTCCTTCCAATGTGAGTGGGATTGCTTTGCGCTGTACCAGCGTTGGTGATTGAAAGTTTTGCTTTGCGATTCCTTGGAGCAGACGGGCATCCAATCCTAGGCTAGCGAAAGTAGCTTTGCCATCTGGGATCTCTGATTCTTCTGTTGGTACAGGAACATCATTGGCATCGAGTTTGCGCTTCATCGTTGAAATTGAAGTTGTAAAAATAAAGATGATAGAAAGAGGTTGTTTGTCTACTGAAGTTCAATTTGCTCAAGAGACGAAATTATTTTTGCAACTTATCGGAAGCGGAGCATTTGATAAGGATATTTATTACGTAAGCCATCACTCTTCTTTCGTGCTTAAGCTTACCTAGACGACAACGCAATTTGCAATATCCTCACATTTTTCCGCAAGTGAAAATTGTGATCAGAGCGATCAGTTTATTCTTTAGTTGGGTATATTTTCATTTCACTTGGATTAAGATTTTGTCGGAGTGCAATGATGAGTATTAAATCTAGAAGAGCCGCAAGTGCATTCTTCTGGATGCAAAGCAGCATGAGATTGAACTCAATATCGAAGAATCAACTGGAATATATACAGATAACGTATAATCCTGCTAGATTTACGAGCTAATACTAGGTCGTCCGTCTATGATCCGGATGATTGATGGGATTATTGCGGTCAGAGAGTATGCTTGAGGTCTTACAAACGAGTCTGGCATTTTTCAGTAGAGATTCCAGATGGGTGCTTTGATATTCATCGTTAGGTATCGTTCGTACACAAGAAAATACTTCTAGCTGGTTGATATGGTGTGATATGTCTTCAAACTCTAGTCTGATTGGAGATCTCTCCCAGACTTACCAAAGAGCAAATATAAGTAATTGGTTGCGGGATTCACTGGAGTTTTTACAGTTCAAACCTTGATAAAGTGAGGGGGGAGCTAGATAGCCTCCCTTGTTCAGCCGAGCACATATTAAGCTAAGCGGCTTTTACGAGACTCTTTACCTTCTGCATACGTGCTCGTTCTTCTCGTATTAATTATCGATATTCATCTACGGAGGTTGGAGGAGTAAGTAATGTAAAAAATTAATTGACCTACGTTTCTTTTTCTGAATTTGTACACTGCTTTACAAAGTTTGGTGGAAATTAGACTTTTCCTCTTCACATTCGGGGGCTTTCCATATCTTCGAACTTTTCAAGATTTCCAATAATAACTTTATAATAGTTATTTTTGGAAGCAGGAGGTATATGATGGATAATGGGGGGTCAAGTAGGGCCGCCGATGATTATCAGAACACATTGCGACGTTAATACCGCTCCACACCACCTCGCATGATGCCGGCAGCAATAAGTTCCCACTTTTATGTTTGGTTCAATTGCAATCTGCATCGGGTAAATTCGTTGGCATGTATTTTATTCCCGCTCCAACTACGATTAATAGATTTACATAATGCTCTACTGTACCTTGTCACCATGGCTATTGTTTGAGATAAAAGCCCTGTCCTATTACCATGTATTCCATTCCAACTCACTTTCTGTTGATGACCTCGACTTATCTTTCTTGCCTTTGGCGCAACTGAAATCATGATCGTTCTTCACAAGGTTGTTGGAGTGTCTACTCTCATATTCACCGTAGTTTCCAGTCAATACACTTCCTTTAGCTCCAGTGCTTTGAACGCCAGACTTAATTCTTCCAGTCAAACACTTGCATCCTTGATTCCACAAGCGTTAACAACATTCGATTTCTCGCCTTTTGATGTTCTTTCTCAAAGAAACCAAAATGGCAACTATCATGTTGGCGACATCACACTCAGGTACCGAGCTGTTGGAGATAGTTCGTGGACCACTGTCGATTCCGCCGCCGAAAGGGCTGCGGTGACTTCCACCGGCGTAACTTCCGCAAATCTTGCACCAACGCTACCATCAGGAATTCCTTTAGGTATCACGCGAGCCTGGTCCACAAGTGGAGGGGACATTAATCTCAATTTCACTATAACCAATCAAGGCACTAGCAGTATTGAAATCGGAGCACTTGGATTCCCTATTGAGTTCAATAGCATTTTTACGGGCAGAACGGCAGTGAATACGCAAAAGATGTGTTCTCTAGTGGATCCCAATATTGGTCTCGACGGTGGCTATCTGCGTGTGACCCCATTGTCAGGAACAGGGCCAGCACTGGTAGTGACACCGTTAGGGCATACACCTCTTGAAGGTTGGCGATTCTTAGCAGAAGACCCCAACACGGCACTGGCCTATCAAAGCCAAACGTTTGAAGGGTTCTATTCTTGGGAAACCTATACTTTGGCATATACTCAAAATGAGTGGAAGGGAACGACTCCATGGAACCCAGGTACATCGGTAGTCCTTGCTGCAGGCCAATCAATCACGAAAGGGTTGAGATTTTCAGCTGCCAGCAGCATCAGCAATATTGAATCGACTGTGGCCAATACAGGAACACCTGTTGCTATTGGTGTTCCTGGATACATTATTCCACAGGTAAACCACAGGTTTTTTGTTCCGCATTTCCCGAAACCAAGATCTGTTCTTGAATAAGCAAATCTACTCTGGTGTTTCATTCTGTCCATTCATTTTGCTCCTAGTACAATTCATTCATCTCCAGTGAAGCTTTGGCCAAACAGTTTACTAACTCCTGATAGGATCTAGCAGCCCAATTGTTCCTGCAGCACACTTCAGCCGTCTCTTCCATCACATCAACTCCTGCTGGGGCTTTCACATTTTCAACCGTCGCCACAAATAAGTATACTCTCACACCTAGCTCGTCAGCCTGGGGAAGAGTTAGAGTAACAATTACATTTTCTAATGGCCTTATACAAACGGTTAATTACGTTATCACCCAATCTGCACCCGGAGCTGTGTCTTCGTTGGGCGCATTTTTGACAACAAATCAGTGGCTTGAAAATAGCAGTGATCCGTTTGGTAGAGGACCATCGGTTATATCTTATGATCGCTCAGTTAATGCTCAAGTTCTGCAAGACCCCAGGGTCTGGATTGCTGGATTGAGTGATGAAGCAGGAGCTGGTTCCTGGCTTGCAGCAACAATGAAACAAGCAATCTCGCCCAGCGCCGCAGAAGTAACCAAATTGGAGGAGTTTGCTACGCAAACTTTGTGGGGCAACATTCAGAACTCCGATTATACCGTCAAAATGAGCGTCTTTTACTACCAGCCAGGTGCAGTTTCATACAGTTATTCATCATCAATAGATTGGGGCAATTGGTGGAGCTGGAATAAGGACTCAGCTTACAGTACCGGAAGGACCTACGATTATGTTCATGTGACGGCTGCTTATTGGGCTCTCTATCGTGTTGCTAGATTTTACCCAAAATTAGTGACGAAACAGAGCTGGCAATGGTATTTAAATCAGGCCTATGAAACCATCATCTACGCGACGGGCCCAAATACTGGGTACGTCGATGTAGGGCTAATGGGTGAAACGGTTTGGGGATACGTTTTGCAAGATTTGCAGAACGAAGGCAACAAGACTGCTGCGAATGCTGTGATCGCTGCAATGAAGACAAGAGCAAATTTGTGGAATAGTGAGGCTGTTCCCTTTGGAAGTGAGATGGCTTGGGATTCTACTGGGCAGGAAGGAGTTTACTATTGGTCCAAGTAAGTCAGCTATGATTTGTTTCTGAAGATTACTAATATATTTTTGCTTTCAGCTACTTCGGTCTAACGGCCACAGTGACGAAAACAATTAACTCGATCTTGGGATATATGCCTACAGTAAGCCATTGGGCATGGAATGGTAATGCCCGGAGATATTGGGATTTCATGTAAGTCAACAGTACTCGGCAATTACACAAATTGCAGCGAAAGCTAGATGCGTACTAACGGCCCTTAGTTATGGTAGCAAGCTGATGCGATTTGAGCGAATGGGCCATCACTATGGATCCGGCTTAAACGCACTTCCCCTACTATCACACTTCGAACAAAACCCAACTGACACATATCTACTTCGAGTCGGTTATGGAGGAACAAACGGACCGTTATCCAATATCGACAGCGGGGGCTTTGCATCAGCAGCATTCCACACGTGGCCAGATACCATGGCTTGGGACGCATATAGCGGAGACTACGGTCCAAATTTTGTCGGTCTAGCTCTTGGCTCTGGAACCTACGTCGTTGACGACACAACACTGGGCCTAATTGCTTTTGGTGGCACACTCACCGGCTCTAGCACTTCATGGACAGTAGTGCCAAAAGATGCCGTGAGGAGAAAAGTCTTCATTGCACAGTTGGGATTTAAATTCGAAGTTGATGCTGGTGCTATAGCAAGTGTAACGTACACGACTGGAGCTGTGAAACTTACTATCGCGCCGAGTGTTGCTACGGTTTCGACGATGGCGAGTGCTGCTTCGACGATTTTGAGGGTTACGAAGACTGCGCAGGTGGGTTCGGTGGGTAAGGCGGCTGTGTCGGGGTTGAATGCGCTGAGGGGTGGATGGGCTGTTGATTTGGAGAATGGGGAGAAGGTTGTTTCGGTTACTTTTTCGTAGTGGTTGAGGTTTAGGAGTGAGAATAGGTAGAAGTGAAAAATTAAGTGTTTAGTGATACGCACTGTATATATCAGCTCGAGTGGCGAACTTTGGCTCTTTATTATCACACTCTATAAATTCAATATACACTCTTTTTGAGACCTTATTCATAGCTTCACTTATATATAGGTGCCTTCTCGAATAATGACTACTCTCTTTTAAAAATCGAGAAAATTTTTATATATGCGGCATCTCTTCTTTGAAAATCGGTTCGTTAACCATACACTCAACAGATTCATCATCATCCACTTCAGCCTAAACTACTCGCTTGTTTCCTCTTTCACACCATTTCTTAACTCATACAATGCTTGCACTTCATCAGAAGGACTAAACTTAGTCAGTCATTCTGCACACCTCTTTAAGATTACAACATAATCAAGGGCATCAATTCTTCCGAAATAGAATCGGAACCAATCACATATGTTGATTTTCAATGCTTTATGAAAGTTGAGGGAAATGAATAATCAAGAATTCGACGAAGGGGATGTAGTTAATTTCAATGAAACTTATTCAATGTGAAGATTGAGTATAATTTAGCTGGTTTATCCCCGTCATACTTCGATTGGCTTCGTGCCTTGTGATCGAATCATTGAGATATTCGTTGGGAACTGTCGTTCATTGAGACAAAATCTCAATTCCGGATTTGAAAGTTTGTAATAGGTCGCGGATACAGGTACTCTTTTTTGACACAAAAAGAAGGCATGATTTACAATTTTGTGGCTTTTGAAACGGTTTCCCCGGATTTTATGTGCTGAGCGAAGATGTGTGGGAATCTATTACTTTCGCTTAGATAGCTCGGTAGAGGGCTTGCCATGAAGGGGGGACGGGCTTTGATCAAACGTTAGTCCCCTCGGGATAGTGACATGACGAGCTTCTGAGAAACTGTGACATGAAAGAGATTCTGATTGTGCGCCTAAGGCTTATTCAACTAGTAGATCATTGAATTTTAGCTTGTGTTTGCCGCTAGCTGATGTTTGAGGAGGGACATAAATTAAGCGAGGTTACCTCGTCCAAACTTGTTGGCCATCAAATTCTCAGTTGCAGAGCCCGGGATTTCTTTCCATTCTGTTTCTATGACACAGTCACTAACCTTATATAAGTACCCTTGTACAGAATTAGATGTGCCTTTTATTTCCGGCGGTAGTCATTTCTACTCCCCTTGTAATGTGTCACCTCAAACCACCAAACAAGGAACTGATTATTAGAGACAGAAAAGCAGACGCCAATTTCGATACTTTTCCTTACCACAATATGTGAACATAGATATTCCAGTTTCCAGGATGACCAAACGCGGACCATAGATGGGTTATATCACGATTGGAAATCAAAAATATTATATTGAAACCTGAGCGGATATAGAATCTCAAGAAATCCTACAGCCTAGCAATACATGATAGAGATCCAGTCAACTTACTAACCCATCAAATCATAACTATATTTTCCCCAAGAGCAACTTAAAATGATTCGAAACCAGCAAAGACGATAGTAACTTTTAGACTTTAAACAATCACGACAACCTGCCAATTCCACCATTTAAAGTTCTTAGAGAAATACCGGGTCCCCATGCTCCTCAAAATTCTCCCAATTTATCAGATCCTCGAATCCAATAGCTCTTACACCAGAGCCAGCCATATCATGCTCTTCAACAAATGGGTGATCCGCATCGGGAGATTCGATAGTTGGCATCAGAATATCGTGATCTGGTATTGCATTACTATGAATAGCTCCGATCGGAGTAGTACCTGTGTCTTGATTGTATGATACGGTGTTAAGGGGTGGCGAGAGTGTACTGCTAAGCTTGTATGGATATCCCGAAGCAATTTTTGGGGACACGTTTGTCGGGTCAAAAGGTTTGCTTTGATTGATTGCGGAGTTCATGTTGTCCATTTCTACCGAGCGTACTTGTGACAGCATTTTTGAGGCCGTCCTTTGTGGATCTTCGGTCGTTTGTGGACCTTCGGGTAGTTGAACTGCGTGTTCGTTCTCAGCCGCCCATAGATCATGGGGTGACAACTGGTGCATTTGAGCTGCCGGGCATAAGGAGAGGGGAGAAATGGCTCTATCATCAAAGGAATGTGGGAGTGGATAGAATGCTGGTAAGGGGACATCAGCTGTTTCATTGTCAGTATGCGTGTTGCTCAGGTTATTTAGCTACATACCTAGGCGATCCGCGGAGGAAGAACGCTGGACGTTTTTATTGCTATCGACAGCAGGAGCTGGTGCGGGAAGTATTGGCTGAATTGTACTTCTTTTGGTCTTCTTCTTACACTTGTGCCTCACAATTTTTACAAAAGAATTGCCGCAGTTTTGACATAATGATGGTCGTTTGGTATTTCGAGTTGCCATGGGGGATTATATAGAAAAGTTGAGGGTGGTTGTGAGAGACTTTTTAGTTATTGATAGATAGATATGTAGGTGATTGGTATAATTGCGATTTTTAAATATTATGATTTGGTTAAAGGATCATGAGGTTGTGATATAATGAGAGTTTGCGATTCAAAAGTAGATATTCAAAATACTTATAGTTCAAGAAGTTACCCCTCACCAGTTAAATAAACTCATCACCATCTTCCATGTCAGAACAGTGAGAGCTGAAATAGCAAACACTCCTCAAATACCCAAGTTCATTTACTGCACCTTTCCATCCCGCAACTTGGAACTTCCATGACTTCAGACGAATCCAAAACCGAGTTCGAATGGTAAGCTCTCCCACAGCCTGACGGGAAGAAGCATGCTCGAGGAAGAAGTCAGAATCATCCCACTTTCTTGCTTTTCTGATTTCAGGAGAGTGATGGAGGTGGAAATATTTGTTTGCTTGAGGAGATACGCAAAGATCAAACAATTTTATCCTGGCTTAGAGCGATGAAAGCAGCTCGAAGATTTGAGCAAATAAACGTGCCGAGACTTTTAAGTGAGGTGTGGTAGTGCTCATGCAATATCAGCAAGGGTAAGGGAAGATTTTCTGCTCGGGAGAGGCGTCTAATGCTATCTCTGAAATTCTTACATGGTTACTTAACACATCATTGGTCTGGCAAGTACCAGATCTTTGGATCGACTATGCTTCCCCTTGATCGATAGTCAACGTCGGTACCGCACCATTGAAAGCTATTGTAGGTCCGTATTTACACGCAAACGCACTCGAGATGAACAAGGGAAAGAAAGAATACCTTCAAAAATTATAATTCTTACAAACGGAGAACTTCCATGGATGCCCCTTGGCGTGTATGTAAGACAATTCGAGACTTTCAAAGAGATCCAGCAGCTATGCGACGCCTCTTTTGCCCTTTCCAATTACAATTGGAGGGCAATAAAGGATAAAGCAGATCGCCATACTATGGAATAGGATTCGAGATGGATGGAAAATAAGCAGGGCTAATTATTAGGTTCGTCATAGCGTTTATGGACGGGCCTGGCTTGTAATGGCATCTTTTGTTCGCTCATTATTAACAAGCATAGCAAATTGACGTTGTTTGTAGCGATATTGGGCGCCCAGATGTGGCGTTAGTGAATTTTATTCAACACGTTGGGCGAGGAAACGGGAAGAACTGTGTTGTCGTGCCTTCAAATCTGTTGTGCGAGGTGAAGCCAATAACATGCAGTGGAGGTTTTGAGTGACGGAAAGAATGGATACCAAGACAACAGAAGCAAAACTACTTTCCACTGTCCAAAATGCTGGAGAAAATGTGGTAGGAAGTTTGTTTGTTCGATATCTTATTTTGAAAGCGCCTAGTTTTTCACTTTGGACACTGACGTCTACATGACGAAGGCAAGGACATGCATCTGACATGAGGATTCTTGTCTCTGCAGGTTCATTCTTTTAGCTCGAATCTACAGGTCGTTATGAAATCGCAATTGTTGCTTAAGGTCCAAACTGATGTGTGAAAGTGATGTGCTTCTTAGTACGTAATATTTCTAAGATCTTAGCATTGATTTTGCTCCGTGTTTGCTACTTAGCCTGGAAAAACGATATGTTGTGATATGCGATATTTTCAGGGCGCCCCATGTCATTGAGGTTACAATCGCCGTATCACTTACTTGATAAGCTCAGTACATCTTGTTAACTCCTCAAGAAGCTTGAAGAAGGGTCCGTTTGAGATTATAGATACCGAAAACCCTGAAGTAGCTGATAAAATGTGCCTTAGTGCATGATCTACTGGATATTGTTACTTTGGACGACTTGTACGAAAATGACCCACCCCGAGGAACATGTACAGAATCCAGATACTGGTCCAAGTTTGCCTTGGTTATTACTCATCAAAATTCAGTGCGTATTTTCGATTAGTTGTGGCACCGATAGTCAAGTGCACTTATGAATGCTGCTGTGTCCTTTACTACCATACATTTCATGGGATGAAAACGGCATAGATCGGATGGATACAGTGATTGCAGATCTAGAGGTTATTATTAGTGGACCATATCCTTGTCGTCCGGTGTCTGAGGCGCCACAATTTGCGAAAGTGTTACCTTCCAATCAAGTATTTATATTGAGTCTTCATCTCATTCATCTCAGGAGAAAAGAGATCCTAGCTATATTGATACGAATTCTAGCTTTTGATTTGCATTTTAGACCTAGTTGAAAGAGCAGAAATGGTGATTGTCTCTTGTCTATTCTCCCAGAACTCCAAAGGATAGTTTTCCGGGTGGTGTAGGTGTCTAATGCAGTTGCAGCTTTCTTTTTTTTAGTTACACGCTTCGAATTAAATAATTCTATATGGTTAGATGCCCTGATTGCCCTGTTTAAATCAATTGGATCATTCAACGTCGCTTTACCATCGCTATTGACCTCGAAGAAGCCATACGCATAAATTGAAAGCAACTTTGCTGTGCCTATCCTCTAAGATATTGCCACAAGGAAAGATACATAAGATGTTTCTGGCGAAGTTCGAGTGAACAGGCTCGAAGAAATAAAATGGCTAACTATCAGATTATCGGATTGTTATAATGCCGGTAGTGGATGTGCCGACTCCTTCATGGGGCCCTGAAACCACCTTAACCATAACAACAGCTTCAAGAATCTACTCAAATCCTAAAATATGATGGATTTCGCTATTAAATGAACATGCGATAGGAAATAGCAATTGTTGAGCATGATGGAAGCTGAATGAGTTTGTCAATTCTTGTCACAATCGACTCTACAGTGCTAAATGATAAGGTTACTATAAAGTTAGTGTGAATTTTATACTAAGCTCAGACGAGTTTGTGACGTGACCGTAACGTGTCTATTTCTCTCAAAATGGTGTATTATAATAGGTAGGGATAAGTGCTTTATATAAACCAATACATTGTTACATTTAAAGTATAATCATATTTAATATCATTATTATTCATTATATTTTTATAATAAAATGTGAAATTTGAAGATATTCAGGTATTCACTTGAATAGATAAATTGTCCTCTGTTGTTAGTAGTTCTGAAATATCTGAAGTTTATCTATTATAACTTTATATATTAATCTATTATAATAGATACAAAAGCATCTATTGTAATCCTGATTGATTTAAACAATATAGGAGAGTCTAGAAGAGGACATTTTGGAGAAATTAATGGTAAAAAATAAAAAATAAATATAGATTCTTCTCGGTTCATCCAATAAAACACTTTAAAAACATATGCCGAAATCATAGGAGTTTGATTATTACGAAAGGTAAACTAAGTTAGATTATTATGCTTTATCTAATTACGTTTTGCCCATCCCTATGCGTATGTAAGTATCACTCAGCCTGACTCTGCGCCTAATGTATCCTAAATAGAAATGGCTGGGAGTAGTAATGGGAGTCAAGCATTACACAAGGCGACACAGATAAGATTGCATTCAGATGAAGTGGTAAAATTAGAATCACAGGCTCATGGAATTTCCTTTTTCGTTTGCTCGACTTTTAAAAATTTGAATTCATTCAATCTTCAATGCATTATAATAAGTAACATGAGAACTTTCTACAACAATTATTTGTGATGATATTGGGTGCTCGAAATTTGTACGATTGTATAATTATCTCAAGTATTGCAGCTGCGAACGACATGCCAGATAGAGAACTTATTCCATCGTGTTCAAGTAACAAGGATCTTGGTCTATCAAAGTCCAACTAAATAAATTTGCTTGAGGCTTCCAGCTTTAAGAGTCCATCCTCTTCCATACCGCTTGTCGTTATGTGTATTATACTCGCTCTGTATCGAGAAAAAGCCCTTGGTTGAGTTCGATACCCGCCAGCTACCTGACTCTTGAGGATTTTGACAAAAGAAGCAAGAATCTCAACGACCTTAGAAGGAAGAAAAAAGAACTTAGAAGAGAATGGATAAGGCTTTCGTGTTTGGACGTGGGATGCAAGGCATACAGAATTTAATAAACCTTCTACTACCTTGGTTAATTTTCTGTTGTCAGAGAAAGCAAATTAGGATGAAGCTCCATGATTACGAATGATGATGATGACAATGTTGAGGTCAAAAGAAATGGACGTAACATATCGAGATATTCTTCCCCTGGTTGAGTAGAGTTCCCTGCTACAAGAAAACTAAACGCAAGTCTTGATGCTTGTTGTTAGCATGGTCGGAGTGATCGATGCTCTACTAGTCTTCTAAATCTTGACTGTGAGATAGCCACAGTAAGTTCGTCTAAGCCAAGTTTCCGTGAAGTGGATGAATTTTCTTTTGAATAATCGCGCGGATAACTAGAGCTCTTGTCCCAGTTTACTTGATAAAAACTAAGAGTTCTTATTGTTCAAGTGTTACATATCTAGTTCCTGGAAAACTACGTATATACTGATGCCTAAATGCCAAAAGTTACAAGTGCTTATGCGTATAAATGCTTGCTAATTTGCTTTTTCCAAGACCTAGACTACTAGTTTGGCGAATATTTATACAGTATGAAAGCACTTGCCAGTCTAATTGGTGATTATCGAAGTTTTAATCATGATTCGGAAGTCGGTACCCGTAAAGGATCATCTTGGCGATAAAAGCTTAACAGGTCTGGAGACAGGTTTATGTTCTACAATAGACTAGACGTCCTGCAATTTACAACCATTTAACCATCAAAATATCCTTAGGTATGCAATTAAGGTCATCATTTATGACTTCGCACTTGCGACCGTTGAAGAGAATTCTCTCCAGAATTCATTTACAGTCAAGATGTTACGTTCTCTATGACCGAGTTCCCCAGCACATAAAACTACATTAGTTTTGCGGGGATATTGACGCCGTGTTTCGATGAGCGCCCATCTATCTTGTATAAATCCTTTTCTCCAGGTTGAAACCCCTTCTATGTCCCTATTAATTATTGGTTCTTTGATAAGGCGAAAATATATTTTAGGTTGTCACTAGGTGCGTGACGAGGGTTGCAGACACGCCTGGCGTGGTTTCCGGCTAGGTGAATCGCGAAGCATGCGCTGGACTGGTGATCAACCAGGTATTTCTTGCAGACAAAGCCGTGGACTAGTGTCCACTGCTCCTATCAGATGCAAAGATACGCAAACTATTGAATATGAGTCAAAGACGCCCAAATATTGGCGTCAATCCAATCCCAGGAAGTGTGGCTGAAGATCACGTTCCACTGCCGAAGTTTGGCTTGCACTGGCTTGCTCTAAGCTTCATCTAGTAAGCACTATATTTGGATTTCTGGCAGTTTTTGATAGCGATTTCTAAACTCTACTTTGAGAAGTCGGTTCCAAAGCTTGAATCTTATATTCTAAATTTCGCCATCGAATTTGCATAATAAACGTTTTGAATTGTCGAGAAATGTCGTTATACCCTTTAACCATACTCGCGTGAAAAATATCCGCTAGATTTCCTGTTATGCTTGTTCGAGACTAGTGGTGTGCATCGAGCGACTTATTGTTCATCTCTGAGTGATATAAGTACTGCGTCCCTCTTTTCATAGCGCCTAACAAGCCCAATTTTTGAGAAGTAATTTAACCAATTGTAGTTATTAGAATCTCCTAGAACTGAAAGGGCCCTTCAAAACTGAGGTTCAGGCCAAATTGATGCAGTCGCTATCAAGACGACGGACCGGCGAAGAGCTCATTCTCTTCCACATTTTATTCTTTTGGGCGGTCATGAAGATACAAAGCTGTCCAGTATCCATTTATAGTATCATAACAGACTAGTCTTGAGTTTCTAGACTTGTCGTTCGTGGAGACATTGTTGATGGATCGGTAGTCCCATGCCACACGTTGACACCCCATAGTCATTCGCCTATCATCGTCGCATACCAAGAGCTTTTCCCACTTGGAGTCCGGAACGCAATGTTCCTTAGTTCGCAAACAGTAACCTCCGCATCGGGGGGTTTCCGATAAATGTCAATTTATTGTCATTACCTGACTTTGGTTGAGTCCATTAAGCCATACCGAGTGTCGTTCTTGTAGGATATTATCCTTGAAACGGAAATGCCGGACAATCATTTAATCAAGTAATATTTTGAAGTAGTATTTGTGGTCTTCTTTGGGTCGTCTTTCGTGGTACCCTGTTCATGATCAATATTATGGTGCGAGTTATTGACTGTCTTGAATCCATCGCTTAGGCACGGAGCTGCGGAAAGCGTCTCTTTCACCAGCAATCTGAAGCATAGCCGCACAGCTCAACAGAGACAAGATACGCAAAGAGTTGCCATCCGCGGATAATGTGCCATAATTCCATATGTGATCGAGTTGTGATGTTTCAAGTGAGCTAGGACAGGTTAGCTGCATGAAGACGCCCATATATAGCGTGGAAAACCAGAGTGGTTTATGTCTTTGCATGGGAAGTCTAGGGTCTTGAATGTATTCTTCCTCAACCCTGCCCAGTAGCCCTTCTCTGCATAATTCTTGTCAAAAGCGTGGGAAAGACTCTCTTTCGCAGAAGCCAGTGAACTAGATCACTAATTTTTGTAGTAATCCATCGCAATCTTTGGCCCTTGTCAAAAGAAATGGGCGGCAAAAGCCTTGAATTTAAAGAGACCGCAGTAAAATTGACGGGAGAGACGCATTCCAGTTCTAGGACGTCAAATTTGAAAGTGTATACTGGCGGTTGATAAAGTAGTGATATTCGACAGGAGGCTGGAGTAGAGCAAGATGAAGCTTGACCCATGACTCCTTCAGACCTTTGTTGTTTTGAAACAAACAGATCTTAGACTTTCGATACTCTAGTAGCGTCAGTGCTGTGACGTTGATGGCATCTACCCATGCATTAATTATTTCCTCACTGGCCATGTAGTATGTTTGTATTGTTTTTGGTTTGCTTTCGTTGCTTTTGAGAAGCCCCTATGCATATAACTCCGGCCGCTTCTCCATAGGAGATCTCGTCGGAACTGAAAGGGTGTTGTGACATTGTCAGCAAAAGAATGCGAGGTAGTTTGTCAAATATCAGTCCGCACGCCTCCGAATGGGCATCTTTCGTTTGGAGAAGCTCCGTTGGTTAACTAACCGTTGATCCAAATCCTAATCAGAAGATTATCGAGCAAAGGTTGCACATATACTGGTCTTGAATGCTCTATAGATTTGACAATCCACCTTGACAAAGTTGAAGAGTCCAACAAAAATCAGAAAAGAGGTAACGAAAGGTCCGTAAAAAACCCGCAGGAGTCCCGCAAACAGCTGTGAGCTATCTATAAAGCCACGAACTTACCTATTGGTTGAAGTTCACGCATTCTCACTTCATCGGTTACACAGTAACGGGACAAAATTATCACGCAGATGCTTTTTCCAGCTAACCCTGTTGATGTAATCTTACCACAACCCATTCTAACAATAATAATATTTCGTTTAACTACTATCTACTTGGTGCACTTTCCTGGAGTTTAAGATGGTACAAGACTATCCTAGAAGGCATTTACCAAACCTGGACTGTCAAGATTCTTGTTTGAATAGTTACTGATAGAAACGGAATCCGACAATAACGTAAGATAGTCAGGAAAGTATTGGACTTTCCATGTGGGAATTAACTGCATGATTTGATCTCCCAACTCCGCATTCACTTGACCCATCTTTCTCACCAGCATTCACTTACGGAGGCAGAATCACTCAGTGGCCAATGGAAAAATAGCAAAATATATGGCTAGATAGTCACTGGCATTCGCGTGCATTGTATTGAACACAATATGCAGTAACGTCGCATCTTGCCATGTACGGAATATACACGGGGCCTAAAGGAGAATAATATGTTTCCATATTCAATTCTACACATTTGCATTAAACATACATTTAGTACTTATTGTCTAAGCTACAGAAGACCTGGTATTGGAAGATGACACCGAGATGGCTCATTTGCCTGCAACAAGATTGATTGATGATACAGAGACATCGGCTACTGCGTAAGCAAGCAGTAGCACTTAGGAACAGAGGAGATGGGCTAAAATAGGATGAAGTACATTGATGAGATATGTATAGACGCTGTTGGGGGAATAGCTTTTTAATTCTCGTTGGGATTTTGATCTGATTATCGAGATATTTATATTCAATGCATGCATGGTAAGCAGCCAATACAGATTCAACTCTCCGACTAGATCGTTATTTGCTAGCACTTCATTAACTAAGCACATTCACATGTCAAACGGTGTTTAGAGACAATATTAACCTTAATATCATATGAAAGTCCCAAAAACTTTGATCAAGTTGCTCAAAAACCATATACATCTTCCTAAACATACAAGAATGATCAAACTCTCCTCGAATCCAAACACAAACTATAGAGATAATAATAGAATCATAAACAAATAACACAAAACACTACCGGTACCACAATCCTCCAGACCAATCGAACAACGCGGTCTAAATTCTCCGATCTAACCCACAACTGTGCAGCTAACCACCCACAAGTGACCCCACCAAACCATAGAAGCCTAGCCGGCACTAACTACCCATAAGTCAGCGTTGCATCGGCATAACTTTCATGATTAAGAAAACTTTTCTATTGCAAGCCTAGATATGTGAGTCGTGGTGGAGCCATGAATGCCTTGCCGGAGGCACAGCCGAGAAGGGGGGCCCTTTGATATATGCAGGCAGCCATCCGGCAAACTTCCTTCGCTGTTGTTTCATATGATTTCTTCTTCTCATATACTTGCCGAAGGCAATAGTGTAGGTTATCTATGCAAACGCAAAGGAACTCTAAGGGTTATAGGCGACCTTGTATTCCAGATGGTATTTTTGGGATTTTCAAGCTTGGCATCAAGAGGAGCGATAGGGTTACATCGAGACCCACTTGGATTTTATAGCAGGAAAAAGTTAGAGATGGAAGTATCATAATAATCTTCCGTCTGTCGTAGATTGTATAGTTAAATCCAATTGATTCTAATCTACCAAAGACTTCTATTCAAATCCAATTTGATCAACAATTAAGCTGGGAATCATTCATTACTCCTGCTTTCCATTACGCCAAACTCAACCAAACACCCGTGCCATGTCTCTTATCCTGAAGTCTCCAGAGTCCTCATTCTTCCCGAAGTGCTCCTTTCACTCTTCATTTGCCCTTTCTGATCCTCTAGCTTTCATGTCTCTCATCCAATCATCATGTGTCCCTCCTGAAAATGAGACTTTGATCACAAATGAGATGAATTGTTCCGAGCAAAGGAATGATACCCTGGGTTCTCATTCCACAATTTGCAAGCATAAATTCGCCTTTATTTCTTAGGCTTGATAAAACCTTGATTAAAAGGCTTCCGATTTGGCTTGATCCTAGTTCCTGCCCTTCCTTGTAACCACGACTCCTTTAGCGATCGCGCTTGATTTGATGCTTTAGGAGCTAAATGTGAGTTTCGACTTTCCGCGACTCTGAATGTGGTTGAGCCAGCCCGTTTATCTTTCGGCCTTTTGTCTAAGAGGTGGCGTAATTTGTTCGTTTTGACGAATCGTGTAGGCAAACTCGAATGGGGATTAGTAGATTTCGGAGTATCATCATCATTGTCTTCTAGATATTCGGCTGGCAGAAGATCTGGAAGAGGTAAGTGTCCGGGAGGAGCGAAGGTCCTATTGATATCTTCAATGTCCTCAGAGTCAAATCGCCCATCTGCCGTTCCATCACCCTCTAGAGTGTTTGACTCCTCATCCATCTCAATATCCCCTCTCTCCATTGTGCCTGGTGTTGATATGACCTCAACCTTCGATTTTTGAGCAGGAGGTAACATTTCATCTTGTCCGGCTGGGACATCGAGCTTGCGCTTTTTGCTCGAGATTTCTGATTGTCGTTGAAGATTGGCGTTTTTCTCCTGTCGCTTCTTTTTTGCAGCAGCTTCTTGTCTAAATCCTTGTCAGTTATCTATCTGGGCGAAAATCAAATGAACATACTCCTCAATTGCCTTTGCGGCTTCCCTTTCCTTTCCTTTTGCAGATTCTTCAGCCTGATTTTTGGTGACTTCCTCTGGCGCATCGTCATCGCTACTCTCGTCCTCATCATCCTTGATCTCGATCGTTTCAGATTTCTCCTCTGGTACTGGCTCAGGCTCCGCACTATTGAATCGCTTGTGCTTCTTTGCGACTGGCGTTGTCACTGCAGCAGTCGTTGTCGATAAGGTCGATACATCTCCACTGGCTGTTGTTGTCTTTACTACCTCCTCCTCTGCCTCAATAATTTGCGGTATTTCAGATTCCTCAGTAGAAGCAGGTATATCTTCAATCAATTGCGGCGATTGCCTTGACGTATCTTCTTCAGCGCTTGCCTGTGCTGCTTCTCCATCACTCGCCTGTACTGCTCCTCCATCGCTTGCCTGTACTGCTTCTCCATCGCTTGCCTGTACTGCTTCTCCATCACTCGCCTGTACTGCTTCTCCATCGCTTGCCTGTACTGACGATTTCTTTGAGCTCCTCGTAGGTCGCGGTGTGACTACAACCTCATCATTTTCAACAGGAAGAGACTTGCGCGGCCGTCCTCTCCTTTTTGGAACTGGAGTACCCTCATCAATGATTATAGAATCTCCATTCACGGAAGGAGTATCTGCTAATTCTCGAGCTCTACCCCGCGTAGTAACCATGCTTCTAGTTCTCCTACTTTCTTCGCGCAATTGCTGGCTAGGAGTTAATGGGTCGTCCGATTGAAGACAATCTTTCGAGGACGATCTGAAGAGTTTGGCGAACATGCAGAAAATCTGTATTGGATTATACTTTAAATATATGTCGAGGTGTGGGCCTTGTATGTAGAACAGGCTTTAAAAAATTCTGAGATTTCTTTAGTGCCGGGAAAAACGCTATGACATTACTCATTTTCTGGTTCACCGCCTTTCCTAATCCTAGAATGGCAGAAGCGTGTAAAGATCTTAGTTCCACCAGCTCCAACAAGCTTGTCGTTGATTTGTGATTCTCGTGATATCAAATCCTTCATAGGTAGATTGGTGTTAGATACCTGTTTTGTATTCTACGCACAAATACTATTATCATGTCAGCTTTTGGAGTAACTCCCTACCTTCGGAATGGCCTCAGAGTGTTAAGCAAAAGGTCAATTCATACTGCTCCCAGACTGCTAGCTGTCAGTACCAAACCATCAAGGAAGCAAACATTGGCAAAGAGAAATGCTGCTGAACCTATGATGATACGGAAGAGGGTACCAATTGATAATCCTGATGCTCTCCCGCCACTCTTTATCCTAGAGGCGGATCATAAAGCTGGAGTCCTAAAAGTTAACCCTAATAAAGCCATGGAATTCTTAAAGAACTACCAGAATTTATATGGAAATTCGAACCCAGGCTGGGAGACTGGTATTTGCAACAGTAAGTTCATCTTTTGCGTACTTCACGTAGCATACTAATATTCCTTAGAACATGGTATCACAGCATCTGTTGTGACACAATTATCTATCTCATTGGGAAGATGCAAGGAACAATCACAAAAACGTCTTGCAAGAGTATTACTAGACTCGGCTTCGGCCATGGGAGATCCAACAGCCACGTTAGAGGTTGTTTCTGATGCTTTCCGAAATAGCAAACTTTACACAGCAAGATCTGTAGCTTTCCTTGAACGCCTGGGTATTTTAGCCAAGAAGCAAGGCAACGTCCAAGCCATGGGACTACTTGGCCAAATTCTGTACAGTCAAGGAAAGGAGAAGGAAGCCCTGAGTTGGTTACAAAAGGCTGTAGGCGGAACAGAGCTACCGAATTTTCCTGGAGCGGCAGAGGCGCTCGTCGTCCTGGGTTTGATTCTCGAGAAAAGTGATAGAGAAGCTGCGAAAAAGGTCTTGAGCAAAGCAGCACTAGACCTCGATTATCCCTCAGCATTCTTTTACCTTTCCAAACATGTAGGTCCAGACGAGGAGGATAATAGGATGGTTTATTTACTCAAAGCGGCTGGTTCAGGTATTCCTGAGGCATGTCATAATCTAGGAGCCATTGAGTTATCTAAGCAAGGTGAGCAGGCCGACAAAAAACCTTCAGAGCGGAGTTATGGGTATGCCAAAGAATGGTTTCAAGTGGCAGCTGAAGGCGGCTTTGGCTTGAGTATGTTGAACATGGCTTCAATATGTAAATCTCAGGGTCAAACTAAAGAGGCTCTGAAATGGCTGGAGCGGGCAGAAGCGACTCCCGAAGTTCGCGACGAAGCAATGAAGATGAGATCCACTTTTGCCATCGACTAGAAATTTACCATTATGAGGTCATTCAAAATCAAGATTCTGGATTGCAGTGCCATTGCCATTGCGCTTAATCAAACCACACATCTGATGGAAGGCCTTCTTTGGATACAGTATACCAAAAATCTTTTCAGTAGCCTCTCTAATATCACACTAAGACTGAAATTTCGCGCATAGCCTGCAACTCGTGCGAACACTTCTCATAAGAGATGAAAACCAACGCAGGCTTTGCTCTAACGAAGCTTGATCAACAGCGGTTTTGCTCAATCAAGGTTGTTTAATAGAACAGTCTTCGCTCTCAATGCGACCGGACATATATACAACGGTACAGCGCGCTTCAAATATGTGATAACGAACAATCAGATTGATATAAAGTCCACACTTTGACTTTGATGGCGCGTAGTCTTCACCTTTTTATTTCTAGCAAACATGCCCCGTCAAAAGAAATGGGCCCTTCTGTCAAGTGATATCACTTATAATCAATAAAGCCGGAGAGTATTTCGACCTTCCATCACACAATATACCAAAATGCGGTACCTCGAGTCTCTTCGTAAGCTTGAAGAACGTTCCAAGGGTAGCTGGGTCTAGTGACTCCATTCACCTCACACTTCACTCATACATCACGAATGCTGAAACACCAATGGCGGGGTCTCAAAGTGATGAAGCAGAATCTGCCTAGTACACGATTATGAGAATTCAAGTCATAATAACTCCTCTTAAATCGACTCGTGTTCTTCTGCTAGGATTTCCATCTTGCTTTATCATTCAATTGAATTTCCCAGCTAAACTCGGTTTTGGCTCCCATTCCCAGATCAGCCGCATATCAATAATCTTCTATATTGGTGCCGAACACTATTGTTATTTAGATTTCTTGTATATGGGCGCAGGTTACAGTTGGAGCGCGGTATTCACTCCTAGCTCGGAGTTCAAATGTCATAATAACATTTGCGGTACAATTTATGTCCATTCTTTTTAGCACATAGTATGTTTGTATTTTTTCTCTAGTGACGACAACTTATCGGATTTGAACTCGCTTTGTCATCCGGCAATCACATCACTGTCGTTCATTTCACAGTACAATGTCTGGTGGTAGTGGAACAGCTCGGGACAACCCGTGTATCAATTCGGCCGCTGATGCTGCATAATCTACCGGCGAGGACCAATTTATCACCCGTAAATAGAAAAAATACTCATATATCTTTTCACATTCTCTGATTCGCTCAATCAAAGGGAGTTCTGCATAGTCGGGTAAAATCTCATAGCTGTCGTCGGTGGAGCCGAACAGCTAGAATGTGCGAGATAATGCAATTTAATCTTTCTACGCCGGATATTCTCTCATTTTGATGTAAAGACTGTGATACTCGTCGGATAGACTTATTCGAACTCATAGCCTCAAGGTCAGAATAAAAGCACTCTCAATAGTTTTGCCATCCTCCAAGCGGAAAGGATTTCCGAGCCACTTTATAACTTTCTTCCGCTTTGAATAAAATTCTTGCCCGACCTTCTTTATCTCTGCAACTATTGACTTGAATCTAGCCAAACTCATAATGTGGTCATGGGCTGATTTGTGGGTACAATTTAAATACAGAAGTATATAATAGTACCAATAGAATATCCGATTCCCTATCGTTGGTTGATTTCTATGTGCAATGCGTTTAATGGGAATGCACTTTTTATACTGAGGTTCTCTGTTGTGACCATATAAGTTTGATATCGATCGAGATTTTTGCGTCCCTAATAAGAAGTTTGTGAAAGATATTAGAAATTAGGCATATTAGTCCTGTCATATTGTAATTCCCCTAGTATTGGAAGAAAGCTTAAAATTTTTGAAACTCAGTATCTAGGCTGGAATTACAACTAACAATTGCTCACGAATATGCACCATGACCTGGCAAACGTGAAGCTAAGATACAAAACCGCCATTAGGGATTTCGGGGGTAAGAAGTGGTACTTCACTACTCTCTTCCTTTTCTGTGCCAAAATGTTGTATCTCATTTGAGAGGATGGAAGGGAAATCCTGGTACGAGTTGTCTACTTCATGGCCCTTCATTTGAGTCTTTTTTGGAAAGCATTTTTTAAGTAGAGTGCACAAAAAAACTGAAAATTATTGCTTAAGGTTAAGTAAACCGCAATTCGAAGGTTTTGAAAGTTATAGGACTAATAAAGGAAGGGAAAGAAAGAGAAAATCAACATCTTGAGAAGAACACAACAAGTTCTGATGTGCTGAATACAGGATCTTGGAGCCCCTGTAACCAGCCAATCGAACATCTCTCATAACAGCATAAAACAGTGTGCGGGGTAGAAAGGTCACATCGCATTAGCCCGCTAATTCCAACTGTTTTAACTGCCGAAAACAATTTCGTTGATTAACCGAGTGTGGAAACATCTGCCAGTACACCACACCAAAACGGAAGTCCCAGCCGAGGTGTGCCGAAATTTATCTTCAACCAAGAATCATATTGGAAGATTGAGGCAAGGATAGTAATTGACTATGCAGAATGACGAAGATTGGTTGTGAGAAGCCCTCTGACATCCCCAGATCTCTAGGAGGCGGAATATACCACATTCAAGCTGTTAGATTGCATGAAGAATCATCCTTCCCGACGTAACAGTCATTCGCACCATTCGAGCTGCAATGAGGTCCATTTCTGAAAATATCTCGCCTAATTGTGGTCAGGGATTGCTGCCTGCCACATTAATAGCCACTATGCAAAATCTGAGCCATTCGTCGTTATAGCAGTATCACAGACGTGAAGGAAGGATGGAGAGATGTGAGCTATGTCACCTATTCAGCAGCCATAAATTGCTGCTCATGGTGGATTGAAGAGAACTCTGGTAAAGGGGAAGACTTCAAAACGATCTCGTACATTAGCCCACTTGATCTTCCGCTATCTGATCATACTCATGGCATCCACAAAGACGGGCTACACAGTAAGAAATTGCAGCACCCTGTGCGTTGTAGTTGGACTAAAATGCACCATTGCAGGTTTTCTATGCTTTAAATCGCAATAGCCTGAATGCACACCTGTCTCTCCTCAAATCTACTAAATGTAACACTCTTGTAGTTCCAGAGAATGGAGCACCGGTGGTTTACAAACAGATCATCGCACAAAGACAAATGCGCGTCAAGTGGACGCCCGATTTGGATGTCTTCCTGAATCTCGATGATAAGGTCAGACCCTACCGATTCGAAAAGACTTTCACCGAAGCACGTTTCGACCCATTGATAATAATGTATACATCAGGCTCAACAGGGTTCCTAAAAACCAGTTTTTGTCAAACATGGAACATGGGCTGCTATGGATGCATACCAAATGATATCTGCTAGCAATGACGGACCTCTGCACTCCGTTCGGTTAAGAGGGAAGAGGGTATTTCTTAATTTGGCAATGTTTCATGGTGCTTGCGAGTGCTTACATCTGGTATGGGTATATATGGCAGAGAAATTCCTGTCCTTCCACCGCCAGGCCCTCGAACTGCAGAAGTATTTGATATGGCGCACAGATACGGTGACGTTTTTGGAAGCATTGCACCACCATCAATTTCGAAAGAATTATTCGAGACACCAAGATACTTTGATGGAATTACCGACTGAGTCAATTTTCTTGGCTTCGGGAGCGGTCCTCTTTCCCAAGCTATTGAAGACGAGATCTCCAAAACGATCAAAGTCATTTGGTATTTCGGGTCAACAGAGACATCGTATTACCCTGTCGTATTTCAAATGTTGAGGATTGGATATTACAATTACAGCCCATACCTGGCTCATGAGTAACGACCTCGCCCCGGTGGGCGACATGAAATAGTAATCGTTCGCGACCCAAAGTGGGAGCTGTATCAGAGTATGTTTTGCACATTTCCTCATCTAGACGAATAATCAACTGCCGGTCTATATAAGCAGCATCCTAGCAAGCCAGAATATCGGGCACATCGTGGAAGAGCTCATGATATCATTTCTTTCTCGAGCGGCGAAGAGACGAACCATACTAACTTCGAGGATACAGTTGCAGCTCATCCCACGGTTACAGCAGTATTCTTAGGGGGAAATAATGAGTTCCAGCGTCTCCCCTTATTGAGCCTAAAGATATCCTGGTAAGGGGGACGAAAAATTAGCATTGATAGTCACACTGTGGCCTACAATTGAAGCTGCAAATTGGGACTGCCCCGTACATGCACGTGTCTTGAAATTTCATCATGATAGCGACGCAACACTGTTTTGGATATGTGTATGCCGCATAACGAGATATATGCCTAAATCACGAGCAGAATATTACAGTGATATCAGGAACATAAAATTGTGTTTGGCTCAACTTTAATCCAGCTTTCCTAAAAAAAAAAAAAGAAATTAAATATCTACTCCAGTTTAATCAAGAAAACTTCGGCACCCGTGAGCCGATTCAGTCCTCAAGCATGCAAGGACTAATTACCACAATCAAAATTCAACAAGGGGCTCATGATTGATTCATCATGCTCCGATCCTGAGAGCTACTTTCTCATAGTACAAAAAAGTATCCTTCAACCCAATCAAGAAATTGAGTATTTGGTTGCAGTACTAATGCTGTTTCAAGTTACCAGTTTTCATCTCACGCTTGATGATTCAAACAATATTGATAATAACAAGATTTTTAAGACAGGACTCATTGTATTGTAAGATTACAATAACATACCATATTTTCCTTTTTCTTTCCTTTTCTTTTTTATCCCTAAATGATAAGGCACAACTAAAAGCAACGGTCAACGCCTTTTCCAGAAATCTAGTTTCCAAGCCACTTGAAACCGAAAATTTTGCTGTTCCTAGAACGTTCCAATAATTAGATATTAATCTGGAAACACCAGATCATATTAAAAAACGCTTCTATTCCAAATTCTATCTCCAGTATCAAGAGCTAGATCTGACAGAAGTTTTAAAATATAATCCTTTATTTGACTATGTAAGATTATCAAATCGATCAATACCAGCTACTTGAACACTAACTTATATTACTGCTCTTAACAATAAGCTTCAAACGCCAGTTATCCAAAAGTTTGATTGGACATCAGTAAGTGACCAGCTAGCTATTTACAGATGACTTGAATCCATAAACAGGGATTATTATTATATTCTGAGCACTATTTACGTCATTTCCGTATAGGAACAATAGGGCAGAGAATGAATTGGAAAGTTCAGTGATTTAAGAGATAGTGAATAAATGAGTAAAATAGCAGTAATTAGCAGTCAAGGCTCTAAACCAATGGGGCGGTTTGTTTCTAAGCAGTGCGATTTCGAGAATAGATGGGTGGAGAAATATGCGTGTATCGCATTCTTATCGGCAAAAACAGAGGCAGGAGCGGAGTATAAATTAAGTAAGTCTTTGAATAGGAGTTTTTGAAAGTTCCTACTGGTTAAAAATTGGGAATGAACGTACTATGTCACGTAAAAAATGCTGAGGGAGTACTCTTATGTGGAATCTAGATCTTGATATCACATTGCAAAACATCCATCCAGCTTACAGATAAGTAGAAGTAGAACTTTAGATCTTAACATGTTCATCGGAGTCGGAAAGAAAATGCGCGAGAAACTTTTATGGGAATTTTCTTCCTGAACCCAAAATCTGTTCATCACGAGAAATACTCTGCGAATTCCCAGAAGGGGTATAAATGGGTACAAATAAATAGATCTATCTCTACATTTTTAGGATCTTTCCAAAGGATGAAAGTAAAATGCAAAATAAAAAAGAAATTCCATTCTCGCATCAAGCGCGATTGTATACCTATGATTGTAGATATACAAACTTTTACAACCAAGATAGAAAAAACACTAGTCAAATCCATACTTGATCAAAATCTCTTATTCTTGTAGACACGACATTTAAAAGCATAACAAACCGAGCTAACGCTCCAAGTTTCCTCCATCAACTACTGGATGAATGACATATACTCCGTATACTAACGGCTACCTAGAAGACTACGTACAATACCTATCTTTCAAATCCTTTATGACATAATTAGATCTCACAAAAGATTACAGAAGTATATTTCCCGTACACAACACTTAATTATATCAAAATCCAATGATAAAATCAAGGAAAAGACCAATTCCAAAGACGATAAAGATAAAGGCCGAATTACCAACCATACCATACCATGACACAAAAAGGGCATCTTCCATTTGTGTTATATAGGAGCCACAACGTGCTTTACACAGTAAATGAGTTGTGATATTCAATAAATAGGATAGAATGTGGTAGACTAATATGATCTTACCTGATGGGGTTTCTTTGCGAAAATAATATTAATATGATTATAGGAACAGGTGCGAAGTAGGTGCGAAATCAATATTGAGTGATACTTGAAATATCTTTGCTGATTATAGGGATTCTTTGAAAGTAAGTTTATAAATGGAGCACTTTGATTTCGTACCCCGACTGTGCCTCGAAAAGGCATTCATCGATGTCTCCCGCTCGCATTATCCAAGACTCAAATGAAAAAGGAGGATGCTATGCAAAGGGTGATAAGTCAACTGCGCAAGCATCTCACAATACGCCCTCTGAAAGGATTGGAACAAGAAATTATTGTCCATTGTGAAGTAAACTACTTCATGATCTTTGTGATGGGTATGATACATGCATTCTTATTTATACACCCCATTACTGACGCCATTAAACCATTCACCTATAGCAAGCCTTGCTTTTGCAAATCGTAGTAAACCTTCTCTGGCATAACATTTCCTTCAGCATCCTCCATTTGAACGACACCAGTTTCTTCGGTTTTCCCCTTCTTCTTTTCCCTTTGCAATTTATCCCACAGCTTCAACGCATCTTCAATACCCGTGATCTCACGGAATAGTGTCGTATTTGTGATACCCAAGCACTTGAGACCATAAATATGGCGAGCCTCATTGAAATGTTTGTCAAAGGCTCTTCTGCCCATGTAAACATAATTTCCACAAATCTCACATTTGAATTCAACTCCGAGTCCATGGAGTTTGTAAAGCCAGAAAGGAATAGGCTTTCCATCCCAAGCCAATGGCAGCTTAAGCGGGTTATAAATCTTATCATCACCATCTGACTCGCTGTCGGAATCTCCATCTCGAGGTGCCGCAGATGATGACTCAGCGAATAACGAATCAAGCTCCATCTGTCGTTCACGTTCGGTCATACCTTGCTTTCGTTCGATGTTGACTCGAGTATCACTTCTTTCTTGTGTCATAGCAGCAGCGAGACGTCTTATTCTGTATTCTCGCTCTGCTATGGCACGTTCCTTTAGGCGGGACACAGATGATGTTGGCTGCGTAGCACCATTGCTGTCTTCTCCTGTTTCTGCCATCCGTGCTGCTCGTGCCTCCGCAGCTCGAACGTGCTTCTTTCCTGGTAAATGACCTTTGTAGACGTTCTCATTCTTGAATTCCTTCTCACAATCTGCGCACCATATTCCAGACGTACTTGATCCATTTACCGGTGCTGTAATCTCTAGTTTCCATCCAGGAACATCATTATCTTTCCATGCCTTATCGAAATCTTCCTCAATGCTCAAAAACAATTTATCCAGATTCTCCAACGGCCTTGTTCGACGCATGAAGCTCTCCAAATAATTTGCTAATTCTCCAACGTATGTAAAGTATTGGTCGGTCATCTTATCTGGACGCTTAACGGGACATGATGGAGGCGCGAACGAATCAAAATTGTCTAGGTATTGTAAATAGGATAGGCGTTTGATGTTGGGGAGGTTCAGAAATAATTCGTGTATGGTAGTAAGGTCCAGGAATCGTCCAAAAGCTTCCTCTCCAGTAAACATGTTGTCAATTTCAGAAGTGGCAGTCTCCCCCTCCGTAAGTGCCTTTTTCTTGTAGGCTTTTTCGAGATTCTCGACTGGCTCATTGGAGTATCTCTGGTGAAAACTCTTAATTTCCCCAAGCTGCTTGTAGAATTCTTCCAGCGGTTCACCTGTCGATATGGATTGAATCTCTTTACTTCGTGCCCCATCTACATCTTTATATATATCTAGTAATCGTTTAGACTGATCTTGAATTCGATCGAGGAAGTTTGCGATTTGATGATCTCTATTCAACCGTTCTCGAACCTTGGTAACATGTTAGTATGGTTGACATTGAATATTCAAATAGCTTCAATTCTTACCTGTTTTGGCTCCTCAACTACTCTATCAGCGATGCCTTGTTCAAGCCTTTCAAGATCCTCATGGAGGAATCTTTGCTCCTCTAATATCATCTTGTCGCTCTGATATCAAATTGGAGGTTGCTGATAATTATAGCAGTACGACTTCGAGGTAAGATGTGTCTGCGGCAAAATATTGATTGATATCAGCAACACGCGAATGTTTGGGTTGTTCTAAAAGGTGGTTCTGGTTCTGGCCCTTGAAACTTTTTGCGCCAACCAATCATTTCACGTGAATCTCCATCAAAGACTGCTAAACATCCAAATTTTGACGCTAAAAATTCAGAGCTTCATCATCGCATTTTATGGGAAAGCCAAACAAAACCTTAAGGATCCCCTCTATTCTTGAAGCTTCAACCTCGATCTCAATCTCAATCTCAATATCAAAAACATAAATACAGAAACCGCAATCATGGCAGAAGGAATTGATAGGAAGATGGACGATCGTATGGAGTTTACAACTTCTGCAGATGTTACTGTCGCGCCAACTTTTCAAGATATGCATCTCAAGGGTATGTTGACTTGTGTGTGAATATGGTCAATGGGCTAATAATTATACAGAAAATTTACTCCGTGGTATTTACGCATATGGTTACGAATCCCCTTCCGCTGTACAATCCCGTGCGATTGTTCAAATCTGCAAGGGTCGCGATACTATCGCTCAAGCTCAATCTGGTACTGGTAAAACAGCAACCTTCTCTATCAGTATGCTTCAAGTCATCGATACCGCTGTTCGCGAAACTCAAGCCCTAGTTCTATCACCTACTCGAGAACTTGCCACTCAGATTCAATCAGTTGTCATGGCGTTGGGCGACTATATGAATGTACAATGTCATGCTTGTATCGGAGGTACGAATGTTGGAGAGGATATCCGCAAGCTGGATTATGGACAACATATTGTTTCTGGAACTCCAGGCCGTGTCGCTGATATGATTCGTCGTCGAAACCTTCGCACTCGTCATATTAAGATGTTGGTTCTTGATGAAGCTGATGAGTTGTTGAACCGTGGTTTTAGAGAGCAGATCTACGATGTTTACCGTTATCTCCCACCTGCGACACAAGTTGTCGTCGTTTCCGCCACCCTCCCCTTACGATGTCCTCGACATGACTACGAAATTCATGACCGACCCCGTCCGCATTCTTGTCAAACGTGATGAGTTGACCTTGGAAGGTTTAAAACAATACTTTATTGCTGTGGAGAAGGAGGAATGGAAGTTTGATACCCTTTGCGATTTATATGACACCCTTACCATTACTCAAGCTGTTATCTTCTGCAACACAAGAAGAAAGGTGGATTGGTTGACGGATAAAATGCGTGAAGCTAATTTTACCGTTTCGTCAATGCATGGAGAGATGCCTCAAAAGGAAAGAGATAGCATTATGCAAGATTTCCGTCAAGGAAATTCTAGAGTTTTGATCTCTACAGATGTCTGGGCTCGTGGTATTGATGTTCAACAAGTTTCATTGGTTATCAATTACGATTTACCAGTCAATCGTGAGAATTATATTCACCGTATTGGTCGTAGTGGTAGATTTGGAAGAAAGGGAGTTGCGATTAATTTCGTAACTAGTGAGGACGTCAGGATTTTGAGAGATATTGAGTGTAAGTTTTTCAGTACGTTCAGTCCTATCGCGCATCGCTAATTTGTCCGAATAGTGTACTACTCAACTCAAATCGATGAGATGCCAATGAATGTTGCGGATCTTCTTACTTAGTTTTTTGAGTCAATGTAGTTGAGGAGGTACAAATGAAGAAAACGACGGTGCTTCATAAGCACGTCAAGAAAGTAGCTTGCGTGGAGGAAACGGGCAATGTCCAATAAAGTGAGCATTTCCAGTATATCATAGTATTGCACAAACCAAGCTAACATTTTGAATATAGAATTCAGATTGACATTAATTCACAAGCAATTCTTACCAGGAATCACAAGAGAAAAGGTATTAAATGAGACATGCTGTCAAATGTGGATTAATTTCCGTGTAACCACCAAACGAAACCTGATGATAATATGGGTTCGTAAACACTCCGCCTCCTCTTTTGCTGGTTCATATCGAAATAGATCGAAAGGAATGGCCACGGACTTTGTCATTTGTCCTAGCCAAAACCAGACTTGCATTGTTGGCATTGTTAGGCAGATTTAGGATGAAAATCAAATCCAAGAAAAGAGTTTTCTACGGCCGGCCATGAATTCCATAGATAATGTTTCGTTTGTCGCATCGCATAGATTAACTGACACTGCACACTGTACTCGTAAGTGCTGGCTGAAAGAAACAAATGCACCATAAGTGGAATCATTTTCACAATTCACCAGTATTTGACCAAGGAAAAGTCTAGCCAATAGAGCGGAGCAGCATACAAACACTGATTTTCTTATTATATTTGTGTAATTATTATGTCTTTTTGAAAAAAAAATTTAAAAAAATAAAATAAGAAATAAAGTTATAACTTTTATATAATGATTATCTTTTATTCTGTATATATTGATATAGAGGTGTCACAAACCACGACCATAGTATACAATAAAAACAAGTACGGGGTCCTTATCGATAAGGAATCCTAGGACAAGTGTCCTAGGATAAAATGTGCCCCAGGATAATAATTATCCTAGGAACTATATTGTCCCAGGAGACGAATCGTCCCAGGATTAGTGTCCTGAGGCAAATAGTTGGATCACGTGATGGAGCCCTGGGAGCCTTGAGGAGCCAGGAAGCTCCTAGAGGCTCCCCTACGGATTAGTATATAGTTAGAATAGTTTCATAGTTTAAGAGCTTCGTGCTCAACTTAATTATCAATTAGTTTACCTACATTCTACTTGATCTAGTAACGACTTCACTTCCAAGTGAATACCAGTGATAGAGCCTTAACCCATAACTACCAACCGACGAAACCTCAGGCAGCCGCTGCCTCCAGTACAGCATCGTTACAAGAGGTTTAAATAAAACAAAAAATAAAAATAGAAATAGAAATTAATTTGATTAATTAATTTGTTTTATTTTGTTTTATTTGTATTTAATTGAATTGTTTATATATATATGTTACGACCGGTAACAATTAGGTCACGGGATCACCATACACGTGATGCTAAGGAGCGAAGAGCTCGAAGGCTTGGCTTCTCGAGCCCTTCGCGCGAGGAGAGTGAAGAGATCGAAGCTCGATCCTCTCGCTCCCTTCGCGCCTCTAAGCATGAAGGTCTATATAAGGAGGATGGATTCCCTTTGTAGAGCTTCGTGCTCAAGATCAATCATTTAGTATACCATACTATTAGTTACGAATTGCATCATATTATTGTCATTACTTTAAGTCCCTGCTTGACGCCTAGTTATAAACCTACCTCGAGAGCCTAGAGCACTTCCACGTGATCTAGACGGCAAACCTCGTAACACTTTGAGCACCATTACTGCTTCAAGTACCGACTCGATAAGTAACGACACCATGTCTTCCACGACACCACAGCCTAGCAACCCCGCTACGACCAGCCAGGTCACCCCCGAAAGTACCGACAAGGACGGAGATATCGCCATGGAGGTATCGAAGACCCCAAGGAGATTACCGTCACCGAAACTCTTAAAGTCGCCCTACCCGACCGATTTACAGGTAACCGACAAGAGCTAGAAACCTTTCTACTCCAACTTGAGATCTACTTCCAATTCAACCAGGATAAATTCAACCATGACGCCGACAAAAGCGTCTGGGCTGCCTCCTATCTCAGAGGAGAAGCCTCCAAGTGGATCCAACCTTACCTCAAGGATTACTTTACCAACTTGAGTGAGTTTAAGAAGCGAATGTATCCAACCCAGACAATCTTTGGAACATCTGAGGGGTTTAAGAGAGAGATACGACGAGTGTTTGGGGACATCAACGAGCTACGCTACGCTGAATCCAAGATTTACGGCCTTAAGCAAACAGGGTCAGCAGTCAAGTACGCTGTGGAGTTCAGGCGGTATATAGGTACCACTGGATGGGAAGAGAACGCCACGATGAGTCACTACCGAAAAGGACTCAAGGCGGAAGTTAGATTAGAATTGGATCGCAATTGCACCTGGGAGGACCTTAACGAATTAATCGAGGAGTCTATTAAAGCCGACGAGATGCTGTACGAGTATCAAAGAGAAAGCCGATCTTCCAACTTTCATGGAAACCGAGATCGAGGCAAATACCAACAGAATGAAAGAAGACCTCGAGAAAACAGACAATCCTATGGAGACCCAATGCAATTGGATGCAACCTTCAAGAACAAACTACCCAAGGAAGAGGTAGAACGAAGACGCAAGGACAAACTCTGCTTCGAATGCGGCAAACCAGGCCATCGGCCAGGGATTGTCGAGGCAAGAAATCATCAGGAGGAGGGTATCACAAGAAGTTCGGCAAGGGTCAACTTAATGCGACCTTCACTCCTCAGCTATGTGCAACAGGTTCTATCGGATCTGAGGAAGACCGTTGTATAAGCCACGAAGAGTTCAAAAACTACTGGATGAATTACCCAGAAATGAAGAAGGCTTGAACGCGATAGATTTATGGGAGCAAGGGTATTTGCGAACCCCCTCCCCATCATCGGTTGAAGAAAAGCCAGAGAATGAATTAACGACTGAGCACGCTGCCATGAGTTGGACGGCCTGCTACGATGAATCATGTAGGATTCATTTATCAGACAAGGAAGCCACAGGATGGTTCCCACAAAGGAAAGCAAGAAGATCCCGCAAGAAGGGAAGGTCAGGAAAAAATGTGGTCAATTACGTAATTGACCAAATTGACCAAATTGACCAAATCGACCAAATCGACCAAATCGACCAATTGACCAATTTAACCAAAACCCGCGAGATGGGCCAGGGTCAATTGAATATCGCAGGCCAGGCAGGACAGATATACTGCGCTGCGAAGATAAATGGACAAAGAATCCGGGCTATGATAGACTCAGGAGCCACCGGAAATTTTATAGCGCCAGGAACTGTGAAGTATTTGGGTTTAGAGCTTCAAACGAAACAGAAACCATATCAATTGCAGTTAGTTGATGGACAATTAGCAGGATTGGACGGAAAGATTTCGCAGGAGACTCGCCCAGTACGGATGAGTATAACCCAGCATCAAGAGGTTATCCAGTTCGATGTTGTTCCGCTAGGGAATCAACAGGTCATCTTGGGGATGCCATGGTTAAAGGCACATAACCCTAAGATTGATTGGCTTACGGAAACCGTTAGTTTCCCAGAAGAAAGCGATCAAGAAGATACGCTAGAGCCTGCGAGGCTGTACACACGCGATGGCGAGTTAAAGGCAAATGACTCGATCGACGTAGGACGCCCAGTCCAGGGTCCTCCATTAACAGCGAGGGAAGGTGAACCCCTGTACAAATGAAGAATAAGCAAGAGAGGTTGCTTGAAGTCACCCCTGCAGAGAAGCAGGAAGAGTTGCCAATTCCGGAACAGTATAAGAAATACAAGAAGCTTTTTGAAGAGAGAAAGGGCCATGAAGCTTTACCAGAACATAAGCCATGGGACCACGAGATAGTATTGGAGGAAGGCAAGATGCCTCCATTCGGGCCAATCTATCCAATGTCAGCCATAGACCTAGGGACGCTTAGGGAGTATATAGGCGACGCATTAGAAAAAGGATGGATCAGAGAATCCACCTCACAGGCAGCCAGCCCTGTGTTATTCGTACCAAAGAAAGACGGTACAAGGAGACTGTGCGTAGATTATCGCAAGCTCAATGATATGACGATCAAAGATCGGTACCCACTTCCATTAGCTACGGAACTGAGGGATCGATTGGGAAAAGCGAGGATTTTCTCCAAGGTTGATCTACGAAACGGATTCCACCTCATCAGAATGAAGGAAGGTGAAGAATGGAAAACAGCATTCAGGACTCGATACGGATTATACGAGTACCAAGTTATGCCATTTGGATTGACAAACGCACCAGCAACATGTATGCGTTTGGTCAACAACGTTCTACGAAAATACCTAGATATATGCTGCATATGCTATCTAGACGACATTTTAGTGTTTTCAGAAACCGAAGAACAGCACATCAAGGACGTCCACAAGGTCCTACAACACTTGGAAGAAGCCGATCTCCAATGTAAACCCAGCAAGTGTGAATTTCACGTTACAGAAACGGAATTCTAGGCTATACCATATTCTCCGGAGGACTCAAAATGAGCCCTAACAAGGTAAAAAGCAGTCAAAGAATGGGAACCACCAACCAGCGTAAAGGAAGTACAGTCCTTCTTAGGGTTCGCCAACTTTTACCGACGATTCATCAAGAACTACTCAAAGATAGCCGTTCCAATGACGGAGATTACCAAGAAGAGTCAAGGGGAATTCAAATGGACGGAAACAGCACAAGCAGCTTTTGAATGCCCTCAAGGAAGCATTTGCAGGAGAACCAGTTCTCAAAGCATTTGATCCAGAGTTACCAATAACTGTGGAAACGGACTCCTCAGACTACGCAATAGGAGCAGTATTGAGCCAACCCGGCTTAAATGAGAAATAGCAACCAATTGCTTACCATTCACGCAAACTATCGCCAGCCGAACTAAACTACGAAATATACGACAAAGAATTACTAGCGATAGTAGATGCTTTTAGGGAATGGAGAGTGTACTTGGAAGGATCAAAATACACGGTGCAGGTGTATACGGATCATAAGAACTTGGTTTATTTCACCACAACGAAGGAATTGAATCGACGGCAGGTCCGATGGTCGGAAACCATGGCCGCCTACAACTTCAGAATTTCATATGTCAAAGGAAACGAAAATGCTAGAGCGGATGCTCTCAGCCGAAAACCAGAATATTTACAAAACAAAACACACGAATCACACGCAATATTAAAACAGGACGGCGACGCTTTAGTTCACAATAAACCGCAACTTGCCGCCACTTCAGGAGTAAATTATGATACTATCAAGGATATCATAAGGACAGAATACTCAACAGACGCTACAGCCAAGAGAATCCTAGCTATTCCAGACAATCCAGAAAGAGGATTCACCATCGAAGATGGATTCATCCATTTTCATGGCAAGCTTTACATACCCTCCAATCTAGCTAAGGATTACGTCACAGAACAACATGAGCTTCCAGCTCACGGGCATCAAGGTATTGCAAGAACCTTTGCCAGAATAAGGAGAGAAGTGTACTTTCCAAAGATGAGGACTATAGTTGAGAACGTAGTTGGGAACTGCGACACCTGCATAAGGAATAAAGCCGCCCGGCATGCACCTTATGGTCAGCTCAAAACCCCCGAACTACCTACTCAACCATGGAAGTCCATTGCTTGGGATTTTGTAGTAAAACTACCAATATCCAAAGACCCAGTTACCCAGAAAGAATACGACTCTATTTTGGTGGTAACAGATAGATTAACCAAGTTCGCTCACATGATACCATTCTGTGAAGCTTGGACAGCAGATGACCTTGCTTATATATTCATGAGGAATATAGTTAGCATTCACGGTGTACCAGACGAGATCATCTCAGATAGGGACAAACTATTTACATCGAAATTTTGGTCTACCCTTATGGCACTACTTGGGATCAAGAGAAAGCTCTCGACAGCTTTTCACCCACAAACAGATGGCCAAACAGAACGATTAAACCAGACGATGGAAGCCTATCTTCGCTGCTACATCAATTACAAACAAGACAATTGGGTTAAACTATTACCCTTGGCACAATTCGCATATAATACATCGGAAACTGAAACCACAAAGGTGACGCCAGCGTATGCTAACTTTGGATTCAACCCACTAGCATATAAATCACCATTGCCACAAGATGCGAATGCAGATGAAGCCATAAAAGATATCACGGAAATCAAGGAACTACAAGAACAACTTTCACTGGATTTACAGTTCATCGCTTTAAGAACAGCGTCGTACTACAACGAATCACGTAGTATGGGACCTACTCTTAAAGAGGGGGGATAAAGTTTATCTCATTCGAAGAAACATACAGACAAAACGACCAAGCGATAAACTAGATCACAAGAAACTAGGACCATTCAAAATTGACAAGGTAGTAGGACCAGTCAACTACAGACTAAAACTACCTCACACCATGAATATTCACCCAGTATTCCATATATCCTTGCTCGAACCAGCACCACCAGGAGCGCCCGATGCACCCGTAACAGAAATCGAACCAGTAAACCCAGACGCCATATACGATGTTGAAACAATACTAGATTGTAAATACGTCAGAGGCAAGATCAAGTATCTAATCAAGTGGTTAGACTACCCACATTCGGAGAACACTTGGGAGCTCAAGAAAGATCTCAGCTGCCCTGAGAAGTTGGAGGCATTTCATCAACGCTATCCAAACCTCCCCAAAAAGGGTCTGAAGGACTCAGGAAAGAAGAAGGATCGAAGTTATCCAGCACATTCGAACTAGCTGTAGCAGGCACCAATGGACCTGTACCCGCCTGCTCTCTCTTTCTCTACACGCTCATTCTCCAATCTTTCCTTTTCCTCCAGGGCATCTAATTCATCCAATGACTTTAGCCCACGACGCAGCATAAGGGACGCCCGCTCACGGAAGGTATCGATCTTCATCTTGTTGGATTTAGTAAGGGTCTCCAGGCGCAACAAACGAGAAAGGACTTCCTGGCGCTCTTGTTGAAGACGATCCTCCTCCTTGCGAAGCCGCCGTTCCTCGGCTTCCAACGAAACCCAGTCAGCGTGAGAAGGCCCATAAACATCGCATTTTATGCTACGAGCTATACATTCAGAACAACGAGCGGAATCGGCCGCCATAACAACACACTCCCTCTCATGTTTTTCACACTCAGTACAAGGAGGCATAATAACACCGTTACTTGCGACTCGCTTCGATAAACCCTCGTTGGTCTTGCGTTTCTTGTAATTAACGACGGACATGATCAGCAATCAACACAAGAGGCTTAAAGATCGCAAGTGGAGATGGTCGTACTAATATAGCGCTTGGGGCAAGCGCTAGGCTAAGAAGGGGATAGTGTTACGACCGGTAACAATTAGGTCACGGGATCACCATACACGTGATGCTAAGGAGCGAAGAGCTCGAAGGCTTGGCTTCTCGAGCCCTTCGCGCGAGGAGAGTGAAGAGATCGAAGCTCGATCCTCTCGCCCCTTCGCGCCTCTAAGCATGAAGGTCTATATAAGGAGGATGGATTCCCTTTGTAGAGCTTCGTGCTCAAGATCAATCATTTAGTATACCATACTATTAGTTACGAATTGCATCATATTATTGTCATTACTTTAAGTCCCTGCTTGACGCCTAGTTATAAACCTACCTCGAGAGCCTAGAGCACTTCCACGTGATCTAGACGGCAAACCTCGTAACAATATATTTATAAAAAAAATATAAAATCTTGAATAAACTAATTATTATCAAATTAATCAAATAAATAAATTGTTGAAATTAAGGTCATTATGGGCCTAGAATTGAGGTCATATGACCATTACGGTGCACGGACCATAATTGGGAATATCTTCAATTCTACCATTACTGTAACTTAGATCCTTAGTTCAACCTACATCTAATAATACTACTACTTCCAAACAACTCATCTTCAACATAAATATATAAAAAGATTTCTAGAATTTTTTCTTGATTATATAAATTTTTATTTTATTTTATTTTTATTTATCTATAAATTCAAATCTTGAAATAGATACAGTACTTTATATAGAGTAGATAGATTAATATTTAATTTTCTATAATATATCTGGTTTCTTGGTTTTGATGTATATATAGATGGATGGATTTCGTGTATATCTACCTAGGTATGTAAGGGTAGCAATTAGAAATGTCTTGGCAATCTCCGGATTTTTGAAAATTTATAGATTAATGTGTAAATGTAGTGGTGTATGTATGTAGGTATGTATGGTTGAATTGGGATATAGAATTCGTGGTAGGTAGGTAGAGTGATATGTATGGAATGATTTCTATGAAGTATCTGCTTGCTGGAACTTTGATACTTGGAGAAGGGAAAGAAGGGAAAGAGGAGAGGGAGAAAAGAGGGAAAAGGGGAGGGTTTATTTGTACGTGGGAAAACGTGGTTAAATCTTAGATGGATTTAGGTGAGAGGTTATAGGTTAGGTATGATTAGTTAGATTTGTTATGTTACTTTCGAGAGCTTGAGTAAGGTTATTGTTTATATGCTTATGACGAATGTTTTTGTTCTTATTGCTGTTGGTTTCTGGGTATGGAATGTATAGCTAGTATTTAGGTGGTGGTCTAGTGTCTAATTAATTGTTCTTTATACAGTATTTGATTTACTCTGTGATGTACTCACCCAACTCTGTACTCACCCACATCAACAAACAAACCATCCATCATAATGAAATTCTTCAAACTTCATTTAGGGGTATGCCAACCGCCACTGTGGGCCCGGTCGGTACAACACAGTACAACACAGCACAATACGGAGTATCTATGTATCCGCCACAGAGAAGAATGTATTTTACACTCCGTGGAGAATTGGCGATCCAAATGCAGAGATATGTATGAAGTAGGGGAAAGGAATGCAGAGTTATCTAGGCGCCAATGAGGCTGAAGATTCATATATATAGAGTACATATATCTTAATAATAAAGTGCCACGCCAACATAAAGAAAGATAACTCATCTCTCATATATGAGTTATTCGAGTTTATACACTTTATCTCCCGTCCCTAATGGACTTTTTCTCATTTTCCTTATTTTTCTCTCATCTCCGGTGATCAATTATAATATTATCTCATATGCTACCTTCCTTGCCTTGCCTACATATTTATTATTATTGATGTCGGTCGGTATTCAATTTTCAATTTGCACTAATCTTCAAGGAGTGAAGTCTGTGCGGAAAGATGGTGGGGATCATTTGGATGAATTGGGATAATTAGTGGCGGATTGGCCCTAAGGAACGTTTCATATTGAATACCTAGCTGGGTAAGGGAAGGGAAGGGGTTCTAAGGAAGGATGAAGAACAACGCCACAATATTGTCCTTATCGATAATATTATATCATCATCAATTCTCATGACTCTTCGTTCCATCACTACTTGCCTACTACCTAGGTAGTACTGTATGATACTATGATTGATTGCATTGTTCCTTTCACAACGGACGGACCTATAGCGAAAAGGAAGGAAATGACATATATGTACTCACTTCTCAAGTATATATTCTTTAAAGTTTGTCTCGTGTAAAACATACTCCCGTATTAGCATTGGTATCGTCATCGGGAAATCTAAAATGGAAATGGCATTCGTATACAGATGAAATATAAAATACAAAATACCCACATCTACCTCATAATTACGGGATAGATCATAGAAGGAAGATGAAAATCCATTCAAGGGACACCGAAGCCCAAGCGGTTTATGCAGGACGGTAGTACCGGTAGATTTTGGAGAAGCAGAAGCAAGCAGTAGAACAAAAGAAAAGGCGTTTGCCTTTTGCATTTTATTACCCCTGAAAATCATCCATTATTCTTAGGCGATTGTCTCAAAACTAAAGGGATGAAAAAATTTTAGCTAATTAGGGGTAAGGATTAAGGACTATAAGCTAAGGAGTAACCAATCTCATTATGCACATCCATTCCCCCGTCGTCTCCCTTCCAGCCCAATTAAACTACAAAGGGGGGGGGGGGATTAGTGCCTGCAGTTGAAAAAAGTTGGAAAGCGCATGCATTCGTACTTCTGCCTCATTCCAAGCTTTCACCATCCATGATTGGAGGTCGTGTCCCAAAGGCACGGATTGCCCAAAATTGTTATCCCTCTTCCCTTATCCCTATCGTTAACTTCTTTTTCATTATTGCTCATTTATTGGTCCATGATGGATGGATGGATGGATGGATGCGTTTGTTTGGAAACCCGGAAAAGCTGCAACGACTACCCCTACTTCAATGCACACCTGCGCATAACCAATGATTTAAAACCCCCATATCACATCTGAGGCTGTTGTTCTGAGGGGATTGATTGACGCATCTAAGGGAATGAAATTCAATGAATAGAAAGAGAGAGATGCACGCGTACTTTTCTATCTTGGGTATGAGATGAGTTGAGATGGGATGAGATGAGACGAGATCAATTGATCAATTTTATTCTTACTCATTGAAGCCAAAAATACCTCGACTGATGACTGATCCTTGATGTTTGTTTGTTTGAGACGGGGGACTATTTTGAATTGTTTCGCCGTCTTTGGCTTTTTGGTTTGTTCATCCACCAGATCCCCTCCATGCTAACTTGTAATAATGGGAGTGTCATTAACTCTACTAGGTAGGTTAGGTATTTCATGAATCAATCAATCCATGAGTCAATCCATGAACTGGATGAAAGGATGAATGGATGGATGCATTTCACCCATACATCATTCATCATCATCATTTCATTCATTCATTCATTCATTCATTCATTCATTTCATTTCATCTCCTAATAATTTCTTCTCAATTTCGTATTTCATCCATCAACCGTTTCAACCCCTTCCCCTCCAAGTCTCCATCCAGCCTTCCAAGTGCCCGTACCCTGCCCTGCCCTGCCTTGCCTTGCCTTGCCCCCACCATATCCTTGGCAACGTGAGTGGGGAATTTTCGTAGGCTCGTAAAATCACTTGGTGGATAGTGGATAATGCAATAATTCAATTCAATCCATCCAATCATCCAATCCAATCCAATCCAATCCAATCCTTCCACTCACTCACTTCTCCTCTTCCTCCACATGGTACCTTTCTTACCCTTCTACCTTTCTACCTTTCCACCTCTCCACCTACCTACGTACTACCACCTACTAGTCTCACTCTTTTACCAGTCTTTCATTCTTTTATTACATGCCTACTCCCCGGCCTTGTTGCCATCGCCCTCTACTTTTTGTTTCTTGCCTCTTTCCCCATCGTCGAGAGTAGCTCACTCACTGTCGTCATTTTGACAATTACATTCATTCCTTTCAAGAAACATATTTCACGCTCATTTACTTTTACATCTATTGACTCTCTTTCGTGGCAAGGTACACGGTTAAGAGATTCTTGTGTGCATACATTATCATTCTCTTCTATTCGTCGCATCGCAATATCTTTTCGCATCTGCTTCATTGTGAGATCAGACGAAACCATCTCGACCTTCAAGAGGAAAGTTGGTTGTGATTAGAGTGAATCATTTGCAATCGAACCATCTCATTTGAGAAATCCTTGTTGTCGCTTCGCCCAATTTCGACCGGAAATATCAACATAACCAACAGATCCTTCGACCAGGCAAACAACAACCACCACCACCTTCACCAAAAATTCAACCACTTCCAAAGAACGTTCTTGGCTTTTAAATCTCTTCGTTCTGCACATCTGTTTCGTGGGATCTTCATTGCTTTTCAAGAAGTCAACATTTACATACATCATAAATAAAGAACATCTGACTATCGATTTTCAATACAAATTTTCAAAATGCGCGGAAACTCCTTCCTCGAGAAGGCGACCCTCTTGGCCGGTTTAGCTAGTAGCGTTGATGCTTTCTGGCGTTTGCCATGTAGAAGTAGAAGTGGATTGGCAAGAATTGATCCATTGGTTAATCCTGGCGCAATCGCTCAGCATGCACATGCTATTCATGGTTCCAGCGGTATGTTGGTATTTATTTGTCGATTTGGGAGGAAGTTTGCTAATTTGGCTTGGTGATTAGGTTTCGGAAAATCATCTGGATATGACGATCTACTGGCTGGAAACTGTACCTCCTGTGAAGTCACTCAAGATAAATCCGCCTATTGGATTCCTTCACTTCACTTCAAGAATGCGGCTACAGGCAAATTCGAGATCGTTGAGCAGGTTGGGGGTATGCTTGCGTAAGTTTAATCTTCTGCCCTTTGCTTCTTGAAAGTGTTCCAGAAACATTGTTCCTAATGCATCATCATAGGTACTACCTCCTCTATGGAGATAATGTTAAAGCTTTCCCTGAAGGCTTCGCTATGATTGCAGGAAACAACGAACTTCGTAACTTCTCCAATTACCCCGTGCCCGATATTGACAAGTCGAACTGGAACCAAGCTCCATACAATACCCAAGATTTCCTCAGACAAGCGGCTCTCGGTTTCAACTGCTTGAACTATGCTGCTGCTGCCGAAGGATCTCTTTACCGTCATTTCTTGCCAGATAAGGACTATCTTGACGCCAATTGCGCGGACGGTGTCAGATTTGAACTCATGTTCCCATCGTGCTGGAACTCGTCTGCAGGACCCACCGCACCGGATTCGAAATCTCACATGGCATATCCTTCCGAAGTCATGACTGGTACTTGCCCAGAAGGATTCGATACTCGTCTCGTCTCGCTCTTCTATGAAACCATCTGGAATACCGCTGCCTATAAAGGAATCGATGGAGAATTCATCATTTCTAACGGAGATCCAACTGGTTACGGGTACCACGGAGATTTCATCATGGGTTGGGAAGAGTCATTTTTGCAAGAGGCTGTTGATACCTGCACCAACCTTTCTGGAGAAATTAGCGATTGTCCACTTTTTGATATTCAAGATGCAAGTGTATATGGATCTTGCAGCTTTGAAATGCCAGCAGATTTGGTAGACGATGAGATCAACGGTCCTATGGCAACCCTTCCCGGAAATGTCCCCGTTCAATATGGACCTGCTCAAGCCACCAGTGGTACGCCGAGTGAACCCACCGCAATGCCATCTTCAACTGCATCGTCCAAAGCATCAAGCGCAGCTGTCACAACAACTACCCATTCTGCCGTCGTACCAACTCTTTCTCACTCTGCCGGATCTACTATTGGTAAGCTTACTAATCTCACCGTTTCTTACACCTAATTCTGTCCTTCTATCTCAACTTCTCTTAAACTTTTAATTTGTGGATTCGTTCCTTTCGAATCAGCTTCAACTCTCCTCCTGTCTCAATTTATTTTTCTCATAGGCGATTACTAAACCCATGATTTTATAGTCGCTTCTTTGGGTGAAACCTATGTACCAGGTGGTGTTTTCGCCGCCGTTGAATCTGGAGTTTCCTACTCAAGTTCATCGACTATTGCCGCAGATGGAGCCGCCGTTACAAGCTCATCAACTTCCGTAGCAGGTGGATATGCAGGTGGATATGCCGCTGCTTCAAGTTCATCAATTAGCGTAGCAGGTGGAGTTGCCGCCGCTTCAAGCTCTCCAACTACACTCCTTACCGCCTCATCAGCATCCGCATATTCAACATCTTTCTCAACCACAACCGCACTCTCATATCTCAATGAAGATGTAGAGGTTGATGAAGTATTTTGGGTAGAAGAAACCGTTACTTTGACCACAACCGCACAAGCTGGTGTTGCTAGAAGAAGACATTTGCACGAACATCAAAGGGCTAAGAAGAGAGGAAACTTTGCTTAAGAAAGTAAAAGTCCACTTAGTTTTTTAGTTTTTAGCTGTGATTTGATTTGATTTGAGTATTTTTATCGCGTACATGTATTCTTTTCTTGATTCATGCATATTTTTTTGCATTTTATGACGTGGTGATAGGGTTTGGGTTAGATGGGATTGGATTGGATAGGATAGGTTAGGATTTTTGTATAGATTTAAATGGAAAAATGGAAAAGATAGAAGAACAAAGAAAGGTCAGGGATTTGCTCTCTCATATCGTCTCGTCGCATTGTAGTGGAAAAGAAAGGCGGGCCTCTATCTGTTATTATGTACGTAAGATGATGTGTTTTTGTGAGATGGAACAGAGCAGAACAGAGGAGTAGCAGTAACAATTTCTGGGTGATTTATTCTGGGGTGCTGGATATGGGTTGGGTGGATATGGGTGTGGGCTTGGGTATGGGTGGGTATAGATGGATAGGTAGATAGGAAGGAATTTGAGGATTGTAAGATTGTGAGATTGTAAGATTGTAAGATTGTAAGGTTATATATTTGAGCTCTTGGGGTTAGATTTATTGTTGTGTGTGTGTGTGTGTGTGTGGATGTGGATGTGTGGATGTGGATGTGTGTGTTGTAGTGAAAATTATATATGAATAATTAGGGGCTGCGGGCGGGGGTGGGGGTGGGGGTGGAGGGGAAGCAGAATGAATAAATGGAATAAGTAATGTGAGGGAAGGAGAAGATTTTTTGGGGAGAGATGAAGAGAGAAGTGGGAAGTTTATGTATTGTATTGGTATTGGTATTGGTATTGGTATTGGTATTGGTATTGGTTCTTATATAAGATCTTATATTACCAACTCTGCTTCTGTATTAAATCCAGTGATCCTATATATAATACTTGAAAAAAATAAATGTAATAGAACGTGAATGTGAATGTGAATGTGAATGTGAATGTGAATACTACGCTCTCTGGTTTCTAATTCATAGTTACTTTATAAAATATCATCCTGGTAATTAACTGCCCTACCCCCTCCCCCGTCGGCCTCTTCCCGTCCCAGTTTAACCCCCCCCCCCCCCCCCCCAAACCCACCCCCTCCCCAAATAACACCGATCCTTCCCATCACAATCTCTCCATCCCAGGCATCAAGCCCCTCTCATCCTCCCTCAAAACACAACAAACATCCACACCCACCCCCTCCCCCCCAAACCACTTCCTCAACCCCACTCTAACCTCCAGCCTTCCCAAACTCATCTCACCATTCCGCATGCGTCCCATCGCCAACCTCGGATTCTCAAAATACTCCTCTTCTGTATACCCCCCCATCGCATCCCCCAAATAACTAATCGTCAATTCCTCCCCCGCTGCAATATCCCGTCTAGCTTTACATATCACGCTACTACTCCCCGGCTGCATAACCTTTTTATCTCTGCCCGTTCCGCTGGTAAATTGGGAGATGTTTTCTGAGCCGGAGAAACAGCTTCCTTTCCATGTAATATTGTTTGTGCAACTGTGGTTGAAGAGGATGTAATTTGGACTTAGGACGATGAGATGCGCATGATTTGTGTTTGTGTTTTGACGGAAGCGGGATGTGGGAGATGAAGAGGAAGAAGTGGAGGATAGATTGATGGTGCTTGTATTGGCGTTGTTGAGCATGCGCCAGTAGATTGTTTGGATGAGTTCTGGTGTCCAGATATTAGGGTGGAGTTTGGGTTTTCCTGCGTGGGTTTTCTTGATGGGGGAGAAGATGTCGAGACCGAGTGAGAGGAGGATGTGGGTTGGTGATATGATGTTATCTTGATAGGACCAGTGGCAGAGATTAGTGGCTTGTTTGTCGGTACTGCTGTAGTTGGCGGTTAATCTTGCTAGTAATGGATGGAGCAGGGGATTTTTCTGTGGGATGGAATCTTTTGACCAGCCGGGTGTGCTGAGGATAATGCAGATTACGCGGAGAAACATGATGGGTTCCCAATCGCTTTGAAGGGATTCAGCACTATATAGCCAGGAGAAATCGATACCGCATTGAATCTTATGATAGCCATTAACGGCAACACCGTGACAATCCTTCGAGCAAAAGGATACTTTACATCCGCATGCTGGTCGAAGAATCTGCGATGGGAACATAAAGGTGGAACAAGCGCCGCATGACACGCGTCGCAAAACTGTCCCGTTGAAGGTGCAACATCGGAAATACACGCATAAGACTTATCGAGTAAAACCGTCTCGCCTTCTGCAATATCGCGCGTGGCGAATATACCAAGCGGACCGACATCCTTATGTTTAGGAAGACTTCCAAGTGTCTTAAACGACGAAGGCGCACCATTCTCCTCAAAACCACCGGTCTAACCTCCGCATTCGAGGACCCAAAATTCGCATTTACCCCTCTGACCAAACTTGGTGTTCTCACAAAAGCCTAGAAGCCATCCATGGATACCTCTTCTGATAAATCAGCCCATGCCCCCACCACTCTCCACACTCCCATTACGAATCCCTCCTCCTTCTCCTCCTCCTCCTCCCCCTCCTCCTCATCTCTCTTCTTCATCTTCATCTTCTCAAAAGCACACACCAAAACCCCCTTAAGCTCCACCAATTCCCCCTCATCCGGAAAAACCCCCAACGCACTCTCCACCACACCTAACCCCTCTTCAAAATCCCCACAGTGCAGTAATCCCTGCACTAAATACCTATAAGCGGATTTACGCATCCAGGTTATTTCGTCGAGGATGAGGGGGATAGAGGAGGTACGGAGACGGGAGGAGATGGCGGTGAAGATGGAGAGGGAGAGGGCGGTTTGTGATGGGGTGAGGGTGCGGAGGGCGGTGTGCAGGAGGTATAAAGTGCGGTGGGCGTGGTGGGTGGAGGTGCAGGGAAAAGAGAGGTGGGAGGTGAGTGCTGAGAGTTGGAGGGGTGGTAGGGGTCGTGGGGGGAGAGGGTGGTGTGGTGGATTAGGGCTTTGTGGTGGAGGATTAGGGTGGGGAGTTTGTTCTGGGAGGGGGTGGGGATTGTTAGTTTGTTTGTTGGTTGATTGATGTAAGGATGGAAGAAGGAAGGAGGGGGGGTATGAGGGGGGTATGAGGGGAAACTTACTTCTTTTTGAAGATTGATCGATGACTCTGTGATTCGATCAAATTGACATGTCCCAGTCCATTCATGACGAATCCTTATCTCTTTAAGATTTTCCGTGATGGTTTTCCCTACTTCTCTCATCTGCATCTGCGTATCAGCTAGTGTAGTTAAACCCACACTCCCAAGCACCTCAACCGGATCATCTCTAGCCGGAGACACAACATCAATTTCCAAAGAACCTAACTCCTTTACCCCCGTAAATCCCAGCTCTAAACCAACTTCCAAAACCTCCTCCATTTCTTTCTCAGCCAAATCAGACATTCCAATCATCTCTCGCGATGAATCTAATCCCTTCACCAATTCCTCTTCTATATCCTCAACACCCTTACCCCCCACCTCTTCTACTATTCTTATTCTTATTCTCCCTTCTTCATCCCTTCCAGATATCGATTCATCCTCAGAAATACATCCCAGCGTCTTATTCCCCCATAACGGAGAAGCAAGTTCAGATTTGTTCTTCTCAGCTCTGATTTTGCTTTGAAGAGCGAGAGGGGACTCATCGTATAGTGACTCGAGTGTTAAGGCTAATTTTCTCTTGAAATTTGTTGAGTTTGGATTTGGATTTGGGTTTGAGGTTTGGATGATAGGTGAAGGAGGAGTTGGTGTGGTGGTTTTTGGATCATGGAGAGAGGTTGTGGGAGGGGGTGTGTTGATCTCGAATGAGTTGATTTGGAGGAGGGGATGAGGGGTGCTGGGTTTGGACATTTTTGGTGTGGTTTCTGGGGAAGATGGGAAGATGTTATATTTAGAGTGAATTGATGAATGAATGGATGAATGAGCATATGATTGGATTAGAAAGGGAATTGTAGTGTCTGTTTGTTAGTTTGTTAATGATAGATAAATAAATAATAGGATAGGATATCAAGGGTTTAGATGGATCTAGATAGAAAAGAATCAGACTTGCAAAGAGAAGAAATGTATGAGTATATTTAAAGGAAGCAAATAGGAAGAATGATTTGTTCGAGTGTAGTTTATTATGGGTGTTTGTGACGAACCTCTTGTTTGCAGTGCATGATTGGAAGCTGCTGATTTTAAATTTATTCATGTGCTGGGTTATAAAGCTTGGGTTTGGTAAGTGTAGATCTGGGTAGGATATCAATGTGAGAACTGATGATATGTATCGATTAAATACTAGACTATTTGTATTGGAAAATTCAAAGTAGAAAGAGGAATTATGTGAAACCAAATAGTTTTAGAATAGCTGTGCGATAGATAATCTGTATGAAAGACTGTGAGTGTAAGATGTAAGTAAAAATAACAGTTGTTAAAATTCTCTTCGATATGGAGACTTGTAGAGTTGTAATTTTGGTTGTATATTTGAAAAGATCCTACCATTTCTAGAGGTAAGATGGTCTTTAAATAGAAGTTGTTTATTATTTGAAAGGAGGGGTCACAGGGAGAGGGGCATTGCACTTCACTGACCTTAGACTTTTGAATTCACCCTCATCGACTGAATGACTAAATACCCGCTATTTGAAGTGCGATGATGATGAGAATGGCGACAACAAGATTGCATGGTCCTAAGAACAACAGCAGAACGAGCTAAAAAAATGTTGGTTTTGTTAAAATAACTTAAAGAACGATATAAAATAGCCAAGGATGCCATAATTCATACATCTCGTAATTCAAATGAATCATAAAGATTCAATAATAGCTACTGACTGAAATAGATGCAACTAATCAGCTACAATATAAGTCTCTGGAATCGTAAATCTCACTCAAAAACACTCCTTATTTAAGCGACAATGACATCACGAAACTTCGACAATAAAAGAATCTACCTAATCTTGTTACTCCACAGTTACAACAAATAAGCAAGATGAAAAGCACTTATACACCTATATATATATTTCTAATTTTCAAACCCTTATCTTCTAGAATTCCAAAATGACCTCCAAATGTGATCGTACAATTATCCTTGAATGACAAAGCCTAAATGATTAAAAGTGATCAAAATAATATTTTGAAAGATTTCTTTTTCAAAGAATGATTTTGAAATCAATTTATAATATTTTGATTTCGAAGAAAACAATTTAATTGAAAAATAATATAAATTATGATATTCTGAATTTCAATATTATAATGATATTCATTGTAATTTTAATTGTAAAATAGAAAGAAATTTTGTACAAAATTGAAAGAATTCCAGCAATTTGGTTGCTCAATAAGATCCCAGTTAAGCAAATAGAGCCCATTTTAGTATTTAAAGGGATAGCTGGAAGCTTAGTGACGATGACTCATGTCCAAACTCTTAAATTCATGTACACTGGCAAAAGATCTGGAATGAAGGTCTCACATCGAAACAACCACCAGTTGTCTATTTTTCATGCTTTTGGGTATAAGTCTTACTGAAGACTATAACAAAAACGATGAAAACTAATCATGACAGCAATCATAGTGAGAACTAATCACTGAAGTGGTTAACGGATGAGATATCACCATTTTCTAGCGGGAATTCGAGACATTTGCTAATAAAAATAAAACTAGATGATGCGAGACCACAAGAACTTTGCAAATCGCAGTAACCTTATTATCAAATCATTCATTGACGCAAAATAATAAGCAAAAACTTTGCCTTGAATTAAGAAAATCAAGCAGTCAGCTCAATTTATCCATCACATAAAAGTGAATAGCTGCGAAAATGCTGAAAGGCCACCGGAGAGATGGCCGAAATTGCCACTCTACTCGGGTTATAAATGACAGTGAAAATAAGCAGAAGTTTGAGTATATAAGTGGTATCGAAGAGGAATCAAGCCGTGTGAAATGGCGGCAAGTGAAAAGTTGATAAGGTTGTCAAAAACATAGGATATGGTTGACGAGAACTAATTAACCTCTAAAGTGACGAGATGATACTAGTAGAAGTAATAAGAGCTGAAATCGACATAACTAATAATATCACAATTGTTATGACTTTGTTAGAAAAGATTTTGAGGACAAAATATACCAGAATAAAAACTGAGCATGGACCGAAGAACTCTTCGCTTTGGGGTAAGAGGACATTGATATTCCAAAAGGCGACGACTTCTCACACAATTAAAAGAAGTTTTTTGGCAGCGACTCTCTCCCCTCTCACTGTTCTCTATATTTCTTATAAATAAAAGACAGCTTTCACATGAATATAACCATGAAGGAAATCCCCAAAAATGATAAATTCACTCGAAAAATCTTGAACTATGTACAAGTTAAAACTATATTTAGCTGGTGGTGAATTTATAGGAGAGTGAGATGAAACCAATAGACTTATACGAATTCTTTTCTGAGTATCCCCTGACTGGAGTAAGCAACCATCGTGCAATTCTGCAAATCTTGTGTTGGGCACTTGTCTGTGGAGATGCAAATCCAAAGCCATTCCGTCCGCTCGATCACACATCTACACTTTAAAGCGAGAGAGGTAGTAGTTTGTCAGATGTTCAAGAATATGTATAAGACTTTCGTGATATTTAATTGGATTTATAGGAAGAGACGTCATGTCGACACGCCGATATGTCGATATATCATTCAAATTATTCAGTGCGAACCGGATCGACGAATCTTGATCGATCCTTTGAAGGGGTGTATCCGATTTTGAGTAGCTGGATATACCTGGTGCTGTCTATTATACCTCCTACTACGCATGGAATCAAAAGATCATCCTAACAAATAAATTCAGGCTGGAATAAGGATTGTCGACCAGTCATTGTAAAAAAGGACCATTAGTCGATCCTCAGGAATCGAGCCATATGGACCTTGTGATCGATTATGGGGTTCAATGGATATAGCCAGGGACCGCGCATGGTGTACTTTCTTAGCCAGACATTCAGTGACTGGACATCTTCACGGCCGGCTTTCAAAAGAAAAACGGCCACGTCGTGCCTTTCGGTGGACATTTAGAACGGTAGATTACACGAAATTTGCAGAATCCGGGGACTAGAAGTGGCATATCATATGCTGATGTGTCCAAACACACTGCTTCTATAAGACCAGTTTGTAGATGGATTTCCCAAATCGGTTCAGACCCTAATTTAACAGGAAATGTTACTCAAAATCAATATCATTTCCCAAACCGTAGAATTTGATATAGAGGTACACAGACAAGTATACCCAGCTCCAGAGCAAGACGTTTGATATCCTAATAATTATATCCCTTATAAGATTATCATCCATCCAAACATTCAATCCTCAAATCTTCGCTTTTTCCCTCGGCAACCAAACACTCTGCACATTACACCAATGTTTCAAGCCAACCAAACCCCACGCCATCCCAATCCCACTATTCTTAAACCCACCATAGGGAACCTTCGCACTTAGATAAAAATGAGCATTAATCCACACACTACCCGCCTGCAATTCCCTCGCCATCTTCTCAGCTCTCGCAACATCTTTACTCCATACTGAAGCTCCTAACCCTGTAATCGTGTCATTTACCCTATCGACAATCTCCTCATCCGTGCCGGTCCATTTAAGAACCGGGAAAATGGGACCAAAGGGTTCGAGTTGTACGATTCTTTCGCTATCGGGTGGATTATCGATGATAGTTGGATTAACGAAATATCCCTTTTTCAGTGTATCGTTCATTTTAATGCTTTCATTTGAACCGCCATAAGCGACTTTTAGTCCGTTTTTTTCAATGTCATCATAGAAAGTTTGTACGGTGTTTAGTTGTGCTTTGTTTTGTAGTGGTCCGACCCAGCTTGTGGGATCGGCTCCTGGTCCGACTTTTAGTTTGGAGGCGTGAGATACGAGGGCTGAGAGGAATTGGTCGTAGATGTCTGCGTGAACGTAGAGGCGTTTTATGTCCATGCAGATTTGACCCGAGTTCATTAATGCGAGTTGGGCAATCTGTTGGTGTATTGATCAGCTTAGCATTAAGTATGTAAAATGGGCAACCTGTCAGGGTTCCATTTTTGCACTTCCTCCGGATCCATTATATTTTTACTTGTTTGAAAGCCAGTAATTTCAAATAAGAATCAATACCCGGCTTCAGATGCTTAAACGGCGAGGAAAAGTCATAATCAGGAAACAACTCAAAGAACATACCTGAGGTACCACGTTCTCAATATCAACATCCTCACAAACAATACACGAATCATTCCCCCCCAGTTCCAACGTAACACGTTTTAAAGTCTTAGCACAACTCTCCATTACCTTCTTCCCCGTTTCAATACTCCCAGTGAACGCAATCTTATCAATACCAGGATGAAGCGTACACAAAGGACCGAACTCATGACCACCGCTCAGCGCTTGCACTACTCCTGGAGGCAGAAATTTATTCGCCAATTCGACGATCTTAAGTGCGCAATATGGCGTATCAGGACTAGGTTTGATAATAATCGCATTTCCAGCCCATACCGCCGGTATCAATTTTCCCATCGCGAGCAAGATTGGATAATTCCAAGGTACCATTCCACACCCTACTCCAATGGGAACATATCTCACGCTCGCAATCATAGTATCAGTTTCGGCAACCACTTCCTCCGTAAGCAAAAGTTCAGTAGTTTCTCGAATCATGGCTAAACCCCTAGCAAATTCATCATGGGCGAGAAATTTCGCTTTTCCCTGTTCGGATACGAGTAAATCGACGAATTCGGATTCGTATGTTGCAAAGGAATCGGCGAATGCTAGGAGGATATTGCGACGTTCGGTGGTAGTGGTACGAGACCAGGATTTTTGAGCTTTCTTCGCGGCGTCCACTGCTTCGTCTAGTTCTTTTTGGGTGGAGAGCGGAACGGGGGGGTTTGCTTCGCCGGTGGCAGGGTTGATGCTGTGTCGAGTTTGTGTTGTGTTGCATAGTTTTCCGTTGATTGTGTTTTGAAAGGTCTAGGAGGTTGTTCAGAAGGAATATCTTGTAATAAACGTGATGACCATGATATAAACCTCAATCTTACCACAAAATCCATTCTGTTCTCCGTCTCTTGTGATGCCATTTTGAACACAATAATAACCTCCCGAAATTCCTGAAAGGTAATTCAATTGGGGCTCAAAGAGTAAGTTCAATGTGAATATAAACAAAATCGGTAAGATATCTTCTTTATTCTACTCGGCCGGGAAAGATCACGATATATATGCGGTATAATACAACGAGTGTAAGCTACACCTCATTTCCCGTTACCCCTCAATTGATACATTTGGTTTCGTTGTATCACCATAAGCTTATCTTATCTTTGTCTCAATATTCGTTCGTGTCTTATGTTGATGGAGCACAGCTGGCGCAGCAAAAAGCATTGTGCCGTGAATCAAATCCTCGAGCGTCCTTCGTCGTCCGTAACCTTTTGAGCAGTCAATGTTAGCAACAAAATGACCGACTTTGAAGATGTAAAAATTCCATCTTATTTTATATCAATACTGGGGTACTCATCTTTCCTCAATATTCAGAATATAGACAGAAGCTGTATCCATCCGAGGATGGAATGTCATAGCCCACCCGTTCAGGATTTGACAACTCCACAAACTTACTGAGAAGGATGTAATGTAATTGGTTATGTTGCACCACCCCGCATCACCTTGTACTCGGGCCAAAATAATGTGAATTATAATTATCTCACAGCTGAACACAAGTAAGACGATTACAACACAATAACACAGCAACACATGAAAAATACAAAGAAGCCACATGAACTTGTGCCTGTCTCTATATCTGGCAATGAGGAAATAATGTACGTTTATACGGACCACCTACATATGCGAGGTTTAGATTAAGGTTACGCCGACACAGTGGTGGAATTGTGATTTTGTTCAACATGATATGTTCACCATCTCGACTTCAGACTTGTGGTAGGATTAACACCCATGATAACCTAACAAGAATGTGGATATTTTTGGTAAGACCTTGCTCCGTACAACAGCCAATCCTCATATACCAAGCTGAAAATGATTGATTTTATAAATTCATTCAGACAGATAGATTAAGATATATCCTATAAACCGCATAAACACCAGTCGATCATGAAGTGAGCGAAGTCTTCACCGACCCACCAAGGTATCTATCCACTCCATACTCATCATCATTATAATAATACAATGAACCCCAAGATTCACAAGACTCATATTGCAAGCCCAAACCATAAATTTTTAACCCCTAATTAAATAACCTCTAATTATCCCTTTCCCCCACCCACTCTACTCATCCGCACACTGCTAATCTTAGTATTAATAGTTTTCGTAATCCCCATACCCCAGGACGGATCTTCCTCACTACTCAGACTCCTCGCATCAGTCGTATCTCTAACTCTTCCTTTGCCCCCGCTCCATTTAGCCGCATGCTTAGAAATGCGCTTACTATGCGTTCTCCCCTTCAAATCCTGCACCCGAGAATCTCTCTCGAGTCCTAGCTCCAAATCAATATCATGCGCTTCCCGCTCATCATACCGCCGAGAACTATCATCCGAAGTATCATCGAAAAGATCATCGTCCGGCTTTTGCTTCCCAGTAACGATTGTAGTAATAACACCCGAATGCAAAGGAATATCATCTCTCAGTTTGAAATCCTCAACATCTTCTCCTGAGCCGGCGCTTCTAGATCCCCCATCGTTGAGGCTCTTTTGCTTGATATACCCGCTACCTTTGGTGTCTCCATAGCCGCCCCAGGCATTACTCGGATTGCTGGGCCCTTTGCTCGAGCTACCGAACATCTTTGTTCGTGCGAAGAAACTGCGAAAGAGAGGACGTAGTGTGGCAATTGAGCAGGCTGTAATGCCGATACCAGTTTCTGCTGTAGACCAGATGGCTATGTCGACGGTAGCGAAGAGGAAATCAGCGATGTTGGAGAGGTCGTGCAGGTACGGGATTCGTATTATGGTTGCGGTCGAGGCACTGTTGTAGTGTTCATGTAAGTTTGTGCTGGTACGGTAGTGTAAAATTGAAAAAGGAGCTGAACAAGACAAAAAAAAGAGGAGCACATACACAGCACCCATAGCTAGAATTATGGCCACACTGATCTTATCTCTCGGCGTCATCTGTAAATTCCATATCACCCAAATTGGAATGAGACTTAGAATCCAGTCCGTAGCGCAGGTTATAGCACTGTATGCATATCCCGCATCGACAGGAACATTGGGATTTATACACTTCCCTGTTCCACCAGTATACTTCGTCCAGAAATAGTTGGAAGGCTGACATTGGAAGATGAAGACCAGGAAATAAAAGATGCCTCCAATTTCGCACACCACGAGAGTACTGAGGATGATGTAACGATGTATTGGCACATTTGAAAGGCGCAGGAGGAAAACTGCAATAGACAACTTAAGGGCCATGTTGGAGACGACGTAGACGGGCTCGCATAGCCACCAATACTGAGGGGAATGTGAGTAAAGGTTTCGAAGAAAGATGCCATTTGATGCTCAGATTGAACAAGCGAGAGAAGGAAGAGCCTGGAGTACCCCCAGATGGACACATTCTGCGTTCGAAGAAACCTCCTTGTTTTTCTCCAAGGTAGGTCCTCCACAGCTGAACTGCTTGATCTTTTGAAAAGAGTAATTTATCATAATAACAGAGATAGAAATACCTTAAGACCAATTGGAACATGTTCAGGCGGTATATCCCAAACATGTTGACCACTTCCATAAGTTACAGCCAGGAGGGCGAATGAAGAATACACCAAGAAAAATGCCTTTTTGAGAGCAAGTTAGCAAGCAAGCACACACAACAGATAGACACTTTCCAGTCATATAAATAGGGAAGATAAAACGAACCCAGGAAATAACAGCAAGTATATCATCCCAACCAAAATTTTTGATAACAAACGCACGACAATATGTACGCAGCCAAACCGAAATTGTAGTCAGGACGATAAAAAATATCACAACTCCTTGTATTTGTGACCCTCTATTTGCGTGTGATTCGGTCTCGGCCCGTACCAATAACTCCAATGACTCCATTTTTCTTTTTCAGTTGACAGTGAGAGTAACCAGCTGTATTGACACTGGCACTGGCAAATGTTATTATACCTCCGAGAATGACCCAAAGCCTCCTCCACAAACACAATACCGAAGAAACGAACGTCCAAACTCGAACCGTGATGTGGGCAAAGGCTAGTTCAATACGAAGTTGAAAGTACGAATGAACGAATGAACGAATGAACGCCTATAAAGAAATAAAAAAAAGCTAAAAAGAGTGTATTTTGTTTGAGGAACCATTCAATCGGAAAAACCCAAGACTACATTTGAAGAAATCATGAACCCTTCCACACAAGGAACCAGGTATGTAAAAGAGGTTCGGGGATAAATCTAGATCTCGGCCACTTTGCCCCAGAGTGGATATATGAGAGTAGATCTGGATATTGTGCATGGATAGACGGGAAAGGAAAAAGGCGTGGTAACAGCGTTGAAAGTTTACCAGTTATGTTTCGGTCATGTCCCAAAGGGGAAGACATACCGTTCTTAGATTCCCATCTACATCCGCCTTGGTAAAAATTAACTGGAGACCTGGCATTGAAGATGGGAATTGATAATTCTGATACGCAGATCTCAAGCGATTTGCAAATGATAATGTGCTGCTCGTCAGGGTCGTTCAACCTATCAATAGGTCAATTAAGTACCGAGATCACCGGCCCTGACATGGTGCTCTGTACGTTCCCTCCAATGATGGTCGCCTCAACTGGATTGGGTCAGGGCTTTATTGGGAACATGATATAACAAATTTTTGTTTGAAATATCACGAATTTGTTTAGTAAGCGCATTAAGTTTGCCCATCCGAAGCAAAAGCTAGATTATGTCGATAATTTTTCATAATCGTCGAAGGCTCGAACGAAGATAAAGGCTTGAACTCATTCCAATATGCTTGATTGCTATGCGCGGTATTATCTCTTCGTTTGATAGCCTGGTGAATGTGCCAGGTGATGCATACTCAGAATGTAGCGCGTCGAAGCTAAATTATTCCGTCGCCAGAAGGACTAAACATCGAATGGAATTTGGTCTTCATTGTGTCCTTTCTTGCGGTGAGGCGTGAACGTTGACGATTGTTGACGATCGTTCACGTACACGATACGCTACCTACAGTCCATCCCTCTTCCTCGAAGTCCGACCGTTGTTCGAATGGTACATCGACGGCACAGGAGAGACGGGAGGCGGGAGACGGGGAGACCAGCTGAGTGACAGCTGCCACGACGCCACGACACCACCATGTACCACTACCATTATACGGAGTATAGATCAGATACTGAGTCGTTCCAGCCTACAGATTTGACGATACACGACTCGAAATTCGAATACCACACTCCGTACGTGCAGCATGTTCAATGTTCAGCCCCTAAGAGAAGAGCTAACCTCACTTCGGACGAAATAAAAATTGGTAATTGGTGTGGATGATGCTTACAAATGTAATCAGATTTGATTTCGCGGCTTCGCCCCTTGCGGGTCGGCCTGTTATCCATTATCCGAATCTTATTACCGATCTAACCGTATCCTCCGTGCTCTAGCGAGATTTGGTACGTTTCAATTAGGTGTATTGTATCACCATTACCATTTAACTTGTGCCGAGATACTTAGATAATTACTGACAACAACCAACAAACATTTCTCTCAGATCCTCAATCAGCCAGGACTCTCAAGTAGATCTTTGAGATCTTTTCGAATCTGGAGTTTCTTCTCTTTAAATTACAATGTACGACTGAATCGTGAGGCAAAATGCCAACCTGGTAGATCAGCAATCGTAGCTGGAGAAAATCTGGAGACAGAGTTTTCGCTTGCCTCTATACCTAGAAAATTTCGTATTAAACAACAAGGGTTGATAAAACCGTCAATCGATCTAAGCTCTCGAGACTCATGCGGGCCTGCACGGAACCAAAGAATGAGTATTTTCCGCTTTTCTTTTCGTTGAACAAGGAAGCCATCTATACCTACCGGATCATGAATGATCATCCGTCTACGCACACAGACCGAGGTATAGAGAAATAATATTTGTATGTACCTTCCGAATCGGTGGAAAGATTTAATGTATGATGCTCATACTACTCTACGTATTGTTGTAAAGCTTTATTAGGATAGTTTCATATTTTTAAAGAGGGGCTTCAGGAATAAAGCATAGTTCCTGCAAATGTGTGTCACTTAATGCTCAGTGTGTCCACATCAACACCCTTACGCCCGCATTTGGGAGGCCCCTCTTGCTTTTGGATCTTGATATAGCTCATGTAATATTCAAACCTCTAAAACCTCGCAGGTGATAATGAAACGTGACAAAGTTGCCAGTAGTTCTCCTGATGCATATAGAGTCTTTTTTGTACTTCATTACGCATCCTAGGTAATCCGACTCCCTCTGAACCTACCTTAGTTAACTAACTTACAATTTTATTACACCATAGAGCTTCTAGAAAATCATCACAAATTTTTCCAAGCATTATTTTGCACTAGAGCTTGCCTGAAAATAGCAAGCGCGGACGAAATGTCTCAAAACGGCTCGGAGCCTCCCTTCTAAGGAATAACAACTAGTGGACCCATTGAAATGTTGGCATAAAACCACATCAAACGGAGATTAAAAGCATATTGGTCCACCCCTTGTAAATACAAGCATTAAGTTCCCGACCTCATGGTACCAGCTCTTCAATATCAAGCGTGGTTTCAATATTTTTTGGAGACAGGAAAAGACTACCTCGCCTAGCTCGCCCAAATATTATCGAAGAGGCAACGGATTGCGAAGCTGACTGCAAATCTTATAAAACAACCGATTCTAAGCTGTTTTTGGGTTCGCATACTCAGAATTCGAGGCCTGCCATTGGATCTGGATATAGATTGTGGGACTTCGTCCAATGGATGTTGTTATTTTGATATGGATGGGTTAATGAGGAGCAAGATTTTGTCTCATTCAAAGGGTTACACAAAACTCGGGTCGGCTCGACACACACATTCGCGAGTAGCATAATTATCATAAGTATGAAAATTTAATACTCAGTTATGATTAGTTAGCAAACTAATTAAGGAATTCCTTATACGAGCGGATTTATTCCGATGAGTTCTTCTATCAAGATGCTTGATGCTTGGAGAATTAGATTAAATTTCAATAAAGAATCACAATCGCCTCGTCCCCTTGGGTTTTGGATCGTCAACGGATCTCCATAGTAGAGGTCAATACTCGAACTAGAAATCAACGTTGCTGCATCCAATACTGGCACTAACGCGCGACCCGTGTTCCCGGTACGGAGTATTGAAGAACATTTCATCTGCAAGCGTAGAATTGGAAGTTGAGTTCCTGAGAGTTGAAAGCAAGCAGTGCTGCTCCCATATCAGATCTACATATTAGCACAGCGGAAAGGGATACAGAACAATACGATCCCCCACTCTTTTCTCAGAAAGACTCTCTTGATGGTTGTGATGACATAATTTTAGCATCATATTCATCATATTTCGCTTTACCAGATCGTCTGGAAAGATTATCGTGTTTGGTTAAAGAGAAAACAACACTATTTTCCATAGATGAGAAGTCGTCGATCATATGAAAGATGACGCTTCCGCTTATATGTTTCCATTCACATTAATTTCATACACCCTCCTCAAATAGTAGTCCTAACACTGTCAAACCATCTACCCTAACCTCTCCTGGACTAAAGAAGATGTGGGAGCATATCACTATTAAAACAGCACACAATGAAATTCAATGACGCAGCACATTTGCCGAATGGACGAGGACAAAACTAGTCAATGTTATCCCCATCTTTCAATATCTTCGCATTGTGGACCTCATCCGCCTTTTATAGCAACTAACCTCAAACATCTATGCACCCGAATATTTCAATAGTGTTCGTCACCTATTGGTTGAATATCAGAAAACTGAAATTTCCCGGAAACTCCCATCCTCGACTCGCTTTCTTTGCACTTCCTACTCGTCTCTTGAACATTTTCAAATCATATTACTCTTTTAAAAAAAAAGTGAAGTTTTGCAGCACCGTCTAGTTTCAGGTTGTAATCATTCTTTTTTCCTTTTTCTCCTTCTCCTTCTCAACTCCCTGCTTTGAATCAAAAGAAAGTGGGAAAAAAGAGCTCAGGAATGCGACATCAACAGATCCAGAGACCAGATGGTTAAAAAGCAAGTGTGGTCACTACGTCTACTTTCTACACTTTCTACATCTTGAAAAGGGCAGTAAAAAGAGGGCATATATGTTTACCATCTACAATTAAATTCTCCCCGAATACTACATTGAAACAAGCGTCATTCTCGCCATCAAATTTTCTTGAACGGATACTAAATAATCCATAATCTGAAATTTTTATTAAGGGTAATATAGATTAATTATAGATCTCTTACAATTATGAATTTAATCCCTCTTCTCTCAGCTGCCCTCCCCCTAGAAATCAAAATATTCAGGATATCAACTCCTAAACCTACACATATCTCTATCTCTAAAATTATTAAATATCCCCATTGTCCACCCCAAGACAAACAATTCAAAACCTAAAGACATATCAAAACAATCCCCCCTCTCGTTAACCGAACAGCGCGAAAACTCCACGGTGAATAATCGCAGCTAATTAACCTCACATTTACAAACAAACTAACTCTCAAAATACCAATCTATAAATATAAGATCTCAAGTTCATATACATAAACTAACAGTACAGATATCTCATGGATAACCTGCAGACTTCAGCATGATGTATATATATGTGTATAACAGTAGCATTGATTTCGTACAGACTTATTATTCTCACTCCCCATACCTCATTCTACTCAAATTCAAATTCAAATTGACAATTACCGAATACACTACTCCTTTTCATATCTCGTCCAAGTCTTGTAATATTCATAATTCAGATTCAAGAGTCAACCTCTCAATTCCTTATAAACTGAACCCTTTATTTTATAATAATGATTTTTAATAAGTTACCGAGTTCTATTATCATTTATTTTATTATTATGAATCTATAATTAAGGTTAATTAAATCATTTAACATAATAGATGTTTGTTATAATTCAAGAATTTTATAACCCTCTCTATCTTATTAATTTATCTCTTTCCAGATTCAAGAATTTCTAATCTAAGATCTCAAAGTGTCACGATCACCTCAGAATGACTCTGGCAGGTTCTGTATAGTTACTAGTAATAACCTTGTTATTGATTAATCTTTAATATATCTTTGTATCAGTAATATAATGTTCAACTATTAATATAGAAAATTCTGTAAAAAAATCCTCTAATATACAAATTTTGGGCTTTTTGTGATTCGAAATCGATTAAATAGATAATCTATAAAGAAAAAGATTTATTTAATTTTGGAAGAATAATGAAAAGTCTTGGTTTTAAATATAGCCTAATTGATTCTTTGCCTTGTGATTCTAATACAAAGTAAAAGTAAAATATAATATTATTAATATTATAAACCAAATCAAGAAATTCATTTCAAGAATATTTATTAATACTGATTTAGTTTTTAAAAAATCAAGAATTCTATATCTGTTTAGAAAATATATTTAAAAAAAATATTATATCTATCTCTATATAAAATTCTTAATAATATTAAAACTTGACTTCTAAAAGAAATCTCACAAGGCTGTTATTGAAGTTTGATATATACATATAGATGATTAGATAGATTATATATTTTCTTTCTGATTTATATAATCCTATATCTATAAGACTAATCTATGATTAATCTGTATCCATTTATTGTCTTTGCTACTCAACAACATCACTGTTGCATATAAACAGACACCGATACATCAAGAAAAGGCCTCCTCATTCTCGATCTGAAAAATTGTAATATAATTTACATTGGACATATGCATCATCTATCTTCCGCTATCAATTTACAAGTGCATAGTCATAGTCCGGTATGCTGTCCTCGTTCAATCTTTTCTACCCCTTTTCCTTCCTCTCTCCATCTTTCTCCTCTCTCTCTCCAATGCCCTTCTCTCATTTTGACGCGCGACTTCTTCGGCTATCTCTCTTCTCCTCCTCTCCTCATAAGCGTCTGCTCTAGCCTTTGCCGACGTATCATCTTGCTTTGCTCTTCTTTCTTTCGTGTAATCTACTGCCACTTTCTTGGCGCTTTGAAATCTTTCCATAACATTTCCTATGCTACCATCCAATGAATATCTCTTTGTGCTCGTGGCCTCTCCCTGCGTAACTGGAATTTGCTTCATCCTCAAAGTACTTTCTGATGGTGATGTGCTATGATTTGGGAGTGGAGTCATGTTTGCCCATGCTCGGAATTTAGGGCTGCGGAAAAGCGTGGCTTGACCGAAGGATATAGTGGAAGACATGAGGAATGAAAATTGAACAGCGGCAGGCATGAATGATGTGAAAACCATTGAGAGCGCGGGCATACCCCATTGCATCATATACAGCATACCAGGTGTGAGAGTACTAACACCAGTTTCTCCACCTTTCTGTAGTGATCTCAAATTAGCTCCTCAATCCTCGAACGGTTACTTTTTTAAGTAGGCTCAACGGTAGAAACAGAATAGAACGACCCTAACTTACCTTCAAAACAAAATGCAAGATTGCACTTGTGGCTAAAGGTAATAAGTAATAAGGATCCGGGATAGTTAAATTGTAAAACCAAAGGAGCCCTCCATCCAGTAACCCCGGAACAGGTACGTCAGACATCTGTCTCAACAATTTCCACGTTCCGTAACCAATGAAGATTTGAACCATTGGCACAAAGCTCTTCCACATTGAGATTCCCGCCCTTTTGTAAATTCGCTGTAACTCTGCCCTATGCAACATCATTTCGGTCGTATCTCCTCTTGTCCTCGCTTGCATCATCTGCGCCTGGACTGGAGCTGTAAATTCCTTTATGGTAGCCATTCGAGATGCATTTTCCGCAGCATCGAGATAAGGTTTGAATAGTATAACTCTCCAGGCGGCAGCGGCAATACCGATAGATACCCACCAGGGAGTTCCGGCCCAGACATGAATATGCTCCAGCATCCATTCCATGATCGCCGTGGGACCCCATCCATAATCCAGACCAAGGGAATGTAGGTATCCAATGTGTTCGGGCGCGGAGAGAATATCAGGATTGATGTCGGCGTTAACATCGAGCGGGGTAGGTTTAAATTCGGTGGTGGAGGTTTCAATTGAGGGGACTGAGGGATTCACGGGAGATATGGCGGAGGGTGCAGTTGATGCGAAACGTATGGAGGTGGCATTCCGTATTAAGATATTGGCTTTTGAGGGGGCAGGCCGAGTAATTGACTGCGAAAATAAAGTTCCCTTGCCATTATTCGAGAGAAGTGAATTGGTTTTAATGCCTCGATGTACATTCGAGAACTTGTATAGATCAGTAAAGCTTCAGTTGTCGTTGGCTGCATGAGGAAGAGATTAAATACCTGTCTAATTCCAAATGATTCAATCCGCCGTCTACCCAAGGCCGCCGATTGATGAGTACACCTCAGCCCTCTACTGGGTATCATTTTTGTTTTTTTTTTGCGTGGATGGCAGTGGATATTATTCTTCCCCTCAACACATCCGACGCTTTGATATCGCAAAAATTATTTTGGTGGTGTTGATGATCGTGTTGCATAAAATTAGCATAACTTTATGCAAATTATGAATCGAATCCTCTCCATGTATCTAGTGACTGACTGCAGTAGTAAGTTCAGACTACAACCACAACCACAACCACAACCTCACGTGGATTCATTTGTTAAAAATATACTAGAGATGCGAAGATTTGCATTTGATAAGTGGTCTTTCTAATAATTTCATAATTTGTCGTGTGGTATATTTCACTATTCAGCCTACGAACTACACAGAAATGTGTGCGCAGTTTTACCTAATTCCGCCAGCAAGTTCCCTCCAAACCTACAACCTTCTTCCTATCTGTTGCCAAATAGCCTCAAAATCTCCAGACTTGCTTGAGTTTGTCTGCATGTCCCTGTCTCTGAGAAGCCTTCTATCATTTTCTCGCTCTTCATTCAAGAAAAGAGTTGGCTATAACCCCATCACAGTTATTTCCTATAAGTCTCATATCCCTTCCCTTCATTCCAGGCTCGTCAAGTCATCTAGATTTCCTTCTCTCCTCTTGCGCTCTAGTGGACTTTCTCTGACTTCAATTCCTGGTCCTACAGATCTTCGAGTGGGTGGGAAAACCTAGATAAATAAAGCACTCAGTATAAGCCTCAAAAATGCGAGAAAAGAGAATAGACTCTTCTCTTTGCAGTCAAAATGGTAATTCCATATGGGTCCTTGAGCTACGATAGCCTAAGTAGAATGGTAGATTTTCACCTTTGTGTTACTCCATCCCAACCTGAATGCAGCCTCATGAGCAAATAGCTCTCCGAATCCAAGCATAAGACCATTGACGAAGGGTAATACAAGATTGATCGCAGCACCTCTAAGTAAACCCCAAAACGTAGGAGGAGAGTATAGAATCATCTGCGGAGAATTTGATGAGGATGGAGAAGGAGAAATTTCATCATTGCGAGAATATTGTTCCGAGTCAGAGGGCATTGTTATCCCAGATTCGGCAAGTGGGTTGAGCTGTTCGTCTGAGGACATTTTTAATATAGAGAGTTGCGAGGTCAAGTAGGACGATTAACTTGTGTTTCCGGGAGATTTCCAAAGATATGATATATTCGATAATGCTGAAGAAATCTATCAGTCTAATGTTTCGGTTGACAACTATGATATGAGTGCATGTCGTATTATCGATGCTCAGGTGAATTTGATGCTCACGGAAGAATGATAATCCATCTAAATCACGGAACTTCCTATTGGAGCTACTGCTGATTCGGGATTATGTAATCAGAAGCTCTAAAGTCGAAGCTTCCAGGCAACCTTAAATTTAGCCCCGCCAAAAATCAATCCTCTGACGTTATCTTAAGCTGCCTCGTTGGTTTTATTATTTGTCCATCAAGCTATCAAACTATCAAGCCATCAATCTTTCAAAAACATTTACCTTTACAAGACATCTTCAAATCATCCTAAGATTCATTGAAGCAGCTTCTTCTAATATAAGCAACAATAATTTTCTACAGCAGTCATGTCGGACAACGATAATCATGACGAATTGATCTCCCAATTCTGCGAAGTTACCAATGTCTCCCCATCGGAAGTAAGTTCATATATTGTGCAGGAAGCACCAATATCGTTATATATGCTCCTAAATAATTAAATACTCAGCATTAGTCGCTGATTCATCTTCAACCGTTAATTATAGGCCCAACAATTTCTCGCTGCAAACCAATGGGATTATGCAGGAGCCATGGCGGAATATTTTACTTCTCAAGAAGAGGGAAACACGGGAACTTCAGGACCGTCCGGAGATAACATTCAGAGTGGAGCCCAACCATCGCCTTACACTGGACCACGAACACTAGATGGTAGACCTGCTCCAGATAACGGTAAACAGCCCGCAAAGTCAACTGGCGCAACTAGCAGAGCTGGAGGACGTGGAGGCATCGCAACTCTTGGGTCTCTGAATCAAGGTTCTTCTGGTCAGCCTGGCTCAGGCCATGGTGCCCATATGGATGATGACGATGATGATGATGACCAAGACTATGAGCCAGACGAGCAACCGAGGGATTTATTTGCTGGTGGTGAAAAGTCAGGATTGGCTGTTCAAGACCCCTCAAGAAAACCGGATGCGAGAAAGATTGTTGGTGATATTCTTAAGCAAGCTAAGGCGTAAGTTTCCTGTTCTAAATTTCTGAAACTTCAACTCTTACAAGATACAGAAATTCAAGAGGAAATGGAGAACCATCTTCGGCACAGCCACCATCTCGATTCCGTGGCAGCGGTCAAACCCTCGGTGGTGACGATACTCCTTCACAGGTCATCCCTGATCCTCGCTCAGCTTCAACTCCCTCCGAGCCTCCAATCACAAGAGTCTTACACCTTTGGGAGGATGGATTTAGTGTGGAAGATGGCCCACTTCGTCGATTTGACGACCCCGCGAATGCGCAAGACCTTCAGGCTATACAACGTGGTCGCGCTCCTCTTCACTTGATGAATGTTAGACAAAATCAACACGTTGATGTTCAATTGCACAAACATGATGAACCATACAAAGCTCCACCTAAGGTTTACAAGCCTTTTGGTGGATCAGGGCAGAGACTCGGTAGTCCTACACCAGGCGGTTCATCGAGTGCCACAACTACGCAGACTCCATCAAGGGTATCCGCGCCAGCAACCGCTTCAAGCGAAACCCCAGAAGTTCAAATCGATCCATCGCAACCAACACTCACCCTAAGAATTCAATTAGCGAACGGCACTCGTCTCCCAGCTCGATTCAACACCACGCACACAGTAGGTGATGTGTATGAGTTCATTCAAAGGGCTTCTGGCAGTAGTGAACGACCTTGGGTGCTAGCAACAACTTTCCCAAACAAAGAGCATACTGACAAGAGCCAGATCTTGGGTGAAATGCCAGAATTCAAGAGAGGTGGCACAACCGTACAGAAATGGGCTTAGAAGCGTTGTAGAGGGACTAGATAGGACTGTAATAGATATTTGCCCAAAAAATTGAATCAATCATGAAAAGGCTTCAATGGCGTTTTAAGGAACTATGGGATAGTACATACATGGTATTTCGATGCATAGATAGCTGGTCTGATACTTCGCAATTACAGACATTATTGAGTTAGCCGATGAAGAGAACTCGATATGAATATCATTAACATGAAGCAATTCCTCGTAATTGACCTCGCCACTGCAAGCTTATACTTGTTGTTTCCATTTCCATCGTAGTCCGAAAGCATACTTCACTTCATAGTCTCCCTTGCCTTCACAACAGAAAGCCATCCTATTTATTGTAACAACAAGTCCTTGAGTTCATTTCCAAGAAATAAATATTAGCTAGCAGTGACTTGGATATAGATAGGATTCCAATAACTGGGATTTGTTAATAATTATTTAGTAAATTTACTTTGAAATAATTCCATGAAGCGGCTTCTTGTGAAATTATCCAGAATTTTTTCTATTTGTTTGTTAATTACAGGCAGATATTTTTGATAAAGATCATTGGGGGAATTGGGTGGTATTGAGAATAGTTGCTTTGAGTTTAGGATTGTATTATTGAGTAGGTATGTAATATTCTACTTGTTTCTGGAGAGTATAATTAAGATGTTGATTTTGCTAGGGTGGATGGGAGAGTGGATAAACGTACTTGGAAAATGTCTCATCAAGGATGCTTTAATTATATTTCCTACATACATGGGTTGTAGTCTAGATTTGAAGATTTGGGAATCTTTTGGAGCTAGGGGTGATGTTTACTGTTGCAACTGGTTGAAGCGAGAGTCTTGAAGATGTATAGTACTTGCAAACTGCTAATCTTATGACTCATTTCATAAATCATATTTAAATTCATTAGAAAAGTATTTTTTATTTATGATTTTAAGATTATGGAATCAAATTTTATATAAATATTTTTAAATTATTTAATTTAATTATTTTCAAATGAATTTTAATAAAGTTTATTTTAATATAAAATCTGAATTAAAATCAAATCGATTTAAACTTTTCATTTTCTATTGATATTTACTGATAAAATGAATAAAAATCAAGATCTTTTCAAAATTGTAAATTTTAATAATTATAAAGATAATAAACTGCTTGTTTAGATGATGAATTCTGAAAATGGCTGATAATTAGAAGTTAATACAGACTGTATCGTTGTATGAAACTTCCAAAAACTTGAAGTATTCATTTGCTCATTAAAGGAAATAAATTGTTAATCTTACTAATTATATACTGCTATTCTCCGAATTTACTCCTGCCAGTTTGCTTTGGAAAGTCGAAAAATTAGAGAGTCAATCTGAGGAGTTGAATTTAGAGGAATTACATTTACTTTAGTATGGTGGCTGATTTTCTAGATATAATAAAATTAAACCCATGTTTGGTGAAGTTTCGGTCAGTTCTATTCTTTGAGATCGGTATTTTGCCGGACTGAGAATAATATCAAGATTACTTTTTTGAATGGCATAATTACCTGTAGTTTTTCACTACGTGGCAAATGAAAGTTTATTTTAAGAATACAATAAGGCTTTTGAGGAATTGATTTGGACTAGAAATACAGCCAGCGTACTATAAGAATTGTAAGGTGATTCAAGGATGATAATTCACCTTGCCAATACTTCGGTGTACGATCCAAAGATGTTGTCATGATTTGTATCCCGTCAGGCGATTAATTCACAGGCGGTTTTTGTGGTTTCCAATTGAGAAGATCAGATGATATTTCTTCTTTCCCTAAGTTCTGGACTAAGCTTTCTGTGGTTAAGAGTTGGAGAGTTGGAAAGAGGTAGATGTTATGCGGATATCGATTTTCACTAAATAATATTTGATTAGAATCATACGTGTACGTGTCGAGTAGAAAAGTGTTCTACTGGCTATTTTCGTCTCTTCAAACCTATTTTTCCTTCTTTTCCTGTTTGTTTTCTTCCTGGTCAGCTCAGTAGTTAGTTCGTCGCGGGCTAAGCGACCTACTAGTTTAGCGAACAACATAATTAAAGGGGAGCGGATGTATGAATTGAATGAATTAAATGCTGATAAGGATCTTGTAATAGAAAGCGCAGTAAATTTACCCCTCAAAAATTGCTTATATCCTCATAAATATATCAAGCTCTCTTTCACGAAATAAGTTCCGAAGTGAAAATATAGCTCAATTACGCATCTCCTAGATATCGACGACTACTGTAGGCGGAATTTGGCTATAAAAATGTCATGATGAAGATACAAAGAGAAGGGAGTGTAAAATGAATGATAATTTCTAGAGTCTGCGTCCGTTCTTGTCTTACTTGCTACTGCTGTGCTGAACATATATCGATATGGCTATCGACATACTATTTTAAGAACAGCAACAAAGGAAAATTTCGATTTTTTTTCTTCCCCTATAATTCACAGCTATAAAAATATCACCACAGAAGACTTTAATCAAAATTTCTTCACAGAGACGGGGGTTTATCATAGGAGTTTGATATTCCTGTGTTTATCCTTAGCGATGTTTTGGAACATCGAAAGACTTCGATGCAGAATTGTCGCACGATCCCGAAGAGACCGGAAATAACTCACCACTCGGGGAAGCCGCAGGTCATCTTCCTCAGGACCTTTGCCTGGATATAGAGATACATATGACCGGTATAGGCTTGTGGTTTAGAGAGAAAACACAGGGGAGAAGCAATATCAACTTGAGAGCGAGGAGTTTGGCATGGCATCGATTGTCACTTATAGGGCTTCGAAGTTCGGCCAGGTCCCCAAGCAGTCAGATAATTTTATTTCTGCAAGATTTCTAGTATTTGATACCGGGTCTAGAAGGCAAAATAGATGATTACAATATTTGAGTAACCTGAGAAAATGATACTGGAAGTTCCGAATAGCTCCTTGACACGGTTAAAGCTCATTAGTTAGCCTGGGCTTTTGATACAGTCCGTGCCAACTCCTATCAGTGTTACGAGGGTTGCCGTCTAGATCACGTGGAAGTGCTCTAGGCTCTCGAAGTGGTTTATAACTAGGCGTCAAGCAGGGACTTTAAGTAATGACAATAATGGTATGCAATTCGTAACTAATAGTAGAGTATACTAAATGATTGATCTTGAGCACGAAGCTCTACACAAAGGAAACCCATCTTGATTATATAGACCTTCATGCTAATCGTCCCTTTGGTTCCTTCGGTCCCTTCGGTTAAGAGACCGAAGGGATGGAAGGGACCACGTGACTTCGTAAGTGGTCACATGATACGAGGCCTGAAGCCGTCGTAACATTGTATTAATTTATTATAAATTAAAGATTTTGTTAAAGTGAATGGTTCCTGCGTAGCACGTGCACAGGGCACTAGTCCTATTAGGACTAGATTGAGAAGCTCTCTGTAGGAGAGCTTCGCACTTCCGTAGAACTTAAAAGAGTGATTAACATACTAGACCAATATTACCTCAGTTCTGCCCTATCAGCTTCCCACTATTCCCTGTGTAAGGTCATTCCTTTTAACAGATTTAATATATTATATTTTAGTTTATTAAAATTTGTTAAATTATAGTTATTATATAAAATCTATTTTTTTTTTTAAATATTTTTTTTTAATTTCTAATTATTTTGTTATTTGAATGTGAATTTGAAAGTGACTAATTGTAACGATGCTGTACTGGAGGCAGCGGCTGCCTGAGGTTTCGTCGGTTGGTAGTTATGGGTTAAGGCTCTATCACTGGTATTCACTTGGAAGTGAAGTCGTTACTAGATCAAGTAGAATGTAGGTAAACTAATTGATAATTAAGTTGAGCACGAAGCTCTTAAACTATGAAACTATTCTAACTATATACTAATCCGTAGAGGGAGCCTCTAGGAGCTTCCTGGCTCCTCAAGGCTCCTGGAGCTTTAGGAGCTCTGAAGGCTCCCAGGGCTCCATCACGTGATCCAACTATTTGCCTCAGGACACTAATCCTGGGACGATTCGTCTCCTGGGACAATATAGCTCCTAGGATAATTATTATCCTGGGGCACATTTTATCCTAGGACACTTGTCCTAGGATTCCTTATCGATAAGGACCCCCGTACTTGTTTTTATTGTATACTATGGTCGTGGTTTGTGACACTATCCCCTTCTTGATTAAGCGTCGTCCTCGATCGCTTATAAGATTGCTTGTCATTCCCCACCCGATAATCATAATCCGTCCAGGTCTTAATTGTTTTCTTCTCCTCACTATGAGCAATCCTGATTCTTCTGCTATCCTATCTCGAAGAAAGAAAAAGGAGCGAATTCGTTTAGCCACTATTATTGATTCCATTGGTGTTGAAATGATTCCTTGTTCCCATTGTCGACAAGAAAATCGTCGTTGCGTTAAAGATCTTTCCGATAAGCATCACACGCGTTGTTCGGAATGTGTTCGGAATTCCGTTTCTTGTGATGCGCAGTTTCGTTTGGAAGATGATTGGGATCGTGAGGTTCCTAGGGAACATGATTGGGAGAGTCTCGATCGGCAGGTTGATAAGCTAGATGCTGAAATCGCTGAGTCCTCTGCTAAGACCGCTCGTCTTGTTAAACAGAAGTCCCAGCTCAAAAAACGTCGTGATGAAATGTTACGTCGTGGGCTCAAATATCTTGATGAGCTTGATGCTCTTGAAGAGAAAGAAAGAAAGAAAAAAGAAAAAGAAGCCTCCACAACCATCCCTCCGGTTTCTGGTCAATTTGGTCAATTATCGCCTGGTCAATTTGGTCAATTAGAGCAAACCGGTCCGACCGATCCCCCTACGACTGGTTTCGACCCTTTCGACCCTTCTTTGATGAATTCCCCTTCTTTACAGGTTGCAATGAATTCTCCTTCTTTCTGGGTAAATCCGGATTCTGTCGGCGAAACTCCTCAAACTTCTCAAGGTGCTTGAGGTCCTTTTCCAGTTCCCACGTGTTCTCGGAGTCCGGGTAATCTTCCCATTTCACCAAATATTTGACCTTGCCTCTAATGTATTTGCAATCTAGTATATTCTCCACCTCGTACTCGGCGTTTTGGTCTGTGGATATGATTTCTGTTTCAGGGGCTTTAGGTGCCCCTGGTGGTGCTAGTTCGAGCAAGGAAATGTGGAATACTGGATGGATGTTCATATTCTTTGGTAGTGCCAATTTATAATTCAAGGGTCCTTTAACTTTCTTGATTTTGAATGGTCCTAGTTTTTTATGGTCCAGTTTCGCACTTGGTCTCTTAGTTTCGATGTTCTTTCGAAGCAAATAGACTTTATCCCCCTCTTTTAGCGTTGGCTCCTGACTACGCTTTTTGTTGTAGTAATGAGCGTTCCTCTCAGCAACGAACTTAAGTTCGGCTGCGAGTTCCTTGTGAACTTCCTTGAGTTTTTCTGTTTGTACCATGGCGGATTGGTTCTCTATTTCTGGAATGCCTGGTTCCCGATACGCGACTAGTTCGTATCCAAAGTTGGCGTAGTTCGGGGAGACTTGTGTTGTTTCTGAAGCGGAGCTGTTGTATGCGAACTGTGCTAAGGGTAGTAGTCCTACCCAATTGTTCTGTTGGTAGTTCACATAGCAGCGAAGGTAAGCTTCAACAACCTGATTTACTCTTTCATTCCCTCCATTCGTTTGTGGGTGGAATGCTGTAGACATTTTCCTTTTTACGCCTAGTAGTGCTACTAGGGCGGTCCAGAATTTTGATGTGAAGAGTTTATCCCTATCCGAGAGTATCTCCTCTGGTAATCCATGTACTGCAATGACCTCTTTAAGAAATATAGCTGCTAGGGTTTCTGCAGTTAAAGTGGTTTTGCATGGTACTAATATCATGTATTTGGTTAATCGGTCCATGATAACTAGGAGGTAGTCGTATTCTACTCCTGTCGTTGGATCTTTGGATTTAGGTAATGGTCCTATAAAATCCCATGATATTGACTTCCATGGTGATGGTGGTATTTCGGTTGTGTGCATCTGTCCGTAGGGGGCATGGCGGGAAGCCTTGTTCCTGATACAGGTATCACACTCTGTGGCCACTTTATTGACCATGGTTCGGAGTCCCGGACTCCAATATTGTCTCTTAATTCTTAAGTACGTCCTTCGTACTCCTTGATGTCCATGAGCTGGCAACGCATGCTGCTCTTTGATGAATTCGGGAGCAATGCTACTTGGTAGCCATATTTTCCCTACTACTCGTACCAATCCGTCAACGGTTACTGGCGGCTCGGGCCATTTGACACCTTCCTTGTTCTGTTGTGCCTCTATGAGTTTGTTCTTCCAGACTTCCGTTGGTTTATTTTCTAAAACGGCGATTTCCGTTAGATTTGGAACGAGATCCCCATTTGGCAATGTTTTTAGGATTGCAGTTTCTTGGTAGGTCTTGTCATCCTCGTACCCCGGTGGCCTGCTAAGTGCGTCTGCTCTTGCATTATCCTTGCCTTTGACATGCTTGATTATCAAATCGAAGCTGGCTAATTCCTCAGCCCATCGAGCTAATCTGCGATTATCCAGGACCTTAGTGGTAGTGAAGGTTCGTAGGTTCATGTGATCAGTATGGATGATTACTGGGAATTTAGCCCCTTGGAGGTAGATCCTCCAATGTTTTAGTGACTTGACTATAGCCATGAGTTCTTTCTCATAAATATTGTAATTCTGTTCTGTTTTATCCATCTTACTGGAATAATAAGCGACTGGGTGCAGTTTCCCGTTGTCGTCTCTCTGGAGATGGACTCCTGCTACACAGGTATCGGAAGCGTCCGTCTCGATGATGCTCTCCCGATCGTCATGATAGTTGTACAGTATGGGTTCCCTGGTGAATCTATCCTTAATTTCCTGAAAGGCTTGCTCCGCCTTCTCATTCCAGGCGAATCCCACACCTTTCTTTGTCATCTCCGTAAGTGGTTCTACCATTTTGGAAAAGTCCTTGATGAACACTCGACAAAAGTTGGCGAACCCTAGTATGGTTTGCACATCTTTGACGTTTCTAGGTCGTTCCCAATTCTTTACTTTCTCAGTTTTCTCCGGATCTATGCTCATTTGCCCTGGTTCTATGACATATCCTAGGAAGGTTACTCGTTTGACCCCAAACTCGCACTTCGATAGTTTGAGTCGTGAATCGTCTTTCCTAAAAGCCTCGAGTACCTTAATAACGTGTCCCTCATGATCCTCCACCCTCTGGGAGAAGACTAGGATATCATCCAAGTAGCAGATTACGAATGAACTAAACTCTTTGAGTATTTCGTTGTTCTGTCGTTGGCATGTGGCCGGTGCATTCGTCAGTCCAAATGGCATAACAGTGTACTCCCATAGCCCGGAAGGTAATATGAAGGCGGTCTTCCACTCATGTCCTTCCTTGATTCGTATCAAATTGAAAGCATTTCTCTGATCCAATTTTGTGTAAATCACTGCCTTGCTTAATTTATCCCTTAGCTCCTGAGCTTTGGGTATTGGGTACACATCCCTGATGGTCCCGTCGTTTACTCGGCGGTAGTCTCCGCAAGGTCGACCATTCGGGTCTCCTTTCTTGTATGCTAACAATACGTTGGCTGCACAAGGGGACTTGGATTTCCTAATCCATCCTTTCTTTTCAGCTTTAGCTCGGTACTCTTCCCATATTCTTAGAGTACTGGGGTTATGTGGTCTCAACTTCTCGGCAGGGGGTACGAATCCCTCCTTGAAGTTAATCTCATGATCCCAAGGCTTATGTTCTGGCAGGGCTCTCAAGTCCTGCGGATCTTCGAACAGCTTGGCGAACTTTCTGTACTGCACTGGAATTTCTTTTGCATCGGTCTTGCCGACCAGTGGAGGATCCGTGGCTGCCATAGCACGGTATCCGGCCTCCCCAGAAGTCTGTTCCTTCGGGCCATATAGTCATTCGTTCTTGCATTTGCAACGATCGAATGTAAGAGTATCCTTTACCCAATCAATGTTTGGATTGTGCTTCTTGATCCAAGGGGTTCCTAGGACAACTGCATGTCTGCCCAACGGTACTAAGTCCATTTTGACTTGCTCGGTGTGTCCTCCTGGCATGATCATTTTGATGGCGCTAGTTTGTCTGCGTACCCAACCATCCACTCCGGCCTTCTTCCCTCCCAACAGCGTCAGCTGGTAGGGGTGTTCTTTTGGCTCGGTAGGAATTTCATTTTCTCTAGCAAAGTCGGGATCTATGAATATTCCCATCGCTCCTGAATCGATCAGGGCCTTGACTTCCTGGTTCTCTAGGTTGACCTCTATGATTAACTGCCCAATCCCTATTGTACCATTGAGTTCTAGCGATAAAGGTTCGGTGATTTGTTCTCCGGTGAGGAGGTTTAACCACTCACGTTGATATTCGCTTATACTCAATAATCGGTAGGGTGTAGTAGGTAATAGTTCTACTGGTCCTGTTTGAAAGTCTCGACAGTAATCCTCAACCCATCGGAGTTCGTCGTGGAAATTAATTCTACGCCAGACCCTACGATCTCCATTCTGTAGTAGGATTTCCCATACATCTCCGATCACTAGGTCACAATCGCTGTGTGCCCATCCCTCGTTAGTGTGAGGAGAGCTTAAGTCCGCGACAAATCTTCTAGCGTTCTCCGTGCTCGTATTCTCCTTGAATACTATGCGGTATGGGTCGCTGTAGGTTACAGCGTGCAGGATCAACAGGGTTGGATGGTCATGAGTTCGATGTTTCTCAACAAAATCGGGTTTTTCTTCTCCGTGGTGTCGCCAGGTGCGCCTTCCGTCGAGGTAACTCGTCATGTACCATAATTCATTCACTTGGGGTCTCAGAAGCTCTTCAGTCATTTGAGGGCTGCCCTCAGATTCTACAGTGGATCCTTCCTCCATGGGTTCCTCGACTGATTCGGAGTTTCCTACAGACTCGACTTCCTCGTCGATGTTTTCCGGTGGCTCCACTCTTGTGCTTGGGGTGGCTACGTCTAACTCTTCGAGTTGTTCTTGATATGGTTGAGGTAGCTCTTTTTCCAATAGTCCCATTTCTCGGAAGCTCCCTTCTAGGGCACCCGCTTCTCGGGATCCCTGTCTCTTGTTTCCAAATCCTACTTGTTTCTTGCCTTTCGCAGCGAATGGCTTTTTCTGGGAACAATCCCTGGACATGTGCCCACTTTTACCACAGGTGAAGCATAGATTATTCTCCCTGCGTCTCTTCTTTTCCTCAGCGCTGAGTCCGTTTGGTTTATGGCGGCGCTCGGCTCCGTCCAATTCCATTGGGTCGCCGGCGTCATGGTGTCTGTTCTGGCGCTGATGTTTTGGAAACTTTCTACTTTCCTGAGTTACTCCCTTCTTCTCCATTCGTCGTTCATAGAAACGATTGTCGATTAGGATGGAGGTCTCGATTAGTTCGGAAAGTTTTGGTGGTTTCGGAGCTCTAGCTAGCTCGTCCTTGATGATATCCTTGAGTCCCTCATAGAACTGGGATCTAAGGTAGTCATCATCCCATGTAATACGCCCGGCGTATTGTTGGAACTTGGCAGTGTAGGCTGTAACTGACCCTGTCTGCTTAAGTTGTCGTAATGCTCTCTCAGCCATGTGATCGGGGTCAACTTCCCCGAAAGCCCTGTCGAATCCTTGTCGGAATGACTCGTACGTACTGAAGAGGCGGCGTGTCTCAGATTTCATGTTCTCTTTAAGCTGGCCATCGGTTGTCTTGGTCATTAGGTCATTGAAGAAAGGTTCGATCCAATTGAACGCGGTCCCTCGGAAGAACGAGATCAACCACAAGATTCTTTGCATTTGTGTTAAGAAGAGGTGTCCATTGAAGGCGTAGTAGAGATCAGCTTGTGCGACAAAAGCTCGATGCTTACTACGATCCCCGTGGAACAGGTCAGGGGTGGATACTTGGATTGCTCGCTTCAGCTCCATGGTAGCGGCGGCCTGTCCTGGGGCCCCGACGGAGGAGAAGGAAACTGGTTCAGTGGGTTGCTGGCTGGGATCCATCGTAATTGATATAGCTTAACCGTAACGGTGCTCAAAGTGTAACGATGCTGTACTGGAGGCAGCGGCTGCCTGAGGTTTCGTCGGTTGGTAGTTATGGGTTAAGGCTCTATCACTGGTATTCACTTGGAAGTGAAGTCGTTACTAGATCAAGTAGAATGTAGGTAAACTAATTGATAATTAAGTTGAGCACGAAGCTCTTAAACTATGAAACTATTCTAACTATATACTAATCCGTAGAGGGAGCCTCTAGGAGCTTCCTGGCTCCTCAAGGCTCCTGGAGCTTTAGGAGCTCTGAAGGCTCCCAGGGCTCCATCACGTGATCCAACTATTTGCCTCAGGACACTAATCCTGGGACGATTCGTCTCCTGGGACAATATAGCTCCTAGGATAATTATTATCCTGGGGCACATTTTATCCTAGGACACTTGTCCTAGGATTCCTTATCGATAAGGACCCCCGTACTTGTTTTTATTGTATACTATGGTCGTGGTTTGTGACACTAATAGCAGTTGGCAAGTACTGTAATCTTACAAGCATTACGATCCCATTCATAATCACTACCTAATCACGTGAGCGGTGAGGTTAAGCGCCTGCAATCATGAGCGGCTAACCAAAATCACATGAACCCGAAAGCTAATGATGCGCACATGCAACAGGTGGGTGGACCTTGTGAACTGCATTTTATCGACGGACAGCGATGCATTCATGCAATCGACGATACTGGTGGTGACGTGCACCTTGCTGATCGTCTAGTCTTGGCGCGACATACGAAGACCTTAGTTCGTATAGTATCTTCCTGTTTACAGCAAGTTTAACCTCATTATTCAGAAGACATACCATTGGATATGCCCTCATTCCCAGCAAATCATGAATTGCTGTACAAGTGGGTTTTAAAAGAATGCTTAGTCATCCACTGCACCATCACATTTTGGCCTTCCAAACGAACAAATTAGTCGAAATCAGCAATCCGGCTACTAGTACTAGTTTTGCTAAATCAAGAACGGAATCTCTTGGACAAGAAGCTGATGGTTCATTCGTGTTTTTCTTATCATAAGGCCCATAACCTCACCACTGTGGGGCAGAAATTCTATGCAGTCATACTTAGGTATCCTGTCATTCAGTACATGAAACCCAAAAACCCTGCGAAATCTGGACGGCCCCATTTCTGGTTTTACGTGATTTGGGCCCCACGAGATAGGGAAAACATGATTCCCAGTGATGGAAACCTGCCTAACAAACGAAGTCACAAATCATTTCAGTGGCATTAACCAAATCTGGGAACTGCTCGTAGATGAGGACCAATCATTTCATTTCATGAGCTTGAAACGCACAATTGAGGCTCAATACACCATATCTATTAACCCAAATCCAGGAACTGCTCGTAGATGAGGACCAATCATTTCATTTCATGAGCTTGAAATGCACAATTGAGGCTCAATACACCATGTCTTTTACCGGCCGTAAGCGTGAGGTAGAGCCAATTTTATAGTGCTAACGTTGCTCGACAAATAGCTGTATTTGGGAAATGGTCAGCTGCATATGCTAGCAGATTCAGCTGGCAAAAAGTAATATTCCTGCCAGAAATAAAAGGAACAATAAAGTAAAGCCTTGCCACTCTAGGTCCAACATCTTCAATCGAGTGCTGAAATTGGTCTTTGAGTTTCTTACCAGGACGATCGAAATGAGTAGGCGCAAACCAGTTGGCGGTTCAATCAACTACCAAGCACTCGATAATATTACTTTCAATCCGGAGCCGCTGTCAACACCTGCGACTGTCAACAAGCAAACACCTCTACCTGTATCCTCTGAAAGATCTTTAAGTGATGGTGAGGATGCCTCCTATAATCAAAGGAAATCTGCACAGATTTCCGTGCCTCAATCTGTTCCTTGGGGAATTCATTGGAAGAAACCGTCCTTCATTGGATTCATGTTTTTCTTTGGACTTGCTCTTTCACTAGCTCATCACTTTTATTACATGTCGTTAAGCGGCAAAAGAACCGGCGATGAAACAAAGCAAGCATGGCCCACGCGTATTGGCACCGGGATTGCTTTTCTAGTCACGTCTTGTTTAAAAGCAACCACAACTGCTGCTCTCGGGCAATATATTTGGAGGGTCGTCAAACGCCAACCAATGACGATGAGTACTGCTTTCCCCAAGTCTTTGAAATCTTTAGACTAATATTTGCACAACAGAAAACTTGGACCGGTTGTTCGCATTGTCAACGGACCCCATAGCTTTGTTTAGCATCGAGCTTCTAAAAGGCGCAAAACTTGCTACTCTGTTAGGCGCCATTACCTGGTATGTATTATTAAACTATAATCGAATGCTTTAGCAGGAATATGCTCATGAATAAATAGGCTTTTAGGGCTTGCAAGCGTTGCTCCTGCGGCAACTTTGACAGTTGTTGCGAGGAACATCACAGAAGAAGTGCGTTTGCCAGTTCTTGATTTCTCCAAATCCATTTGGAACAATTCTATAGATGGCGTGTGGGACGCAGTTTTGGTTACAAACACTATCGCTATAAATACAGCCTCGAACATCGATGTTTTGGGATTATCTCGGCAAGTCGCAGGATCGGAATGGTCCTATACTTTGCAGTTTTATGGCCCTTCCATAAAGTGCAACGAACCAAACAGCACACAGCAAGCCGTGTTCGACAGCATTACCAAGTATTATGAACAACAGAACATCTTTACTTACACTGACCAACATGACAATCGGACAAACAAAACGTTTGATGTGAGCTCCAGAAAAATTATTTACGCATCATGGAGCACTTGGTATGCAGCAGGTACACCAAATAACGTAGATAGTCCACTGCCACTGGCGGAGCAAGTCTCTCCCTATCCTCAATTATGGATACAAACTTCAACTGTGGAACTGGTGTGCTCTGCGGTTAACGCATCATTTAACATTGCTGTCTCATATGTGGATGGAGTCCAGCATGTTACCCAGCAAGACATTGAGATAATTGGAGATTATGACCTCTCATATGTAACTGTCAGTAGTATAGAAAGCGGTACTACAACCACAGATGCAAATGGAGGTATAAGTATGAGCGCAACCGGTGCCCTGGAAGAAGCACTGTGGAGTGAATATGTTCCACATATGTACGCCCTTGGAGCTATTCTTGGCGGAAACATTACGTTGCAAGACAGCACTCTTGACAACGAGCAAAATGTCCGACAATATGTCCGATATGGGGCAACAAATGTTCTTGGAACGGGATTGATGGCTTGCGAGGAAATTGCAAATTCCCCATTCAAGAATGAGACTTCATATCTTATTAAAGATCCTTCTTCAACGTTCAGTAACACCTTCACCTCCACTAATCAACCCTGGTTATGCCGAAATCGAACCTTGGCTCGTGGTATTGAGGATCTAGCAAACAACATCACCATCAGTTATCTCAGTTCACCGGACTTGACGAGCGGCAGCGATCCACAAATCATCTTCACCTCCAACACGACCAATTACTATGTATACCACCCGCTCTGGCTTCTTATATCATACGGACTAGCTCTACTGTTTTCTTTCATCGCTGTAGTCATCGGCGTCTTTGCCATGCATTCAAATGGAGTGGTACATTCCAATTCCTTTTCAGCCATCGTCGCTACTACTCGAAACTCGGACTTGGATGAATGTCTCGGAAGGTCATCGCTGGGTGCCGAGCCATTGCAAACAGACGCTGAAGTCCGCAAGTTGAAGTTCGGTCCTATTCTAGATTCGACCAGAACGGGCGATTTGAACGATGTCAGTAGAGATTCCGAAGGTCAACGTGGGCTGGATGAGAAAATTCCTCATGTTGCATTTGGGTTGGAACAGAATGTTGGGCAATTGAGGAAAAGAGAGATGTACATTTGAGAACAAAGGTTTGCTGTTAGCCCGTTTATAGTTCTGATATGATTACGAGCATATACGAAGTCATGTTTTCTTTATTTCTTAACTCATTTTGCAATATCTTGCTGTGTGTCTAATTATATGATAAGATGAGATTCTATAAAGTATTGTTTATATTCGATCTAGAATAATAGAGAAGTCGCAAAAACATTAATATATGTACAACACACAGCATTTAGTTATCGTCAAAATATCACAGTCTTACTCTTTAAGCTTTGAGATATATTATAGGAAATCTTATGAAAGGTTGTTATATCAAGTCGGATTTTATGTATATTTTATTGAGAATGTGAGGATGTGAGGATGCATGTATGGGATAAAATATGAGATGGTCTAGACTCCTTGGGTTTCTGTTTTGGGCTTGCACTATCTAATCTTACGTTTTTTATTCAACGTCTAATAGCCAATCTAATCTAATAAAATTCACCCAGGTAGCCAATAGATCGCCTAGTGAACATCTAATTCGATAAATATATTGAGATTCTTCACCAAACAGCAGCAAATATAAATCTTAATTACCTAATAGACACTTCTTACCTATCGCATCGTCTGCCTAGATAGACTCAAAAAGGAATTAAATGATCTTATAACCCTAAGATTACTCTCAGCTCGGTGACCTCCTCTACAAAGAAACTTCTAAAGATTTTGTAATGGTATATAGTACACCTAAATAGTTAACTAACTCATCACCAGGCGCACTCGAGTAAATACGATATAAAGGAACAGATAGAGTTTGGGTTTAAGATTTCGCAGGAATAGTTAATACGGTGCTTATTCATATGATATCATGTTACGAGATCTACTTTTAGATACGCGGATTTGTGGCGATGTGTTAGATATTATAGTATATAGTCTTGGTGTTGGTGTTCATTGTTCTGGGAAAATTACTGCAACACTAGGTCGGTTGAGAAGCAAAATGGTCAGGGATAGGAATGGGTAGAACTGTTGAAACTAGCGGGATGAATGGATCCTGAGTGATGCTGGGGAATACACTGCTAGAGAAGAAGCGGGAGGAAGGAAGGAAGGAAGGAAGGAAAGAAGAAAAGAGGTGGTATGGTAGCGAGATAGTGCAGTGTTTCTTTTAATTATATATTTGCCAAATAACACTACGGGTTTCTCTGCCTAGTGACCATGCGACGAGAAATGACTAGCGCGGATATAATTAAACACTTTAAAATAATCTCAGAGTTTATAAAATCTAAGTTTGTAATATATTTTGACAGGAAAGAGTAAGCTTGTCCTTGAGAAATTTTGTTCCGATTTAATACACAATGACATCACCAAGAAGGAAAACTTTCTTTGCGTAAAAAGCTGGCCACCCAGTATCACTCACACTCACACTGAATTGGAACGCTCTGGCAAGAAGTTGCACTTTTTAATATTGCAGAAGTAGATAAATACACAGCAATTTACAAGCATGATGGAGTTAATACTATCTCCGCTGAATCCATACTAAGTCCGTCGAGACACCTACTTAATACTCCACGAACGCCATATGTTGATCAAACTCCCAATAGAATAAATCACCTCCTTTTTGAGCATAACCACAAGCGAACATCCTGTAGACAGCTTTGATAAGACACCAATATTCACCATGACAACACCCACACCCTCCACATGGTTAATAACCGGTGCCTCCTCCGGCATCGGTAAATCTCTCGCATTGGAAGCTCTAAACTCCAATTGCAAAGTACTTGGAACGACGCGAGATATCCCCAAAGCCGACTCATCATTTCCTGAATTCGTTGCTAAAGGAGGGATTTGGATAGCTTTAGATCCCGGGAAAAAAGAAGCATTTGAGCAACTTTCGAAATGCGCGAGAGAATACCATGTTGATGTTTTGATCAATAATGCAGGCTATGCTTTTATTGGTGGTGTTGAGGATACTAGGTCTGTTGTTTAAATTTGGGTTGTGCACGTGGTGACTTTTACTGATATGGGTGCAGTGAGAATGAAGTTCGTGAGCAGATGGAAGTTAATTTTTATGGGCCGCTTCGAGCTGTTCGAGCATGTCTTCCATTTATGCGGGAAAGAGGTTCTGGAAATATCGTGCTTATAAGTAGTGGTGCCGGGTATGTTGCTCTTTTGCAATCTGTTTCCTTTTTGTTGCAGATCTAGTTCTTGTGAATGCACTTTGCAGTTCCGCTAATAAGATATATCCCCCCCGGAAAGATTCATAGCCCGCCCAGCACGATCCTCATACTCCGCTAGTAAATTCGCCATCGAAGCAGTCTATGAGTCTCTCTCCCACGAAGTCAAAACCTTCGGTATAAAAGTCCTCATTGTAGAGCCTGGAGCATTCAGAACACCATTCGCAAGCAGGATCATCATATCGGCTCAGTATCAAGATAGTAATGGTTTTAGCGAGGCATACAAAGCTACTGCAGTTGAGCAAATGTTAAAGGGAGCAGTAAACATTATATCCATTCCAGATTTTGCCAAAGGGGATTCTGATAAAGCTGCGTGTGCAATTGTCAAGGCTGTTATAGATGGACATGATTACTTGCGTATGCCGTTGGGTCCAGACTGTGTGACTGCTTTGGAAGACAAAATTGGACAATTGCAGCAAGACTTGGATGCAACTAGAGTAATTGCCATGGGTACGAATTTTGGATGACGGATGGAATAATAATAACTTGGTATTGATGAATGAAGCAAGAAGCGTAGTCGTCAATTTCCTTTCTTTGCGCAGTGACGCCTGACAGCGGAGTATTCAAGTCACTAGACACAGAGATAACTGTCTACTGTCTGCTCTTATCTAATTCACCCCTAAGAATATTTTCTCTTGGAAAATAATCAAATAATTACTTCGAATAACCATCATACAGAGCATAATACAAATCTACCTCAAATTGAACCGCCCGCTAAGAAGAGAAACTAGAAAATCATCTTCACTCAAAGATCTCACTATAAAATACAACAAATACAACTAAGAATATTCCATAATCGAAGTTGTAGCACTACTCTATATAAGTCATCATCAATCATCATCATCGTCATAGCTTGCTGCTTCCAAGTTTTTCATTTCTAAATGCCCAGCTCCAGCTAACATCCCTCACATACCATTCTGCGCCTTAAAACTATCCCAACTCTCATTCAAAGTTGAGAAAACCATTGCTGCAATCATCCTCACTTCTTGTGATGCATCTTGTGGTAACTAGAGATTGTAATGATTAGCTGCTATCCTACTCCTTTAACCATATTTACATAGCTCAACCGACCCAGAAAGAGTGTGAAACTAACCTTATCGGGATGACACTTTCCAATCGCCTTCATGTAGTTGATCTTAACCTTCGAATTAATAACCAACTCATGCAAGCCCACTTTCTTCCAGTCACTGCCCTCCCAAAGCACATTCTCCATACTACTAATCAAGGCTCTGAGATTATCTCGTTTTCCTTCCCTCCATTTGTTGACTCGAGTCTCGACCTTATCCACTAAAGCTAATTTCTCGTCATCTGCCTTTTCAGCAGCTTGATTTGCAGCACGTAAGCGTAAAACAGCATCTGAGTCGGGAGTTGGAGCTAATGATGCTGCAGCTGATGGTGTCGGTCGGGTCTTTTGAACAGGACGAGATGCTGGGCGAGGAGCGAGGGCCTTGTCACAACGCTGACGACCTTGAATAGCCGTAGTTCCGCCAACACCACCTTCGATACATAACTTCCAAACATCGCTTGCATCTTTCCATTTTTCCAGTGCTTCTAATGCTTCGGCCTTACTCGTCAAAGCCTTTCCCCAATATTCTTTCATGGACTTACGGTCATCTGCGGCACCGGTGCTCAAGTCGATAATTTCATCTTGACCGCGAGAAGATCCAATGACCTCAATAGCACGATCGGAATCCGCGATGGCTTCACGTGGGTGGCCGGTCTTAACCGAGCTAATAGATCGTTCTGCGAGTAGGAGAATGGTAATTGGATGATTTTGAGGGAGAGGGGAAAGAGAAGAAGTGTAGGATGTGTGAGCTGCGGAGTAGTCACCACGATCAAAATGTGCTTTGCCTTCTAGGCGATATTGCGTTGAAGACTTCAAAGCGATAGGAGAAATAGCAGGGATTGTACGAGGAGGGGCTTTTGGTCTGGATGGAACTGGTGTCGTAGGCTTTGGCGACGGTGTCGCCTTTGGAGTCGGTCTAGAAGCTGCTGGGTTTGATGCAGGTTTTGATGCTGACGAAGAACCGAATAGAAGATCTGGTTCTGGCTCCCGCGTAGGCTGAGGTTGAGGAGTAGCCTTTTTTCGTCGAGCAGAACTAACGTATGCCTGGGCACTTTCTTCTTCTACTGCTTGTCTATTCACCCGTACTCTAGGTGCTGCCGGAGGTGGAGTCGGTCGGCTTTGGGGTTGTGCTTGCTGCCATGGATTAGATCCAGGCCGTTCTGGTTGTGATTGTTGCCAACGTGGATTAGATGTAGACCGCTCTGGTGGGAATTTCGCGGAAATAGGAGATTTATCACGTAAAGCCCCGGAGTCAGATGTAGAAGCTTTCATTTTCCTTGGCGGAGGCCCGGATCCAATTTCCAACGCAAGAGCTTCATCTGTAACATCCGCGGTGCCTTTAGCAGCCTCGGCTTTTACCCGTCTTGCACGTTGTTCGGATATAGCCTCCCTTTCTGCCGCCTCCCTCATCCATTTCGGTTGACTTGGGTCAGAATCGGCTTGAAACTCGGCAACCGCTTTCTCAATTTTCCTTTGGGACGTTTTCCAAAAAGAATTTGCGGTTTTGAAAATATTACTTCCAACAGCAGCGGCAGTTCTAGAAAAGTCATTTTCGTTATTCGGTGAACGACTATCTTCTCTTCGAGGTTGCTGTGATTGAGATCTCCCTTCTTCGCGCATCCACGCTGGATTCGCTTTTCGTCCATCCGTTGATACGTTCCTTCTTTCTCCATGTGACGCAGAGCCGTTACGGTGACTAGGCTCCCTAGATTGTGTCTTTGCCCTAGATTGTGCATGTGCGTCGTTCAATATCCATCCCACAGCTGCCTGTATATCTAGACCAGAACCACTCTCAGTTAAAGCACGTCTGGATTGTTCTGCAGTAAATCCCATATCCAGAAGTTCGGCAACGGCCTTATCCCAAGGATCATTGGATTCTTCATCGTCTGAGCTCGATTCGCCGCGTAGTTCCGATATTACAAGTGCAGGCCTTTTCACTTCTTCTACCGGCTTTCCCAAATCTCCCAAGAAATCGTCGTCGTCTGTTGCGTTCGACGTCGGTACTGGCGCAGAGTCTGGCTGTTTCATCTGACGCAATCCAAATGGATCATCATCATCATCATCGAAAGAACCCACACCACTCATTGGTTGATTCCAGGCTTGTGGTTGACTTAAATCGGTTATACTGGCCATGCCAAACCCTGGAGTATGCGCACGACTTGAAGAGGTAGAAGGGGGTGGATAGTGACTTGATGCGTCTACTTTGGTATCTTTGTTGAACGCCGCGAAAAGATCATCGTCTCCAGGATCGCCAGTACCATTTCCAGCTGGCAGAGGGGAGATAGCTGGCGCGAATGGGGATGTGGTAGGTTGGCTCGTCATGACAGGAATTGGCGACGGTACTGGCGGTAGCCTGGCCATGCCCTTTCCCGAATCGCCTAACCTATCCCAAAATTGAGCATTTCCAAACTGCGCATCATATTGCCTCCGCTGTTCTTCTTCCTTCCTCCTTTTCTCTTCTTGTAGCTTCGCTTGCTGTTGTTGTAACGTCAACGTGTTGGTTTTTGAAGATCCAAAAGCAACGAGGTTCGCGAAGCTGTCTGGAGCTTTAGATTTAGGCGGCTCAAAGGTTTTAGAAGCTCCTGATCCTTGAGCAGGTAGAGGTGTATTCTGTCCAGAGTTCGCAGGTGATGGAGTTGGACGTAACGCGGGGTAGTAATTTCCTGTACTAGGTGATACTTTATTTGGTTGCGTGTTGGAGGTAGCAGACCAATCTAGGCCATTCAGGTCGTCCATTTTTGGACATAGAAAGAAAAGAGTGTATGCATTCGATGCGGAAAGAACAAGAGCTACAGAAGAAAAGCAAATTGAGTGAAAAGGCGTTATGCGCGAGAGAATATTGTAGGAAACATCTGATGTATTGAAGATTCATGAAGCGCTTCGTTTCCAATCGATACTGCGCTTTATGACTGTTTCGCCTACCGTACGTTTACCTCATATTCTACGGAGTTGTTTGGAGTAAAGGTTACAGTGCCTGGGTAACCTCAGGCTAACCTCAGGCTAACCTACCATTATTGGGCTCATTTTCAATTGCAGCAATATAAGACCAAGACCTGCTCCGTATATATTTATCCCCAACGAGTTGATCTCCCGCTTGCTAAACAGAAAAGAGAGATGAAGCTCATCGAGGTCATGAAGCTTTTCACAATTTTAAGTTGAGACGGTAGCTTCAATGGACCTTTAGTTGTCTTTGAGCTTGTTTTAGCCGTAGTTGAAATTTGAGTTTACCTACCGTTTATTTCGAAATTAGATACATCTACTCGAGTATCAATCGTCAGGTCGAGATGAGATCATCCGAAGAGATTTCCCCTTGGTTTTATGACGAGGAAAGCTTCATTTGATCGTTTAGCAGTTAGTCAGCTCCATTTATTGTGTAGCGTGTAGATTGTAAGCAGATCTTACCAACGGAGCAGACTCCAGACCCAGAGCCAGCTTCTTAGTTCGATTGTTTTCATGAAAATTTCTTAATTGAAATCTTGAACGTCACATCAGAGAAAGTGTCTAGACCATATATTCCATATCTCCGCGTTCAAGGGTGTATGTATTCTTTCGGCGTTCCTCGATTCGTCAATTTAGCACCAACATAGCCGATGGGAATATATTAATTTACATTGAGCATCTAATAAATTATGCTTTTTCGCACACAATAAACCGATCCCGTTGTCCATTTAGTGCAAAATCACATGTGACGATGGATAAAATATTACGTGTGCATTTTAAGCAAATACCATTAAACGGAAGTAAAATCCTGATTGAGTTGGTGGTACAGACGATGGCACTGCACTCCGTAACAACGCAACCATATGGAGGCATCAAGATTCAATAGCAATGAGCGATGCAAATTCAGGGGAAGCTTCAATATTGTTGCATATCTTGTGGAACATTGACTTTCCATTTTCCATTTTCTCTTTACGGAACTTAAGAACAAGAAAATGGAGCGGTTCGTATGTCAACGTTGATCCAGCTTTGCAGGAACTGTGCATGAGCTTGATGAGATTTCCTTGCAAAAAGGCGTTGTGATTTACACCAATTCAAATTCCGCCCAGCACGATGTGATCCGTGATTGAGCCTTTTACAAACCCCATCTTTGACTTATACATTAGATGAGGATGATCGATAGTCCTCCAAAGGTAAGATCGTTGGGAGGAGCTGCCGAGCGAATTTTCCTCTCAGCACAAGCCCATCTGTGCCTCTTTCTTCAGACCATCCATCCCTCGCAACGGGCACTACTACTCACTACCTTTCGTAACGTTAATGTCGACTTAAAATCTTACCTTTCTCTTTCACCCTCCATGCAGCTAAACATCCATCTCATCTATCACTGACGAATCTCTCGCTACATTTTGATGCATCTTAAATCCGTACTACCCCTTTGCCTCTTTCATCAGATTGTAAATATTTTGAGCAAAACATCAATCAATCAAAAATTGTTAATTAACATTGCCCGCCTAACCTCTTTTACAATCATAACCGACGCGGCGTTAACAGCCCGCTATTGCATTGCAAGCTAAAACCTCGCCATTTATCCGCGAGCCGGCCCATTGGAACCCTTGAAATATGGATCTCAAGTGTCCCTTTCGTTACTCGTACCTGCATATCGGGATGATATGGATTACGGGATGGGATGGTTGTGTCAATCAATAGGCCTAAAATCCCGGTCCAATATCACTCTATGGGACAAGATGCCGATATCAATCATGTCAAGCCTCATTATTTTTGATGAGAGGGGTTCCATGATGGTATAGCTAGGTAATCACAGACAAGGTAGAGGTGCAGTGTCCACGGACTTGGGAAACTAGAAGCAATCTAGTGAAGACTTTGTAGGGTAGAAAATGTGGAGACGATTGCGTGGGTAACATACTTTTGGGGACTGGTTCCGTGCTTCTACTCGTAATTTGGTCTGAAGGTTTGAAGCTGGCCCAGCTCTGAAGGCTTTGTGTTATGAAGTGTGTCCACTTTGCTACCCAGCAGTTGAACAGGCGAGGGAGAAATAACTTACCCGTACGGTCCGTAGCAAATTGTACACAAACTATAATATATGAAGCGCCCCTCCTGAATAATATCTATCCCATGAAAATCGTCACCAACCATATTCCAATGCTCGGGATTGCACCTAAATCCCTTGGATACCTTTTACCAAGCTTGAACAAATTCCCGAGCATCCATGAATCGTGTCAAGTCATGGCGTACCAAACGGAACTTCCGTTGACGGGCGTGAGGCGTTTACTGATAATCGCGATTCCATCCAATCCTCCAATCCTTTTGCTTGCAAGTAGCTTGTACGCTGTAAGCTTGAGTTCGGATCTCAATAATTATGAACCAATTAATTCTCATATATCTAACTTTGAACCGCACTGTACTTTACCAGCGTAGTATTCCTTGAAGGCAATTCCGAGTTAAAGCAAGCAAGCGGTCATGTTCCGAGCACAAATCAATTTCTCTATTCCTACGCCATGGCCGTTGCTTTTCCAAGTTGAACCCCTGAAAAATGGCAAATGGTACACTGGGGAACGAGAGTGCGGGAACATCGCCTCGTCTATTTTGGTGGCATTGGGCGATTCTTCCTGGGTTTGTCCTCGGTGGATTACAATCTTTGGAGTTCGTTGGATCTGGATGCTCAGCATTAAATGGCTGTAGTTGTGAGTCGTTATGAAGGATGAAGGTAGTAAGTAGGTTTACTAGGTAGGTGCAAAAAGGTAGTAGGTTCGAGGCTTGAGCCCTTATTAAATCTAACCTTACAGGATACAATACTGGTAATCAAAGGTCGTTTGCAGGACTTTCTCAATACATAGGAATAATCTGACGCAATCTCGTAATCGGACTAATAGGCAATTAAGGTCTTCAAACGCCTCACATTGCTTTGGTATAGAGAAATGAATTTAGCCGGCACTCAAGATGTCCTGGCTTATGGTCATTTCTTGGATTTAGATACGCAAAGCACACCATTCATTTCGTGTACATCCTGTATGAGGTAATGCTTTGGTATCGTTTGAGGAGTAAGCTTGGAGATCCTGAAAGCAAACCGGTTCTTGTTCGAATCTTCCTTCAGCGGCGCAGGGGATTCATATAAATAAGCGACAGGAATATATTTTGGTAAGCATTGATATGTACTACTAATAATTCCTTCGTTTATTCTTCCTTCTAATCTTGCATCTCCACTGCGTATCTACAAACCCTTAGCTGTAAATCTTACATTATTTATACAGAGTATATTCATCAACTTCGTCGTCTGGGAAGCTCTGGACTCTTGCAAAGTTCACACCTCAAATTGTCATCACCAGCCATACCGGTAATTGGAGCTATAACGCACGGCACGAATCTAAAAGTCCGATTATATACATACTCCATGCAAATCAATACAATAACTACCTAGAAGCTACCAGTACCAACCGGAAGATTATAGATCTTACCCGAATACAGCTCAATCGCAATATCCCCACTGTCAAACTTACTGCTCGTACCAGCGCTATTACCTCTCTAGGCTAATTATCAACCACTGTTACCATCTCCGTGAAGCATTCGAGGTATTAGACCTGGCATCAACAGATCAATTCACCTGAAACAGCTCGATTCAGACATTGAACTTGATTATTGATCTTGATTATTGATCGGCTTTACCAACCTAATAACTAATATATCTGGGTATCATACCAATTTCTGCGGAGTCCAAGGTACTATTATTTCCTCACTACATCACTTAATCATTCCACTATTCCTCCTCCACTATTCTTAAGTTCTAATACCACCGTATTTACAGTTGGTACCTTACCTTATTCTACATCAGGACCTGAAAGAGTCGAGGAGAAACCTGGGCTCTGGGGTTGGGAATCAATCAAATTGGTTCTGGACCTACGCAAAGAGAAGCGACGAGAAGATCATATCGTACTCCAATCTCCACTTACCTCAGTCACCTCGCCATAGTCAGTCAACCACACTACACTAAACACCACTACGGAGTATACATATTCTTTTTAATACTCGGGATTCTTCCACAAGCAATATTTATCTTCCCGACGAAACATCACCTCATACACACATGTCTTTTGCCTACAAATAAGGAACACATACATGGACATATACAAGACATACATACATATATATACTTACATACACACGTACATACATGCATAAGGTTACAGCTAGCTAGCTTTACATACATACATACATACATACATACCTACCTATATACACATACGTACAGGAATAACTTGCCGGAAAGGACCCATCCAAACAAGCAAGCAGCCAATCACTGTTCATTCTCCTTCACTATTGCTTCTCCTGCTACTTGATACTACGATACTTTGGTACTTCAAATTATCTCTCTTCTCTTCTGAGGAAAAAAAGAAAAGATTAAAAAAGATTGGTATCCACAGTTACGACTCTCTTTGCTCTTCCCCCCACTTACCTGCTATCCACACGAAAGTCTTGGGCAACCCGTCAAATCATATTATCCCTCCCTCTTCCGCGGTGATCTCTATTCCTGAGAGTCTAAGACAACCCGACCTAGGTACTCGAGTACATTCATAGCAAGCGCAAGGACCTAATGTCGACCTAAATCAATCCAAGGGAAAGGGTCACCATCACATCAAGTAATTACGGAATTTCCAACAAGGTCCGCAGGGACTACAAAGTCGCCCCCTCATCTCCAAACAGCTTACAGGCTTATCGCAAGAAAGAGCGCCGTCTGTACTGTGCATTTACCACCAACGATAACCACAAGGACCCGTTACCAGAAAAAATTAAAAGAAAAAGATTAAAAATACAATTGATTCGAATTTATAAAAATTGCAGACCCAGGTTTTCCATTTCCACTTCCATTTCCCCTTCCACTTGCTTACAGGACGGGAATTCGGGAATTTTGACAAAGTACGGCGGACCAACTAAACTACAGCTTGCCAACCAGGGAACGCAGAGAAACGCACTGTACTTGTCCTGCATTGTACAGGACAGGGCATCCGCATAGGGAAGCATACCGAGGACCCAAGGGAAAAGGTTTAAATACGGAACTATGGGCCTCTTTTCACGCAAAGAAAAGCATTCTTCTTCGAACTCTTCATCATCACGAACAAACTCCACACAACTAACAGAAGTTCAATCTTTTCGCTCCTCACAATCATCTCTTAAATCGCCTTCCACTCCCGGTTTCTCAAGAATGTCTATCCCCAACATACCAAAGATCGCATTACCCAAGGCACCAGATCCAACTGTAGACCCAGCTGGATATTTGAGGAGCATTGGTGCTGTGCGGGAAAGATGCGGTATCGTCTTGGAGAAGGCAAAGAAGAATGATTTGAATCACTTCGAGGTTGATATGGGGAGGTTCAAAGACACTACAAAGTTTGTCGTCTCAATAATCAAGGTATTTATTCATTCACATCTGCACTTCACAGCTTTGATAGATCTGATTCTAATATTTGTTGCCACTCCAGCGCGATTTCGCACCAGATTACAACACCATCCCCCCACATGGTCGCTGGCAACATTTCAACGTGGGAGGCATTGACAGAATTGCAGAACTCCTAGCAAGCTGGCCAAGTCAAGTTGATCCTTCTGAACAATGTCGCCGAATCCTAGATCTCTTCCTCGTATCTGTACTGCTCGATGCTGGTGCTGGTACCTCATGGAAATATAAGAGTGTAGAGAACGGTCGCACATATAGAAGAAGTGAAGGCCTGGCAATTGCTAGTTTGGAGATGTTCAAGGCTGGTACTTTCAGTAGTGATCCAGAACAACCACACCAGGTTGATGCCGATGGATTGTCCAGATTGACAGTGGAGATTATGAGTTCAGGTCTACAGGTCACTGAACAAAATCCCATTGCTGGATTGGCAGGAAGAACTGGCTTACTGGTTAAACTGGCCAAAGCCTTGCGCAATCCTTCGTTGTTTGGTGTAGATGCTAGACCTGGAAATATGCTAGGTATGTCTTTACAACGTTTACGAATACTTTAGTCTAACATTCACAGATTACCTTATCTCTCATCCTTCCACACAAGCCGCATCCGTACCAATCGTTCCTTTACCTACCTTGTGGAGTGTCTTGATAGATGGTCTTGCACCAATCTGGCCAGCCTCGCGCACAGAGGTTGACGGCACATCTATCGGTGACGCATGGCATTTAAGCACTATGCCCGCAGATGCTGCAACACCTTTGTGGGAGACAATCGTTCCCTTCCACAAGCTCTCTCAATGGCTTTGCTACTCTCTTATGCAACCAATGACTAAACTCATGAATATCCATTTCGCCGGAGCTGAATTATTAACTGGTCTACCCGAATATCGAAATGGTGGTCTGTTCATCGATACCGGTGTATTGACACTAAGAAGAGACGAAACAAAACGAGGACTAGAAGCATTCCATCGGAATGCAGAGAGAGAAGGCAAACCAAGCTTGGAAGTCGTCCCAATGTTCACACCAGATGATGATGTAATCGTTGAGTGGAGAGCTGTGACTGTTGGGTTCTTAGACTTGTTAGTAGACGAAGTCAATGCCAGTTTAGGGCTTTCTGGTCAAGATAAGCTATCACTACCACAAATGCTGGAGGCTGGAAGTTGGAAGGTATGTTACATTCATTTCTCGCGTATAGTAAACCAAATACTAATCAAACAAATAGGGAGGTAGAGAAATGGCCGAAATCTCGCGACCAAATACTCAATGTCCACCCATTGCCATCCTCAGTGACGGAACAGTCTTCTAATTCTTTCGTCGATTCACTTTTACTCGCCCTGCCCTTTTTCGCATGCACTACTTATTTTCAAACTACTGGCTAGGGTTTACGACGAAATGAAAAATGACATATGCGAGTTGTTACCTTCCATGCTTCTTCGTTCTCTCTGCCTTGCTTGCACTTGCCCTTGCACTTTCACAGACGAGGACTTATTGGAAGGATATTCGAACTACGCCTAGATACCCTTTTGCGACTGCGCTGCCTGCGATGCCTGCGATGCGAGCGAGATCTTAACTTTGGTTTCTACTACTTGGACATTTGGTTTGCCTAAATACTTTTCTTTCACAATACATTACATAAATTTCAAAGGCACATACTGGGTGGAGGCACGGACATGGCAAATGATTGAGGGATGATTTGGATGGGCGGATAGGAAAAATTCTGGATCCAAGACTGTGTGATTAGGGACGGTGGCGGTGGTATCCTGGACCATCTTTCTAGGTCATTGTGTTATTGAGCTGTAGGTTTGGGTGGGTGGATGGATGTTTTGGTCGGATTGGAGCGGTGATTGTACTATTTGGATGTCTATGGAATGAGGGATCGGGCTGAACAGGTGGGCGGGTGTTTCGGCCTAGATTATGCCTCGCGATGGCTAACCAAACATAATTGGGGAATAGCTCCAGCTCTACATAGGCATGGAGGAGAATAATTGAATATCTGATAAATAACTTGTCTCTTTCCTTTCATTCTTCATTTATCCATTGAAATGTTCCAGGCACCGCGCTTACAAATGCACCGGGAAGTTTCCCTGCATTTCCCTTCCCGTTATGACATTGCAGTTTATAAGTTGGTCTGAGCTTGTTACATCACTTCGTATCTCCACTTTCACTACACTATTCAGAACTTAAGCATGGTGAATTGATTTTTGCATATCTCGTTAACTCTGCTTTGGCAAAGCTGTCTTAAAAATGGAGATATACATTATCTGGTATGGTTGAATACTCTATGGATCTGATTATTTACTAGAACCATGGACTAAAGTAGGATAATACTCCCTTGTGAAATTCTCATTGTCCATTTCGCAAATATATATTTTCTTATTCTTAGGATTCACTCGATTAATAAATAAACTCCACATATGATTTGCATAATTCAACTTCTACCTCAGATTTGACGATCAAATGGTCTTCCGGACTTAAGAAACTCGGCTGCAAGAAGGGTATTTTTGTGTAAAATTTATACTGAAAACCACCTGAGCTTCCTCTCTGTTGAAAAGGCAAGTAGGGCTCGTTCCGTCGTATCTCGTTATCTAAAAAGTTAGGTTTGGGGATTTACCGTGCTGATCAGGGAATCACGCCACTTAAATTGGAGTATGTATTATGGATACTTATTTTACCCGATCTGGACATACTTGCGAATTGTGTAGCAAGGTAGAAAGCATCTCGACAATTTTTAGGTTTGTACTTTCTTCTGTGAAAAAAGTTTATAGCTGAGCAGATTTAGAGTAGCATCGATCAATAGATTCGCGAACTAGCCGGAGGGGTTTTGCTGCAACGGGTCCACGGTCTTGGACATATAGTGGGGGCCTTGAAGAGAGTTCATACCATCTGCATGTTGGCGGGCATAGCCTGTCTAGACTAGTGCTAGGCAATGTGGAAACCAGGATGGACGTAGGAGATCGCCTACGGGGTTGGGCGCCTATATTTTGGATTTTGAGACAAGGGGTCTGAGGACGTAATATTACATGGTGGCTTTACGTAGGGGGCTTCGACAAAAAAGTTATGACGGGTCGTCGGATAAGATTTGCTCCGCATGATATGTTGGTAGGGATTGTGGATGAGATGTCCTATATGCGAGCTTTTACGCGACTAGGGTACGGACGCATATGGGTCTGGGCTTGATGGATCTACTTATGCCTCATACATAAACACGAATCTGGTCTGGAGCATAAACTGCTGGGTCGGAGCACAAGTTGCGAACGCAGCTAAGGTCCAGGAAAAGACTTAGGCCTCGATTACTTACGAAACTGCTACTGCCTGCATTATAGATATTCGAAGACGACATGCAAGTGGAAATGAGAATCAATGGATTGGAGGTTGAAATGAGATTCTGATCGACAACAAGCATCCATCATTTACTCATCATCTTGAGAGTAAACGAGATTAGGTGGGCACATGCACTCGGGTCTGATGACAGGTTTTGCATGGGAGACAGACGAGGTGCATGCTATACACGTGGGATTACATGGGTTACACGTGGTCGAAGTGTGGTAGGGGTCGTGAGACGTGTGTAGAACGTGGGATAAACGTGGGAAAAGTTCCTAGTAGTCTGGACTGCATTTCGACCGGAGACTTTAATTCAATTTGCAATATTCGAATTATTCTAGGGTTTCAAATCCTTTGAAAGATTGAAGTATACCGATGGCTTCCATGATATATACGTTTCCTTCTCCCGTTTCCATATTTCCTGTTTTTGATCTCAATTTGAATATTTCTTTTCTATTTCCGATGCTGAGCGTTAGCTATCCTGCAAGGCAGAAAAGGGAAGGAGCGCGGAAGTAGAACATTGTTTAGGTTTTCTGTCCAGGTATGTTCCAGCAAATTTATTTTTTAATTAAATTCCCTGTTGAGAATTAATTTGTTTTCAATAAATCAAGCTTCAAATCCGCCATTTAACTCCAAGTAGTTTCCGACAAGTCATCACGAGCTCTATCACAGTTGAACTTTCCTGTGTGAGTATAGCAAAGACCTGCCACTCCGGTGGCCCACATGGCCCCACATTCCCACATGACAATCGCTAGGTCCCATAATTCTATAATCTTCTGCCCGTGGGGGTAAGCTATTTCGGCAGCAAGGACAGCACCCACGTATTCATTCTCAAAAGGTAACCGATCCGCTCCTTTCACGTAGGCAAGGACTGGGCTCACAAGGAGGTCAATGACTGCTTGAGTTTCCGGCAATGGATTTGAGGAAAGAAGACATTGAAGCCGCGCCTCAGAGTTGGCAAGTGGACGTTCACTACGCTCGATATTGGTCCCACACGCTCGAAAATGCTCCAATGATGGCCTTCCTTCGGGAATTGTTGCGGCAATGCCTTTGTTTACAGTATCCAAGTCAGTGCGGCCCAAGAGAGAAATAGGTCGATGGCGACAATTGGCAAGCTGCCACCAGTGAGTGAACAAAATGCATAGAGCAGCTGGGTTATATGGATCGTTATCGCGGTACCAGATCATCGAACCCACAAAACGCGAATACACTTCGGCCAGCAATTCCTCCGCAAACGAGCCTCCTGTCAGTGAAGGGATGATGTTGCTAATCTCTCCACATGCTATATCAGCACCCATATCAATCCAGTCATGCGCTACGCATCCCAGACCGGCCATTGCCGCCATTTGCTCTCCGCCACCAGCATCATAATAGACATGACAGAAAACTGCATCCGCGAGCTTATAACGGGCCAGTCGGGCGAGGTCTTTCCAAACTACTATACATGGCCGGGATCCAATAGGACTGGTATCCTCAATGATGGCCTTTTGACGTAAGCATGAATAGTTGCAGCCTTTGACGACTCGAATATCGGTAATATGGTCACCGGCATATACGGCGGTTTCAGCAACAGTCGCGACTTCGGCAAAACTAAAAGCTAGTTTCTCCGCCATCTCAGGGCTGTCTTTGCCTATTGAGTAATCGATGACAAAGGCCGAGTCCATTATCGCCCATAGACCTGAGATCGATCCCCCATAGACACCGCGATTGTAGCCCACCGCCATGGAGAAGATACTGGTGTTGAGTAGCGGCCCCTTGCAGTCCTCCCGGACAAGAACATCGATGGTAGCAGGGCCATTTGAAAGTGCCACGCCGCTCAGCTTTGGTGGGAGAGGTTTTCGGGCAGAGCACCAGGAGGGCAGTACCACCTCTTGCACCTCGGCGAACGCGAGACGTTCTGGATTTCCGGTCGCTATCACCTTATTACGTGCGGCCAGTAGCTCTGAAGCATCTGAAAGCAATCCTAGGGCACAATCAACGGCGTCTGCAACACGTGTGTTGCGCATTCGAGAGATGTCGCTCGCAGCGCTCAGAACTCCCCCGGTTTGAGGGGTGTCAACACGTCGGGCCAAGGCAACAGTCGTAACCAGCGTTTTAGTTTCCTCTAGATATTTTTGAGAAAACTTACTAGATCCTGGATCTACAGGGGAGATGCCGTGAGACTCGAGCGACCAACATGGAGCTCCAAGTGGAGAATGCATGGTAGCCCCTTCTCCAATGACTTCAATGGCTTCCCAAGTCGAAGAAATTCGTACGGTGGCGGCAGGGTCTGCAGCTGATGGCTCATCGGTGCGCTCGCCCCAATGGGACACGACAGGTAGGCAATCAAAGGCAGGCGATCGACTGAGACCACCAGTAACGATTAGCCCCGGCAGAAGGTCCGATAAGGGTTGGCGCACATCCTGTTCGGCGGCAGTCAACCTAATGTCCTTAGACCGGGAGAGGACCCTATCGAGTTTGATCTGGCATTCTTTATCTGACTTTTGTATGTGCGAGGTCCTATTGTATCTGGGTTCTAGTGGCGAGATCTCCGCTGTGTTTGTTATAAAATCGGTGAAGTCCCGACAAGTCATTCGATCACTAAATGATCGCTGTTTCGCAGCTCGAGGGTCTTCGAGCCCTCCATTGGCAACTGGTTCTGTGAGAACATCTGATCTGGCGTTGTAAGGCATTTAGAATCAACAAGAGTTGTTTATATGAAATGATAGATATTGTTGCGTTTTTAGATTGATCAATTGATCTATCTATTACTTGCTCCTGCCCTTACTTTTTTTTCCCGCTTCTATCTCTATTATTTATCCTTTTTGCTAATTCCTATTACATCAGTAACTTCATCATGTAGCACAAGTTGTAACGACTCGTACATCATACCAGTGACAAATCTGTGTTATCCAATCACCACGCACCACATCTACGTAAAGCCAAGCTGTAACGCCAAACGACTTTGTCCGAGCTGAACTTCTGCTCCTCGTCTCCATTCCTAAATACACTAGACAGTTTTTCAACTAATAATTTACATATTTCCTGCCATGGCGCATTTGAGTCCCGCTGAGCTAGAGGGGAATCCCGAAAATGACGTTTTTCTCCACCAAGTCCATGACTCTAATGGTCCGGGTCATGTAATCTGTTTCACATCACACTTATCATGCGCATCTTGATTCAGCCTAGATGACGCGCATATCATTTTCCCCCCCCAATCTTAACCCCAATTTCATCTTGTCGCATCTCATGAGTCATGATCTACCTCTACATCTAGATTAGATTCGGGAAATTTCCCACCAATTGATCAAGCGCTGTGTTTTAGGTTATCCCGCTCTATGTTTGGGGGGGATCAGCAGCCATGAAATCTATGGCGGATTTTATGACTCGTTTGGGCGATTGTGGCGGTTTATGTTTTGCGGCTTGATCTTGGGATTAGGTAAGTTTGTTTTGGGATGATGAAGTTGTTGTTGCTGGTTTTGTGTCGTGGTGGTTTATATTTGTTACGTTTTTTTGTTGTTGAGATTAGGTTGAAGTATTGAGATTGGGGTGGAAAAGTATAGGAAGGTGATTCAGAGTTGGTGCGTGGGATTTTTTCACGAGATTGGTTTGCTGATGGGAGTACATGTCTAGATCTAGGTGATTGATCTCTTAGCAGTGAGGATGGAGTTACTCTGTGATAGATATTTTTGGGGATTTATTGGAGGTTTACCTCTGTTACGAGGTTTGCCGTCTAGATCACGTGGAAGTGCTCTAGGCTCTCGAGGTGGTTTATAACTAGGCGTCAAGCAGGGACTTAAAGTAATGACAATAATATGATGCAATTCGTAACTAATAGTATGGTATACTAAATGATTGATTTTGAGCACAAAGCTCTATACAAAGGAAATCCATCTTGATTATATAGACCTTCGTGTTCTGGCTACTCAGTAGGATCAATATGGCTCAGTACTGAGCTCACTGATCCTCGCTGAGCCAGTCACGTGATACTTGTAGCACGTGAGCGTTTTCCTGTTACCCGGCGTAACAACAACCTAACCTAACCACCTACCCACCACAACGCTGACGATATTGCGCTACTAGCAACATCCGATAGCCTCCAAAAGAACTGTGATACTCTTCAGGCAAATATGCAGGAAGCTCTCGAATGGGGAAAAACCGAAGGCATCACCTTTGACCCCAAAAAATCTGAGCTAATACATTTCTACAAGGGACATCGCACACTAGCTGAAGTTCCCTCAGTACACACTGGCTCCCTAAAAATTGAGGTGAAACCTGGTCCGCTCAGATGGCTTGGAGTCTATTTCGACAGAAGACTAAACTTCAAGCCACACATACAGATTCTCACAGCAAAAGCCCTCAAAGGAGCTAATGCACTAAGATCCTTCAATAACACATGCCGAGGGATACCCTCCTGCTCCACCAGAAGAGTGGCTGTAGCCTGTGTACTAAAGAAATGCTACTTTGCTTCGGAAACATGGTGGCCAGGCCGAACCAGATTAAAGAAGAATGCCTCGAACGAGTCAATTTCAAATGTAGTGGATAGCCATATAAATCTACTCAACAAAGTGATCCTCACTTGTGCAAAAGCAATTCTCCCGGTATACAAACCCACGAACACAGCGGTGCTATACGAGGAAGCCAAACTCAGGCCCTCCGAAATCGAGCTAAACTTAGCCTCACAAACATATGCTGCGCGAACCTTCAGACTAGATCCTTACCACCCCCTCAGAATTAGAGCGAAGAGCATGATCAAAGCCAAAGACCAGAACCGAACTGCAGATACAAGACTTTCAAGGTTCATCACAGCATTACCAAAGCCGAACATATAAATCCATTAGCTTTCCCTTCATGGGAACACAAGGAATCGAGAGCAGAAGCCGAGATACGTGTAGCTGGCCCAATGGGCAGAACAAAGGCCCAAGCGGCTGACGACTTCAAGGCCTTCCATACTAAGATCCCAAGGAGTGATATACAGATCTTCTCGGATGGTTCAAAAAGCGAAAGCAAGGACGGCGCCACCGGAGGTGGCTTTGTAATCACACAATTTGATATCCAAGTGGCCCATTACTCCTTCTCACTTGGCACAAATGCAGAGGTATTCGACGCGGAAGCTATGGCTGCAGTAACGGGGGCAGCAAAGGCCCTAATGCTACCATCAATCAAACTTGCTACAGACCTATGGATCTTCTTGGATAACTACGAAGTAGCCCTAAGATTAGGCTCCCACTTCAATGGCTCGTCTCAGGCGGTCTTCGAAGATTTCCTGAAGCTCACACAGGCCTGGGCCGCTAGACCGAGGCTCCCACATATCTCCCCTGGTAAAATACGCATACGCTGGGTCCCAGGGCATCCCAACATTCCAGGCAACGAAATGGCCGACAAAGCAGCCAAGGAAGGGACAAAACTCCCCCCACCCCCCAACCCGGCCTGCACGTTAGCCTCCCTCAAAAGACTAATCAGATCAAAGGCCAATAAAGCGGATGGCCAATTGTGGAACACAGTCAGCCCTCAGTATTACAAAGATCTGCAATATAAGCACACTTCCAATACGATTACCCTCTCTTTAAAAAGAGCTACACTTCACTACATTCTTGCAGCCAGATCACAGCATGGAGACTTTGCGGCATATCACGAACGCTTTAACCACACTACAGCCCACACTCTCTGCTTATGCGGTAAAAGGAAAACCCCGTTACACTTCTTCTTCTGCAAGAAAGGCAAAGCTTACAAAACACTCACGAAAAGCCCACCATCTGAAGCCATCCCCTGGCTTCTAGGCATCCCCACAGGTGGTCTCGCACTAGCCGAATGGCTTGAATCCACCAAATTCTATACAGATATCTGCCCACAGCACTTATCTGCAGCTTAAAAAAAAATAAAAAAAGCCTTTCCTTCGTTTTCCCTCTACTTCCTGTATCTCCTTTGTCAAACAGGTACTCAAAGGGCTTATTCTCTCTCCTTCTCTTCTCCTTCCTTTTCTTTACATCTCTACTCTTCTCTTCTCTTCTCTTTTCTCTTCTTTCCTCCCCTTCCTTTAAAAAAAGGAAAAAAAACAGTAAACACACAAGATAATTCAACAAAAACGTATGAGGGGAAGGGAGAGTGATCAAGAGCCAGTGATCTAGTGGACGAGGAGGACCACAATATTAACCACTAAGCCAACCGGCCCCAAATCTGTCGCGAAGGCAATCATGTAAACCCTGCCCTAGCCCCTTTAAATTGTATATAAATACCCTCCCTAGCTAGCTAGTACACTACTCAGAGGCATACTCCTCTGAGCGTCATTTGTCCAAATCTGGAATAGATGGCTAAGGTTATCACGCGCCAAGGCGCGTGGGCCTACGGCCTATGACGATAAACACAATCAATCAATCAATCATCAAACCTACCCACCACACCTACCCACCACACCCACATCCACCTAACCCTCATCTAAAATATCAAATCCATCCAGCTCCAACTCCAGCTCAATCCACTCACAATTATCATAGAAATTCTAGCCATCCTAGCTAAGCTTATCTTACTAAGAAATATTAAATCCAATCCAATCCAATCCAATCCAGTCCAGTCCGTTCAATACAATCCGTTCAATACAATCCAATCCAAATCCAATTTAATTCCAACCTATTAGATTCATTCCAAAGTAAAAAAACCCCATCATTCCGCATTCATCTCTCCATCCATCCATCAACCCAATTGAATCACCACCCAACCTAAATAGATATAAAAGTATAAAAGTAAAAAAGAAAGAAAAGTTTTAATTATAACCTATCCATATTTATAATAAATCATGCAAATATCCATCCAACCTTACCCAGCCATACCCCCACCTACCCACCCCTTCTACAACGAGCAAATCCCCTCCCTCTACGAAACCTTAACATGATTTATAAAGAACTTAATTAGGAAGATCTTTGTTTCTTAATTGGTCTCCTCTCTGCTTCATTTAATTCATCATCATCATCATCATCATCATCATCATCATCATCATCATCATCATCATCATCATTATCATCATCTGATTCAAAATCCGCATCTGATAATGCGTCCTGTTCTTGTGCTGCGGCTATTTCGTATAAATCAGTAAAATTTTTCAAATACTGGTTGTTGAGGAAGATAGAATGAATGACTAGGAAACGTGAAAGGGTAGACCAACTAAAATATTTGATAGCACCAGGCCATAAATCTTCCGTGATAGCAATAGCAAGATCATCTCCATCAGGGAAAATTTCTAAACTCATTCCCAACTCATCATCTTCGTCATCTTCATCCTCATCATCTTCTGGTTCTGTAACTTTCTTTCCTTTCTTCCTGGCTTCTCTCCTTGTTAATTCTCTAGTATTTGCTTCTTTACTTTCTTCCTCGCTGATTCTTCGACCGATAAATCCAAACCATGCGAAGAAACTTAAACCTCCCATACTTGTATTTGCCATTTTCTTTTCGAGAGCTTTCTGTTGCGGTGTCATATTCTTTGCTTTCTTTTCATCGTCTGCTCCGCCGGATTTATTCTTCTGTTCCTCATTCCAGACATCACAAACCATATCCAGTAAACCTCCCGTTAAATCCTTTCCTTTTTTCCAATGAATTCTAACTGGTTCACTAACCAATCCACTCCATCCACCAAGACTCTTTCTATACCAAAATTTCTTGACCAATTTCTCATCTTCGAAGTATTCATTGGAAGAGAATGTCCATGTAATTGATACGGATCTTGGATCCCCTCCAGTGACAGTTGTTGAATCTTCTAATTCGAAATGTGATACGTGAAGAGAAGTGAGCGATGAAAGTAAAAGTGCGGAATCGGATGGTTGAATATATTGATCTATATCAGGAGGAGCTTGTTCGAGTACAAGAGCCCAAAAATTTGGAATTTGTGAAGTAGTTTTATTGCGACGCATGTAAAGAGGTTGAGTAAGGGATACTTGTTGACGAACTGATAAGAGAGTTAGTTGAATGATGCCGATCGCCATGAAAGCATGAATAGAAGATTCGCAGATTCTAGAAATATACTAGGCATGAAATGAATGTATACATGTACATCCAAAGAATGTCGTACGAAAAGATCGATCTGATCTGATTACAGAAAAAGTCGTGGCGCATTGAACCCCTCCCACACGAGCAAATAATCAAACCTCCAACGTCATCGAAAAGAAAAAGAAAACATGACATACTAATTTCTGTTTCCACATCATCAAATTCCCTCTCAATTTCTGCCAAATCCTCATAGGACACAGGAGTATCTTCTAAAGCTGCTGCCATAGCTGCGGTGGTGAATGCGAAGGTTTGGCGCATAGCCCAAGCTACGATATATGGAGGATGTCGCGTTGTGGGGGAGACGAGGGGTTTTGTGGAATGAAGTAAGGGCTGCGGTGTTCAATTTTTGAAGGAAGATAAATGAGATAAAGCAGAAGGGAATGTCACTGCTGTGATCATAGAAGATGAATTGAATTTTCCTTGGCAAAGAATAGAATTGAATGTCACCGGGATTCTTGGAGTGGTTGTGAAGGAATCTCGGGACCGAAAGTTGAATCTGTGAGAGTTTAATAAGATTTTTGATGTGAAGCTTATATGTAGTTGATTTTTGAGGGTGGAAATCGAAAGGTTTAAGTCAAGGTAAGAGAGATACTAAAAGGTACCAAGGAAATTGGCAGGAAGTGACATGTAATGGAGTAAAAGGTAGAGGAAGTGAAATGATTACTCGACTGAATGTCTATGAGATTTGATGACATTGTCGATGGGAGGAAAGGAGATGGATATATTTATGAAGATATACTCGATACTCGATACTCGGTGAAGAAAGAGAAAAGGAGTGAATATATTTTCTTGCAGATGTAAGTTGGTTGGTTGTTTGTTCTCTGATCTGCATGTTATCTTACTATTTTCTCGATAAAAGATTTAAGTGGATAACCTAGAGAGATGCCGGTATATGATGAGATGAATAGGATAAGGATAGGTTATGTGGCTGCGCTACTCTATACAACCGTAGTCATACAAACGCCTCAATACTGACAAAAAGGTCTTGGTACGGATGAATAATGCCCGTTCAACTGAATTTAAGGTTATTATCCTTTTGGAGATTCTCATTCTTATCGTAAAGAATCCCGTCCTAAGACTCTTAACGCCGTCTCGACTCTCAACGGATACTTTTCCACCCGTGAATCACGTTGAACTCATTTTGGTGTAATCAATTACTCGAGTCGGTCGTCATGAGTAGTAATGAGTAGTAATAAGTAATACTATAAAAGTAACTTGTGACAGGTAGTAGTAGATGATTGATTGATTCTGTCGCTTTTCAATATAAAATTCTTTAATTCTTCAATTCTCATTGGTCAATTACGTTATAGTTTTCCATTCATGAAAGATGATTGAATGTTCAAGAATGGAGGTGGTGGATATGTCATGTCCGAAGATTATTCATGTGAGCACAAGTAATTTTTACCATCTTCGGACTCACTACATGATCAAATTCTGGACTACGACGACAACAATACTGTGTGAATATCTCATCTCATCCCATCTATCATTTTCGTACAATAACTTATACCTTGTTGTTGACTTATAGCTGCCCTTCTGTTGGAAACCCTTGGCTTTCTTCATAGTTTTGAAGAACTTTTTTCTTTTCCACCACAAGAAAACAGCTTTACTTATATTAGATCAACACTGAGGGAGAAGAATTTACTTAACCACAACTTCAAACCACTTCTTTTCGTCCTGTCAAGGACATAATTTTACTCTAATCCAACATCCTTCGTTGCCAAGCTGTCTTTCATTCACTCCGTCGCCTAGGTACAAAACACAAATCCTTTGAAAATAATTCTCCTAGCGATCCATTTCTCCTAATTCGCTACCGAGAGTTTTCATTGAAAGCACGCGCCATGGCGACACAATCATATCCGGAAGGCCGTGTCCTTATCATTATGACAGGAGGTACCATTTGTATGAAATCTTCTCCGGAAGGTTTGGTCCCAGCAAGAGGCTTTCTTAAGGAAGGCATGGCTACTAGACCATCGTTCAACGATGGATCCAATCCAGGTGAGAAAGTCTCATTTTTCTACTATGATCCTTTTACCCTTGATTGCAATTCTTTTTTTCTCTCGCGGGACCTTCGATTGTAGGCAATAGTCCAGACATTGAAAAGCTCTGTAAGAGTAGTATCCTACACTGAAACATCCTCAATTCGATGAACCCTTTCAATGATCGGGTATGCTCAGAAATTGAATTACTACAGAGGGGGTGTTACTAAAATCAAACTTCTTTACATCATGGATAATTTCAATGGTCAAGTGTAATCTACACATTGAATCTGTAAGACGGGTATTTTTACAGTGACTATTCGATGCACCTCACAGGTATTTTCAACTATCAAGTGAGACTTGAAATGCTATGTGGAAGGAATACCACAGTTCAAGACCTCTTTTTTATAGATTGATCTGCAATGACGTCCAATGTGTTTAAATTTGAACGCAAAAAAATCTATATACGCCGATATGACGAAGGTCGTGTAAGGTCGCTAGGAAGTATTCGTTGGGTGTAGCATATTTGAAGATCTGAAGGGACTTTTCTGTGTAAAGAATTGCGTCTCCAAGTTACACTAAATGGCTTTGATGCGTCTCTTTACACAAATTCATCTCGGAATATATCAATGGCAGTCTTCCGGTGACATCCCCCCCGAATATCATTGAATAAGCTATATTAAGATATTTCACATGTAATCCATCGTTGTTCATTGCATTGCATTATCTCCGCCGCTTTCAATATACCTTAGTTTTTTTCTTTCCGAGAAAATAAATCACAGCAGACGCAATATGTTTTATCGGAGAATTAATTAATGACTAACTTGTACTCAGATCCTATGCCAGTCATGACCACAAACACAACAAGAGAATATCTACCCAGTTTACGTACTCCCCCAAGCACGTATTCTCGACACGTTCGTTATACCTTATACGAATTTCCTGTCTTACTAGATTCATCCTCAATATCTTCAAATGGTTGGACACAAATAGCTACCACGATTGAGAGAAATTATCACTTATTCGATGGTTTCGTGGTTCTTCATGGTACAGATAGTCTGGCATACACGAGTTCAGCTCTATCTTTCATGTTGTCCCATCTTGGAAAACCGGTTATCCTCACTGGGTCTCAAGCTTCAATATTTGCTCTTCAATCCGATGCCGTGGATAATCTTCTTGGATCATTAATCATTGCCGGAACTTTTATGATCCCTGAAGTATGTCTTTTCTTCCATCATAATTTATTTCGTGGAAATCGCACAACTAAAGTTTCGGCAACCTCCTTCGATGCCTTTGCTTCACCAAATTGTGAACCTTTAGCAAAAGTGACTGCTTTAGGAGCAACCGTCAATTGGAATCTCGTTCGTCGCCCACGATCGATCGCCAAGTTCGGAGTACAATTAAATCTTGATACGTCTCATGTAGCATGCCTTCGTATCTTTCCTGGTATCAAACCAGAAATGATTGATGCTGTTCTCCGAATCCCAAATCTCCGAGGCCTCATCCTCGAAACTTTCGGAGCTGGCAATGCACCAAGTGGAGATGATGGAAGCATGATCAAGATCATGAAAGAAGCTTGTGAAAGAGGCGTCATCATAGTCAACGTATCACAATGTCATTCTGGCTCAGTATCTCCTCTTTACGCACCAGCTACCATTCTTGGTCGAGCAGGTGTAGTTTTTGGTCACGATCTTACAACCGAAGCCGCACTCACTAAACTTTCTTTCCTCCTGGCTCTTCCAGATCTATCATACAATGATATTACAATGCAAATGCAATGTTCCATTCGAGGAGAAATGACCGAGGAAGCCGGTACGGCTTTTTCTCATCCGCCAACTGATCAAGTTTCTATCACAGCTCAACAACACGCTTTTACGGGATTGGGTTACGCAATTGAAAAGGGTGACACAAATGCCATTATCAATATTCTTGACCATGATCGTGCCGGTCTTCTTCAAGCAACGGATTATGTTGGAAATACCGCATTACATTTGGGAGCAGTGGGTCCTTCAGTGGATGTTTTAAGAGAAGTAGGTAGTGCCTCTGCTTAATATTTCTCTTTTTTCTCCTATGAATTTTCCATGTTGATGAAACGACTTTGATTTTTTTCATATGTTTATATATATATATATATATTGAACACATTTTGGAGATTCAAATCATCAAGAACTCCCCCAATCCATCGAAAGATTTTCATTCAAAAATCTTCAACATATATACAAATCCGCTAGTCCGGAAATTAGATAAATACACCAGAATACCCCCTCTTCTCATGTCTTCCCTTCCAGGAACTCATCTCATCACCTCTCAAAACCCTTCCTTCCTTTCTCCCAACTTTCCAACACCCAAACCCAAAAAAATTTGAGTTTGAATGAAAACAAAAATAAGAAAATAAAATGAAACAGAAACTCCCACTAACATAAAATCTCTCAAAAATAAATAGTTGTTAAAAAGAGGTGCGAGTGTGCATGCACGTAATAAAGCGGGGAATACACCGTTGTTTTTGGCGAGGAAGGCGGAGGCGGAGGATCATGTAAAAGTTTTGGAGGAGGCGGGGGGGCATTTGTGGGTTGAGGAGAGGATTTAGGTGTTGGGTTTGGGGTTGGGGTTGGATTTGGTGGGTGACGGGGTGAGGGGGGTGACGGGGTGAGGGGGTGAGGGGGGGGGAAGGAGGAGAGGGAGGGGAAGAGTGTTTTGGTTTTTGTGGAGTGGAGTGGGTGGTGGTTTGATGGTTTGATGGTTTGATAAGATTAGAATGATAAATGATAAAATGATAAATAAAAATGAAAGTTCACCATCACATATACAATTTACAATCATCCATACATACAGATATCTATTGTCAGTATAACACTAAACAAACAACTGATCTTATTTATGATAGACGAACAAACAAGATTACAACTTTTTTTTTTTTTTCATCATATTTTCTATCCTTACCTCACCTAGAGTAGAATCATAATCGCAAACCAGCTTATCTTGAATTACTCCGAAGAATCAAGGAAGCAAGTTATATTTTTCGAGTTGCTTCTGCTTCTGGCCCTGGATTTGATATAGACATTTTATGTGTATAAGTTAATTAGGGTGAAGGTAATTATTAAGTAAGATTTAAGATTATAATGATTCGATTATTATTTATTTTTTATAAAAGGCTGGAAATTATTCAATGGATTTGTTGAGATGATTGAGATTAGGATTATATTTATAATAAATAAATAGATAGTTTTTTTTGTATAAATATATTATATATATATATATTGTATAGAAAAAAAGAAAATTAGAAATAAAAACAAAAAAACAAATATTAGAGTTAGAGTCAGAGTCACCCACTTTAATTATTTTTTAAAAAAAAAAAAAAAAACATAGAATAATAATCGGGATATTAAATATATATTTATTAGTTTCTAATATATATATATACATACATCACTATACTAGCCATTAAGACTTTTTGTGTATATCAAGTTTACATTCATATTTCTAGTAATCTTATCAACAAAACCAGTTGGTATTACCCAGTTAAATTTCCAAAATAGTAAGATTAATATTAAATAGACCCATTAACCTTAATCCCTCAATCTTGTTCTCCTATAAATAAATAAACGCATTACTACCGCATACATACCTTGGACATACATAACATAAAAAGATTAGTATAGAATATGATGGATAGCTTTTTTCAATAGGTAACCTTACCGAGACATGGTGGCATCTTTGGGAATCATTGTCGAGATCTGGTGAATGTGTTATTTTAGGTTTCTGCTTCGATGTCATTCATTATCAACGACTGTTTTGGCGCGTGTGGAAAAGTCGTAGCTGTGGTTATTAAGGACATTGTATGATGGCTTAAAAGTTCCGCACATGATTATGAGATAGAAAGTGAAGAGTATGGAGATTCAGAATCAGCAGAAGCGAGTGGATATATTGGAAACCAACCTCACGAGTGTCAATTTAGCTGATGGAACGGAAAGAGTTCAGGAATCTTTGGAGAGAATTTTGTAAGATTAGAGGAAGTATGATCTGGTGTTCATTTTTAAGAAGTATCCCATCCCACCAGCGGGTATATGATTATTGTAAAGCTTGAAGACTGTGAAAGCCAATTTATAAAATGTTTGAAAATGCCAGGTGATTATCTCGTCATCACTCACTCCTTTTTTACCACTGCTTCGTACCTTTCCAAAAGTGATACATTCCAATCCTGTAATTTCCTTGCGCTTGGTGGAAGGTATCTTTTAGTGACATCCTCTAAGTGATGTCGGAATTCATGTAACATATCTCCGGGTAATTCCAGTTCCTCCACAGATTCATTTTCCGATGATGGGTCCCTGATAGGAGCACAAGGTTTCCATAGAATTTTCATGGCTAAGATTCCAGGTTTACCAGGTGTTTCTGAGATACGCATTTTCCTAGAAAATTGAAAATTTAAAGCAGTAAATCTAATCGAAGGATTAAAGACCCAAATACTGAGGCCTGAAGAAACTGCTCGGTATTCCGATGTCTTTGATAGCAATAAAAGTAGACGGGAAACACAAGACGAGTTCATAATTCCTAAGAATTGAGCCGAAATAATTTTAGCCATTGATGGCTCAAGAACCATATTCGAAAGACTGGATGACGGAGATTCTTCGAGCGTTCCCATTCGCAAACTCCACTTGAAAAGCCTTACGCCTTCATTTTGAGGATCACTATATCCAATCGTAGCGAGGCACTGTCCATTTTCACAATGAATTGGACGCTTTACCTGTGAGCAAACTGTTGTTAATAAGGCGTACTACTTGGGACGTGACTTGATATAAAATTCGTAGGATCATTACTGGGCAAATGTTCCTTGTTCTAATCCCGTGACTTCCAAAATCTCGAGGAAGAAACGATGAATTGAAATGCCAAGGGTTGAAAGCCTTCAATCAATTCATAAACCCATAATCCGAAGAAGAGGGTAAATAAAATTGGTTGCTGCCGGAGCAGAGCGACAACAAGTCTTTGATCTTGGGTATTTGTATCGGTGACCAGCCTACGGAGAAGGGTCTGGTCTCCTTCTTGGTACCCATAAAAATCGGGGTCGCAAGTGAAAGAAGACAGGAATTATAATTTACCTCGTTACTTCCAGCAGGGATCTTACAATCATTTTCTACCAAAAGAAAAGTTGAATGATCCACGAATCCAGTTCCAGCCTGTGCAGTGAACTTCGTGTTCGCCCCATAACCTTTCGTAGAAGCCAAATTCTCCTTTCCATGATCATGGTCAGCATGATCTGAGGGCTTGTGGCAGTGCCAGAAATCCATCATTTCTGCCCAACCTTCACTTGGAAGATCTTTCCACTCTTTTATGCGGCCTGCTTCCACAATAGTTTCAGAGCACTTACGGCACTCGAGAACTTGCTCACCAATAACCATATCTTTTGCAGACCATGGTGCCTCGATAGTTTGTGAAATATCTGCATCAGCTCGTTGAAAGTCTCCTGCCAAAGGAAGACGCCATGATAACTCAAAGCTACCAATAGGAAACTCCCGTAATTCTGAATTTGATACCACTTGGCCTGGAAGCGTTAATTGAATATTCTCTTCGGCATGATGCAATCTCAATATTGTTCCATCTGCCAATAATTCAGCTTTTGTAGAAGAATCTGATGGTGTATCTAAGAATGCGAGGATAGATATCTGACGAATGTTTGACAGAAGCTCTGCATATATCAATGGCTTAACAGAAGGCATTGCTTGATAGAAGCTGATAACTTCATGAGGTTGAATTTCATGGTTGATTACGTTGATTTATCGCGACGCGTTTATAAAAATATATAAAGTTTTGGTTACTACTCTATTAATCGGCACTGGAGATTTTCCGATGCCGTGTCCATCCATTTGTTGACTACGCATAAGCCACATACGTACGCCACACTCAACAAAGCTTGCGTCACCGCTTTTAATCAACCATCAGCCGAATCATTCTGCCCATAAATAGCTCAAGCTTCCCCACACTTTGGTTCCGAAGGTTAGTCAGTCCACGGGCTTTCAACACAACAGCAATCATGTCGGCTCCTATGATAAATTGGGTTCCTATCGTGAACAGAATCTATAAATATGTAGTCAATACTACTATTGGTTCATCAGCACAATCAATAAATCTTCCATCAGTTGAGATTCATGATATTGAAACAGCTCCGGAGAAAAGACCAAGAACCTTGAAGCATCTTTTAAAATCGAATCATATCAACCATTCAATCCTTTACAACCATAATCGCTTTCACAACCATTTACCACATCATCTTGGATCCGCATATCTTTTAGGAGCAGATTACGACCAGTTACAAAGAGTTTATGCTGAAGAATCAAAAGTTCTTGAGGAATGGCAGGATTCTCCTGGGGAGATTACGGATGCGGATTGGAGGGATTTCTTAGGGGAGAAGGTATATCAGAGGGCATATGTTGATTTTTTTGAGGATGAGCTTGCTTTGAAATTTAGTTATGATTGGAAGGCTTTGGTGGAGGAGTATCTTTACAGTGGTAAAGCTCCACTTGTCAATGGTTTGACTTCAGGACGTAAGTGTATCATCTATTCTGTCCCACTAATTCTAACAATTATTTTAGTCGGCCACCCCCTTATTCATCTCGGTTACGCAGTGGAATTGAATAGCCGTGAACTAGCCATCGAAGCCCTCGCTCTCACATCGACCTGCTACAATTTCATGCATAAATACCTCGATGATCCATCTTATACCAAAGTCTCTACCTATAGCACAACCTCGCCCCTAGAAATTCTTCACAAAATACATGCCGACTCTCGGTTGGATGGATTTTTAGATGAACCATCGCCCTCCAACATAACCAAGCTTTTCAAGAAACATGAGGATTTCATACTAGAGCATTGGAACGCATGGAGCATCACCGATCCCGAAAAACAGTTTCGTGATTCCCAAGAAGCTGCTGTGAATTTGCTCGTGCAGACTGTTAAACCTGGTACTCACGCATACGACTTCTTCGTGGTACACATTCTCACCACTAGCCACGCCGTTCGAATTCTTCTTCCTTTCGTCCCAGCAAAATTTCAAGTAGGTTTGATCCGTCAGTGGTGGTTATTCACAATCGCCGTATACTGTGCACAGATGAGACCAAAAATAAACGAGGACATTGAGCAGAAACCAGGAAAAGTATGGAAATATGTGGAAGATAAAGCTATCAATGGTGTATGGTCAACTGACCCACACTATGTGAAAGCAATACGAGCAATTAGGGAAGCAGCTTTTACTTGGGGTGATGTACATGAGAGATATCTGTGCATGGCAGTCACATTTGCGGATGATTTTAATGGATGGACTGGATTCGGAAGTTCTGAGTCTGATAACATTGGTGGTCATCATTAATTTTGGTGGTGGATATTTCATTGTGTGTATTACTATAATTACGATTTTATGAATGTTACGGAGTTTTTGGGCATATCAAAAGTAATATATTCTTAGTTTTGCCCTAATGGTTTTCAGTGTGTATTGATCTTGATATATGATTGTCTAAACTCATAAAGGCTCTAAAGCCATCAATCAACGGTTGATAGAAATCCGGAGAACGGCTTCAATGTCTCAAGTTCAAGGTTTCATATCTGTCATAGTTGACAGCTTACTCCGTATTATATAATTCGACTAATAGTTCAAAATATCAACTTTCTTCTAGTAATTAGTTGTCTAAACTTCGTAGGGCTTAAAAGTCATCAATTTACCATTTCCGGACATCTAGAGACCAGCTTCAATATCTCAAAGTTAAATTTACTGGTGGTTTCATATCCCGTCATAGTTGACAGCTTAATATAATATGACTAATAGTTTGAATTTGAGGCTCCAAGTAGATGTCCACTAAATTCAGACTGGAATATCCAGGAGAAGCAAGGATTCTGCCTAATAATGAGATTAGAACAAGAGACCTCTTGTTCTAATTAGTCTGCCTATTGACCGGTCACGATTATTCTTAGGGAATACTAGAAATCATGGAATGGAAATCGATTAAGTGGATGAACCACACGCGTCCCATCATAATCGGTGGGAGTATCATAAGAAATAGCTATACTTTGCCTGGAAGAAAATGTGGCGCTTTCTGTAGACATTGCGTGAAGATGCTGGTTGTTTTTGGATCGGGGTTAACCTGTTGTTCTCTTCGTTTAGACGCTATATCCGCTAAGTTTCGGAAAATTTGAGTTTGATGAGAATATCCTAGGTATTTGGTAAATAATGCGTGCGAAGGCAGATAATTTATACATGTGGGCAATGCGTGAGTTCCATGTAAACTGTTTTCTTCAAATCACCACCCTTTCATATTAGGAAATTCTTGATTCATGATCATTTAGGAAATTTCAATCTATTTGGAATATTCAAATCATTAATCATTATGGGATTTTGCGAGATTGCCCGATGGAAATTTATTCATTCGAGGCTATGGTGTTGATATACAGTATAGTTATTGGAAATTGAAGAATTGAAACAAGGTGGAATCAAATCGGCTAAAGCTTATTGCCTGATGAACTACCATGCTCCATACTCTCACTTCCCAATGTGCAGTTGAATAGGTCAAATGATTAATGAAATTTTTCATGAAATAGTGATTTCTTCTCCATAACTGTTGGTACGAGAAGGATACGGAAGACGTAGCACCCACGGATTGCATAGGTCCTGTATGTCTAATTGTATTCTGTCTAAAGAGCTAGCTACATATTGAAAGTAGTAAGTCTTATATAGACTTACTGAAAGAGCTAGTCTCTTTCGCATTCGCTTAGGGCTTTATTACAGTAGCTATATTACAGTGGTAATTGAATTGAAGTCATTCACTTCGTTCACACAATAACATCATGTTCCGTCTCAGACTCCTGTTAAACGCCTACAGGTCCCAGTGGTCCGGACTATCGTCCATAAATATGGGTAGAATATAGGACACGGTCGATTTCGCATTTGTCATCAGGATTACCGCCCGGGGTAACAGGTAGGTCCAAGTCAGAATATGCGGAGTCCAGATTCTCATCGTTGGAAGACTTTTTGACGACTCTAGGGAATCCTACTGGCTCGGCAGAAAATCCCATAGGGTGTGGTAGATCAGGCTCAGATATTTGGAAATGGACGTTTTCCAACAAAGGAGAAGTCTCATAAAAAGAGATACCGAAAGAGTAGAAAGCTGGTTTTTGATGTCGTCAAACGAATCGGCTATGGGAACAACGAAGCCGCGGCCGAATGCATCGGAAGCAATGAGATGACCATAAACTTTGAAGTTGCGAGAATCAACTACCCAAACTCCGCTATCACCATACTCAAGGACTACCATTAATTTAGTATGATATCACGAAATAGTTATTGGGGGGAAGGCTTACGATCCTCGCAATCTTCATATTTAAATGTTACGAGATGTGTTCTAATCAAAATTTTACACGTCGGCTGCATTATGAAGGAGAATGAACTGGATATAAATCCAAATGTAGCTCCACGAGTAGATAGCAGGGTGGCATGGTCCCTAAATGGATTAATCGTTCCGTCATAGGTTCCAGCTAGGTATTGGTAGTCGTAGAAGTTTGGTAAGTCAGAATAGGCGTCGTCAGAAACCGCGATCAATGCCCAGTCAAGGTTTCGTTCATTCCCAAGAGTAGTATCGGAAGCATCGGATATCATCCCTAATTTAGAGTATATTGCACTCCCTTCGAATTCTAGAAGCCGATGCATCCATTCTCCTTCTCCTTCTCCTTCTCCTTCTCCTTCTCCTTCTCCTTCTCCTTCTCCTTCTCCTTCTCCTTCTCCTTCTCCTTCTCCTTCTCCTTCTCCTTCTCCTTCTCCTTCTCCTTTACCTTTCCCTTTCCATTTCCCTCCTTCTAAGCTTGCCTTAATAGAACTCGATTCAAGTTCGAAGAATTCCTCACCAGATTCATCGTCCGAGTCGTCAATCATCATGGACTCACTACTACTATCACTATACAGCTTTGGACGAACAAAGTGACCTGCAGTCATGGCAAATATTTCCTCTCCTCCCTCTTGGTAGGTCACTAGAATACTGCCGCCTATTGTCGCCTGTCGCTTTTCAGGAGGGCTTCCATTTAGGATCGCCGTACCACATAGACTCATGATCTGATGGAAATCGCTAATTCTGTAAATCTCGGCTGAGACGTCATTGTGAAGCGAATCATGCTGCGCAGGTGGAAGATATTTTGCGAGCGGTCTGGGAGGGAATGGCAATATATATTATTACAAAGAATTTAAGTCTTCCACGTTCTAAGAATCATCAATATCAATCGGCACATGCATACAGATATACAAGAAAAAATTCAAGTAGCCATAAAACTTTCGAATTGATATGTTCATCACTATCCATCATCCAGTTATTTTTTTATGGCCAACTATTCACCCCAATGGATTCATTATCCACCTGTCATATCTCTCAAATCAATCCATGTGTCTCTCCAGTCTCATACACAATCATGCAATGCATCCGTATCAACCCATTCCATTCCATCCCACCCCAACCATCATATGATTCGTGAAGATAACTATTTGAAAACAGTGAAATTGTATCCTTTTGGAAAGGTAAGAACAAATCCAGCCAGCCATAATGTTGATTTGAAATCCAGATTTGTTGATTGTGCAACGTGTCGTTAGACATTGAAAATAAAGAAAGTAGTAAAAGCAGGAAAATGAATTCTTGGTGGTAGTAACACAATTAATTTTTAGTATGAACGATCGTATATTTCCTCTCAAGGAAGGTCAACGACGAGTACCAAAGGTATGTGCACCTTACTCTTGGCCTGGATGAATTAATGTCCATAGTTGCCACCCCATCCACCACGTTGTTGACTGTTACCGAACCCTTGGTAACCTCCGTAACCTTGGTAGCCTCCATATCCACTACTCTGGTGCCCTTGACCAGCAGCTTGATGACCTCCAACGCCACCAAGGCCGCCATATTGGCTACCAGCCTGGCTGCCGTGAAGTCCATGACCTTGAAGATGGCTTGGGTATCCACCATATCCACCTTGTTGCGATTGCGGGGGTGGCAAAACCGATCCGGGGGTAGCATTGGTAGCAGAGCCAGGTCTTCCAGCTTGAGACAAAGATGGGCTTGGTCCATTGGCAGTCTTCGAGTCACCAAATGGTTTTAAGTCATCGCTAGCGCCAGGTTGGCTACCTTGTGGTGCATTGTAGTGCTGACCTGAAGGATAAGCACCACGGCTGAATGCATCATGGGAGCCAGCGCCGAATGCACCACTTCCACCTAATGCTTGTGGAGTCTGGGATGATTGGGATGATCCAGCTCGGCCATAATCACCCAAGCCTCCTCCAACTGCGGAGTCACGGCCATGAAGAGAAGATCCAGCAAATCCAGCAGCAGCAGGAGAAGAAGTGTGATCATATGGTGCACCGGGTGACATGTAACCTTGGTATGGTTGACCATGGATACCACCTTTTCCGCCACCATATGGAGAACCACCATAACCACCGTAGCCGCCAGATTGCTGGTACTGGTTCATGTAAGTAGCATAGTATGGGGTGGAATAATAAGGATGTCCATATGGATAACCTCCTTGGGGTTGTTGTGAATGGCCTGGTTGAGGCTGGGTTGTTTGAGCAGCAGCGCCAGTTTGTTGTTGGCTTTGAGCTACTGGGTTAGGAGTAGTGTGTCCACTATTCTGACCTTCTCCTGCAGTCGCATAACGGGATTGGGATTGTTGGCCAGAAGTTTCACTTTGTGGTCCATTGTACCCACTGTAAGATCTTTGAGATGCTGAAACATCTTGTTGACCTTGGCTGCCTTGTTGCAAGCCATATTGCTGTTGATAGTAACTGTTATAATTTTGTCTCTGCGGATCAGAGGTATAGTATGAAGAGTAATCGTTTGGTGCTGAAGAAAACGCGCCTGATTGTTGTTGTGGCTGTGACTGGGCCTGACTTGGATAGCCTTCGAATGGGCTTTGCGAGCTTGGTGCCTGTTGGCTAAAAGCGTCGTAAGGCTTCTGTGGCAAAGAAGACTGTTCCTGGGATCCTGGTTGTCCATATCGACCGTACTGACCTAATTGAGAACCAGTTTGAGGTCCTTGTTGAGATGCAGCTGTACAAGAATTAGTAATGCCATGCGAATACGTAAAATTTAACTTACTATGAGAAGTAGAGTGGGTTTGTGGGGAAGGAAGTCCAGGGGCAGCTGTTGGGTGAGTAGCTGCGGGCAATCCAGGTGCTTGCTTTGGAGTTGGCAAGGTCTCGGAAACTGGCGCAGCTTGTTGCGGAGCAGGGGGTAAAGTAGCTCTCGGGGCTACTGGCGAATGTTGTGGTGGTTGAGCTCTAGTCTCGGGCTCTTCACGATCACCATCAACATCGTCTTCACCTGTACCACTGAGGTTAAATGCGCCAAATTGTACAGCGGCCCTATCCACCTCGCGATTACCTGGCATGCGAACAGCTTCTTCTTGGTCGAGGACGCGGCGTTGAAAGCTTGGTGTGCGACCCGACGACCCAGTAGCCTTTAGTGCCGAAGCTTGGAAACCACTGGTTGGAGCACGGGGAGTAGCTGAAGTTTGAGTTTGCAATGCTGAATAAGGTGTAGAATTTCCAGTAGCATTTCTTGGGTCCCATGAGCTTGCAGCTGTGCTTGCGGCAGTCGCACTTGGTGGTGGAACTGATTCATCTGGAACTTGTTCGAGGTTCGTCTCCGTCAATTCGTCCTTTGATGGGGTGAGATTAACATTAGTTTCAGGTTCGACGGGTGGCTCGACTGGGGCAGCAGGTTCCGGGGTTTCGACAGGCTCTGGTTCAGGAATGGAGGGCTCTGGCTCTGAAACAACTGGGGCTTCGACCGGTTCTTCTGGCTTAGGGAGTTCTGCAGGCTTTTCCACGGGCGGCTCTGGGGCCTTCTTAGGCTTAGGTGCAGGAGCAAACATGCTCGCCCAGCTCTTCTTGACTCCATCGGGAATAATGCTTGAAGCTGCAGTTGAAGCGGCGGTGGCAGTTGTGACAGCCGCACTGGTTGCAGCGGCACCCCAGGTATTATCGCCCTCAGTAGATTTGGTAGATTCCCGAGAATCGGCATTGGTATCTTTAGCGGTGTCTTCAGTAGTGGCAGGAGTATCCCAAGCGCTAGATTCAGTTGTAGGAACAGAAACTTCGGCAGTTTCGTTACGTGTACCATTTGTATGCGCAATTGAAGCTCCACGAGCTCTACCACCTCGGCCTCTGTCATTACCGCGACCGCGTCCTCTGCTACCATCAAATCCACCTCTACCACCTCGGGAGGCTCTTCCAGAGTTGCTAATTTCATTAAGAGCAGTAGATGGAGCTGATTCGTGGGCTTTGGACTTAGATCGGTCTTTCTTATTCGAAACCTCTCCCCATTGTGAGATGGTACCTTTGATTGTGTTAGATTAGTACACGTACTATGAATGATCTGGGCTTGATATGGATTGTAAAATTATGCATGAAACCCTTACCCTCCGAAATGCGCTCGACAGTACTTTCTAGATCTCCGTCTGTTTCTTCAAGAGCCATCACAACATCCTCATCTGTCCAGCCTGGAAACAATTCTTGGATAGTGCTGACTTTGCTACCATGCTTCTTCTTTAATTGAATGACTTCAGTATTATCTTGCTCAATTGATGCAGTAGTAGATGTGTTTTCGCCGTTGGCTGCCTGACCTCTTCCGCCGCGAGCAGCTCTTGGTGCAAAACCTCCACGACCACCTCGAGCTGAGCCTCTGCCACGAGGCGCTGGTCTTGATTGTACCTCAGACATCTTGTGAGGTTATGTGTAATTGTGTAAGCAAGAAAAATACAAAGTGCCTTGAAGAAGAAATGAGAAACTACAGAAGGTTGTTTTGGTTTTAGAGGGTTTTTTTTTCCGTTGTGATGTTGGAGAGGAGGGATGACGCTTTAGGTGTGGGATTTTAGGTGAGGCAGGTTTAAAAAAGGCACAGGGCACAGATTTAAGCTCTCCTGAGAAACGACTTGTCGCGTTAGTTTTGTCTAAGTTGTGTAGGTGGGAGGGATTTCCACGAGGTTACTTTTGATGTAACAAATTATTTCGATAGGCGAAAACAAAAATGGATTTTGTTACACAATCAATTGGTAAATAAGAGAATAGATAATTATTTGAAGTTATTCAAATGACCGCCAGATAGTAAGACATGATTGATTTCTTACTTTATTTTTCAGAAATTCCTTTAATACTTTCTTACAATTGAATGTTCAAAAGCTTCGCTCGCTCCGGTCTTTAGCGCGAAAGTCACGTGTAATTATATAATATTGTGCATCACCCCACACCATGAAATTGACACGATTGGTTCAATCGCGCAGGCGGTAGACGCAAGACGGGGAGCAAACCACAATGGACCACGGCAGACGGTATCAGCATGCAAGCAAGGCAAAAGTGGCTAGGTAGGAGAGAAGTGGCACAACAAAATATACGTATTGATACTTTGATACGATACCATATAACAATCTTAATAACACTAATGAAAATCAAAATCAAATCTTGCTATGTAAAACACTATTGAAATGTAACTTTTTTTCTGCCAAAACATTACATTGAAAATAATGATTAGTTCATTTGATAGAGGATTTTTTCTAAAAAAGCAATATGTTGTTCTCAAGCATTCGCCCTACCTCATCCCGTCCAGTTTAGGGTGTGGCTGTGTGGAGACAAGAACATGACCTTGCTTGCTTGAACAACATCATTGAAATCTGCGGAGTATCAGCCATTGCTGCTGGCATACCTCAAATCCTATCGTCTGACTTAGGTATATCCTCTACTCACACTACCAGTCTTGTTCTTCTCCACCTATCTCAAATATGACAGATGAACTGTACACACTTTGCACACCGTACTGACATTTGAAAAGAGTCCTAGGTCTAACGCTCATTCCACCATCTACCGCCGCCCCCACCTTCCTCCGCCTATCCCATCATACAATTGCCGTATTGGGAATTCATTTATTCGACAAGTACATTGCATCGATCTCCTACATTGAATACGAACAAGCATAGATCATACTACTTTTCTGGCTACCCCTAAACCAATTCGTCACTGTCTCATTAGACATCCTCATGATGTTTCGAACAACTCCACCAAGCTTCTTTCGTCAACTGCCCGCCCTCCTTAAGTTTAGGCTTCATCAACCTCTGCCATTGACCCAACGGGAGTCTACACAATTGCTCGAACTTCTCACAACATCATTCCGGCAACAACTTGACTCCGAGCATGGACCATCAAACGCGAGTGCCAAGGTTGAAGCAATTGAATCCCATCAACAGCATGAAAATGGCAGACCTAGGCGCCTTTCAGATTCTGGCTACAGGCACACAGATCGACATATCAAATCCATTCTTACAAATCCTCTTTTCAAGCAAGGAACGCCAAAGGGTGAGCCTGGATCCACGCAAGATCCCATGGATACATTTGATAGAGCTGTCGGACGTGGAATGATGACTGTAAACTATGCAAAAGCGATCTTGATAGCCAAAAAGAGGCAACTTCAGTCCTCACATGAAACACTAGAAGAAAGTATGAAGAAATCGGGTGCCGGTCTCAAGATTTTGAAGTGGTTGACTTCAAGTGGTCTAAACCAAAACACCGACTTCTTGTTGCAGGACCGAGTATTTGGGGTTCTGCTTTTTGAGTTCATGCGCGCAGAAGGTTATCAAGAAGTTTTCTGGGAGTGGATAAATAAAGCCATTCATGCTCCCAGCGCTACAAAAGCCGAATTCCGTGGTCTTGCTCAGCTCCTTTCTAGAATCGTCAAACTCACCGCCAAGCTAGAAGCATCTTTCAACGATTCTATTTCCATTTTACTTCGTACAACGGATATGTCGAAAGACCTGCCCTTGGAACAAGTTCATGACCTTCTCATAAGTCCTGGCCAAAATATGTTTCACATGATTTTAGAGTCCTCTCGACAAGTGCGAGAAGCTACTTCATTAGAATCTTTCAAGACATTCCAACAAATTTTACCAGTATTCAGCATCCATGATGTTGACCTGCATACTTTAGATCTTTATTCCCCATACCATCGATCTGCAAATCATTTCTTAGAATTTCTTCGACAAAGACCCTCTACGATCGAACCAGAGACTAAGGACCTCGGAAGACGTTTTGAACATAATGAAGCGAAGAAGATGGTCACAATATCTCTCATGGCAGCCAAAATTCTACTTGAGCAAAACCGGGTTAATGATGCAACGTGGATTATGGAACGACTGCGCACGAATTATCCCAAGCTCTTAGGAATTGAAGCAGATATTCAGGAACGGAAGGGAGAAGTTGATGAGGCATCAAGCATTCAAATATTGGAATCTTTCAGCATAGCTTGAATAATTATATCTTTGTAACAATATTGCATTTGGCGTTATTGGGGGCATATTCCCATGGACTTATGGGTGGTAGGATTGGTAGGAAGTGGATTTTTTTTTAACGATATCTCAGTCATATTTAGCATCAGATCCAATCCAAGTCTTTGAATGCCTTATTTTATTCTTTCTGATCACTTGTTCCAAGTCTATGAATGACTTATTTTATCCTTTCTGATCACTTGTTGCGCAATGGTACGGTACGTATTATGGTAATGCGGGAAGGGTATCATCTAGGGGCTAAAATTACTACCAGAGCTGAAGCTCGAAAAATACTATCAGGATTCTCATAACAGATTCTATTATTTATCATTCATTAATCTCAAATCTGCAAAGGATTTATTATCTCCTCTAATTATCTATCCCTTTCGAGATCGAAAATCGATCGAGAAAAAAAATAAACTCTGTTGATACATATATGTTGTACAAGCAAGCAAGTGTATAAATACAAATATGACGTTATCATTACACCACTACAACTATTTCTCGTTCCGGATCTAAACCTTACGTAGGTAGGTATTCCGTGTTTGAATTTATTATCACGTGCATTGGGTGATGTAGGCTAATGCATTACTAATTTACTAGGTAGGTAGGTACCTAAGGTAGTCTTGTAAGTTTGTCCCCCCTTGCAGGTCGTCATTCTCCGGCTCGGTCAGGTACAGGACGTACAGGACGTATGGGACGGGATGGATCTGGAATGGATAAATTGGATAAGATAGATGAAATTCTTGGAGTTGAATTTGTGTTAGTGTTGGTTTGATGGAAGAAGAAGAAGAAGAAGAAGAAGAAGAAGAAAAAGAAGAGAGTGATTGGGTAGATGAGTATCTAGTAGATATAGTATATGTGTAATACATATATCAAATTTTGATGAGTTTGGAGAGTATTGAGGTATTGAGGTATTTGGATTTATTAGAAGAGAGAGATACACTCTATATTGTTATTTATCGGTACAGAGTGAGAATGGTAGATGTTAATGTGTGTGTTTGTATTTGTGCGTGTTTGGTTGGTAGGTAGGTAGGCTAATGATCGGAATGTAACCCCAGTCACTTCCCCGCAATTTCAGATCGATCGGGTCATTTCAAGCACCTAGAAGATTCTGTACGGAATAGGGTAGAGAAATTTGGAAAAAGGAATTCGTAACTGGAATAAGATGTAAATATCTATTTGCTGTAATGGGTATTCTTTGTAAGGGAAAGGAAAAAGAGAATTACTTGATTGGATTTTAAAATATATAAGTAATTGAATTTTCGTTAAAGATGATTTGATTGGTTGTACTCAGTATGCAAGTACATAACTTAACACAAGCTTACCGGAACTTCCCCTCGAAAATTCGAATTAGGAAGAGCTGATGCTTGCTTGCTTGCTTGCCTGTTTGCGTGCCTTGCTTGATAATAATAAGCCCCTAATACTCGTAGACAAGTTTTGGTTAGTTTACCCGAGAAGAGCTTGGTGGAGGAGCTTACAACTTGGAAGAAAGGAAGCTTTGAAGAAGAAAAATATCCCAGCTAGTAGAATAGCGTCATAACCTTACATACATATTTTACCTAGCGCTAGGTTAGTACCTTTTATCTTCAACGGCATCTCTTCAACTATTTACTTGTTTGAATTTGAAATCTATTCCATTACTTGGGTATTCTTGTTGCGAATTGAAAGTTTGATTCGAGATATTCTCTTTACGATTATTAGGATTGAATTGCAAGGGGATTTTGATCGATATTTTCATATTTTTTCATTGAGTTGTTGCAAGCTTTTTGGAGATTTTGAAAAGAAAAAAATACAAAAAAATTGGAAATATGGCGGATAATAAAATTGAAGAGGGTGATAAAGGTATGTTGACCTCGATGTTAGATTCGATCTTTTTGCTTTCTGTTTATCTGTAATATCTACTGCGGATGAGAATTGGGAATTGATAGATGGATGTGTATTGCTTTCGCATACTTCACTGTCGCATATCGCATCTCCATTTCCATTTTCGCAACCTCTTGCGCATAACGTGCGGAAGTTTCTTTATCGAAACTCCACTTCTTTTCTCTCTTCTATCCTTGCGCATAATCTAGAAACTATAATGGCGTTGTTCAATTTCAATTTCAATCTCAATTTCAATAATTCACTACTACAAACAAAACTAATATATTCCTTGGGCATAGTTTCCTGGAATTGGCGCGGCGCAAATCCAGAGGGGACGGTGGGAGAAGTAAAGGCTGGTGAGGTTACGGTTACGAGTCACCGCGGAAATGAAATTAAGAAGACGGGGGATGAGACGGATCCTGCTGTGCATATTGAGAGGAGTGGGAATGATGTGGTGAAGTTGGCTAGTGAGGTGGTGGTCGAGGAGAAGGGTGAGAAAGAGGAGGTGAAGGAGGGAGAGGCGGAGAAGAAGGAAGAAGGGGAGGAAAAGGAAGAGGGGGAGAAGGAAGAGGGGGAGAAGGAAGATGAGAAGAAGGAAGATGAGAAGAAGGAAGATGAGGAGGTCAATGGTGGAGCTGAGGATTCGGAGATGAAGGATGAAGAGAAGGCTGAAAGTGATGCAGAAGCTAAGGTCGAGGAGACGAAGGATGAAACCAACGCTGAAGCTAAGGATGAGGAGGAGAATGTCGAAGCCAATACCAATGGCGAAACGAAAGGCGAAGAGAAAGTCGAAGCTAATGGTGAATCCAAGATCGAGGAGAAGGCTGAGACCAATGTCCAAGACGAAAAGGCTGAATCTAAGGAAGAAGATAAGAAGGAAGATGATGTTGAGATGAAGGATGTTGAGGATCAGAACGAAGAGAAGAAACCTGAGGAAAAGAATAGCAAGGAGGATGAGAAGAAAGATTCGAACGATAAAGGAGATCAACCCGAGGTCAAACCACAAAACGGAAATAAGCGTAAAGCAGACGAGTTGGAAGACGACGAAGACAAAGCAGAAGTGAATGATACCAAGAGACAAAAAATCGATGCTACATCTAACGGCACTACCAACGATACCACCCCAAAGAAGAAGCCTGGTAGACCAAAGGGTGCTTCTACATCAAACGGCACACCGGCAAAGAGAGAAAAGAAAGTTTCTGCTGTTGGTAGAGCACAACGACAGACGAGAAGTCAAGCACGCAAGGAATCTGTTTAGGTCGTACGGGGAGAGTAATATTATCTCCACCTAGAGACCTGGGAGACTTTTCAGTTGTCGATAATATTGCAGACATTGGATACGTCTGGACGAGTGAAAGATTTGAATTTAAGGGGAAGACCATATGATTTGATATTTGGATGCGGTTTTCGGATAATCAATCAAACGTTTGTGCTATATGGAGAGACATGGTGGTAGGTTGGGTGGGTATTTTGCTTTTTACTATCGCCTTGTACATACATAGGTGGTGCTATTTTCGGAAGGGAAAATGTAGCAGTTTACAAAGTTTATTGATAAGGATTCAGAGGAGATTATGTGAATGGGAATGGATGAATGAATCGGCAGAGCAATGAATGAGAAATGAAATGCGAAAAATGAATGATGTCAAATGGTTATTTGTCTTCATCTTCATTTTTGTCTTTATGATCTTTTCGATAAGTACCTATGGTGAGACAGCTCCAACGTGATATGATCATGTTTATGGTTGTGATTATGACTGTACTTGATCCTAGGTAGGTATAGGTAAACACTAAATAAATAAATCAAATATGAAATATCTCGTGATAAGGTTTATCCCAATTCTAATAGTGTAATAGTATAATAGCAGCAGTAAGGTTATTATTTTTCAAATAATTAGAAAAGGTTGTGAAAATGAGACGGCAGTGATTATCCTTAGGTAAATAAAATATCGTCATTATGCGCTATGCGTTCTGTTAGTGCGGGTATGGGTGGGTTGTGAGGGGCTAGAGTCGGGTGTTGATTGTACGGAGTACGGTGTATTTGATGATGAGGATGATAATGATAAGATCCCACCAAACGCCATCACATCCTATCCGTCAAGGTAATTCCATGTGGCTGCGCTATGCAATATGTACTGCATAATGGTGGGAAGGTTGGAAGGTAGGAACGAATGGTGGAGATATGATGAGATGAGTCTAGAATCTAGATGGTTTTTGGGCGGGGGAGAGGACGGATGTTGTAACTTCTAAGATGTAAGATGTAAGATCCATATGTACCTATGTTGGATCTTGATCTAATTAATCAGTGCTGTTGTTTTGGGAGCTGGGTTGTATGCTGTAGGTTTGTGTGTATGTGTGTATAGGTAGTGTATAGGTTGTGCAAAGTAAAGTGCTAGATAGTTAGGTTTTAGGTATAGAGGAATAAATATATAGAGGAATAAGAATTTCAATGCGCAGTGAATGGATGGATGGATGATTAGATTAGTTTTGTTTTCTTACCTAGATACCTACTGATCAGCCTTCTAGATGGATGTGATATGATATGATATGATATTCTCAAGACATACATATATACGAGTATATACATACGACGTGAGCAGCTGAATTGAATTCTCGAATATATGTACATGTGCACAAAATTCTATAAATAACATAATTCCTCTCAAAACATCATTCATGCAAATGCCAAGGAGAGAAGTTTTTCCGTTTACCGGACCAATTGAAGAAGCGAGTTTATGGTTGAAAATTGAATTTATTTCTCTGGGCTTTTGCTTTTGTACCGAGAGGTTTCTTGGGTTTGTTGATCTGTTTCCTGGATTGGTTGGATGATGACGAATACCGAGATGAGTTTGAGTTTGCATACGTTGAGAAGTACTTGGTACCTATCACGGGATTTGCTTCCATCCGTCCAGAGGTTGGTTGGTTGGTTAGTCATCAGTACAAGTTTCCGTAAGTGAGGTTAGGGATGATGGTGAATGTGAAGGTCTCGATGGTTGGTGGCTCTTTGTAGGTATTTGTAGGTGGCTTGGCGTAGTTAATATTTAGAAACAAAAGTTATTATCTTTCTTGTTGGTGAATAATAAATGAATGAATGACCTTGGATACCTTTGTGTTTGATTTTGTTGCAAATACCCATTGTTTGTGATTTATTCTAGATATTTTTCTTTTGATGTCTTTTCCTCATTCCCATTCTCATTCTCATGGATTACTGATAAGAATTTCGAGATTCTTCTGTCGTTTACTTTACTTTATTCTATCAGTTCTTCATACGCTTCAAATTCATAGAATCAACCGGTTATCAATCGGTACTTCCAGTGTGGCTTGCTCTACTTGGATTTCGCAAAAGTCCTCTAGTATTTTCGCAGGACTTGATCTACAAATACTACCTACCCAAAGAGCGTCATTCTCATAGAAAAACCCCCGGTACTTCAAATTACACATTTGCATTCAGCGCAGCGCAGCTTGAACAGAGGTGACTTTTTTTGAGGTTACAGGCCCCCCGTATCGCTATCAAGGGATATTCAAGGAACGACGTACCAATTCTGAACTGAACGGAACTGCTCTCTTTAACACCCCTCGATCCCCAACCATTCAATCCTCACACACTCGTTTGGAAGATCAAATAAATCACTCTTCAAGAGGAAGAGAATTATACACCTCTCTTAACTTTACATTCGAAGCATAATACGTCCTTCGCGCATACGCACACCAACTCTTCTTCGTTTGGCCTTTGGCCTGTCATTGCCGCTCGCTTTATTTAAAACTTACATAAGAAAACAAAATGGAGGTGGGAAGTACGATGAGAGTGCTCTCCAAGAGAGAATCCGATGCACAGAAACTGTTAGATTTGTTAGCAAATCCTTTTCGAGCTCAGGTTTGTTCTCGCCATACTTTTTGCTACATGGATTTTCTAATGTTGGGTAGTTATCACAAAATTCCGTTTATGCAAGTTTCGGCACATCGATAGGATTTACTCTACTACTCGCGATTGGGTTTTCTCTTCTTCGTCCTTATAATTCTGTCGTGTATGCACCGAAACTCAAGATCGCAGATGATAAACATGCACCGCCGCCGATGGGAAAGGGTCCTTTGGCGTGGTTGGGACCGGTGATGAAGACGACAGAATCTGAGTTGGTTAATCTGATAGGGTTGGATGCTACAGTATTTTTGAGAGTGTTGAGGATGTGCCGAAATATTTTTCTTTGCATAACGGTAGTGGGTTGTGGAATACTGATCCCGATTAATATGGTTAAGGGGCAATTCGGATCATCGACGGATTTCGTAACGAGGATTACACCGATCAATGTTTGGGGGGCGAGTAATTGGGGTATGACTATCTGCGCTTGGTTGTTCGATCTCATCATCATTTTCTTCTTGTGGTGGAATTACAGGGCGGTGCTCAATTTGAGGAGAACTTATTTTGAGAGTTCGGATTACCAAGCCAGTTTACATGCGCGGACCTTGATGATTAATGATATTCCAAAGACGCTTCGAACGGATGAGGGTATCGGCAGGGTGATTGATGTGGTTGCGCCGCAATCTTCATTCTCGAGAACAGTGGTCGCGAGAAATGTGAAAGAACTTCCGGAACTTATCGAGCAGCATAATCAAACCGTTCGTGATTTGGAGGGTTATTTGGCGAGATATCTTCGGGATCCTGCGAATTTACCCGCAAAGCGACCCGAATGTACTCCTTATAAAGATGATCCCAATTTTGGATCCTATGTCCGAGGTCAAAAGCTCGATGCTATTGAATATCTCACTGCTCGTATAAAGGAATTGGAATTGGAGGTCAAAGAAGTTCGTTTATCCGTGGACAATCGAAATCCTCTGCCGTATGGATTTGCAAGTTACGAAGCTATCGATGAAGCACACGGTATTGCGTTCGCGGCACGTAAAAAGCATCCAAAAGGCACTACGATTGTGCTTGCTCCTCGACCCAATGATATTATTTGGAAAAACATGCCCCTGAGCAGGCAGACGAGAAGGACGCGAAGAATTATGAACAACATTTGGGTTACTTTACTCACAATCGTATGGATGGCACCAAATGCTTTGATTTCTATTTTCTTGGTCAGTTTACCTAATTTGGGTAGTGTTTGGCCTGCATTCCAAACTTCATTGGCACAACACACTGTTTGGTGGTCTATTGTTCAAGGTGTTGCTTCGCCAGCGATTACCTCATTGGTTTATCTAGTGCTTCCAATCATCTTCCGTCGAATGTTGGTTAAAGCCGGAGATCGTACGAAGACTGCCAGAGAACGACATGTCACTGGAAAGTTGTATACTTTCTTCGTTTTCAACTATTTGATTGTATTTTCGATTTTCAGTACTGTTTGGACTTTCGTTTCCACCGTCATCAACAAAACTAATGATGGAACCACAACTTGGAAAGCTATTTACGAAACTGATTTAGGATTATTGGTCTTCATTTCACTTTGTGATATCTCGCCTTTCTGGATCACTTGGTTACTTCAACGAAATTTGGGAGCAGCTGTTGATTTGGCTCAAATCTGGACTCTGGTATGGAGTTTCTGTGCAAGAAAATTCTCAAGTCCAACGCCTCGTGAGATGATCGAGCTTACTGCACCACCTGCATTTGATTACGCAAGTTACTATAATTATTTCTTGTTCTATAGCACGGTTACTTTGTGCTTTGGATGTATTCAACCTTTGGTCATTCCGGCGGCTGCCATTTATTTCTCTCTGGATGTTTTCTTGAAGAAATACCTCTTGCTCTATATTTTCATTACCAAGACAGAATCTGGTGGTATGTTCTGGCGTATGCTCTTTAATCGAATAGTTTTCGCTTCAATCCTGGCCAATCTTGTCGTCTTTCTCGCAACTTGGGTTCATGGAGATGGTTCACACATGGAAGCTTACGCCGTAATCCCTCTTCCGTTCTTGATGATTGGCTTTAAATGGTATTGCGCGCGTACATTCGACGACAAGATTCACTATTATAGTATACGCAATATGCTCAAAGATCCAGAAGCTTCTCGTTCCAAAATGATTGGTAGTAAAGGGGATCGTCTCGCTTCTCGCTTCGGTCATCCGGCACTTTACAAACCACTCATCACACCTATGGTTCATGCCCGAGCTCAAAATATCTTAGCCTCGGTCTATGGTGGCCGTCTTACGGATTCTAACAATCCAGGTTCGGGAGATAACATGTCGGTTTCCGGATATTCAGATACGTTTGCCATGGATCCTATGCGTGTTGGACAACCAGGTCGCTCTGCAAAAGGTGCTGTACCCGGTTTTGAAATGGTCCCGGAAAATCGATTAGATTTCTCGTATTATAAAGGTAGAGCGGAATTTGCAGAGGAACATGGTGGTTCAGGTGGAATTTTTGGAAGAGCGGAAGATATTATCAGGGCGGACACGCCTGGTAGCTCGCGGTGGGGTCCAGATTCGAGGCCGGGCACACCGGTTCATTTGGGTGGTATGGGAACACCAACAATACCGAATTTCATGTCAAGTCCTGGACCAGGAACTCCAGATAGTGTGAAAGGAGATATAGGAATGAGTGGAGGAATGGGCATGAGATATTACGGAGATAGGAAAGGTAGTTCGGGAGAAACGATGAGTTTAGTACATGCTGCGCAAGATATGCCTGCGGGCTCTGTTCCTGGAGTTCAGGAACGAGCGCCAGGTTTCTTGGGCGGTGGACCTCAAGGTTATGGTAATATACCGCAGGAGGATTTGGATGGAAGGGGGAGTGTTGATCATGATCCGATGGATTATGATTATTTCCGTTCGAGGAGGACTAGGAATAAGATGTGAAGAGCATAGATTAAACGAGAAGAGCAAAGAGCAGATGGGTGTATAACAGGATATGAAAGTGAAATGAAATGAAATCTTATGATCTGATAGATATTGGGAGGTGTTTCCTTTTTTTTTGGTGTCTTGAAGCTTCAGTTTTGCATGGGAGAATTAGCGTCCTTTTTCTTTTTGAATCGGATCGAATGGTATGAGATGGGATGGGATAGGATTGGCAGACTTGGGGGAGGGTTTAAAAATGCATGGATGGATGGATGTACGTATGTGTGTATGTGCGTATGGAATCCATTAGTGGATTGGTGGATGGGTGGTATGATTGCATTGACTGTTTGGTTGCTGGGTTAGGTACGGGCGTTTCTCGGGTTCCATAAAGTCTGTCGAGTCGAATCGAGTCGAGTTAAGTCGAATCTTGGGATTTGATTTGATTGCATCGGATTGGATTTTTGTGGGAGAGGGGGGTGGGAATTAGTTAGATAGATGGATGTGGATGAGGCTGGGGTTGGAGAAGATGGGTTGGAGGATGGTGGGGAGATAGATGTCGGAGAGATAAAAGATAGAAGATTGCGGATAGAAGATAGAAGATACAAGAGTTAGAGATAATATTATATAATGTGAAGTTGAAATGATTGAAGGTGTATATGATTGAAGATGTATGTAATTGAAGATATTAATTGAACTCAATAAGTCTAGTACCCTAATATCCGGACAACCCTCTTTCCAGACAGCTTTTTACACCAAAAAGCGTCATTTTCAGCTATTAATATTTCAACAACCAATGAATGAAATCGATTACAATTTGAATCGTGAATTTATTATATAGTTACAATTCAATTCTGAAAATTTCAGATTTTTCGCGATTTTATTGGTTGACATCTGAATAATCGAAATTACTATTTTCAATTTGTATAGGATTTATATAAGAATACAAATTTTTAAATTTTGAAAATATTTAATAACTTTTGAACAAAAATAATTAAAAATAAACTGTAAATTCTTTTCGAATATTTATGTTATAATTAATCATCTGTATGAATTTTACAAAAAAGAAAATAATAGTTATTGTTTTATTATAGATTGAATATTTCTTTATATAAAATTTTTGTTACGCCGGGTAACAGGAAAACGCTCACGTGCTACCATTATCACGTGATTGGCTCAGCGAGGATCAGCGAGCTCAGTACTGAGCCATATTGATCCTGGGATGCGAAGACTCAACACCTGTACGCGGTGCATCCTACGAACCTCCAGCTCTCTTATGAGAGTTTGCAGAGCTAAGTTTGAGTCATTGATGGAGTCGTGGTAATTGGAAGAGGAAGAGGCGCCCGATCACGACGTTTTTACCCGTTTGCGGTTTTTTGACAGTCGCATTATCGGAGTGCGCTCTCTACAACACTACCTTTATTATGAAACAGAGGACAACACCATCATTTACGACAATACGCCACGAAATCATCTCACTTCTTAAGAGTGAGACTCCTCTGGAACATATAGTACAACTCGACATCTTTGACGCGTATATAATACATATTGTATACCTCCCACGATCGATACGACCGAAACGACAACAATTTATATACTTTCCACACGGGAACACCGGAGGAGTACTGTTGAAGGACCTGAGCTGATGACGAAACTTACTCTGCTCTCATTCAGCGGAGGTATGCTACTTACGGAATTGGGTCACCCGTACGAGCCACTATCTGTGCATGCTATAGTTACGTTATATGAGGATTGGTGCTCCTTCATAAGCTTTCTATTGGCAGGATGATCAGAATGAGGACGAGGCAATCCTGACGGTGGGCGATTACAGTACGTTCTGGTATATAAGGAGCAATTGGATTGGTGGTATCGGGAAGGGGAGCAGGAATGAAGGGTTTTCGAGTACAATGTTTTGATTGGCATTTACTTTTCTTTCTAGCAGCGTTTCGACGCGATAAATCTTCTTTAAACCAAAACAAGTACGAGGAGACAGGGAGAGAGATCAAGAGGTAGTCATCTAGTGGACGAGGATGACCACAATTACAACCCCAAAAGGCCTACCGGCCCAAACCCCCCTGCGAAGGCAATCATGTAAACTCTGCCCTAGCCCCTTTAAATTGTATATAAATACCCTCCCTAGCTAGCTAGTACACTACTCAGAGGCATACTCCTCTGAGCGTCATTTGTCCAAATCTGGAATAGATGGCTAAGGTTATCACGCGCCAAGGCGCGTGGGCCTACGGCCTATGACGATAAACACAATCAATCAATCAATCAATCAACCATATTGATCCTACTGAGTAGCCAGAACACGAAGGTCTATATAATAAAGATGGATTTCCTTTGTATAGAGCTTCGTGCTCGAGATCAATCATTTAGTATACCATACTATTAGTTACGAATTGCATCATATTATTGTCATTACTTTAAGTCCCTGCTTGACGCCTAGTTATAAACCACCTCGAGAGCCTAGAGCACTTCCACGTGATCTAGACGGCAACCCTCGTAACAATTTTGTATAAAGAGATCTTTAATCGATAATAAAACAATAACCTCAAATTATTTTTTGGAATAATTTAATTCATTCGATCAATTCTAATATTATAATTCTAAAAAAAATTAAAATTTATTTTTAGCTATTTTGATTGAAAAGTTATTGAAGGTTTTTAAAATATTCAAATTTGTTTATAAATCCTATACAAATAAAAAATCGTAATTTAAATCCTTCAAATTTCAAATAATAAAATTGCAAAAAATCTGAAATTTTCAGAATCAAATTATAATTATATTATTAATTTATCATTTGAATTTTGTCAGATTTTATTAATTAATTATAAAATTATTAACAATTGAAAATGACGATTTTTGCTGTAAAAGGTGATCCGAAAGTAGGGCACTAGACTTATATAGAATTTCACTTTGTAAGCTGTGAAGTTATAGATGAATTACTTTAACTGACAACAGATCGCTGGTGTAGTGTCATCAATATCTTCAGATGGAAGTTCATCTATTTCCACTTGAAGCACCAATGCTTAGAAGTAAGATACTTGATTCGTAATCATGATTGAGTGATTTCTTCAAGACAAGTTATTACGATAATGGTCTGTGCTCGGTTGAAAAGCAAGGGCTGTGGTGTTGTAGAGGTGAACTAGGAATTGCTCGACTCATAAACCTAAGATATGAATGTTTCATTCCATTTTCGTCTGAAAATACCTTGCAGGTGATAATTTCATCAAGTTATCTAATCCACTTCCCTCTTACACTAACAGAATTTGAGTTTCTACATGAAATAATACATCCTGTTCGATAGTGCTCATTGAAGAACGTTCCCAGTATACTGATTATAGATATATGTCATACTTTACAATTAGTCTATAGTCTAATATTCTGAACGTTGTTGTAGTCACCAGCACCAAAGCTATCCGATCACTAACCCCGCATTTACCCCTAAATCCTCGACTGTATTTAAGCGAGAATCAGTTTTTGCCGAAAACTATGATTTGTTCATTGGACCTCATCGATACAATTTATAATCACAAGTCCGATAAACATTTAGCGATTTAATACTTTGGTTGTTAGTTATAAAAACAGGTTTCAGCATTTTTACTTGGTGGTCTAGTTAGAATTATAAGTTGGCTGAGTTGTTGGGTTTGGTGTAGTGAAAGTAATCACTCGGTTACTTTTGGGGGTGTCAGGCACTTAGCCGATTTGAAAGTGATGATTTGAACATCTAATATACATCTATCAGCGAGAAGTCTGCGAAATTTTTATTCGATCACATGAAGATATACTTTTGCTGATCAGAAATGAAACTTCGTCGACTTCGAAGATGTTTTGGGGGTACTTGAAGTAGATTTGAAGTCATTCAAAATATCCTTTTGAGTGTTTTGAGTTTCAAACACTCAAGAAAATGTTATGAGAAGAAAAAAATTCGAAAGGAATTCGTTGAGGGGATCTGGGAAGAAGAGGTTGTTCTCATTTCTGAAATGATTTCTACATCGAATAAGAATTATACATGAACCAAACAATTGACCAATCTAAAAATCTATCAATCTCTTGATTGATTCAACCAATAAAATAAAATTATTATTTTTTGTATGCCAATAAGCCAAGATTAGAGGTTCGCCATCAGGATATTCTTTTGACTGATGTACCATAAGAAAAGTAACTTTTAATTAGATGAACGAGCGCTTGTAATCGTGTAGTCCATCATAGGTGGATGTAGGAAGATTTCCAAGGTCCTTCCGGTAATCCGTCTGTTATTATTATTTCCGGATAACTTTTATCTACATCTCATCACATTGCTCTTTCATTTATTTCAAGATTATAATACTAGTAATCCTAGTACAGCTTTCTATTACTTTCTTTGTTTTCGTTGTAGCATAATATTTGAGGTGCAAAAACTGGATGCAACCTTTCCAATAGCACAGCCCTCTTTACGGAAGTTAGGACTTGAATAGATACCCGAGCTTACATGATTCAACCACGCGCGCTGGGTTTGTAACAATAGTCCACCAATATCCTACACTAAACTTGATTGATGCATCTTTAAGGCACTAGTTCTTATTGAGATCATATGATTTGAGTAATAATTTATTGACTAACATCTCCGAAGAGGGTAAACGGCAACACCGATGGAGTGAACATCAACCAAGTTTGGAAATCTTTACTTAATTGGATTAGATCCCACGAGAACTGAGAACATACTAACGTAACTAATTTGACTACAAGATAAACTAGACACTAGACTTACACACTAGAGTCACATACCAGCACAAGGCCGAATACGTAACTATCTAGTTCATCAACTATATAGGAAAGGCTTCGAACTCCAGCATAAAGCCAGATATTCGATGCCCTCCCACCCAGATCGCATTTGACCCGTATAGACAAGCCTGTCTACTGCCTGTGCGACCTGAGGCCCCTTACACCCGCCTTCCCTCCCAATTCCACCACCAGCTTGCATTTGAACTGATCAGATAAGACTATCTGCTGCCTGTAAAAACTGGCTTCCTCCCTTCCATCTCGTCGTATGTCGAATGTCGAATGTCGTAGTCGTATCGGATGTCGAATGTCGAAGGTCGAAGGTCGTATGTCGAATTTCGTATGTCGTATGTCGTTCGGTTGTATCGTAACTATTCCGTAATCGAGATTAACATGAGATTCAAAAGGGATTGACTTACCAGTGAGCATTGGAGAATGCTCAAGCCACCACCTCCTATCAATTAAACTTGACTTCGAAGCAGACTCCAATGCTGAAGAAGAAAAGAGAATTGAAGAGGGAAATTTGACCTCCTTTATACCCGAAAAAAATCTGTTAACTTTTTTAGCGCCATTGGGAGATTTGAAGCAAACAGGACAAACATGTCGATTTTAGGTGAACACACATTGTGTGCGTCGATCTCCAAAGTATGTTTCCATTAGTTTACTGACTAAATACCTCCTGGATTATATAAAATCATTTTCCAAGCGACAGCATTGGCTGTAGAGAATGGGGCAGATGGTTGCTTGACATAGTCAATTCAAAGGATATTCCACAGAAAGTTATTGGCTGCTTAGAATTAGACGATGTTTTAGAGGTCATGCTATCTGATACTCGACAAGCCAGCTTGAATCGTGCATGAATTGCAAATGTGATTGGAAGAATGTTTTGATATGTCGCGCCTGTACAGGCTCACGAATATGAAGTGAAGATCAAGATGTAGATGTTACATGGCACATTGAGTCTTTACCACGGGAAGAGAAAAGAGATAGTTTACTGTGAATTACTACTCAAATGTGTTGTTGAAATAGATAATATTTTATCACGGTGGATTGTGGCATGTGCCAAGGGTTCTATGGCAGGTGCATAGGGGTGGCGAGAAAAAGTATCTTCGCAGTTTCCTCACTTCCGCGGAGATACCAGATTTAGCCCTTCAGTTGTGCAGGACAGAAATTACATACAAGATCGATCTGCTTGCAGTCCTTCTATGCTTGAAGGATTTCCCTTGGGGTTCTATGCTGATGATAATCCATGTCAAGTATTGGATCTAATTCATATGATAAAGCTTTTTGAAGCCTGGAAACTAGGATAATCACAAGGGTAAGGAAGCAATAAACAAACCACGAGTGTCTTTCGAGCACCGACACTATTTGATACATCCCAAAGTACGAACATTGAACACAGAACACTACACACATCGAAATATGACCTGAGGTAAGTAACGTCTAAACGTGGGGATCGATTTTATCGGTGCAATTCCAATGATGAGAGTCAAGAAATTTTTGTATAGCACTGCTATTTGAATTGATATGACAAGCAGATATTCGGAATCTAATGCCCAATGCACGACGAATCTAAGCTAAATACCCCTTATACACTGCCACCAACTCAAGACTTCTGCCGAACTAGACGGAACAGAAAGAATATATCAGAAACAAAGAACAATATATAATACAAGTTAACAACGGCCAGAGAAGCACTTGTGCTTCGGTTGATGGTCGGCCTAGGTGAAATACAGGAGTGCAACAGTTGGACAGTGAATGCCATTTAGCAACGAACGGTATTATTACATGGGAACAAATTACTTCGTATCTAATTCCCCAGGACATGAATGAACTTATCAAACAATACTAACACAGTGCCATTTTGCAGATTATCGAGGAGAAAAGAAAGCGAAGAAACATGCGGCGCCGAGCCCGATACCTAAATCACAGCTTGTCTGAAGCCACGACGGAACTTGTACATTATACGGCATAAGAAGATACATATTCATACGCAGGGCAGGATTCTGAAGAAGGAAGCAGACAGATATTAGAGAATTTTATCATTCTCCAGCGAACAAAAGTCCAAGCAAACCGACGAGCATCGCAAATCTTGAAGAAAAAGCCATCGAAAGACCGAATCGAGTATTATGCAAAACGAACATAAGCAGGTATTAAACGAAGGAAGACATTACAATGGTGATACGCAAAGGCAGGAGCTTTGTACCTAAATAATACTGCAAATCCATCGTACTTCGACTTTCTTCACAAAATATCGAAATCCTTCCTCACCAACAGCGAACACCTCATTCTTAGTTCACATATTTCGAATCCTCAATCCAGTATCAAAGGCAGTCAATTGTATCTACCTTACACAAATCTCACGAGTGTAGGAAGATTGCAGAGTCTTCTTCGCAGAAATTTTCTGTGAATCGATTATGGGACACGAAAAAATAGCGTGGACGCGGATTCAATTTAGGGTTAAACTAAGTTGCTGAATGGAGGATAGAACGGTCATACATTGGCCACAATAGCGAGCTTCCGATTTCTTGAAACCATTATCTGTGGAAGGTTAAGAACTTGATTTTGTCATTCGTCGCCGGAGATGGTGATGAATCTGATCTTTTTGGTCGCTGGTGGACTAGAGTGTTGGAGTCGATAAATTTCCTCTGGAAAGTCCAAGCAAGTCAAGAAATTTGATACTCATTATCCGCAGTAAGGTATTTCACTTAAAAGAGAATGCGTGTTCAGCAGTGGATGATTGGGTTGGCTAGTGTCGCAATTTTTGTGGGAAATCAGATCTTGAGTACATTGGTTTTTTCGCAGAATATTCAGATGAGCTTGCCATATTAACAAATAAGTGAGCAGGAGGTATTTGACTTGAAGTAGAAGTAGCTCACAAGTTTTAGGCGTGGCCCCGAAAGTAAAGTTACAAAATCCTCATCGACATACTGACCACTGGAACTTTACACCGACTGAATTTCAGACATTGGGGCAGGCCTCCTCATCCTACTCATGAAACTAAGCTCCCTTACGTTTCTATTCTCTTTCAAAGAAGTTGCATGTATCTTATTTAATTATCAATCAATGGATAGAATTTCCAGTGTCTTAATTTGTATACGACAGTGTAATAGTGATTCATACAAAGACTATCCTGCGGACGACGGTATGATGAAGCTCAATACATATCATCTACGGCCGTGTAAATTCAAATATATTAATACTGATCATGTTTAGAATGCTTGAATTATTCTAACCCTAAAATATACAAATTCTAGTATTTAGTATTTTCTCTATAGTATTCAATATCAGAACGATATTTAATAGAAACATCTACTAAGAACTCGATATTTATCACTAACAAAAAACGTATTTTAAATACCAAAATCATCAATTACAACAGTGGTAGTAGTGTCAGCAAGTTCTAACTCTTTTTTTATAAGGTTTTACTGTTTTCATGGTTTTTGTGTAATATTTCTCGTCTAATATATTCAACAATCGATTTGAGCTTCGCTTGATAAGAATCTTGAAATAACCGATTGGTTGACAGTGTCTGCATGTGCATCCCTGCATGTATCTGCAATAAGAAAATACATGTGATACTCCGCAAATTAACATTACATCTATTGACATTTGACACAGAACCAAGCAGCTTGCTTCGTTGGGCCCGCATAGGAATTCGTTATGACAAAAAAGGAGCCAATATCCACATTTGAATACCAGCCTTTAACTCCAGATCAATCGACAGCAATTCGAATTTTGGTTTTAAGTGGGGGTTGTGGCGATATTCCCATTGAAAGCTCGATCCTCCACATCGACTTGAGAGCTCCCTCAGTCACAGTAAAATACGAAGCGTTATCATATGAGTGGAAAGAAGCCAGCAGTGATGATCCTTTCATACTTGTCAACAGCTGCAAATTTCAAATTCGAAGGAATTTGTACGATGCGTTGGTACAGTTGAGGTTTGTTGATAAAGATCGGTATCTATGGATAGATGCTCTGTGTATCGATCAGACGAATCACCTCGAGAGAAATAGCCAGGTACATATAATGCAGACAATCTACAGAAAAGCACAAAGAGTCATTCTCTGGCTGGGGCCTGCAAAAGATGACAGTGACCTTGCAATCGAAATTCTACAGATAATGGAAACTACCCGTGTTGGAGAAAGACAAATTGCGGAATCTGCAAACAGAAATCGTAAAGCTTGGCGTGCAGCCCTCCTCGCCTTTTGCCAACGCTCTTATTGGTGCCGTGTTTGGATAATGCAGGAAATATGTCTTGGTCAAGAATATATAGTACACTGTGGTGGCAAAAGTATTTCAGACAATACCTTCGACGAATCCTTCAAGAAGTTGGCAAGATCGAGGGATCATGGAGATGCTTGGAGCGATAGCGTGAAAGAAACTCTGGCCGTCCGGCACATCACCATGTTTAGATATTGGGCACAAAGAGGACAACTCTTCCGCCTGGGACAGTGTCTGAATATTTGCTTGGATGATTTCATTGCCACGGAGCCTAGAGACTTTGTATATGGAATACGTGGTATTGTTAGTGACTGTGGGAATGATGAGCTAGGCCCTGATTACCAAAAGTCTCTCAAACACGTATTTTTCGACACAGTTCCTATTCTTAAACGTTCTTCCACTTCTTCGGTACAAGTCACTAGTAAGCTGGCGAAGAAGCTTGGATTGACCGAGGACGATGATGTACAACTTTGTTTGTCAGAAATGGAGGATGGTAACCATGAAGTCGACAAGTCTCAAAGAACGATTCAGAAAGACTATCCTGGGGGAATGAGGAAGAGACTGCAAAGAAGAAACCGGAGGGGAATTGGAAATGGAAAGAGCGGCAGGATAGACTACGATTGGGAGCTTCCAGAAGAAACTGAATATTCAGACTTGGAGGATGGTGAAAGCGAAGAGAATTATTTAGATGAAGCTTCTAGTTTGGAAGAGTGAAGTGCTTAATATTGACGGGACATCACTGTACGGAATCTCTTTACAAATTAGCAGTACTTTGTTCAATCCAAGAGTTTCGCTAAGTGACTTTCTGACGCTTCTCACGTGGGACTACTTTCTCACTCCTAAAAGGTTTATGAGAAGCTTGGGGAATAAGTGGCCTGTGGTAATGGAATGTGCACAAAGCTTTTCCGTCGGACGTTCTCGCGAGCAGCCGAGATGCCCCCATTCAAGGGAATTTTGTGAAAGTGCGAAAATTTCTTTGAAGCGGAATTCATTTTATGCCAAACTTTATTCAAAAGTGTTAGTTTGACAAAGTACGTTCCCTTTACGACAGTTCGCAGAACAGAATACAATATCAATAAATCAGCGAATATTTGTGGAACGGCGAGACAACAATAATAGCTCCGAAACAACAACACCACAGTTCACAATATTGTTTTCAAATTTTGTCAAAAGTTTTGAATCAAGACATAATTTCTTACAATACTACCAAGTTCCTGAAACCACCAACGCCCAATGATGAAGTAGAGCTTTTGAATGCATCTGGAAACAAACGGGCACTAAAATTATTCGACAGAAGGTTTACTTTCTCAGCTCCCTCTGACTATAAGGTAAGACTAATGACAGTAGTTAAGTTTATCAAAACTCGAAACTAATTATTGCGGGATAAGAAGATCCCACGACTATCAGTCAAGTTCGATTACACTCACTACCGCATCGGTACAATATCTAGTGATGCAATGAAATGAAATTGTTTGAAATCAATTGTGCTTTTAAAGGACTTATCGATGGGTAATTATAAATTATTATATATATATATGTCAACAAAAGTCCCAGAGAAGATTGGGGAGATATTGTCACAACGCGATTCTAGTCTTCCGACCCCCCGACCACTATTTCACTTCGAGTAGAGACTTAAAACCGCTAGAAATGATGACTACGGCAGATCAGCATTGGATAAGTATCGCGTTATTATGGTAGAACTCGTGCGGTGCTTATTTCACGAACCAGGGGCGGATATCCGATGGATTAGAAAGGTGGAACTAGGATGTAAAAGGTGCGATTAGGCTGGTTATGAGACATCGATGGAAGCAGCTTGACTAGTATCATCAATTCGATCATTCCAGTTATTTCTTAGATCTAGATTCCTCCAGATGAGCATGAGGATACCAGTAGTTTAAAGCCTGCTACCACCAATTTCTCCCACCCTGCTTTTGTAGATGCCAGAAATAGAAGGTCGGGATAAAATACAAAAACCAACTTCAATGAAGAATCCCATATTCAAATACATCTAAACTCATAACTATAAATTAGAAGTGGCTCATATAATAAAATTTAGTATTTCCTCCATCTCTCACAACAAATAAAGATCATTATACTCCTCAAAATTTAATTATTTAAATTATTATTATTATTATTATTGTGATTAACGTCTACTCTGACCTCCCGAGGGGTATTTAGACGTGCTAAGCTAAGGGGATTAACTACAGACAGCTGTTGACCTCCTTAATTAACAATTTAGCATCTGAGAAGGGGACTGTTCGTCCCTTTGCGTGAACGCCCTGTCCACTCAGTTGTGGCGAGTGTGTGTGACTGTTATTTTATAAGTGCGTGTGGAAGGGCTCATAAAGGCCTATCTTTATACATTCCCATTCTGTAGCTAGAGGGTGGGGGAGTGAGGGGGGGCGCCATTTGGTTAGCTAGGCGTCAGTGTTTGCACACCAGTGTGTGTTTTTAGTGAAATGTAGAGAGGGGAAGAGCTAGGTTGTCGGATAGCCCAGTTGGAGAAGTCAAGTGGATTGTGGCGTGTTGTGCTCTGCTTTTGAGCGAGGGGAAGAGAGGGATTTTGAGGGGTGGCACAGGGTCAGTACAGCGGGCATACTTGGGTATAGAACTTTGAGACCCGCAAGAGCTCTGCGAATGTGTCTGGAGCACGTAGAAGCTTGTGGATATACATGATCGTCTGCCAGGTGGTGGTGATGGCGCTTCGTGGTGCAGTTGGCCACTGACCACGTGTCTCATTGTTGATGGGGCATTTGAAAAGTGGAAGGGTTCTTTCTCTTGCCCACAGGTGCATCTCAGCTGGTTGTCCCCGTGCTTGAACCGGCGGTGGTAGTCTGCGAAGTCGCCGTGCCCCGTTCGCATTGCTAACAGTCGATGCAGCACGCCCCTTGGCAGTGACAATTCCCTGGGCTCTCTTGTGCTGTATGAAGGATGCCATGCTGAGTAGGTGCTAGATAGCGTAGTCCTAGCTTCCCCCACCAGCAGTCCTCCGCCTGAGTACAGAGTTCTCTGTAGAATGAGCGCACCCCACTTACCGTAGGGGGTGTTAGCTAGGCCTCGATCCATCATGCCCACTGCTCCATCATTCGCCAGGCGGTCTGCCTCTTCGTTGCCTTCGATCCCCATGTGTCCAGGTGACCATTTAGCTTCTATGTCGTGTTTTGCCATCGCTCTGTGGCACTTGCGGAAGGCCCACTGTGACGTGGTCGGGGCATTACCTCTCATGCACCATATGACGGAGGTGCTATCGATGCAGAGCCATATCTTGCTAGAGGGCTGGTCCGTGGTTAGGTTGAGCAGGTGCTCGAGCCCACGCCACGCTCCGATCGCTTCCGCGTCGAACACATGTGAGGTCTCGTGGATCTGACCTTTCCCAGCTGCTACTCTCTGCCTGCCATGGTATATCGCGTAGCCGTACCCAACATGGTGCTGGCTATCGACCCATCGTTCTGATCCGTCCGAGAAGATCGTGTAATCCTCGGACGGTAACTGCGGCCACCATTCTTTGAACGCCAGCGCGGCCTCCTCTTTGGAAAATCCTTTCGTAGGGTTGGTCCGACATTCATGCGAGAAATGTGGCCTGAGCAGTTGGGGCCTCTCCGTCTCAGGGATTAGGCGTCCAAGTCGCTGTAGTCTAGTTGTAGGGCTTTTCGGAGTGCCTGCCCTCTTCCCCGCTCTCCTGATGATGGGTTCAAGCCGCCTTACCAAAGGGTTTCTAAAGTCGACTGTCTGGAGCCGGAGGGCGAACCTGAGCTTGGCCTTCTCCAACGCCACCCACCCTGAGGGGAGACCTGCTTCCTTGATCAACGCGACTATCGGCGTGGTCTTGTATACTGGTATCGTGCCTCGTGCGGCAGTGTTGATGACCTTGTCTATCAGCTTCAAATGTGCTTTCATGCCCATGGAGCGATCAGGCCCGTGTTGACCTAGACCGGGCTTGGTCATGCCTGCGTACCAAACCTCGGTTCCATAGAGCGCTACCGGAAGCACGCAAGTGATCACTGCTTTCCTTAGATATGACGCTGGCGGCCCATGAACCGTTCTTGCAATCGACCTGATGTGAGCAGACACCTTCATAGCTTTGGTCGTTCGCTCTTTGACATGTTGTAAGAAGGACAGTCGTCTGTCAAAGTACACCCCTAGCCATCGCAGTGTTGGTGTCGTTTTCGCAGTGGTTGCAATTGGGACAGGCGTGATTACCAAATCCCGGTTGACTACCAACGGCGGGTTGTCGGTTGTGTGCCTCCGAGTTATGTGGAGTAGCTCAAACTTTTCGGGCGCGAATGAGATTTTGTTATCTTCACCCCACTTGATGATTTTCCGGACGCGTCGTTGTAGGACCTTCGCATTGGTAGAAAAGTCCTTTGAACAGTGAAAAATACTGATATCATCTGCATACCCGAACTGTGTGTCTTTATCTCGGTTGAGAAGCTCAGCCAGGTACAGCATGTACAAAATTGGGGATAGTGGAGAGCCCTGAGGAGTCCCACAGGCTACCGGATACTCCTTCGTTATGACCCCTTCCAGCCTGATCCTGACTCGTCTTCCTGTGAGAAACGAGTCTATCATCCTGAGAAGTGAGGCGGGCCATCCTTGTTTCAGCATCCGTTTGAGCAGCCGTCTCTTGAGCAGAGCATCAAAAGCACCTTGTACGTCCATAGTCACTAGTGACACTATTTTCCCTGCGTCAAGTGCAAGCTCTGCCTCATGTGTGAAAGCGGCCAGTAGATCTATGCCTGACCTCTTGGGAAGCGCTCCGCAGTGCTGTGAGCTGACCACGTTGTGCCGTAGCGCGGTCCAGGAGATTTGACTGCCTATGTATCTCTCGAGCCCCTTGGCTATGCAAGAGATCAGAGCTATGGGCCTCCATGATCGCGGAGATGTCTTGTCCTTCTTCCCGACTTTGGGCAGCATGACCACCTCAGCAAGTTTCCAAGCATCCGGATAGTAACTTAGTGCTAAGCAGGAGTCATATATCTCGTGGATTGGTGCTTTGACACTATCCCAGCATGCTTTGAGCAGTCGGACCGTAGCCCGGTCTACCCCCGGCGACGTGCTTGAAACACCGATCACATGTTTCTCGACCTCCTCTTTGGTAATCCTTCTCTTCCACGGAAGTTGGCCCCGTTGCGTGCTGCCTTCCAAGGGGTCGTCAGGCAAATCGTCATCGGCTTTGAATCGATCGAGCACCGCAGTGAACAGCGCACTGGCCTTCTCTTTGGTATCAACGTATTCTCGTCCATCGATAATCAACGGAGGAGCCTTCATAGTATTCTCCGGGGTGAGCTTATGCCACCCAATGACCTGGTACAGTTCCTTGTCGTCCTTTACTCCATCCAAGCGCATTGCCCAGTAGTCCTTCTTTGCCTTACGGACTGTGTTACGCAATGTGTGCGCAGCTCTCATCCTTCGGTCCGGTTCCAAGCTGTTCCTTGCTTGTACGTGCTCGCGGTGAGCCTCTGCGCACTTCTCTGTCCACCAAGGTGATGCTCTGCCTGTCTTGCGGTCAAGTCTGCCAGCTATCCGAATGGAGTCTTCCAACGCGCCAGTGAGCTCATGGACACATTGATCGATTTGCTCTTTGGTTTTTATATCCAATCCTTTCATATGAGCAAGCCTATTTGCCATTAGCCCGTTAAGTTGGCATAAATCTGAGTCCCGCACTCGGTAATGGTGCTGCACCAGATCTCGCGCCCCTCGGTTCACTAGAGTGGTAACTTGGGTTACGTGGTCGGAGCCACAGTGCAGCTCGTCGCGTACTTCGGTAAAAGCAAAAGGGACATTTGAAAACGTGAGATCCAGTACATGGCCCCGCGCATGCGTTGCTAGCCCTGGTGTACCCAGGTATTCCATCCCTTGTGCCTCCGCCCAGTGCGCAAGCTGTGATCCTTGGTTTGCAGCGCCCACACCAGGTTCCCATAGAGGGTGTTTAGCATTGAAGTCTCCACCGATGATGGTTTTGGCGTTGGGGGCGAGATGCGTTATATAATCCATCGTGTCAGTCGCCAGTGGGGCCCGATACGCGTTCAGAATGGAATACCCGTTCACTTGAATCCAGAGTAGATCCCTGTTCTCTAGTGAGTGCATCTGCAATACTTTCAAGCCTGCGCCTTTGCGGGTGTACGTCATGACCCTAGGGCCTCGTCCGTCATCCTCGAGATCTCCGCGAAGGTCCCACCTGTCGATTGGCTGGTGCCTGTCATACGCGTTGTGGTTTTGCGTGGTCGAGTTCCAGTATGTCCTTGGTTCCTGGACACAGACAACATCGATTTTTGCCTCATAAGCTATTTGCAGCAAGGTTATATGGTTTGAGTGGCCTTTGCCCACGTTAGCCCAAGCGATAGTAAGCCCACTACCCTTGTTCGAGTCCCTTGAAGGCGACTCGTTCATACGGGGGTAGTGTCCATGTTGTCCGTAGGAGCGATTGGAGAGGTGAGTGTCTCTCCAAATACTCTGTTGGCTAAGGCCACTTCATTAAGGTTGGGCGCAGGTCGACTCCTCGTAATTCTCGTACTTGTCGCCGTTTGCACTGAGATCGGTGTAGTCGGTTCCCGAGGACGCTTGGCTGGGCGAGCATTCTCGTGCTCCGTGACTTGGGCTCCTGGGGCCCTAGTCGTGGAGGAGGTTGATAAGACTGGGGTTGGCCTAGTCACCTCCGCCTCCTTGACACTCTTGAGCATGTTGTACGCCTTCCTACCCTCCGCGCGGATGGCAACCAGGGACTTGGCTGTCTGAGTGATGATCTTTTGGCGTGCACTTTGGGGGCTGCGGGGCAATTTTTGTGTCCGGCAACGAACGGGCCGTGACAGTTAGCACATTGAGCATCTCTTGTACAGCGTTCGTGAGAAGCACCCTCTGCATGCTCTGCATTTTGCTTGCCACATCTGGAGCAACGGGCTGCCTTCTTACAAGTGAAGGGGTTGCAGTAGCCTTGGCAGCCTGTAGAGTGCAGCTGAATGCTGCGTGGTTTGTCTAGCAGCACCGAGAAAGAGCTGCTGTTAAAGAGTTGAAAGCTCTTTACCGAGGCGGTGAAGCCTACGATCCAGGTTCCTCTTTGTGTCGTCGGGTGTACTCCGTTTCGAGAAAGACGGCAGACTACCGGATGTTTGCCCGTTTGGGACTTGATTTCCTCCCTGACGAGTTCGTCGGGAATGGGGGCGGGAGCGCCTCCAACGCGGTAGAAGTCGTGCGGGACTTGTGGCACTGCATACAAGTACCATTTCTCTAGTCGGCGCACCTCGGTGGCTCCTAAAGCGGTTCTCAGCCTCTCCGCGTTCTGCTTCTCCATCACCTTCTCACGGGTTGCTGGGGTGTTACACCTCAGCGACCAGCCTGTGTTGTTCCTCTGAAGGTACGGTATCTCCTCCAAGGTGAGTTCTGGGACTGCCCTTGCGATCTTGAGCCGAAGCAGAAAGGGGCTAGGCTCTTGCAACAAAGCGTCTCCGTTCGCTGCAATGAGGATTGTCCTCTCTATTCTGTCCTTCTCCGCCTTCATTTTTCGGGCCTCCTTTTGTCGACGCTCGGACCACTTACAGGTGTGGAGCTTGTCGCGGTGGTTGGAGCTTTTGTGGGGCCAGCTGCACCTGTGTTTGTGCGCGTTTTCAACGCGCCGGCATATGTAGAAGCAGAGCTGTGTGCCCTGCTTGAGTCTGAGAAAGAAACGGTTGGTGGCGGAGAGTGTCCGGTGCGACCCAGCAGTGCGTCTATGATGACGTCCTTCAAGTTGAGCGCGCGTTTGCGCTCCCCACCCTTAAGTTGCTTCACTAATCCGTCTGCAAAAGCAGCGAAGGCATCGAATACCACCCTCTTCTCCCTTTCTTCTCTGGCGACCTTCTCGAAGATATCGTTAACTGCTGCGGCTGCGGAACCCGTCTCTGCGAGCGATTTCATAATTGGTGGAGGGGCTATGTGCTCCTCCAGAGTTACGTTGGTTGTTTGGGTCAGGAAGGGATCTTCCTGCGAGGATTGGGGGCCTCCCGAAGAGGCACGCGATTCGCGCGCGTCGGGCGGCATAGTGAGGAGGGTCTACTATTAGTAGATAGTAGATTATTTTCAATCTGAATGTATATATGTATTGATGAGCTTATAAATTGAATTGTGCTTGAGCTATACAGTATACTAGGTATTGTAAGACTTTCTTGGATGATGATAATAATCTATATATGTATGTGTATATGTGTATGTTTAATTATTTAAACTTATTCTTAAATAAACTAAATATATAAAAATATATATGTAATTAGTAACAAAACAATAATCCCAAATTCATTTTCAAAAGAAAATAAAATAATTTCTTACAATAAATTATAAATATAATTCTCAAAATTAAAGTTTTTTTAATAATTTATTATAATGTAATATCTAATTATTGGTATAAAAAACTCTGTAAAAGATCCTCTAATATACAGATTTTTGATTTTTTATAATTTGAAATTGATTAAGTAAATAATCTATAAAAAAAAAGTTTATTTAATCTTAAAAAAATAATGAAGAATCTTAGTTCTAAATATAGCCTAATATCACGGGGCAGGCAGGCAGAATAGGGCTTTTAGTAACCTTGCCCTAATTTGGCAAAGTTATATTGATTCAGATAATAGGTTCAGATTAAGGATTAAGACGTAGCTCGAAGAGCTACGATACAGGATCTTCCTGGTTGAAGATATACAGACTTTTCGCAAGTAAGCTAGCCCGATCGGGCACTAGCTCACTTGCGCACCGGCGCGAGCGCCTATCTTGGTCCTATCGGATAGGATCAACTGCTCACGTGACTGGCACCGTGACACCTAATTGATTCTTTGCTCTGTGATTCTAATATAGAATTTATTATTATACAAATAAATGATCTGTTTCAAATTTTAAGAAATTATATTTACAAATAAAAAACAATTCAAATTAAAAATAATTCAAAAATAAAATACTGGACTTGTCATGGTACGGGTAAAGACTTATATTGTACCATAAGGGTAGAAGAGCTATGGAAGAGAGAGGCCCTACTTATAAGAAGTAGGGCACGCTAATGACCAATGCCTGAGGCACGAAGGCAACTACAGAGCATGTAGTTGGCGCCGTGACAGGACTTTAATTACTAGTTGGATAAGAATACCAGAACTTTAGGGCTTTGAGATAAAATTAAATGATATTCCATGATATTAAAAAATGACCCAATAGTCTACTGAATATTATTTATAATGACAACTTTGTACTTTGTATTGATATCATATCTGCACGCACGCTGGCTAACTAATTATTCACATCTGGATTCCATCCGATAAGTATACTTTCCATCATTTTTCCTTTCCAAACCGACAAAAGTCTTAAGTCTTAACATCTGGTTCAGTTCTACCGATATACTCCTTAAACTTCAAAAGCTCAACAGCAAAATCAACATTATCCTCCAAGAAGACTTGAGCATCTTGACCATAAGTACTTTCGTCGCTAGTGTGTTTTTCAATGTACAGTCTGATAGTAGCACCTGATGAGCCGGTACCACTGAGACGAACGACAATTCTAGATCCGTCGGAGAATTTGACGTAAAGACCTTGGTTGGAGGAAACGCTGCCGTCGAGATCGGTGTAGGAGAAATCACCGGCATCCGAGACTGTACGGTCTGTGAAATAATTTGTGAGCTGTTTTATCATGTTACACATAAAGGGAAAAAAACTTACCACCAATCTTGCTACCAATGAATGATGGATCCTCAATCTTGGTGTTCAAATCCTTAACAACCTTCGCAGCACCCTCGCTGCTAACATCCTCATAATCATATCTAGTGAAGAAGGTACGACCATAGATAGTCCAGAAATCCTGTTGAATTTTGGCAATACTTGGAGTAACACTTGGATCCTTCTCACCAATAGCGGCGATAATATTCAGCCAAGCGACGACAGCCCAAAGACCATCCTTTTCACGGATATGGTTTGATCCAGTACCGAAAGATTCCTCACCACAGATGGAAAGCTTATCGGCGTCGAACAAAGCACAGAAGAATTTCCATCCAGTAGGAACTTCATAGCAGTTAAGACCTTGAGCTTTAGCAACAAGATCGACCGCTCCAGATGTTGGCATACTTCGGGCAAGACCATAGACACCTTGTTTCTTGAAGTATGGGATTGTTTGTGCGTAGTGAGCAATGATTGCAAGACTGTCACCAGGAGAGACGAATGCGTTAGCTCCGTAGATCATGTTACGATCTCCATCACCATCACTTGCAGCACCAAAATGAATATTTCCATTGTCAACAGCCTCAACAAGTGAGTGTGCATAGGTCAAGTTAGGATCTGGATGACCACCATTGAAATCTGGAGAAGGAATACAGTTCTGGGTGCTAGAACTTGGAAGACCCAATTCGGTCTCAAAGATAGCCTTTCCGTAAGGACCAGTAACACCCGAAAGGGCATCGAATAGGACCTTGAAGTCGGTGTGTGTTTGGAAGAATTTCTTGATGAGAGGGAAATCAAAGATCTCCTTCAACATCTCAGTGTAGTCGGCACATGAGTCGATGATTTCAACCTCCAATGGGCCATATGTTTTTGTACCGATTGTAGCAATGTCGACTTCTGGGATATCGGCAATCTTGTACTCGGTAAGGTTTTTTGATGCTTCGAAAATCTTGTTTGTGACGGATTCGGGGGCTGGTCCACCATTTGCGAGGTTGTATTTGATACCGAAATCATTCTTTGGACCTGTCAATCAATCTATTAGCCAGACTGTCATCTTCGAAGCCTTCCACCTCACTCTAGTTTTCCCTTCACCTGTCCTGCTGTCTTGCCGTCCCGCTGTCACCACCCTCCTAAAACGATAAGAAATAATACATACCACCAGCATTATGACTAGCAGTCAACAAGATACCTCCGGTAGCCTTTCTCTTCCTGATAATATGCGACGCAGCCGGGGTACTCAAGATACCATTCTGACCAATCAACAACTTCTTCACACCATACGCCGCACCAATCTTTGCAATCAACTGAACGACCTCTGGATTCCAGTAACGACCATCACCACCAATAACGAGGAAACTGTCCTTGACACCTTCAGGGATGGAAAGGAGAATTGATGTGACGAAAGCTTCGCTGTAATGTGGTTGTTGGAAAACAACCACCTTTTTACGGAGACCAGAACTATGGAGAGAGGAATTAGCAAGCTGTAATTTCTGCTGTCTGATTCATTTCCATGCTTTGGTGACGATTTCAGTAGTCAAGTCTTGTATTTGTGTTGGCAAAATGGAAATCTTGGACAAGTAAAATCGAGGTGGGGTTCGGGTTCTGAAGCTTCAAAAATGTACATACGTTCCCGGCTTCTGATCAGTAAAGGGCTTCAAAGTAACAGTTTGGACACTCATGATTGCAGATGGATGTGAAGTGAAAACAAAATTATTGTATTGAACGAAGAAAAATAAGGAGAAGAAAGAAAGCTTTAGCTTTAATGCCAACAAGCAAGCTCAACGAGCGGTGTTGATATTAGCTTTCGGGTGGGGTTTAAGGTGGGGCATTGCGTTGAGACCTCTTAAAGTGGGACATGAGGGGTTGTTTGAACTTGTTTCTGCCACCTGCTTGCCAGATCATTCTGCCCGTACAAAGCAAGCTGCAAGCTGCAAGAGAGGGCGGTGTAGTTACGAGTAGACATTCGAAAATCATCATCACCTCACATTAAACACCTGGGCAACCAATTTTTCTTGGAATAAGGCTAAATGCATAGGGATTATTCGGACTATGAGCTGTTCTATGGTTTATACAAAGGAACCAATCGTTCACGATGTCTAAAAGATAGCGTTACGCCATGATCGACAAGGGTAAAGCTATTCACGGGAACTAAATTGAAGCATAGAAATAAACCTGCCTTGAACTCATCTCCTCGATACTGATAGCTTCAACAACTTTCTTAGGGTAGCAATGCAGCAAGGCTATACGTTTCCTTTCATTGGGAGTATTGGTTTCCACAAATGATAATCATATCTCCCTGTGCCATCATCCATCTATTCATCAGCTCACAAATGAGGTGTCCGTTATCCTTATCAAAGCCTTACCAAAGTCTTAAGGTTACTCTTGCGAAAAACCATCAATCCATCATGTAAAGTTCTCGTCCATCAAACTCGGTTCCACTTCACTTAGCTTTATTGAAAACCCTCTCCATCCAATATCTCGCCTCCTCAATACTCTCCTCAATATCATCTCTACCCCTATGGTTCTTCTTTTTCCTCGGCTGCTCCACCAAAACATCTAACTTGCACCAACGCTTCGCTGCTTCGTTGATACTACTCACATCTAAGATTCGGTAATGTAAATGGTCGATTACTTTTTTGTACGGTCCTTTGCTCAGGAATGCTTTATCGGCATGCACGCTATTCCCCGCCAGTACTCCACGTTTAGGTTGGGGGATGTATTTTTTGATGTAGTAGAGGAGAGAATTCGCAGCCGATTCGGCTGTAGTGCGAGAGGAGAGAACTTCGGATGTGAGACCGGTGGAGGCGTGGGTTTTGGTACACCATTCGTCCTGTGGTTGGAAGATGATTGTTAGCATAGATGCACGTCTTGATTGACAACGAATGATCCCAAGAGGAGAAGACATGTGCGAATATGCTAATTGTGCCTAAAAGAACAATCTACCAACCATTTTATCCATCGTCTCTTTATCCTGATGAATCACGACATTCCAACCTTCCTGATCCAAGATCTCCAAGTTTCCATTCGTAATTATACATGAGATTTCGATGATAACATCCTTTTCAATATCGAGTCCTGTCATCTATATGTCATTGTCAGCTTTTACAAGTTAAGGAGAACATGTCTCTGCGAACCCGAGAATTTACAATATAACCTTAAGTGGTAAATAATCAAATGTAAAACATACCTCACAATCAATCCAAACCAATGGATGAGTTTGGCTTATTGCATCCATGGTTTACTCTGTTTGGTGTGTTTATTCTATAACTTTGGATTGCTTGTTATCGATTACAAACTAATGGTAAATTGAATTGAATGTAGTTGAGTTAATTGAATAGATATCAGAAGGCAAGTATAAAATCACATCGTACTTGTTCAACTAATTTCACCTGATCGTGAACACCCCACCCGGCCGGCCCCACCATGTGACCTGACAGCACTAAACACTAGACAACTTGAGGTTAATTGTCCGAGGTTTATATAATTATAGAATCAAAATATTAAAAGTAAATATATTTAAATATTTTAATTATATGTATAAAAAGAATGTATTTAAAACTCCGAAACCCCGCAGCGACAGCATAAACCATAATATATCATCAACATTTGCGTTCCTGTGTTACTCCAATTCGATCCAATCCGATGTAAATACATTTCCAAACATTCCCAAACATAACCTAATTCCAACTCCTAATATATGCGTTGAATGAACTAAAGAGACCTACCTAGCTTACCCGTACTTTTCTATTTTTATTATTTTATTTCTCATTTCCAATACTCCTCTCAACCTCCATCCCAATCCACTCCACCCCTCCTCCTCAAGACTCCCCAACCAAGAAAAAAACCCCTAATACCTGACTCCTCTCTTCCCCAATTCCTTCCTCCCTACACTTTCCTCAGGCCAAACCCAGCCCCTCCCCCTCTTCGCCTCCCTCTTCTCCGCCAACTGCGGTTCAGGAATCCAGTCATCCTTCGGTAAAATCTTCCTCCTCGTCCCCTCAGCCGGCGCACCAATCTCCGTCTTCCAACCAACTTGTCCAGGAAGAATTTCATCACGTGCTAACATATGAAGATACCACAGAGCGAGTAGTGCTGTCATTTCAAGAGGTTTAGCATTTGAATCTGATGATCCGTGTTGAGGGAACGAAGATGCTGGGTCTGGGAATGCGGAGGTGGAAGTGCAAGGAGGAGTAGAGTGAGCTGCGAGTTGGATGGCTTGGACTTCGAGATAGCCGAAGTGGGGGATACTTTCTGAGCCGTTTCTTACCACGACAAGTTCGATTTCTGTCATGATGAATCCGTAGCGACAGTTGTGCTCTCGCATACATTTGTGTAAATGGGCGAGACCGCGGAGATATTCGACTCTGCGATGATTTCCTTCGAGGCGCATACCAGTGTTCCAGCGATCAAACGATTTGACGAGTCCGACGACGCGTCCTAATCCTCGTCCGTAGATGAGTTTGGAATTATCATCTGTGTAATTGGAGATGTATGATGGATCACCGGATTTTTGTGCCATGGCTGATGATGCACGAATCATTAGATGACGTGTTCCTTGGGAAATGGAAAGTGCGTGGTTTAATTTTGTGGCGTAGAACTGGGTGTAGATATTTTGAAGTTCCTGTTCGTTTTCCGGGTTGGAACAGGCACGCGATGGTTGGTGGAATATATTGGATGGGAGACTCAAGGTTAGAAGACTGTGGAAACCAGGAATGGAGGAGATGGTATCGGTGTTGAAAGAGGTCCAGGGTCGAATTTGTCGGATATCCCACCAGAAATGTTTGGCATTGGTATCGCGGACGTGGATGTTGAGTTGACGAACGAGAGCTGGAGCAGGGTTTTTAGAGGTGAGGTAGGTGGCGAGGTTGGTGGTATGACCATTGTCAAGATGGGTTGGAGTGATATCATCTATGTTGATACTTTGAGCTAGTGGAGATGGTTCACGTGCGGGGGTAGGATAGCGCTCGTGTGGCTGTGGCGAATATGATTCCATGACTGAAATATTTGGGGATTGTTGAATGTAGTTTGGCATTTGACGGTATGTTGGAAACCCATATTTGCCTAGCGTTTGACCATCGAGACTAGAACTTGAGGAACGTCTATGTTGACTTTCAATAGACTGAACAGCATGCATTGGCGAGCAAAGAGTCGCCATTGGGCGAGTATTGGAAGGAAAGATATCAGAGTTAAACACGATTTTCTCGGGATTCGTGTAACTCCTATTATGTTTGAGTGCATGACCAGCAGCACTCTTTTTCGATGACTTGGTTACTCTCATTGAAGTTGAGGGAGAAGCACTGATCTCTTGATCCTGTGGACGGATTTTCGGTAGGAGAAGTGGACCATGTTGTCTAATTGGTGATCTCGCAGGGGTCGTCATGCGGGTACTTGTAATACTGATAGAATCAGATGGTGATGAGGATCGAGAATACATTGACACTTGTGAACTTGATCTAGAATGATCAAGTCTGAAGGGAGCACTAATTAAAGTCTCTTCAAATGTGAATTGTGGAGGAGTGGTTGGCTCGAATGAGAATGAAGAATAATCAAAGGACATATCTGCTACCGGACTTATAGATACAATTGTCAGTTAAGGTCATAATAGCTAGTACGTGTGCTCGGATAGAATTTGATCCTTTACTCACACAGAAATATGAGTAAAATGATAGTGGGCGGTAGATGGTCTGTGTCTATTACGAAAACACTAGGATTAAAATTTGGATGAAGGAGCCGGCTCCAGATATTTTTGATTACTTCAAGGCCGAGTGAAGAATATTAAAGAAATGATATGATGACTTGATGAGCACAGCTCTTCTAAACTTTTTTGGAATGACAGAAGAAATGTCTAATGAAGAACGAAAGAGAGAGTATGAGATGAGACTGAGTAAGGGAAAAAGAGATATGAGGTGATGAGCACCAGTACTTATCCTCATGGAAGACGAGTAGAAGAGTAGCATCCAATACCTAGATCAGTCCATGGATCATCTCGATATCGAGACAGGGGCATGAAAAGGAAAAGCATGTAAATAATCCGAAACGCGGAGAAATGTAGTTAAACGAGACAGAGATATGCAATGGTGGGTGGAGATGATAACCTTACTGTTTCTTGGTCTAAAAGATTCGACCATATGGTTCGTTCTTCAGCAGGCGCCGGATGAATGATCATCTTGATTGGGATTAGCATTAAATGCACTACCGCATGCAACGTCAATGACTCATTTTTAGAAACTTCCCGTAGTGGATCCGATATTCCGGGGAGATGGTATTTTTTGATTTTTTGGCATGGGAATTTGATAAATTTCCACATTGAAAAAAAGAATAGACCAATCAAAAGTCAAAAATCAATAATCAAGAATGAGATCAAAATAGAGGCGCTCGGCGAAAAGTAAGTTAACAAGACGCGGTTCGGGTAATTAATTAGTAGGTTAGCTAAGATCTTAAAGTACCAAGTACCTGCATGAAGACAAACCATGATGCCGCGTACGACTTTGCGAAAATGTCTTCAAGCGCCCGCGTCACCTGAAGTAGGAAATGTCAATAAGTAAACAATAAGGTAGTAGTAACATTACAGAGTACAGCATACTCAACTCAATAACTCGTACACAACAACAGTAATGAACGACAACAAACGATAATACCACAAAGTACCTACCAGCATAATATTGCTACTCCAGTAACCTTACCTGAGCATCTAAGAATAAATCATCATCTCACTTGTCAATCAGCGCCTGCTTAATGAAACTATTTACACATTATGCGACAGCTCAATGGCCTAATTGACGACCCATTTCAATAAGTCAGTCAGTCAGTCAGTCAGTCAGTCCATAAATTCATTCAATCAACTGTGGAGCCAGAAATGATTTTCCTCAACTTTTATCTACTTCCGTAGGTTAATAAATAAATGATTAATTACCAGTCAAAGTACCGCGACCAACAAAACAGACGCTTTAACCAACTCACTCTCAAATACACAGCCGACTTCTAAGCGCTCATATCCCCTTATGCATTAATATTCTTATCCGACTTTCGAATTTTCAATAGGGTTATCAAAGTCAAAGTAAATAATCAAAAGTACATGAATAAGCAGAATAAATACAGAATAGAGTTTAAAGAAATGGAGACCTGGCGGTTACGTGTTAGGGTCGTGTTGATCATGTAGACACTTCTCCAAGCTTATTGGTGAAGAAAACACACGCCGATACGCGAATTATGATTTTGTGAAATTATCCCTGTATTGTATTCTGTATTCTCTTCTTTTCTTTCCGACGCGCTGCATATATGGGGAACAGAGTTGAGTAATCTATACAGAGTAGTATGGTATAGTGAAAAATTCATACATGGGTTTTGAACGAATCGATTGGGATTTTTGCGTATTTTGTTGAGAATTATTGGATATTAATGATTTGTGAACTTTGGGCAATTTTCCATAATGTTTGTTTGATTATGATGATGCCGTAATGCTAAGCATTTTGTTTATCTTGTTTCATGATCTACGTTTCACAGTTTCAGAATGTACTTGAGCTTCTAGCTTCTGACTCACTATTCTCTGTACAGTTTGACGGGAAGACATGGAGTCGGGAATCGCGAATCGTTGATCCATAATTCATATCTGCCATCTGATATGGTAAGGCTATCTTCCGTCATATACTTTTTATCAGATGAACAGAACGGAGTAGGAAAATTCGATGATAGGAACCATGGATACGAAATGCGCAATCTGAATGTCAACCTCAGCTGCAGCTTCAGCTTCATACCTACTCATTCATGCCTTTAACCTTCGGCCTCGAAAAGAGGTCTATCTAAGATTACCTAGGTACTCAGTACACCAGGTATCTAAGATTAGCCATCTTCAAGCCCAAATCGAGATGTCTCCCCTTCTAAGACAAATATGTCGAGACAGTACGGTACTGTCCTAAATCATCATGAGAGAAATTAAACATTTCGCATCACCCAATTCCGAACATCAGAGTAAACCATTCATCCCGAGTACATCATCTGAAGTATCTAGAAACGGCTTCCGGAGCATGGAAAAACCTAAAGCGCTTAGACTTCAGCTAAAGTCGATAGATAGACAGGTCGACAATAACAGTCGCAGCATTTAGTGTTGTTACTATACAGTGAGTGTACATTCAAAAGTAGTCCTCCCGTTGAGTTCCCGTGTCTGCCCTTGAAATTGAAAGGCTGAACAAGAATAAGAACGAAAACGAGATGTTTCGTTGAGTATTCGATCTCTCAATTCTGTATCAATTGATTGGTTAACTGTTTCGTTGAACCCCGGACATATTTCATCCGAAGATTTTCATATGCACCAAGAAAGTGGATCACGTGCATCATATTAGTCGCCCACTTCTCTTCCGCCCGGTAGCTCAGCTTTTGAGTTCCACTTCATTTCCCTCGGCGGCTACGAGTCTACACTTTAGGGATTTGTTGAGCGAGCGGAGTTTTATATGGGTTCTCGATGTAATATTCTATCTTATATTATTGATCAAGGATCTATAAATATACTATCTTTAACTTTCGAGCCACAGAGTTACTTTTCCAATTTCCACGATATCTTCCGTCCACGTGATGAGTGAGGTACGTCGCTCGTAGTCACGACATAAGGTTAGTGATCATCTTGTTTCGCTTCGCTTCGCGTCGCGCTCACATTTCTCAAAACTTTTCCCGCTCTGCATCTCAACTCAACCCTAAATTCCCATCCCTCCGATTTAATTCTCTATCTCAATCATCTAATGCATATGACTACTCTCAGTGGAGACATCAATTGCAAGATTGCATATGCATTCGATTGAAGAAGTTACGCGAAAATGGAGCAGTGCTCAAGATATGGTCCCTACCGTCTCATTATAACTTGGCGGCGGTTATATGTAGTATTCGAGCATGTTTATTGCGCTCAGACTTTATTCTGTCTGCTACATGAGTACATGAGTACATGAGTGCATGAGTATGGAAAGACATTTTATATTTTATGTTTTTCTGGAGATTTGAATGAATCGGAGCTTTTATTTTGTGGTTCTTTTTTAGGTCGATGGCTACAACAGAAATATCAATCAAGGGCTTAGTATCTCGAATGACTTAATAAGGATTTTTACACTCTTTTTTCCCGTACATATATCATGATTTATTTAAGTACAGGATACTCGAATAAATGTTTGTTTTCTTATATTGATGTGTTAGAAACCCTCACACACAATTTGCCATGTCGAATTTTTACTTATTTGTCATGTTTCTCCATCAATCTTCTTCTTTGCAACAAATTCTCATAACTTCCATTCCACGTGCACAACACTACTGATCGTCCTCTCTTCGTAGGAGTCGAGTATGTGATCTGAACATTGGTTTGCTGTTTTTTGTATATTGCATCCGACTTCGTCACCGTTGTTGGTCCAAACATCAAAGCTTGGACATTCATTGTGATGCTGAGGAATGAAGTTTCAACGTTCAATATAAAGTCCAATGACTGTCAAACTATTCATTTCCTAGAAAGTTTGGAATGGAATTTGGAAATTTAAGTATCAATACTTATCTGCCACACACAGGCTTCTTTCATCGCCCAAACATGAATGACAGTGTACTACTTTCTACGGGAGTATAGATATTCCAGATGCCCATACTCACTATTCAGGTTCGCGCCTTGATATTTCCAGTTGGCAATTTTTTCGGCGACGTTTTTCTGTCTTGGTCTTGCGGCTGTGGTATCTTAGGATCATTGGACCCCGCGCCGTCATGCACGATCCTATCTGAAAACCATCCCAAGAAAGCCTAAAGACTCGACCAAACAGTCTCAGAAATTTACAGGATACAACACACAATCCTAATACTTGGCAGATGTCAGGAGTATTTTCTGTAATCATAAATAAGCCTTGCTTACTGGGCCACAGAGGCAAGTGACGGCCCCAAATACCTTGTTCATGGATTACTGGTCTCCAGAAGTCCTTAAACGAAATCTGTTTTTGCTACATTTCTTCATGTCTGAATCCACCATCCTCATTAAAGACTGCTCAATTACGTATCCAGTGCGATTTCATATTTCATCACCAACCATGTGCCAAAAAGTTAGAATCAAACCAAAAAAAAATTTGTCAGGCACAGAAGTATGACAATCCTAGGGATTCTTTTCAGTTATTTAGTAACAGCGGAGTTTTTATGCTTGTCCATCACCGAAAATGCTAAATGCTGTCTTTTATCGGATTCTTGTGTAGGTTAGGGATACTGCAAGAGTAAAACAACAGGATATTATTATAGAGGAGCATGCACGGATCTTACATGGGAAAATTCGACGTGTCCGGACTTTTGCCTGGGTTCAAGTTATGCGTCTTTCGAACCAACATATTTTTCACACATTTTGATATTTTCCAGTTGGCAATAGTTCAACAGTAGATGTTCATTCATGCAAGGCAGCCGATGCGGCCGGATCCGGACCTTGGTGTTGCGCATACAACGGAGACTGCTGTGCGAGACAATCATCCTCGCTACCAGGATCCAGTACAAAGATCGGCTTCGTGGGACCAAGTAAACCACGTACTACATTCACCGCTACGTCTAGGTCATTATTTGTTCTTACAGGTACAAGGGTATCCACATGTCCATCATCAACAACATCTACATTTTCAACAACATCCGATATGTCGCTCAGCCCCACCACCAAATTATCCTCACCCTCTACAACCACCTCGCCGGCTCCCTCCTCCTCAGCAATTACCACCTCAACCGCAACAATAGTCGGCGCAGCAGTAGGTATCCCATCTATACTAGCTTTCATCACAGCTCTCTTTTTTCTTTTCCGTGAACGAAAAAAACACGACGGATCATAATCATGAAGAGAAGGATTTGGGAGGAAGGGAATTAGATGGGAATATTAATGATGTGGCTAGTCCGGGATATAATTCCTCGGTGTTGTCAAGTGGGGGGATAGGGACATCTTATTATACGGTGTCATAGCCGAGAGAGGATTGTATGCATGTGGAGGATAGGGAGGGGGTAGCAAGGAGGGAGGAACCCCAAGCTGGTGGGGGGTTTAGAGTCTAGGGGGCCGGTTTATGGGTTGTGGGTTAGGTAGGAGATGATGTGATGATGAGATGAGGAGGTGTGGAGATGCGGATGAGGATGTGGGTTTGTTTGCTTGTATAGATTGTAATGTCTAGTCAGGGAGGCGGGTAATATATCATGTAGAGATGAATAAATATATAAATTAATGATTTTTTTTTTCTATAAGTATATAAAATAAACTTCTAAGTCTAGATATATTCAAGGAATAAACTATAACGTGGTTTATCAGTGGGTCGGCCATATCAGTGGGTCGGCCACTTTTACCTCGAATTATTGATTTAAAGCTATATTATTCAACGAAAACTAAATCAATTGATTGAAACTATTAAGAATCTAATAATCTAGGATCAATTATACTATTTTGACAAGTTCTTGAATTATGACCAGTCTTTCCGCACTTACTACAGCATCGACTAGTAGATGATTCCCTATTAGAATTTCCCCCATTTTGACGCTCGTCGCGTTGAATCTGAATATCAACCTCTTGCTGAGATAATATATCTTCAGCTTCTTGTCCAGTAAGTACTCCTCCATTGCGTAATTGAATCTTTTTAGCGCGTCGACGTTTGCTTAATGCCACATTTGCCTTTCGAAGCATACGATTCTCTGCACTTAAAAGAGTATTCTCATGAGCTAATCTTTCTGTGCCTTTAGCTAGAGCTAATACAGTCTCGAATATAGGTGTAGGGGAGCTTGATTGATGACGAGCCATTCGAGATTTTACTAAGATCGATTGTGAAAGAGCTTCAGTTGGATTGTGAGGTGTTTGAGAGATCCAAGAGTCTAGATCGACGAGTGGAGGGGTAGGTGTACGAATCCGAATATCTAATTTTGAGAGTATAGCTTGAGGATCAAATGGTATTAGACCTGCTCCTCGGAAACCAGCTTTTATATTCTGAGCTGTGATTGATTGTTGATATGCAGCTTTGAAAGCTATAAAGAATTCAACCTTAGTGATATGGTTGATATGAGCTTTAATAAATCCATCAATTTGACAACCATATGCTTGTTTCAATACGCCAAAACAGCTAACGTCAAATGGTTGAGTTAAATGACTTGAATGCGGTGGTAATCTTATGCATATAATATTATTTGCCTTGCAATATGACTGAAAAGATATCGATTCGTGACTTTCGTGCCCATCTAGTACTAGCATTCGATATTTGCCCTTCGTTCGATGAATTGTATGCTTATCGAAATGCTTTATCCATTCCAATCCCGTCTCATTATTCGTCCATCCATTGGAAGTAGGTTTAATAGCCCAATCTGCAGGAAAACCGCTTTCCGTATACCAATTAGAAAGGTGATATTGCCCTTGAACCACCAGAAATGGAGGTATAGTTTCCCCCTCACCATTACCACATATAATCGCTGTAGCCCACTCTCTATTGCCTGGTTTTATTGCCTTGCTTCTGCCATTCCGTTCAGCACTAGTTACAACCATTCCGGGACATATTATACCCATCATAAAGCCAGTTTCGTCGAAGTTGTAGAAATCGCAATCCAAGATACCATATTTCGCCCGCATATTCAATACCAATTGAAACCACTGTCCAATAAGCTTGGGATCCTCGCAGAGAGCTCTTTGGAAGTCATAAACACGACTAAAACGCGTCTTTAATTCTGTACGTCGTTGTACAAAGCGATGAGCCCAGAGCTTTCCAACCTTCTTCGCACCCCGCGTTTCGAGGATATAATTCGCCATATCTTCAACACCACTTAATTTAGGTGAAAATCCTCTATGATCCATATCAAGTATGTATTGAATAAGTACCTCCTCTTCTAATTCAGTCAAATTATGACTTTTTGGTCGAATTTCAGCCATACTAGGTTTAGCTCGAATTCTATCACCCAATGTAGATCGAGGTACGCAATAGGACTGAGCTGCCTTTCGAATTGTTGATTTTTTATTTGATTCAATAGCCTGAATAGCTAAGATTATACGCGCTTCTTTAGAATGAATTTCCATGGTTGACAATGAAGAAAACGTGTATTAAGTGTAGATTAATAATTCGAGGTAAAAGTGGCCGACCCACTGATAAACCACGTTATAATAAATAAATTTATTTTGTATTAAAACTTAAAATAAATATAATTTATATAACTTATAAATTTATTGTATTGTTTTAATAACAATTAATAAAGTAATTATGTTCTTGTTTTTTTGTAAAATTATAACTTTGTCTGAATATCTTATAAGATTTATTAATTAATTATATAAAATAACAAAAATTTTAAAAGGTTAAAGATTTTTCATTTTAATCTTATATAATTTTTGAATAAAAATTATAAAAAAACAAATCAAATGGTTTTTAATAGATTCAAATTAATTTTTCATCTTATATAAAGTTTTTACAGGATTTGAAAAATGGAATAAATCAAGGTTTTAGATGAAAAGCATTATACTGTGTGGTGAGTGATGGCCGCAACTCTTACAATCGATTGACGACCTGGGGTTTTCCGTCAAAAGCTTGTATTCACGGTCTCACAACATTGTAGAAGTAAAATAATTAATTGTTAATTAAGGAGGTCAACAGCTGTCTGTAGTTAATCCCCTTAGCTTAGCACGTCTAAATACCCCTCGGGAGGTCAGAGTAGACGTTAATCACAATAATAATAATAATAATAATAATAGAAGTAAAATAGCGGGGTAGTTGTTTGTCTTTCTTGTACAACTTGTCTGGATATCTTGTAAAATGACTACATTCAGCTCCTTACCGCGCATAGTTTCAAGGGTGCTTGTAGACTTTTTCTGCATTGCATCGGCGATTTCTTGACTAACAGCAGATTTGCGATGGTTGGAAGGGGAGCTGAGCTGTGTGCTATTTTGACCGTTGACGTTCTATTGAAATGAAGTATCGGCGCTCTAATTACGATCGAATTCAGAGTCAAGAATTGGGTGGCTTCAAAAGAGACAATTTCATACGCTGGGTTGGTCAATTGAGTCTTGGATTGAGTTTTTGTTACCGTGGAAAAGACTTTTCTTAGAAGCCACACAAATTCAATTGGGTTTTGCGGATGGTACTTCTCCATTCAAGAAAGATTCTGTTTGTATAAGTTGAACTAGCTTTCCAGCATTTTAGAACATTTTCTCCTTCCTTTCTATACGAAAAACAAAATAGGAATTTTTTAAGAAAAACCGAACCGAGTTCAAAAGATCACCGAAGAAATGGTAGTAACCGAAATCACGGAGTTGGTAGTCTCAGGGGTAGCTAAGAGGTGTCAGACAGCAAACTGTAATAAGTGGGCTGTTACTGGCAAAAATCACTGTTCTGAACGTATGTGTTCGGCATCTACCTACTAATTATTGATCAATTACCACTAAAGCTAACTTTGGACATTAGATGGTGGAAAGTGATATGCAATGCGGAAAATCTATGATCGGTATATCAACCTACTAACCAGTGCCAACTAAATCTGACTTGATATTCCAGACAATGGTAATGGAGGAGGGGGTGGTAGTTATTCATTGATCTATTTGGCATCCTTCGCTCAACAGCTCGAGAAGGAGGGTTCAGAGTAACGAAAAGTTCGGGCATGAAGTCAAGATTGAGATTACTTGAAGGTTGGCCTGCATGAGGGGCGCAAATTTTTGAGCTGTAACGTAAAGCAAAAAGTATGCAAACTATCAGTGACGTTTGTAGCGAAATATCATAAATCTGCTGTTTGTAGGTATGTGAGTATTATATTGCGAATAGGATTAATTGATCTAGACCCTATTCGGGGCGAGAGACTTCCAAAGTCAGAATGGGGCGCTCGATATCATTAAGAAGTTAACTGCGTACAGGGAAACGCTTTTTTTGGTCAACTCTTACTACTACATTATTTTCCTTTTTGAAAATCCCACCAATAGAGCTATCGAAGTGACAGTTGACCTTCAGATGGTGCATATGCATATATGATACGGAGACTCTAAGTTCCGATCGATAGGTTACCTAGGTCCGAGAAAGTGGCTGAATTGTAATAATTAACTACCGTGATCTAAACAAAAACCAGTATAAAATAACAATAACCCCTCTTCTTTTATCAACCGGATCTGGTGTATTCATATATCAATCATTCATTACACCTTATAGTCAAGCAAAATGGTTCTACGCGTTTGTGATGCTAGTATTCAATGCACAAATCCAGCATCACGCTATTCAGGAAACTGTATGATCTGTGGGAAGCATCTGTGTTTCGAGCACTTACGCCCTGAGCATCATAGATGTCCACCAGCAGTGAGTATAGCCAGGCTTCTTTGATGGACCAAATTATCACTGACATTCTATAGGACACAGATGCTTACTACGCTGCGTATAGTGCTGCTAGAGAGGGATATCTTTCTGCCATTCTAGCCAAAGTTAACGAAGAGGCACTCTTATCAGTGGCAAGCAAGACCAGAGGAGGAATACCGTGCCGTGCGCCCATTTTTTCAGACGATATAAATTGGGAGCCTCGACTTAAACTTGCCTCCAGCCAGTGTGGTGGACAAAATTTTCATTTTGACATCGAGTTTGATGATGGTGTCACATGGATCGCAAGAATACGACTTCATGATCCCTTGGTCCCTCCTCCTGAAGTTCAAGATTACGTGTTTCTAAGTGAAGTTGCTACGCTCCAGTTTCTCGCTCAAACACAAGTACCCTCGCCAAAGGTCTATCATTATCAATCAGCTTCGCCGGATAACCCAATTGGTTCGTCGTATATACTTATGGAGAAGATGAAAGGTAATCCTCTAGACTGGGACTCGGCTGGTCCTAAGCAGCGATCCAAGATCATACAACAACTAGCGGATATATACCTCGAGCTCGAGAAACATCCTTTGCCTATGACAGGCTCACTGGTTCTCTCAGATACCCATGATAAAATCGGAGGCTTTGCACATGCGTCATGGTTTTTGACACCAACATCTCCTCTTGGTCCTTTCACCACGCTCAAAGCCGCGTACGCTGCAGTGATCCATCAGCATTTAAAAATGATCAAAAACCACGAGCTTACGAGCTTGCCAGTTGATAACTATCTTTCCTTCATGTGGCGGTTAAAGAATCTCCGCACGCTTACCACATCGTCAGTTTCTAGCAATGGACCTTTCTACCTAAAGCATTGTGACGATAAGGGTGACCATATACTCGTCGATGATGACTTCAACATTACAGGCATTATAGACTGGGAGTTCGCATCCGTCGAAGGGAAGGAACTAGCTTTCAGTTCGCCGTGTATGATGTGGCCTGTAGGCGACTACTACGATGGAATAAATAGCCTATGCGCGGAAGAGTTGGAGTTTGCTCAAGCCTTTGATGATCGTGGCCGACAGGATCTTGGAAAGATAGTAGGGAATGGTCGTCAGTGGCAGCGTTTCATGTTTTTCCTGAGTGGAGTGCCGGACAATGAGGTGGAGTTTAATGGGCTGTTTCATGGTCTCCGGAGTGCATTTTCCCAAAACGGTGCAGATATTTCACCATATGAAGATTGGAAAAGACAAGCTCTTGCCTCAGGATGGGGAGTTGATGGGGAACTGAACGGAGTTGAGGAGTTGAATATGGATAGAAAATTGAATGCGGAATAAGATGGGCAGTCGAATTGAGCTGAATGAAGATTTAGGCGAGGATTTAATGAAAAATTGGACAAGAAGCTAAATGGGGAGTTCGATAGGGATTCGGACGAAAAGAAAGAGAAAAATCAAGGTGTAGAAAGGGAAAAGGACTACTGTTCCCCACGTTTTCACATGATTAAACACACTACCCTTACTAGCTCATAAGGCTATCATTAATAGTCGTTAATTAGTAGTTTTTACTCTAGCTTATGCTGTTTTATATCGAAAATTAACAGTTTTCATTCTAGCTTATACTCTTTTATATCGATCGGATTATATGGGTTGTTCACTAACTTTATAACAAATTAGCATGAAAAATATATGATATAGAAGTGATACCATAAATCTAACATCCTACTTTCGGACCACCCCTAATTCGGACGATTGAAGGAATAAGATGAAGCTATAATTAGCAGACAAATGACTATAGAAGAATCAGATTACCCAAACACTTAGTATCAAGGAATATTCAGTCTATCAGGGACTTCAAGCCAACTTGTACAATGAAGAAAACATGAGAACAGTTTTTATCTCAGATAATAGCAGAGGAACAGCGGAGTATGCACATAAAAACTAAGAAGCTCAGCAGTTCAAATGAAATTCATGTCTCAAGAACTGCTGTATAGATTTAGTAAAGAAGGAACAGGAAAGATATCCGCCTGAAACAACTCAATGTAAGCTTATAATCCCCAGATATATAAAACCAAGTCAATTTGTACAATAAAGTAAATAAAATTAACTGCGCAAAGAACACTCAGTGAAAAAATTCAGATGAAACAACTTAGAACGAGTCCACGAATACAATCAATAAATATCTCCTGTGAATTAAAACCCCAAATTCGACATCGAAGAACACCTGAGACATTTCCACAGTATAGAGCCCATACATACATTCACCAGAACAACTTAAAGTAACCTCTCATCCCCTATCTCCTATATCTAGAACCCTCTTAGAGATAAGATTACATCCAAAACATAGAAAATAATGAAACCTCAACTCCCACATCATACAACATCAACAAAATAACCAAAAAGAACTACTCATAAATTCATAAATCCCAAAACAAGAAATCGCACCACACCACATAATTCCAAACTCGCTCAACACAAGAGCTCTCTCTAATCATAAAATCTAAAATCTCAAATCCAGACCCCCCGGACAACATCAAATCAGGCAGACGGACATTCCAGACTCAGGCTAAGCGAGAAGCAGAAAAGGATCCGAAATATTCTCTCCTATTATTCTATTATTTTATTCAATTCATGATCGATCGCTTGATCACCCTCACCTTTTGCCTCTTCTCCCCTTCTCGTATTTATCTTGATCTTCTCATACATTATTCCCTTCTTCTTTCTTCTACTAATTATCACAATCTCAACATCATAAAATGGATTCCTCAAGTAAGTAAAAAGTACCTACCCCATTCCGCCTAATTTTCCTTGACCCCATCCAATGATCCGTCCAACTCCAGATCTCTCATCTCTATCAAGAAATCACTCATCCAGACCCAAATCGATGATTAATATAACAGATCTAAACCTTTCAGATACACAATTTTACAATCTCATCGCACAACTTTTCCTCCTCTCTCATTCTCAAAATCATCACCACAATCAAAAAATTAGAAATCAGATCCCTAGAAAACATAAATCCTGAAAACACACAATCTCAACATTCACATCATCCATATCATCCAAGCTAAACTCCACCATCCAATCCAACTTGACCCAAGAATCTTACAATTTTCATTCTCATTTTCATTCTCCAAACCCAAAATCCAACGCACAAACTCCAATCTACCACCTCACACCTCAAACCTCAAAATATCTAATTCTCACCTATATACTCACACAATACTAATATAAACCGACATAATCCATTCTTATCTCCTCGCCTCGCCTAGCCAAAGAAATATCAATAATTTACCAATTAACTATACCCATCACCACTACATAATCTCCCACAAATCCATCAATTACTTCCGTCAGCGTATTCCCTCTTACTCGGTACGGTCCGCTCATTCTTCTATATTCCGAACTGTATATACATACATACATACATACATACATACATACATACATATCCATCTCTCCTTCAATTCATCAACTAATTATTCGCTAACTACCTAAATAATTAATTGATACTAGGGATATAGAGAAATTAGAATCTATATACCATTCCCCTCGCTAGCTCATCATATACATACATACATATATTCATACTTTCTATCCTTTTTCATCCTTATATTCAACTAACATGTAACAACTACAAGAATTAATTACCATATCCCCATCAATGAAGAATTTAATCAAGTAAATACCATTTATTTACTCAATTCAATTAAAGTCAAATCAATTCAATTCACACATCTCACAATAAACTCCATATCCTCGCTCCTCTCTAATTACTTCACTATCATCTCGCTTCCTACTCATTCATACACCGTGAAACGACGAAAACATCAAAATAAGCATACCACCTAGGACATTTAAAAATTTAAAAATTCACTTTCCAAACCTACCTACCTACCTACCCATCTAGTACTTAAAGTTTCAAAACCACGCTAGTGCTTATTTACACACAAAACAGATATGATATCGGGAACAGGATTATCTCTTTTACCTTCCAACCTTTGCTTTTTTGTTCTTCTTCTTCTCCTCCTGTTCCCAATATCATTTTACAGCAGTACCTAGGTATTTATTATTTATCAGATCTGAAGATAAAAAATACATTACATTACAATACAATACAGTGCAAAACAAATAGCTAGCACCTCACACAAACATGGAACCCTACAAAGGAGACAAAATATCCACACACTTGCAGCAGCTATTGCGACAAAAAGCCAGCGAAGGAATTGGTTCTTATGCTGAGAATCCCATGACCGAAACAATATACCACGCACCTTCCCTCAGCACCCAAAACTCTAAAGCGACAAATCGGCATTCCTTCCCTTCCGTCTTGAACCCGACTCCCAGAGGCTCCACCGTCCAACTTACATACGAGCAAGCAATCAGCGCACTGGAGAAATACTGCGAAACGGCACGAAAGAAATCGCATCTGCAGGAACGGCAAGTTACTATAGTCGCATACGATGAAACGGGCGGGCAGACAAGCGTGCACCAAATCAATTTAACCCTCGATCTTAATCTCAAGCCATTAATCCAGATTCTACAAGAATTGATCGATCAACGAGAACGCGAACCTTCCCACACAGGCAAAGGTAAATTCTTAATCAGACGTATCGATGTTCGCTCCGGTCAGGGTTCTATGGACAGATGTTTTCCAGCCATCGAAGGTACTGTTATCGAAGCAACTCAGACCTGTAATCCCCCATCAGCTCAATGGGTAACCTGGGATTGTGGTGGTCCAATGGAAATGTATTGGAGATACTACCGCATCGCCATGCAGCTTGGTGTGGGTGCTGGCCCTAGTGGTCCTATTTTGAAACTCCGTACTATCAAATGCAAAGACACATACGATAGTGATGAGGTCGGTCACATTTTCAACACTAGCCGCTCTCAAAATCAACGGACCAGACGTTATTCCGGGGGAAAGCCACCAGGCGGCGGTGTCTTTGGAAACATGTCAAGTGGATCAGTATCTGGGACTCGACCACAATTGAACCCCGTCGCATCCGCGTTTAAGTTCGGCATTACTATCGACGAAGCGATTGGCGACATGAATACCCTATCATCTACATTCAGTCATAAATTCAGGGGTGGTGCTGTTGATAATTCTGACACAAATGGACTTTTGCAAGGAGGTGAACACAAAGCTGGCAGTAAAAAGGTTGCTGTTGACATGAGTACTACTACTGAGTGGATGAAAGCTCCTATTCCTGATTGGAATAGCTTGCCACCAGCACTAAATCATAACCCTGGTGGGTATCAGGCAAAGCCGACCAGTTGGTCATATTGGCAACGAATTGGTGGTGACCCTGAGACACATAAGGAGTTTCCTTTAGGCCACATCCCCTACCCGGAGACACCAGACATTGACCACTGCGACTTTCTTCCAGGAGAGGAAATTGACATGAAAGAACTAGTTGAAACTGTCATGAAAGCCATTTCAAAAGATGAGCAACCAATTGTGCCAATTTTAGGTGCTGAAGAACAGGCAGTCAATGATCAGATCGTGGCGCAAACAAGAAAGGAGTTCAACGATGCTAGGAGTTTTGCCCAAGAAGATGATGATATATTCATCCCAACTGCGTGTCTAAATCGGAATTCCAATAATCGGAAAAATCAGCTTACAAAGGACGAGGAAGTAACATCGAGTTCGACAAAAATTTCAAGCATCCCTGCAAAACAGCAAAGTCAGCTGGCGGATTTTGAGCATAAACCGGAACCGCCATCCTACGTCAACGCATACTACAATCGCCCAACCCAACCAATGATCGGCACGACGTCAGTTACTAGCCCGGGTACAGTTTCCAGCACAGATTCTCCTGTTAGATTTGCATCACCACGCGCCTCCCACAGCAAATCAACGTTTCCATCTGGTGGTCGTGCAAGGCCTTTCACACCGAGTCAGATGACTTCGTTCCAGCCGTTGAAAGTTGGAAGCAGGCCTGGCACACCTACACTTAGATACGGTGGCAACACTAGCTCGTTCGCAATGCCAAGTACCAGCATCGGGTTCAATGCTCCTCCTAATACCATTTCTCGCAGCAGGCCATCATCGCCTGCAAATTCGAGTCATATGGTAGACCAATTTCGCACCTTGAATATGGCTAACACCCAGGGTCTTCTGCGCGGCCACCATAATCAATTGTTCGTCCCAGGATTCGGAGCAAATCAAAATACTCGGACGGCTCAAGGTCCTGGTAATCTTGCACAGAACTTGATAGATTGGAATTTTGTCCAAGAAGAGACTAGATATCCTTTCGGGTACAAGTTTGATTTCTGTGGCAAGGGAAGCACGGAAAACGGCGGTGGGGGATTTTGATTAATAGAATGCGGTATGCCAATTTTCTTCTGGGCTTTTGCCGGTCGGTTGTGACGCAAGGTTGGGATATTCGGATGCATTTCTGGTGATAGCAAGGCTTGGAAAGTCATCGTGCAGATTCTCTCTGAGGCAAGCGATTTTTAAAAAAAAAAAAAAATACTGTATTTGGTTCTAGAAGCGTCAGTCATCCATGGCTGAGATGTGGTCGTTCATCTACCACTCAATCCATCTCTTTTCACTTTATGCTTGAAAATTCTCATGTGATTGCGTGCCATTTTCAGAGTGAAGAATGCCGATACTGCTGGGATAAAACACTATTTCACCCGCATACCTGGATACATTTATTGATTTGAATAAATTCGTCGGGAAAGTCTGCCCGAGAAAAAGAAAATTGTTAATTACCGAGTCAAGTCAAGTCCATAACTGAGCCAATCGTAAAATAACGGATGAATGTGGGAAGATCGCTATTTTACATTGCAAAATCATCAATGTCAAAGGGTAGATCTTAGATCATTTTGATGACATGCATGGATATGGGATTATTTGAGGAGTGGTTTTTTTCAATCCGAAAGCCGAGCAAGTTTCTGGGCAAGCCAGTGACGACTGGTGGTATGCATGAGACTAGTCTCGGCGGCTATTCCAGTGGCCTGGTGTGTGCTATTGGCATGTTGGCTGGATCAAGGGACTGGCCCTTGTAAGAAACCTGCATTCGAGAGCCACACCGAGGACGATAATGTACGACATAGTAAATATTGTCACTTGGCTGTAACTTTACACTTGGACCACATAATTAACGCTATTTTAGATTTAGCGAGCCTATAAGAATTAGTGTATGATGATTTTTTTTTAATTCTAATCCCAATCGGTTAAAATTACAGGGTTAGAATAGCCTAATTAACTACTAATTTTCAGGGTTAGATTTGAAAGGTCGAATTATAGCGTGTTATAGTGCTAATACCCTGTAGGCCCTATAAGTCGCATTAGTTCTCGAGGCGTCCTCCGTACTGCGGGGACTAACATGGAACTCAAAAATAACGATAATAATTCAGCCGACTGAACATTGAACTTTTTTTTTGAATTTGGTCAAGACGGGGCACTCTATGAAGCATATCAAGTTAGGTGAGCTGGCAAACATGGCAGATATATCATCGTCCACAGAGTGAGAAGCATGTGAAACCGTAGCACCAACGGGTCATCTGTCTGTGTACCCTCCGCAGGTTATATGCAAGTTTATAGATGTCGGTACCGATTGTTGTGTGATGTGATTTGTCCCTGTAGAATTGTTGTATGTGAATTTACTATCAACTATTCGTTATTGGAGAAGAAGGAGGTGTTCGTGTACCACGAATACGAATCCAGCAGATTGAGGAACGGCTTCGAGTGGGCCAATTGATGGGCAATGATACTCATCGCATGCACATCTGCGAATTGGATCATTTGATATAGTTCGTACGGAGACTGCTCCGGTTCATGTTGGACAAAAGCCCGGGCAACGAGCTGAACTGGTGGGTGAATTGAAGTTTTTGGAGTTTTTGTGCAGAGAAATGAAGCAAATGTGGTGATGTGAGAGGTGAAGACGGAATTTCTGGCAAATGGCGGCGGATGAAGTTAACGGCAAACGGCCGGTTATTGGATACTGCGGGGCCCATGTGCTGAAATGCAAGGATAGGCTAAGTAAAACAGAGAGGTGAAAGATGAAAGATGTGTCGCACGGAACAATAGAAAGCCTGTAGGTTAATGATGTCTACTACGTAATTGTCCCTCCCACACGATTGCAGATGGGGAAATAGAACTGGTGAAGCAATGCTCGAGTGTACGGAGTATGATATGTGGTTATGTGGTTATGTGGTTATGTGGTTATCGGCCCCGGTTAACTTCGTATACCTATCATAATATAGTTGTAGTACTTGTAGTAAATGTATTAGAGTAAGATCTTAGCATCAAAAGGATAAAAAGGTGGCTGGTTATCTTTCAAAATCCAAATATATTACTTATTATTATTAACCTTCATTATGATACTTCAATAATATAGTAGAACCTTTTTATAAAGATACTTTTTTTAGCTTCAAAACTAAGGATATTTGAAGGTATCCTTTTAATAAGAGTTTTCAATATTTTATAGTTTAAAAGGTAGAAAAGCTTTTTATTGAATATTATTTAATAATATTAATCTTTGTATAAATAATCTTTTTATATATACTTTTCAAAAAACTTTTAAATTAATTCTCGTTGTCGTCTTTCTATATTTCGGAAAAATCTTGTTTTTTTATATCATTTTTCATCTTTTCATCAACTATATTACATAAGCAATTCCCGGAGAATATTTCGAGAATCTCGAGAATTCTAAGAATTTTTATTATCTGATCTTCAAAATGGAACAATATTATTAATTCATTAAGAATATACAAGGATTTGAAATTTTATATCTTTAAAGATATTCTTATAAAAAGGTTTTAAGGATATAGTTTTTTTTTGCCCTAAAAAAAAAGGGATTGAAAAAAGTATCCTTATAAACAGCATATCCTTATAAAGAGGTTCTACTGTACTCCATAATTACTTCCACCATTCTGCTTCACCAACGTCCTCCGTGCAGGTATGGTATTGCGTCTCTTTGTCCCTTCTCCCTTATCCCTTATCCTACTCCGTGACCTACATGCCCACCACCCCATGCACAATCATCGCTTTCGCCAAATTCGGGCCCCCCAATTTCGTACCTTACCTTGAGAAAATCGTCAGATTGGCCCTCCCCCATACCCATCTACAGGTACCATGACCAAAATGTATGAGTGGCAATGCACAATCCAAGGAGTGGGCGTGTATTTCACAACTTTCTACATGCACAATGAACATGCTTCGCTCGGCGCTAGATACAAACAAGGAAAGAGTAATCCCCGTACATAATGTACAATAACATTTTGTCGGCGAGTCGGCGAGCAGACGATAAAGGGAGTATAACAGCCACATATTCACACACTCACTCATTGACCGCTACTACTGCTTGTCATGAGACCGCATGCATTGCCCATATAGGCGCGGCGTGGGGAAATGGCTCCAAAGAAATAATCTAGGGGTCTAACGAAATCCATATCCCAAAACCAAAAGAGAATAGTCTCGCAGTTGGAGTGTTATGAATCTCGGTAAGTTGGGGAAATCGTTCTTCGAACGTGCGTTTGCCTGCGAATCATTAATACTTAACATGCACCGCAGCCTTACATCTGGTTCATGTTTCCTCATCGAATGTATTATATAAAGTGGGTGATTACCAGGAATCAGTAGCTAAATATCGCAAAGCTATTCTAAATCCTGTCTGCAGCTAGCGAGCCGATTCCGAAAACCTGGCTGACCGAGCCTCGACATATAACTTCATACAAACTATTGATGAGCTCCAACTGAGTTACACAGAACATATAGCAAAGAAATATATATAATATCGATTCAAGATTTGCCAAACTTTTGCCCCTCAAGGCAGCTGACAATAATATTGGAGCTTTGTCGCACAAAGAGATGCTCACGACAAGCGACACAGTTGAGGTAAGTAAGAAAGGTTCATATACTCCACTCGTTCCCACTTCCTCAACTCGAACCTGCCTCTCCTCTTGAAAAGCTTAAGCCTCATTTATAAGTAGATAACTTTTACATGCGAGTAAGAAGTGTTTTACTCACAATTGATCCTGAGGGGTTATGATTCATACTCAAACTCCAGAGCCATCAAGTCACACACACACGTATATATAATGAAGATTTATCTTGTCAAAGATATTAACTTCATACGCGAACTGTGGTTAATCACACTATCCTGGCACCACGAAACATTTCTTTCTTTAATATTCCTCAATGAAAAGCTTTAGTGATTGCTTGGTTTCATTGCAATGATCAAGAATGGTTTGGGTCTAAGAAAGAGCAACTACAGAACCCCATGGGCTCCTAAAGATATTCACTAGTGTAGAAAGCGCGCTACTTCCATATTTGAGGGAAAAAAGATCTACGTCAGTCTTCCTTCCACGACTTATCACAGTCAAGACTTTTGGAATTTGCGACAAAGCATTTCGTAAATATTCACACACGCGAATTACACAAATATCCAGTCACTGATTCGTCATTATATCTCCACAGCTTTCGGTGCATTCTTCTCTCTGTTCAATGCACCTAAATCCATCAAATACCATGCAAACGATATTCACTCCAGTTGCCCATCCAAATGTAAGTCGTACTTTTGATTAATCTCCGCAGTATTAAAAGCCTCTGGACATTTAGGAATCCTCAAAACTTCTTGGAGTAACGAGGCGCCCGCAGGTCACTGCGACTGCTTTCGAGATATAGTCCCTGCTAACAACCCCATAGTTTTGGATTGCCTTGAAAGTCCTTCGATATGCGTATCCAACACTCGTGTTTTTCTATTTCTTCATCGCGCTCGGCGTTACAGTGTGTTACATGCAGAGGGAGAAATCACTTAACCAGGATCAATATGTCCGTCGTGGGTTGATATTGTGCTTAATCGCCGGTCTCACTGGAACCTATGTACGCTTCTTTCTGCCCTAATCCAATAAGCCTTGCACTATCTTGCACTATCTTGCACTATCTTGCACAATGATCGCATTTCTGACACGTTTGTGGCAATAGGCTATCGAAATCGTTGTTGCTATTACAAGTTCGTCAGTTGAAGGCTGGAATCCGGGACAAGACCGTGTTGTAAGTGATTTCTTGTTCTTCCTGGGGAGCCACGCAATGGTCGACACAAATTGCATGCCAAAAACATACGCATGGGCTCCGAAGTACTCTCAAATTCCTCACTTCAGATTTGACAATCAAGTATTCTTCCATGCTTATACCTTTCGATGGCCCAATTAAGATTTCACAATCAAGTATCTCCTCAGGTCAAGATGCTTAGCATTCCATTTGTGCGATTTATTTCGCCCACTGCGTGTTTTACTCTCTTCAAATTCCCATGTAATCTTATCACAACTTTTTTACTTTTACTGACCTTCAGGTTTACCTAATTTCATCGCTTCTAGTTTTTATGGTTGAGATTATTGCACTAGCAGACACAACATTTCCGGAGTGGTATCCATACTATGGGACTTGGTTCATCGGTCTCTTCGTGGAACTTTGTCTAATCATTTTTCCAAATGTGTTCGATCCACCAACCGGCTCAGCTTTCGGTTATATACTTCTTACTGTCAAAAGTATAAGGATCCTGAATCTCATCGCTCTACTTACCGTCTACTTCTATCTCTGTAACTCAGACAAAACTCAGGACAGTGCTGATGCGGAACGCCAATCATTATTGAAGAATCCCTCCGGTCCGTCTAGCTCAGGAAGTTCCACCTTGAATGGAAATAGTTATGGTACAACCGACCAGGCTACTGTTCAAGGTTCTCATAGTGGAGAAGATGATTCGGATACTGCTAGTATGGCTTCGGAAGATTCTTACTTAGAACGGCAGCGCAAGTCAGAAGAGGCTGTTGCGAAAAGACTAGAGCAGGAAGGTAACTGGTGGACCTACCTCAAGGGATTTTCTGTGAGGCTCCGTCGCGCAAAGCTTTTGTCGAAATGGTTTTAATAATCAGCTTACCTAGATGTTTATTCCATTCATTTGGCCGGTGAACAACAGAAAGCTTCAGGCCAGGGCTGTCCTCGTTGCCATGACTCTGCTGGCAAGCAATGCCTTGAATTTCCTTGTTCTAATACAATTTGGTATAATGGTGCAAAGCTTGATCACCTATACTGGAGGTGGTAAGTAATTCTCTCGCGATTTACAGCGTGTCCGATAATCCGACTACTAGAATTCCTGTTAAATTGCAGGGTTTGATGGCCTTCGCTAATCATTATTTAGATCACAGCCATAACGTTTGGATACCTGTTCTTCTGTACTCGCTCCTAAGGTTTATCAACGGTGGCTCGTGTCTCGATGTGGTTCGCACGTGGCTCTGGAACCCCTTGGAGCAGTATGCATACAAGACACTCAGTTCAGCTGCGCATAGCCATATTATGAGCTTATCTTCTGATTTCCATGACAGTAAATCATCATCAAATTTATTTCAAGTAGTCAATGGGGGTAGGTCTGTCGCAGATCTAATGGAAATGCTCTGCTTCCGGGTGATCCCGATGCTTATCGACCTAGTTATTGCATTCATCTATTTCGGTGCATTTGGACCTTACATGTTTCTTGTCCTAGTCGTCACCTTTGTGTCTTACATGTACGCAACCGTGAAATTAATTTCCATGAGAGCCAATCAACGCAGAGATTATATAACCTTTTACAGAAAGGAATGGACAGTCGGGCAAGAATCATTGGATGGCTGGACAACTGCTAACGTCAGTATTTGCACGGGCGTCATTTTACACGAACACTAACAAACTACTAGTTGTTTAACATGGTGCCCTACGAGAACAAACGGTACTCAGGAGGTGAGTTGCTATACTTCCATCGAACTTAAAAAATCGTCCAATTAATGTATTATAGCCATCAAAGAGCATATTGACTCCAAATGGGCGCATGAATGGTTCTATAATATCACTAACATGGCTAAAAGCCTCATCATGTGCTTTGGACTGACCGGTGTACTGTGCCTGGGCTCCTATTCCGTAATATATGAAGGTCAAACAGTTGGAAAGTTCACCACCTTGCTTATGTTCTGGGGCCAATTACAAGGTATATCTTTTCTTTTCAGACAAGTATACGGATGTATAACTAACTATATTTCAGGCCCATTGGTATTTCTTGCTAATGCATATAGAACAATCTCCAGTTCCTTAATAGATGCTGAGCGCCTTCTTGAACTGTTTAAGGCAGAGCCTTCGATCAAAGAAACTCCCGGAGCTAAAGACCTTGAGATTAGCAAATGCGAAGTTGAGTTCAACGAAGTATGCTTTTCTTATGACCAGCGAAAGCCTATCTTGAAGAATGTCAGCTTCTTTGCTCCGGGCGGAAAGACAGTTGCGTTTGTTGGTGAAACTGGCGGTGGTAAATCAACAATGTTGAAGCTAATGGATCGTTTTTATGATGTCAACTCGGGAAGTATCAAAATTGATGGTCAAGATATTCGGCACATCACGATGCATAGGTAAGTCAAACTTATAAAAGCTTAGCAACCTCGCTAAAATACTATCTATAGTCTTCGTAGCCATGTTGGTGTTGTTCCACAGGATCCTACTCTGTTCAATGACACCATCATGAACAATATTCGGTATGCTCGTTTAGATGCAACGGACGATGAAGTATATGAGGCATGTAAAGCCGCTGCCATTCATGATAAGATTTTGAAATTGGCGGATGGTTACAACTCTAAAGTTGGTAATCGTGGTGTGAAGCTTTCTGGTGGAGAGAAACAACGTGTTGCTATTGCCCGGGCTATTTTGAAACAACCAACGATCATTCTTCTCGACGAAGCTACCAGTGCTGTTGATATAGAGACTGAACAGAAAATTCAGGAAGGGTTGAAAGCATTGTGTAAAGATCGAACAACTTTTATTGTCGCGTAAGTTATCTACAGAATCATTCATTACCAGTGTTTCGATTCGATTCGGATATTTAAAAGCATGCTTTTGGTAGTCCTTGAACTAACTGTGAATAGTCATCGATTGTCAACCGTTATGAATGCCGACCATATTGTTGTAATCATGGATGGCCAAATAGTCGAACAAGGATCTCATGATGAGTTGTTTCACTCTAAGGGAAAATATGCAGACCTCTGGGCAAAACAGATCTTCGTTAAACCTTCCAACATGAAATCGAGATCAAGATCGAGATCAAAGAGTCTTCCAAAGAAAGACGCAACCATCGTCAATGATCTGACTGAGCAAAAGAAGACGGTTAATCTTGCGAAAGCGGCAAAAAGAGTCAAAGATCATAATCACACTCAAGATGACCGAGAGGAGCCCGAGAATGGTACGAACTCTAGCAGTCAACCAAAATATGTAAGTGACGGCTCGAAATAAGCCCCAAAAGTTTTGAACATATATAACTGCACAATGGAAGGCCTAGTAAAATAGCAATTTTGCTTAGGTGGCGTTTAAATCTGCACCAGAAACATATATTCAATATTTATCCAATGCTACTGCACAACAACGTGATTGAACTATGCGTCCACAGTGTGGTAGTACGACAACTTTAACTATGTGAATCTATAAATTTATCTAATCAATAGCACTTGGGCAATTAAAACAAGTAGAAAGTCTACAACTTCTTTTTCTGACATACTCAAGGAACCGAAACGCAAGGAAGATGCACTCAAACCGGCACCGATGCTACTAAAACCGAATTCTTCAAAATTGAGTGCCACAAGTCACGAGGGATCTAAGCTCTTCCAATCGAAATCAGAGCTTAAGGGAGCCCTAAATTTAACTCAAACAAAGCAGCTTCTTGGCGACACTCCTCGTCCTGTTCCTGCTCATCGACCTATTACTGCCCCTATCCCAGCAACAATCCCTCCGCCTCCTGCCACCACCACCCCGCATCCAGCTACCACGACCCCCCGCCCTTACAGTCCCCAACGCAAACGTGTCTCAGCCCAAACAATCGATCAACCTTCCAAAGCCCAGCTAGCAGGAAGTCCCCCCCGACCTCCAATCCTAAGCCAGCCACGATCTCTATTCTGTACTGGTAACTTACCACTTCCAATTCATGCGAAGAATATGTTTGAGCACTCAAATCCGTGGACGGAAGAACATCCTTGTCAGTCTCCTTCCTCTACACACTCGATGCTCTCGCATACTGGTTTAAAGCACGAGAAAATGAATGAGGAATGTAAGTCAGAGAGTGCTAAGGCGGAAACTGGGAAAATTGAAGGTAATGTACAAGAAAAGGTGGATAAATTGGATAAAGGATTACCTAAAGGATTTTCTAGAGATGCAATGTTTATTCAACTACCCAAGAAGGCGAATGTGCAGATTAAGGAAAAGCAGTGTAAATCATCCGTCTCCGAAAGTACTGTCAAAAGTACCGCGTCTGAGCTTACCCCTTTACTTCCCTCCACAGAATCACCCATCCGCACCAGCCCAAAAACCTCAGGGTACAAGAAGGAGATTAGAGATATTAATAAAGGGCAGAAGAGACAATCGGCAAAGGAAAAACGAAAGGCGGCTTCTTCTTCACAAACTATTAGTGAGCAAGTTGAGGCTATATCTCAAGTTCCTAGTGTTGAATTTGCTACTGCAAACCCGGGAAGCCCAATTAAAGTTCAAACAAAAGAAGCAATAAGAGAGCAAAAGAGACGAGAAAAAGAAGAACGGAAATCAGAGTCTTTAAGGAAGAAAGAAGAAAGTATTAGGAAGAAAGCGGAAAAGAAATTGAAGAGATATGGTATTGGTAATTTTGTTGCTGCGGGTAATGAGGGCGGTATGTTATTATTATTATTATTTATTTTTACGTCTTTTTTCACAATGCTCATCTAGTTTCGCATAATAAAGATACTGGCTAATTGATGCTATGGCGGAACAGATGTGATGAGTTATGGAACTACGATATCGGATTTCGCGACGGCTAATAAGTCGATGAATGAGGATTTTAAGGAGGGGAATAAGAATACGAAGAGTGTTTTTATGGGTGGTGGTGCGGATGGAGTTGTGGAATCTTACATAGACGATATTCAGATTCGGAACGAGATGGAGATTGAGATGGGAATAAGGGATGCGATGATTCCTACTCCAGCACATGTACTCGCAGATTCTGAATATCAGCGCAGAAATCGGAGACGGGACTCCAAGAGTGAACCGAGAAGTACCGTCACTTTTGATCTAGATGCTGCGCATGCGGATGCGCGGGAAACACAGGCAGTTATGGCTTTGAATGATAGAGAGGGGATCACCACTATTGGTATAAGTGAGGAAAGTACGAATGCACTCGTTAAAATTCCACAAATTAATAGAGAAAGCGGGAGCGAAATAGAAACAAGAATTGGAAGTGGAACAGGAACAGGAATTAGAATCGGAAACACCAAACCCACAGAAAGAAAAGGGATTTTAAAAAATGCAGCACCACAGGAGAAAAGAAGAGTTAGTGCGCCCGCGAGAGAAAGTGTTATGTATGATATGGATAGGTATAGGGATAGGGATATGGATGTGAGGAGGAGGAGAGAGAGGGTACCGACGCCCATGGCGATGGTGGGGGGTTTAATTGGACCGGGTTTGGGGGGGTTTGGGATGGGTGGGGGTGTACCTGTTAGGGAGGGGTGGGAAGAGAGGGAGGAGAGGGGGCTGGTGGGTCCGCCGGTTTCGTTGAATTTGTTGAGGGGGGAGGGGTTGTGTGGTTTGCAGGGCGTGCAGGGAGAAGGTAATAGGGCGAGGAAGTTTTTTATAGGTGGTGGTGGTGGTGGTGTGTTGATGAGGGGGAAGAAGAGGCAGTGGAGGATTAGGGGGAGAGTTGTTAGGGGGGAGGAGATGGGGGTGGGTGAGGAGACAGTGGGGAGTGTGGATGGAGCTGAGGGGATGGGGATGAGGATGGATGGAGCGGGTGGTTCTGGAGGTGGTGTTGGGGTTGAAGAGGGAAGTAGTGTTATGGATGGAAAAAGCAATGGTGAAGCTGCCGGTGGAGTTCAGAGGGGTGACGCGAATGGATGTAGAAATGGGAATGGGAAAGGAAAGGGAAAGGCGAGGGGAAGTGTGAGATTTGCTGATGATGTTTAAGATGGGTGAGGTTTTTTGGGAATGAGGATTATAGGATGCTTTGTTTGTTTGTTTATTTGAAGTTAAGGGACTGGGCTGGACTGGACTGGAAGTCGTTTTCCTTTTTATGATTTATAGGTATCCTTTGATTGAATGGTTGGTTGGTCAGTATCAATCAGTGTTAAAGTAGTTTTTATATTTGATAACTTATATGGTTATAGTTATACTGGTAACTACGTAACGGGGTAGCTGTAGTATTTTTTATTAGATATTATGTATATATTATATTATATCTTAGATAGGAATAAGAATAGATAGACTTATCATAAAGTGCAACCATATTAACATCTGTTAATAAAAGGGGGGAAAAGGGAAGAGTAGGGGAACATGAATGATATCTCTAACTCAACTCTCTTTTCACCATTCATTCATTCATTCGTTCGTTCGTTCTTTCGTTTTATTCCATTCATTTTAATTCAGTTCATCTCATTTCAATAGACATTGTTATTCTATTCGATCACTTGTTAATTGTACATAAGATACATACATACATATAATAAATGAACACCTTCTTTTTCCTTTCCTCTTCTTTCCCCTCCTTTCCTTTCATTTCACACATGGAAGCTGTGGAAAAATTTGATGCCTGCCTGCCTGCCTATCATCTGCTATTTTCCCCTCCCTTTCTTCCTTCCTTTCGTTTTATATCGTTTCATATCATACCTATCTCTCTTCCTCTTCCTCTTTCTCCTTCTTCCCCCGCAATTCAATTCAATTCATTCAATTCTAAACATGTGAAAGTCGTAAGAGTGGCGTAAAGTAGCTATGCTATAATCATCCGAATTATTCAGACGATGCAAAAAGGGTGAAATTTTTGGTTTCGATTTTGATTTCGTTAATACAATGTTACAAGCGAATACACTTGTTAATTCACCGGTGACTATGGGGTGAGGTGAGTTGAGTTCTTTTGCTTTTTGGGACTCTTGGTTCGTCTGGAGTTTTTGGTTTTTAGGTTGGGTTGGGTTCGGGTTTGGGGTATGGTATGATGTAATTTGATTTGATGTGATATGATGTACAAGAGGATGGTGGTATATGGATGAATATGTGTGTGATTGTGGGGTACGTTGTTGACCCACAAGGGATGGCTTGCTTTAGAAAGATGAGGACGAGGACGCTATGCTACAGTATGGTGATGAAATAAACAAGAGAGGATATAGACTTCTAAGAGCCTGGAGTCGAACGAGAATATTCTCATATATAATCTCTTCCGCTCTTCTGTAACTCAATGAGTCTCCAACCTCTCGTCTCGGGATTATTAACATCTTCTGCTACTCTCGTAACACCAATTGCATAGGTGACCAATTGAACCTTATCTTCCATGCCGGCGGCTAGTTGATTCGTCTTTGCGTTTCTATATACGTGGACTTCCTGTGTCCTGCATGTAATGATAAAGACTGGGATATCATTATCTAACATCCTTGCGGATAGGACTTCAACATGTCTGATATCGAGAATGCGACCATCGGATTTGAGACCAGCGGTTGTGTATTGCTTAGAAAGTGCATCATAGACGGAGTATTGAGCTGCTGAGAGCCAGAGTTTGAGGGTTTCATTATCGCCTTTGACGTACGCGTCCAGGACTTCGGGGAGGATGTATTCGCGCATTTCGCGAAGGAAAGGTTCCATTTGGAAGGAAGGGTCCATTTCACGAAATTTCTTGATTACTTGAGCGGTTTCGTTTTCGGCGAAGAATCCGGCTACTCGGTCGGATATGCTGCGGGCGGTGGAGATTAAGGGGTTTTCAGATTCGTTGTAGACGGTTTTCATGGAGAATAAAGATTGCATGAGTCGATTTGAGTCACGGAAATCTCTCCAGGCCTCCTTGTATGCGGAGTCTTTGTGTACGGTAACGTTTGTGCCGGCGCTGTACTTGTTAATTGCGGATTCTCATGGATGATATATCACTTACTTTGGATCTTCTACAGGAACCTCCTTGCTTTTGCCAGTGGTTCCTTCTTCTAATTCCCGTAATTCTCTTGCTTTTCGTCTCTCTTCCTTCTCCACCCACCCTCCATACCTCGAACTACTTCCGTCATCAATCACGTTCTTGACATTCTTATATGCCTCTGTCTGTCGAATTGGTTGTGTTGCTTTGTCAAGTACATTGGCTGTAGCATTGACGGTAGTTCTCACTCCCTTGACGACAGGAGTTTCCCAAGTCCAAGCGGCTCCCTTACCCACCGCACCTGCAGTGGTCTTTAAAACTTTGCCAGTTGTCGAAGTTACAGCTCCAGTAGTAGTTTCGAAAGCTTGTCTAGCACGCTTGACATTTTCGTTCTCCGTGAATTGATGTGCGCCCTCTGCCAATTGTTTTGTAGATTCATTCCATTCTTTGGATGCCTTGAATTCGCTCTGCAAGGTTTCAGTGAAGACTTGCCATGGAGTTTTGTCTCCGTGGGGCGGTGGGGGAGGAGGGGCCTCTTTTGAACCCTCCTTTTTGCCCTCGCTGCCTTCGCTACCTTCACCCTCTTCCTTGGTCTTTTCTTCCCCAGAAGTAGACTCTGAGTCCTTAGCAGACTTCTTTTTGTTAGACTCTTCCTCTGCACCCTCTTCCTTCGCGGCTTGATCTGCTGGCTTTGCCTTCTCTCCCTTGCCTAATCTTGAGCTTTCATGAAAATGTCGCGAGGATACCGGATATGCTACAGACCGAATTTCTTCTGGTAAGAATCGCGATCGTAAAGGTGCGGGATATGTAAGAGTCGCAGGTCTGGAAGAGCCCACTGTAGAAAATTGTAAATTTCGACTTCGCTGAGCTATCCGGTTAGGAAGAGTGGAAATATTGGATGAAGGTCTCGCAATTGAGGACAGAGAAGCCTGTCTACTTGTGGGCGTCCTGGCCGCTGCAACTCGTAGCCCGTTCATATTGACCAGAAGCAGAGTGCAATTATTAAAAAATTATTTCAAAATATATGAGGCTTGAAATAAATTTGGTTTCGCAGGAGTTATCATGGCGGCGATTTGAACATTTTCTCCGATCGACAAAATTTCAAGGGTGGAAAATGAACGGAACGGAACAACCCGGCCGGAATTCAACTTTCTTCTAGATTTTGATACCTAAGCCATTGATAGGTACTGCAAGATCGAGTTCCCGGATCTCGATATTCCTTCAATCATGAGTCGAACTCTTTCACAGCGAGTTTTGACTCAATCGCCTCTCTCCGCCATCGCCGAATTTGCGAATGTTCACACATTACCCCTCCGATGTTCGCGACCGTTTTCAAGCACACCAAATCAGAGAGCCGAAGGCGACGATCCTCTTTCCAACTATGTTCCTCATAATTCTCCAACATTGAAGTACGGCGGTGCGTCTGGCGCTATAGCTAGAGCTAGCGCCGCGAGATCAGCTTCGCTCAATCCAAAAGCTACTAGATCCTCGGCCGCAGGGGGAGGCATAGCAAATATATTCCAAGGCATGATGGGCTTAAGCAAGGAGAAGAAGGGATCGTTATCCGATACGACAGTGCCTAAAGATGGCACATTGATTGGGGAACGGGTCGTAGAGGACGAACCGCATCATTTTCACGTTTATGCCACGAGACATAACACCCATATTACACTCACAAGACCGAATCGAGAACCGATCATCTCTGTATCTTGTGGAAACATTGGGTTCAGACATTCGGGAAGGAAACATTATGATTCGGCTTTCCAGTTGGCTGCATTTGTGATGTCGAGGATTCACGAGAGAGCTATTGGTCGAGAGATTCAGAAATTGGAACTGGTTCTGAGAGGATTTGGTGCGGGGAGAGAAGCTGTTACTAAGGCTCTGTTGGGTACGGAAGGTAGATGGTTGAGAGGGAAGGTTGTCAAAGTCACCGATGCCACCAGATTGAAGTTTGGTGGTACAAGAAGTAAGAAGCCAAGAAGATTGGGTTAAATGGGGAATTATAATGGTAAAGTGAATGCTGTGCATTTCTGCAAACGATAGATGGATTTGTACAATAGGAGAATCATAGCATCATAAGTGGTATCATAAAATGAACGCTTGACGCCGGTCCCTTCCTTCCTCCCATCCCTTGTCCATTGCCGAAAACGCCTTCAATAGCCAATAAAAATACTATGTCCTCCATCCCAAGTGCAATTTATCTCCTGGCTGTAGGTGCCCTCTCCGAGAGTGGAACAACTCTGCCTGATGTATCTCTGACATCTTTTCCTTTTCCCTTTGTGGCCTGAATGTCTTCATCGCAGCTCCATTCTGTCTCATCATCAATCAAATCTGGTCTGCCATCATCCATGCTGTGTCTTGTGCTACTCAGCAGTGCTCGCTCATCGTTGTCATCATCGATAAGGTGCCCATCTGCCGTTTCGTAATCTGGCGGGGTAATCCATTCTTTCGGCACGATACAAGGTAATGCGACTCCAATGCTGGCAGCTCGATTTAACCATGCGGGCCCAGACTGACCAGTAAGTCTCTCGCACATCCATGCTGTAAAGTGGTTGCAGTTTCTGGTGAGGAGATTGTACGATGTGCCTTGGAAGATTTCTGAGGCTTCCATAATAACAGCATCGATTTCAACTTGAGGAGAAAAGGTAAGTCCCTGAACAATTTCGCATCTGAAAGTTCCCCCAGGCGGTTCCACTCTTGGTGTTTGCCAAAATACACCCGTTTGTCCTTTTCTATCATGTCCTCCAAATGCATATTCCTTGCCGTTTATAACGATGCCGCTGTGGAGTAGTGAAGTACCACAACTCCAAAGGATTGAAGAAAGTTTGCCTGCCTAATCGCGAAATTTACGTCAGCAACGCATCGGTGACCGGTCGCATCCAAACGATAATCTTAAACGAGTGATTTTCTTGGAACTTACAGGAAGTAGATCATAAACATTGATAACTATTTCTGTCTTTTGAAGGGAGAGAGTTGATCTTTGGCTCTGGGAGGATATTCTGGAGCTCTTCTTGGTCGAGGAAGAAGACAACATGATTGATATTGTTGAATGGGATCGATAGTAGAAAGTTGGTCGTTTGTGCGCGAAGATATCAATAAATAAGGTAGGTTACTTATTAGGTACTGGCTGGTACCTGGGTATTTGGAAATAAGATTTTTCGTACCACAATCAATGAATTGTTCGTACTCCGCTCGCACTCAGCTCGTACTCAGCTCGTACCCCCTTATTACTTTTATATTCAAAATGAATCCGAATCAAATTCAAATTATAAGCTCGTTGAAAGGTTCTGTTTGCATAGTGTTGAGGTAACACTTGTCTGAGAGGAGAGATAGGTATTTCCGCAGTAGGCTGTAGATCCATCCATCCATATCATCATAATCAATAATCTATACGTAGTAATTCCAGCTCCAGCCTTACCTGGCTAAGTCTGGCTCAGTCTGGCCGTCCGTTCGCGTAAACCATGGTTATTCTAATGATAGAAAACTCTACTACGTACCAAATCAATCGAAATTTGTATCACATGACAAAAGGGTCCCCTCCACTTGCCTAATTGAGCCCGTCACCAAATTTCCGGGGCAGAAACTTTCAAACGAAAGAATTTTTTGTCGAGCAATTCAATTCGGCCTTTCAATTCCCCCTCCCACTGCCAAATTCTTTCACTTCGCGGTCCGCTACAAGGCTGACTGCATTTTATCCCACCATCACAACGTCTCACTTACTTCTCAAACGTATCTCCTCTTCTTTTCAACCCACATCGTACTCTCCCGCAGCAACCTCTGCCTTTTTAAACAATAACGAGAGCCTACTTAACTGTACGGTTCTATTTATAAATCAAAAGAGATCCTACGCAAAGAAGAAGAGCAGAATGCCTCCAAAGAAGGTCGTCGAGGAGAAGAAGGTGTTGCTGGGCAGACCTGGTAACAACTTGAAGAGTGGAATTGTATTTCTCTCTTCATTCTAGTTGTCTAAAACATGAACTGACTCCAAAAATAGGTCGGTCTTGCAAATGTCGGCAAGTCAACACTCTTTCAAGCTATTACCAAGTGCTCCCTTGGTAACCCCGCAGTAAGTTTCGGAGGCCCGAGTTCAACATTTATATTATCAAAAACCTAACGCTAACGTCAACAAGAACTTTCCTTTTGCAACTATCGATCCAGAAGAATCTCGTGTCATTGTGCCCGATGAGAGATACGACTGGCTCTGCGAGAAGTACAATCCTAAATCCAGAGTTCCAGCACATCTCACCATTTACGACATCGCCGGTTTAACTAGAGGTGCATCAAAGGGTGAAGGTCTCGGAAACGCTTTCTTATCGCATATCCGTGCTGTTGATGCTATCTTCCAAGTCGTCCGTTGTTTCGATGATGCCGAGATTATTCACATTGAAGGAGATGTTGACCCTGTCCGAGATTTGACCATTATCAGCGATGAACTTCGTATCAAAGATATTGAGTTTGTTGAGAAGGCACTGGAGGCCCAAAAGAAGTTGACTCGAAGAGGGGGTCAATCCCTTGAGATGAAAAAGCTCAAGGAGGACGAAGCCACCATCGAAAAGGTTTTAGCTATGCTTAACGATGGAAAGGATGTCCGAAAAGGTAACTGGTCACCAAAAGAGGTATGTATCAAGTTTTCATCTACATCTCCCCAACTCTTAAATGATGACAAAAGGCCATGAGGCCTGATAATCCCAGCTCGTCGAGTGCCTCACAATAAACGCAAAGTGCATACTGAGAGAAAAAACCTGTTCTGATATTTTGATAATCCACTACATTTTTGAATGGTTTTTTAAAGCTATATACTTACTTTATTCTTCACAGATCGAATGCATTAATCCTCTCTTCCTTTTGACTGCCAAGCCAGTCGTCTACCTCATTAACTTGAGTGAAAAGGATTACATTCGAAAGAAGAACAAGCATTTGGCAAAGGTTATGGAATGGATCAAGGAAAATGCAGCTGGTGATCCAATCATGCCAATCTCCATCTGCCTTGAGGAGCGATTGACTCGATTCGATACTGAAGCCGAGGCCAAAGAGGAACTTAAGACTTTGGGTGTTGAATCCGCTTTACCTAAGATTATTACCGCCATGAGAAAGGTTTTGGATCTTGGAAGTTTCTTCACTACGGGTACAGATGAAGTCCGTCAATGGACTATCAGAAATGGCACCAAAGCACCACAAGCTGCAGGAGTCATTCACGGTGACTTCGAAAAGACCTTCATTCAAGCTATCGTATACAACTTCAGCGTATTGAAGGAATTTAATGGAGATGAAGCCGAGATTAAAGCCAAGGGAAAGGTTATGACAAAGGGTAAAGATTACGTTGTTGAAGATGGAGGTAAGGAGATCATGTTCTATTTTCGTCTTGAGTTATCACTAATCATCTGTAGATATCTTATTGATCAAGGCCGGTGCTGCAAAGGGGTAGACGCATTATATAAAAATACCAATTCAATGAAGTTACGTCAATATTTGAGTTTAAATTTCTCATTGCTAGCATGTGACGTTCCTGTGTTGTGTGTGCCTTTGTTCCACGCTAGTGCAATCATGATATCGTATTTTATACCTTGAGGACTGTCAGGTAGTACCATCCACCACCATGTATAAGCTGCTATTACTTTTATCATGGCTCCGGACCTTGTAGGAATCCGGGGTATATATTGATTATCTTTTCGTTCCGGTTTTGAACTAGTTCTACAACGGATTTAATTATTAAAATAATTATACAATAAATACAAAGTTAGATCTATCAAATAACTTTAATCGAATCAAATATTATCAGATTAGACAGAGATATCAATATATTCTGAGTAGTTTCAAATTTAGTAGATAGATATAATTAGTATTAATCATCGTTTAAGGTTAAGGTTTTAGAAATATATATTCTTTCTAAGATTACAATATGTAGAAATCCCTATATCCAGATTACATTTATATCCGTTGAAAACCTATATCCGCTCGACTCAAATAGTAATTTGAAATACGAGTAGATGAGATCATTTAATCTAGCAAATTACTATTATAGAACTGAAGTAGAACAGAAGTACAACCGATATATATACCCTATAATTCCTTCCGATAGTCTTGATCTAGATGATGTCCGAAATGATTATATTCGCTATTCAGTTTTCCCTCTTTGGTTTGCTTTTACCTTGGTAGATTTCTGTATTCTATGCGTCCAATTAATATATCTCGTGAATCTAGAATCCAGCTCTGGGGGAAGGAAGATGGACAAGATCTAAGATCTAAGATTACAACTATTCGTGCGGTAAGAAAGTATGCAGCTTGAAACTATGGGTATGTATCTCGAGATGGTATACTCAATATACTATAAAAGAAGTGGTTTGGTCTGGTTTTCTCTGGTTTTGTGCTTTTATACTTTCTGGTAGCGGGAGGTAGTTTAGTTGGAAGGTGTGTGATCGATGTCAATTATAACCTATAGTATAAGGTTATAATAAGCTAGCTCGGTATCTGGCTATGCTACTCCCGATACCTAGGTAACTTAACTATCAGCTTAGGTGACTTTAAATCTTCCTGTTGAATATAGTCATTTGGTCTGTACCTCCGATTAGGCCATTGGATGAGCCGCACTCGGTGAGTAGGTAGCTTTCTACGGAGTATGAAGGTTGCTTTACTACAGCTTGAGTGATCGTACTAGTTACTAGTCTGAACTGTGAGGTGTTAGATGGCCAAAAAGGTGAAAGTTGGTATTTGATCTTAGGTTAGTGATTTTCTATATTAGAGCCGGAGTCTAGGGGATAAATTTGAGCATAATTCAGAATTAGTACGTGATTATATAGATTGAATTATTTTCTAATACGTTTTGTCTTATCCACATTCACTTGAGCTTCATGAGGGGGAGGTCAAAAAGTGCATATTAGGTCTGTATTTCTCACCATAGATACTTGTAACCCCACCTTCTAAATTGGCCACTAGAACCTTCCATTCATAGCCACATACGAGCTCGAATAATATCTAGTAGACAAACACACGCAGTACAGGTCACAGGAATTATTACATACATCTTCTTGTATCTATATTATACTCGAATCCACTGCTTTCGACTTGACTTATCTTTCGAGTCAAATATATTGCCCATCATGGCAACTACTAAACAACGTCTCGCACTCTCCATCATCGATTTCCTTTCTACCTCCCTCACCGATGGTACCCTCAACGAAGAAGAACGCGAATCCATCGAAATCGCCCAGAACTGTATTTCCGAGTCCTTCAAAGTCGATCCTACAGATGCCACTCCCAAAGATTCTCAAAACCTTCTCCAAATCTACAGTGTCTATGAAAAATTAAGACAATCTCAAGCAGCAGCTGCTCCTCCCAAACCTGCCAACGAAACCCCAACTGGGAAGCAACCTAGCGAGGAACAAAAGAAAGAAGCTGAAGGATTAAAGAGTCAGGGAAATGCCGCTATGGCTAAGAAAGATTATAAAAAAGCAATTGACTTATACTCGCAAGCTTTGGCTATTATACCCGGTAACCCAATTTTCTTGAGTAATCGCGCAGCTGCATACTCAGCATCTAAGGATCATGAATCTGCAAAGGCGGATGCGGAGGCAGCAGTTGATGCTGATCCTAAATATACAAAGGCATGGTCGAGATTGGGACTTGCGAGATTTGCAATGGGAGATGCGAAGGGTTCGATGGAGGCTTACGAGAAGGGGATTGAGTATGAAGGAAATGGGGGGAGTGATGCTATGAAGAAGGGATATGAGACTGCGAAAAAGAGAGTGCAGGAATTGGAAGCTGGAGGATTAGATGAGGATGAGGTTGCTGAGAGAGGTGCTCCAGGTGGTGCAGGTGGTATGCCTGATTTGGCTAGTTTGGCGGGTATGTTTGGTAGTGGAGCTGGTGGTGGAATGCCTGATTTGAGCTCGATTATGAGTAATCCCATGTTTGCGAGCATGGCTCAAAACTTGATGAGTAACCCGGATGCGTTGAATAGTATTATGAGTAATCCTAGGATACGCGAGATGGCTAATCAATTTGGTGGTGGAGGAGCTGGGGGTAACGGAGGTGGAATGCCAGATCTTTCAAGTTTGATGAATGATCCTTCTATTGCTGAGATGTAAGTTTTTCAATTTGATGATAACAATCTTTTATTTGGGATCGTTACTAATATAATCAAACAGGGCTAGAAACTTGGGTGGAGCAGGAAGAGGTGCAGGTGCTGGACGTGGTGCTCCTCAATAGACGAATGACTTTGTGATTAGCTGTTAACGATTCCCTTGAGAGCACAATTGGTTCATTGTTTCATGACGATTTGTTACGTGAGGACAGATAGATACGAATAGTCATTGCAAAAAATTATCATATAACCTAATTACTATTCTTGTGTTTGGTATGAAAATATGTCTTTTATGAATTGCATGGGGGGATTTATATATTGTGATGATTGTAAGATTAGGATCTTGTGATTTTATACGTCTCTACGAGTGAGAACTCTGAATCAAATTAAATCTTTACTTGAATTATTTTGAATGTTAGAATTATTATTATATTTATATAAAATATTGAATAAATAGTACAGGATTTTGAGATTATAAGAGTTTTATCTTTCTTTTATCCATCCCTCTCCCTCCTCTCCCTCCTCTTTCTTTATATCCTCATCCCCTACTATCTAACCAAGTTAACTTGACCGTCTTACAAGCAACAATCAACCATCATCAAGCATCGATCTTATTTAACATTAATTAATCCAATCCAATACTCAATACCCAATCGAATCCAATCAATTCTTAACAATCCTCTACAAAAAATCTTTACATAATAAATCATAATACATAACCTTAAGTCGAGTACATTCAGATACTTACAGAAATATATAAATACCACTTCACACCCAATACACAGAACATAATCATAACATAACTCACTCACAAGTAAACCAAACAAAGAAGGAACGGTAAACTACTGAATATAACAACAAAATAATCTAGATTCGACATCTAAGCATCTCTAAAATCTATGTAAGAAAAGAAAAAGAAATCTGTGAAATCTTCGAAACTAAGAAACGCCTTTTTTTACCCTCCCTTCCTTCCTTCCTTCCTTCCTTCCTTCCTTCCTTCCTTCCTTCCTTCCTTCCATTCCTATTCTCCCCCCTTCTCAACAAAACGAACAAATAAGCACCCTGCTGCCTGCTAAAAATTGTAATTGTATCGTATCCTATCATGACAAAAATCCCAAATCTATCACTCTCCTCTTGATCTCATAACCATGCATTCCTATTCCTAGGTAGCTATATTTTTGATCTGAAGTTTCTCCGACGAAGCAATTCTCCTCTTTTCCTCTCCAGGAAGAAGCGAAAAGCGCAGAACTGTAAACTGTAAAAAATGAAAAGAAAAGACGAGAAAGTCAAGCCTCTCAAAGGCAGAAAGTAAGTTGTAGGTAAGTAAAAACTTTTAAGAAAATTCGTTATTATCTGCATAAGATAAATTCCTCTCCTCTACTCGATGGCGCTAGCAGAAGAATCACCCACAACAGGGTTCATAGAATCGCTCCAGTTCATTCTGAAATCATCACCGAGTTGTTTTCTCAAGGCAGCTTGTACGGCTTCCAAAACATTAGGGAAGACGCCGAAGTTCGCGGGGTTTTCTTCGTCGTTTTCGCCGCCTTGGAAGACTCCTGTGCGTACCAAACAGGTGTTCCAGCCGTAGTTGTTTCCACCGATGATATCGGATGCGGGGTTATCTCCGATCATGTAGATGTTTTCGGGGAGCTTTTCTTCGCCGTGGATGGTTTCCATCCAGGAGGCCATGACTTCGTCGGCGTATTTGTAGGTGGCTAGTTCGGGTTTGCCGTAGACGACACGCTCGAGTTCAACGCCGGTGATGGATTTATAGATGGCTTCGAGAGCGATACGGAAGGTTCCTTGGGACATACGAGGAGTGGGGTGCTCGCTGGGGCACAAGAGATCTCCTTGGGAGAAGTAGATGGGGATACGTTGAGAGACGGGGTCCTTGGCACGAGTACCCAGGACACCATCTTCGGATTGGAGAAGATCCATGATGATTTGGAGATCGGTGGCGTAATCGCGGGAATCAGAGAAGACGAGGATAGCATCGATCTTGACCTTGCTGAAATCTCTTGGGGTGGAGGTAGCACGTTGCTCGGCGGTGAAGAACTCCTTCAGTGGGGAAATGGTAGGAATGGAAGCGACAATGTCGTTTGGTACGACGATATCCTTGAAACCGTACAACTTGGCGACTTCTCGACATTGGTAGTTCTCACCACCCACTACCAAGACGGTATCGTAGTATTCGGCCAAAGCGGACATAGGGGTGTGAGATTGAATGAATTGTTCAGTGGCAACAGGGTTTCCAAGAATCTTGGAGAGTTGAGCACAACGAGTAGGTTCAACCTTTCCAGAACCGTTGGTCAAGAAAATGTGTGGGATCTTGATACCGAGTTCATTATCACCGTTCAAAATCTCCAATGCTCTCTTTCCTTCTGGGATCAAACGATCACCGTGAACGAGAACACCATCAATATCAAAAGCGAATGCCATATTCTTTGCAGCCTCGGTCTTGATCTTTGACATGTCTTGCACCTGCGAGGAGAGAATCTCACGGGTGGGTTGAACGGCTGGCATTCCAGGTCTTGAAGGTCTGTCTTGAGTGACGACGGACGAAAGACGAGATTGACGTTTGGAACGAGGAATTGGAAGAGCAGCACCAAAGCTGTTTCTTGAACCTCTGCGTCCATTGGTTCTGTTTTCGAGACTCAAGGAATGCATGAGTCCTTGAGTTTCTGCGACGGAAGACCTCGAAGCAGGAACTTCAATTGGTCCAGAATCATCATCACCTGGGACGATCAGGTTGTGGTTGAAACCTGGAGTACCATTTGCACCAGAGTGATCTTTGTGAGATTCGCTCGTTCCATTGGTGGCAGGCTTGGCTTGAGCAGCCAAATCGCTATCATCGAAACCAGGCATTTTGAAGTAGAAGTTTGAAGTTTTTTTAAAAAAAAGTGTGAAGGATTTGTGTAGAAGAGAAGGTTATCTGTCTGTAGACTTGTAGGTGGTATCGTTGATGGAAGTGAAGGAGAAGTATGAGATCAAAAATTTAAAAAAAAATGTGCGGGGCAGAGCGTATATATCTAAAATTAAGTTCATGAAACCAAGCTAGAGAATGAGTAGGAAGAACTTGTGAGGCAAACTGTGTATTGATGCCGATATTGAGGTAGGTGAGCTCATAGTACTGCATGATTGGATCCGTATCTGCAACGGAGTGTCGTCTTCACCTCGCCGAAAACATGCACTAGGACCCACCATCATGATCCGTCAAAGTATATTGAAACATTAAATACCTGTATCATCAAAGCTGCCCTTGACCGGCGTGGAAAAGTTTTGTATCAAAAGCGGATCCCGATAGATTGTAGGACTGGTAGGTGGCATTACGTCTACGAATGAAGAGAAATCGTTTTCCAATTTTGATATTTGGTGCTTCAGATAAGGCAATAATGTGGGTTTATTGTTGCATTCATGAAATAATCGGGGTGGATAATTGATGTACGGAGTAAGGAAAAAGGGACCCAGCATGACGTCTAGAGGACCACAATAAAGGATATGAGAGGTGAGAAATACGTACCGTCGACACACAGACAGACAACACCGCAGTATGTCCGATTAGTTAATCATGCACTAGCTATCTTTTAGACCTTCTACCCTTTATACATACACCGGTGTTGATTAGCCAGGAAATTTTTATCAAGGGGATCCAATTTTTTATGTACTTCTTACCTATTTTTCTCAAGCGACGGCGATCAATATTGGATATCAGGGCAAGAGAGGGAATGAAGCTTGGCAGGAAAGTGATAACTTCACAAATCACCATGGACTTATGCGTTGGCTTTATTGTTGTCTCTCCTCGTTGTCTCTCCTGACCAGGTAACATCAAGATATTTGCATGATGAATGGGTGATATTGAGCTTCATAACGTACGGATTAAGGACAATGTACTTGTAGGTATCCACCTCCCCTACCAATATCTAGGTACTGTACGGAGCTGTACGTAGTATTTGGCGATTCAGGGTCTGTGATGAAGGGGGAAGTTGAGGGAAATAGAGTTTACCGGAATCTTGGCCGAAGCTCGGATAAATAAATCTCTTTCTTTTTTGTGTTTGATTAGTAAGCGACAATCTCATCGAGATACTGTACCTTGCAAAATTAATGATAATTGATAGACAGCCTTGGCCAGCCTTGGTAGCCTTCTGAAGCAGACACAACTTACAAGTTACCAGTTACAACACGACGGAGACTACGGAGAATAAAACCAAAAACTTGGTTCCTGTTTTCCCTCTTGAGTCTTCATATCGATTCACGGCCCTTTTACCATATTTGCTCCAAATTATATTATACTCGACGAGGATATCGGGATCCAGGACTAACCACCACACGTTTACAATATTGCCAAGTAAAGATACAAACTCTTCACTCTTCGTACGTACTACGTACACTCCTTCATCATTGATATTTTCAATCATCCTCGGACCCTTCCTCTACATTCATCCGTTCATTCGTTCATTCCCTTCATCGTACCCGCTCACTGGACCCTGACTCAAGTGGGGCTTATGGGGGGCATGAGAGGGGACATGATACGTCATTTTCAGAACATATTGAGATTTTGATCCCGAAAAGAAGTCGTGCAGTTGCAGTTGCAGTTGCAGAGTTTGTATCATGACTAATGACTAGAAGCTTCTGTTGATACATATCCCTATTACTTAGAGTTCTACTTACATATTCTAACATAGGATAAGACAGGAACAGATTAAATTATTCATCCCACCCATTTTCGAGAACATACACTTCGTTTTTTTGGTTGGTTTTTCAAATTTTACATTCAAAATTATACCCCGCTTCTTTACCCCTCCAACACACACATCACAAAAATAAAATACAAACTCTACCACACAATATGGCAGCACCAGCAGTAACAGGTCCTTTGATCAAATTGAACAATGGAGTTCAAATGCCAGCTCTTGGTTTCGGTACATTTGCCAATGAGGGTAGCGTAGGAGAAACACACAAGGCCGTCGTGGCAGCACTGAATGCAGGATACAGACATTTGGACTGTGCATGGTTTTATCAAAATGAGGATGAAGTCGGAACTGGTGTCAAAGAATTCCTGGCTGCCAATCCAAGCGTGAAGAGATCTGATATTTTCATCGTCACAAAAGTCTGGAATCACCTTCACGACCCTGAAGATGTTGAATGGAGTTTGAAGAACTCGTTAGAGAAGCTTCAAACACCATACATTGATGCATTTTTGATTCATTGGCCCATTGCTGCAGAGAAGAATGAAGATAGATCAGTAAAGATTGGCGCTGATGGCAAGGTAAGCATATTAATTCTTTATAAACTTCTGCGAGGACAAAAATCTAACATGTGAAATAGTACGTCATCAAGAAGGATTTGACAGAAAATCCAGAGCCAACATGGAGAGCAATGGAGAAGTTATACAAGGAGGGACTTGCAAAAGCTATTGGTGTTTCGAATTGGACCGAGAAAGGACTTGAACAACTTTTGGCATTTGCTGAGGTTAAGCCTACCATTAACCAAATCGAAATCCATCCTTTCCTCCCACAACAAAAACTCATCGACTACTGTCTTTCCAAAGAGGTCGTACCCGTCGCCTACTCACCATTAGGAAGTCAAGATCAAGTTCCTGGTACCGGTGAGAAGGTGTCCACCAATAAAGAGCTCAATGCTATCGCAGAGAAGAACGGTGTTTCTTTGGCACAGGTATTGATCGCGTGGGGATTAAAGAGAGGATATGCTGTCTTACCCAAGAGCAGCAACCCTGGAAGAATTGCTGGTAATGCGAAATTAATCACTCTCAGCGAGGAGGATTTCGCGGCGGTCAACAAGGTTGCAGAGGGGAGAGCGACCAGATTCGTTAACATGAAGGATACCTTTGGTTACAATGTTTGGCCAGAAGAGAAGTAATTCGGGATTTGAGCTGGTCTCATATTAGGCGTTAGGATAGAAGTAAGAAGAATACCAATTGAAAGAATCCTTTTTAGTTCCTTTTTTTTCGAGGATGCGTGTAATTTCTTGGGTCATGGTGAAGGTCATCACTGAATATATGTGTTTATTCGGATATTTATGATGTTCTTACCATATCAAACCTACAGCATCACCAGCATTCCCGAGTTCATAATGGAAAAACTTCCTACCTAATGACCTCGGGAATCCTCACGACAACGATAATTTATTTCAAAACATGTGATAAAGAGGGTGGGTGGTAATTTTATTTAGGTATGGAGTAGGGTAGGTTAGGGTTAATTTTTAATATCAAGGTCAGTTTCAAAATTTGATTGTATGATTGTACGATCACGTGGTCTTTTGTGTAATACTCGTAGCAACCTCTCTTGCGTGGTTACTGGTTACTGGTTATTGTCATTGTTATATATGTACCTGTATGTATATGTATATATATGTATATGTATATCTAAAATCTATATCTATATCTACATCACACAATACCATTATAACTCAACGACGATTTTATCATCACTAATTATGTGTATTTTTCTTAGCCATCTATCTCATCAATTTCACTATCTTATTATTTATTACCTCTCTAGTATCATTTTCTTTTATTCTTTCTTTTTTTTTTTTTTTTTTTTTTTCATCTCAACTTGGGTTCACTTAATTAAAAGACCTACTCCTACTCTATATACTTCATATCTCTCGAAATCTATACTCGAGGATGGAGAAACGGGAAGAGAATGATAATATTAGTAGAAAGATGAAGAAATTAAAGAAGTGGGAGAAGTGGAAGAGAAGAAGTGAAAAGGGGAATAGGAAAAGATATGATATGGAAGGTATAGATGTAGATAGATTATTTGGGTTGGGAAATCGACTGGATTATGCATGGGGTTTTGGTGGGGTTTTGATGGGGTTTGAGATGGATACTAAATAATGGAGTGATTGAGAGGCGATGGAAAGCTTGGGGTTGTAGTTTTATATGCTGAAGATTGATGGGGAGGAAGATTAAGTGGGATATGTTGTTACGGATGGGAAATGAGATGGTGTAAATTGGATGTGATATGGAAGATTTTGAATTTGAATTTGAATTTGAATTTGAACTTGAACTTGATTACTGGATTACTGGGTTTGAAGTAGAGGATTGGAGGAGTATAAAGGGGGAAAGGGGAAGGGGAAGGTAAAATGAGGGATGAGGGATGAAGTATACTAGGGTGGTGAAATGAGTGGATGGATTTCAAGGAGAGGTTCGAGGATAATAGATGATTTGGGATATGAAAGAATATTAGATAAGGGAAAGAGGGTATGACGGAAAAGCGGAAGGAGAAAGTATTTATTTAGGCTTGGGATTTGATAAATTATTTATTAATTGGAGTTACAATAACTTATCCGAAAAAATTGAAAATCTGATATCTCAATATAAGTAAAAGCCGCTTAATACAAGATTCTAATAGTTAGGAAAAATTACATAATGGTGTGGTTTGTAATGGTTGAAGGTTGTTGAAATCGATATCGATATTATATGTACGTGGTATGACATGCTCGGTAGATGTTTTAAAGGATATATTATGGAGTAGGTGGTCTGATTTTGCGTAGCTACATTTATAAAGAAAAGAAATGGCAGACGAGATATCCTGATGCGGGCTTGAAAGCTAGTTATACTGAGATTGAATGAAATGGAAATAGATGAATGGATTACTTTCCGGATATGTATGACTAGTAACTATTTACTATATACGGATTGTGGAGTAACAATGAACTTATTATAGCAAGTCTCAGTTGATAAAATGTTTATTTTGGTAAGACTTACTATGATGTATGTGAGATACAAAATATGTGATTGAAAATAGTAACTCAACCAAGTAATTCCAATGGAATATGTTCCCTCCTGTCGACATGATTTCTTCCGAAATCCGATCATGAAAATCAGATATTACAGAAAGAACGATATCCATCTGTGGAATAAGTTTTTTTTCTATATACCAGTATTGCACATTGGTGAATGCAATTCTGTAGGGTAGGCATAAGGAATAAACTTAATTTTACCTTTCGAGACACTAATGACCTTGGAGAATGCGCTGATAGATGTGACGGGATAATACTGAAAATGAAATAGGACTAACTGTTGGTTCTATGACGAGGTATTAATCAATGATTATTGTAACTCTCTTGTCCGCTTTGATATCTTTTGTTGCCATTTCTCGTCAGTTGTTAGTTTGTAACGATATGAGATATATTTCTTAATTGGGGAGAGAACCCGAGAGAGTCTAATCATGGATACATTGGAAAAGGACGAATTAGAGCTGTTCCCCTCCCTCTTGATCGAAATTGAAGGGGTTTGTGCTGTTGTATTACTTGCAGCACTGGCATAAGCAGTGTTCGTACAGTAAATATTCGAACCGTTCATATTAAATGCCAAAGCTACCATCGTGCAGTCCTCTACACTTGCAAGAGGCTTTTTATGAAGCTCTGGGCATTATGAGGTGTTTGGATTTGATCGATGTGTATATAGAGAGAGATGCAGCCAGTACAAAAGCTAGAGCATATATAGATTTGGCTGTAGATAAGGGCTGTGGTAATTGGCCTTGACTTATTTCGTGTCAAAGAAGATTTAGACACTGCGCATACCGAACTTCCCTCAGGTCGATGGAAGTGTCAACTATTTTTGATAGAACACCTACTGCAAAACAACGTATAGTTCCTTGGCGACGAATCTTGGTGCTGATGACGTTCCTTGGATTGAGAAGAATTTTGAAAATATTATCCTTGATATTTCAGGTACAAGAACTTACTCTCCTTCGACTTGCACCATGTCAATGGGAAGAGGATCTTGAGAAGTGGAAGAAAAGCGTCGATCTTGCGACGGGACGTATTTGGAAACCCATTTCTTTAACAAACTCCATCACAGAGACCAAACTACTATTGGCAGGGATTTACCATTACTCCAAAGAACATGTACTAGAAGATAACATGGTGACAGTCAAACTTTTGATCTCCCCCTCGGTCTCTGAGATCAATACCTGAAAAGGTTGTTGAAGACCGTAGATAGATAAAAGAGGGATACATCAGGAGACAAAGATTGCAACCCTACTGAGGGATATACGATCCTCCAAACGGAATTGATGCAATCTCCTATTTATTCGGACAATCTGGGAACATTCACGAATCTGTGGGCCTGCTTCATGAGATCAACATGAGACCAACGAACCTTGTCCGAAATTGATACTTAGACATGGTTGATAGCTTGAATAGGAAATAAAACAGGTAAAAAGGAGATTGCATTCTGCTAGGCATACAAACGTGAGGTTTGCCATGATGCTTGATTGGAAAAACAACGACATTTAATACCGTTTATTGATATTAATATTTATCATAAAAAGCCCAAAACACCCTAAAAAACTTTTACCGAACGCACTAAACCACCACCTCGATACCTCACCAACGACTTTGTGATACCAAAACTCAAGAATTATATCCCGATATCGTCCTATAACATTATTAAATAAAATGCACCACCCATCTTGAACAATAAAATAGAAAGATAAACACCATGGAGCATAATGGCAGTACTCCATCAAACCCCGCCTTAGATATAAAGTCCGTAACCATCCATCTCATTTCAAATCCTTCACTATTCTCCCAAACTATAAGATCTAACACCCAACCTAGTCCTCTTTCCCTCTTCGATATAGCAAAACAAGAAGGAAGACCTCTGTATACCTGTGCGCCTATGGTACGATATAGTAAGGTATGATTATCCTCATTGATGTGATTACCGGATCTTCGCTGATGAGATATATAGCTTGCATTTCGAGAAACTGTTGCACAGTATGGAGTTGATCTCTGTTGGACTCCTATGGTATGTTTAGTTTATTAGCAAGCTTAAGAGTTTTGGGATGGGGGCTTGGAAAGAGTACTGAGGAAGATAGATTTTGGCAAAAGAGTTTAATCGTAGTGTGTTTGCACGTGATTCTGGTAAGCACGTGGTTTTCTTTTCCCTTTTGTGTTTTCTTTGAGAGATCATTTTTGGGTCGGAGTCGAGTGGCTCGTGTTTTGAGGAGGGAATTGTAGTTTCTACTTTGAATGGTGCTTGGTTTATCTGCTTGGTTGTGTTTTTATAGTAGGTTGGTAGTGCCAACAGCAGACAAATCCTTTCCACTGCATGACTTCACGCAATACTTATGTGATCCGCATGAAAGCAAATAAAATACAGAGAAGCAGTGTAGTCAACTATTTTACGCCATATTCTTGAAGGTCCAAGTGCCGTCAGTTTTGTAATTTCTGGTGGTACGGATGCATATATCCAACCTTACCTACGACTATTATAACCTTTCTCTACACCTTCTTCCATATCTTCTCTCACACCCTTTCTCTACATCATTTTAACATTTTCTTCCACACCCTCTCTCATATAATTTTCTCCACATCTATTACATCCTCTTTCCAATCCACCTCCAACCCCCTCACCATTCTGCCACCACCCTCACTAACCCCAATCCAAAACACCCACTAAACCCCCACTAACTTCCCAAGATTTCACCACCTCCCCCACCAGCGGTCCCACAATCGCCCAATTCGGCGTCTGTTCCCCTCTCGAAATCTCCCGCTCAACCACCCTCATCGCCCCCTACGTAAACGGCATCGACATAAACTGCGGCTGTCCACAATCATGGGCCTGCGCCTGTTCCCTCGGCGCAGCATTAATGCATAAACGTGAACTTGTTGCTGAGATGGTCAAGGAAGCAAAGAGTGCTTTAAAACGAGAGGGCTTTGAGGAAAAGAAAACTGTTAGTGTGAAGATTAGGATTCATCGGGATTTGAGGTATGTTTTCTGGGGGGGACGGTACCCAGTTTATCTTTAGATTTGGAAAGAAAAGAAAGGGAAATATAGCTAATGTGAAATAAATAGGGAAACGGTAGATTTTATCAAAACAGTACAGGATGCGGGGGTAGATTTCATTACGATTCATGGACGGATGCGTTCGACTCCTTCTTCGCATCCGGTTAATCTGGAGGCTATAAAACTTTTAAATGAACATACTACGGTTCCGACTCGTAAGTATAATCTATTCGCTAAATTCTTTGATTCTTACTTCTCATCTCATCCACTTCTCGTATCTAAAACCTCACTTCCCTGTTTCCCCATCCCCATATCCTTTACTCCACAATACAGTATCACTCCTCAAACCCTTTCACTCCCCCTTCAAACCCCCCTTCAAACCCCCCTTCAAACCCCCCACAAACCCCCCACAAACACCCCCAACTAACACACCCCTCCCCCCCAGTATCCAACGGCGACATAACCACCCTCCACACCGCGCACGAGCACACCCAACAAACCTCCGTCTGCGGCGTAATGTCCGCCCGGGGTCTCCTATCCAACCCCGCCCTCTTCGCAGGCTATACTTCTACCCCCTGGGAATGCGTTGATGTTTTTTTGAATAGGGTGCTTAGGCAGCCCGTGCCGTTTAAACTTGTTGTGCATCATTTGAGTGAGATGTGTGGGAGTGGTGGGGCGGGTGGTGGTGGGGAAGGAGGAGGAGGAGGAGGTGGTGGAGGAGGAGGTGGTGGGAATGCGGGGAAATCTCTGTTGAATAAAGAGGAGAGAATGAGATTAATGGAGTGTAGGGATATGATTGAGGTGATTGATTTTATGGATGGGGTTAGGAGGGGAGTTGGTGGGGTGGGGAGATTGTAGGATTGGGGGGCCTTGGGGTTTTGGGTTTTTGGTTTATGTTGCTGAGTTTGGATGTTGGATTGTTGATTGAGGTAAATAAACCATACTTATCCTAGAAGAAACATCTTACATAGGTATTCAAGGTACCTAGTAAAGATTCTATTTATCAGTTTGACAAATAGTTATTATATTCATAACCATATCTATACATTAATTATAATTATTCTGCATCCCCGTAGTATGTTATTAAGATTATTAAATATTAACTACCTAGGTAAGGTTAACTAATCTTCTCTGATCTCTAACTGACCCTCTACTATAACCTTAACTATAGATACAAATCTCCCTAAAAGAAGTCAAAAGCAACAAACAATAGACGCAAGAAAGAAACTTCGCACGCTCTGGGTATCCTTATCCTACCTATCTTTACAAGACCATATTATATCAAAGAGTATCTTCATCTAACTCTATCCCGCGTAATTAATCGTCTCATCTATGCCCAAAGTTGGAAGTCTTTCCATATTATTTGGGCCCCAGAAACCACAGATTTTCCTTCGAATCGTTATCATAATCGATATTGTTAAATAATCAAGCCGATTTTGTCGAGTTCTCTCTTTTTGGTTTCCTCCTTGTATCAGAAGAACCACCTCGACCACATCCTCTAGTACTACCCATTCCACTACTTCCCCTCAAACGACCTCTCTTCTCTTTTGTCTGCGATTTTCCGTTACTCGACTTAGACTTCCGAGCACAAATTCCTGGAGCCCAATTCCCCAAATCTGCACCCTTATGTCCTCTTGGGAATGACGCTTTAGTTGGTATACTTCCACCTTGACATCCATATTCTCCTCTCTCATGCGCAAATCTTAAACCTTCCATCGCAAGTCTCCATCGCCACTCTGAAGAATTTTCGCTGGACGCTTGTGAGTAGTTTGTATTATTGTAGCTTGGAATACAGGGGGTAAGACCATTGACTGTAAATCCAGTTTTCCAATCTTTGGCACATCCCCAATTGTGAAAACGGGTTGCGGCGCAGTTGGGTATTGGACAGTAATGACTCGATATTACCGGATAAGAGTTTCCAAGTATTTGTTCGGGCAATGATCCAGAGACACGGTAAAAAGAGAGAGAGTGAAGACAGGTACCCGGGATATGCACGTATTTACACAGTTGAGATTGGTTTGTAAGAGGACCTCTAGGTGGATATTTCCAGGGCCAGTCGCTGAGAGGGGGTGGTCGAAACGAACAGCCATTCTCACTTGTAAAATCTGGGCAGATCTGCTGGAGCATACAATTTGGTACTGGACATTTGAAGTTAGGTGTCGTGAAGGAAGAAGGACATATGTGGCGGTAGCTTCGTGGGATTAGTAACACAGCTCTTTGTATATCTTCGGCGGTAGCTGTCGGGGGAATGAGGTTCCTGGATGAGGCTAGCTTTGGTTTGTAGAGTTGTGATGGGTGGACAGTTTGATTGGTAGATATACTTCTCTGTGGACTAGTGTTTGTACTGCTAGCTTTGTATGATGAATGTTCCGATAGTTGCTTCGTTGGTGAGGTAGGAGTAGACCTATGATCTGTTTTTCCAGGCACTGGTGTCCGTAGCATTGACCTGCCTACCGAGGAAATATTGAGCTGTGATTGAATTGGCATTGGCGACTGAGGTGGAGACTGAACAAAAGTAGTTTGATATTGGAAAGAACCAACAGATTTTGAAAGGAAATTCCCCGGCAACTGTGAAGAAACCATAGGCGGTGGGGATGGTACCTGGTGGAGAAAAATAGGCGTCATGGGCCTCTGGCTATATGTGTTGAAATGAATGTAGGGACCAAAGGAAGCACGTTGACGGCTCTGCACAGACCATGTTCTAGATCTATTAAGAAGTGGATGAAATTTTGCTTGTGTGTGGAAACTGCGACTTTGTTCTACCATAAATCCTGGTTCCTGAAGAATCGAATATTTCAACGGAGATATTGTCTGTATAGTAGGCACTGTTGTGAATGGACGTGTGGGACTCATAAACTTCGACGACATAAAACCAGAGGGGGAAAAAGGTTTCTGCAAAATTCAGTTAGTGATTTCCGTTTAAGAGGTTCCAACACATCAAGACTTACGGCGTCGGGATTGAACCTAGTAGCAGACTTTGGATGTTCCGTCCCTTGTAGAGCAATGATATGTTCGTTTTTAGCGACTGATTGCGCCATTTTAATTTCTGCTTTTCTTTTCTCAATGGCTAACCTCACAAGCCTCTCCTTCTCGCGTAGATCATGAATCCGATCCAACGCAATCGAATGAGCATTCATAAGACGTTCGAGCTCATCCCGAGGCGCACCCAAAGCTCTTTTCATGGAAATAATACCCTGCATCATATGCTTGATAGCATGTATCACTCTGTGTGGATCATTCATCACCACATCTAATAAAGGTAAGCCTCCTTCGATATAAGAGGGAGTATCATGGCCTTCTGATTCGCATAGTTCCTGAAAGTCCATAGTTTTTGCCTTTGCGAGTTTTGGCATAGAATTGTGATGATCGGTTGTCAGCATTGTTGTGCTGTCTGGGAATTTGAATGGAGGAAGAAACTCTTTTTGTGGAGGATTTGTTGTCTCTATTGTAATGAAATCCGGAAATTCCGCTGTAGCCTCGCTCCCAAAATCTTCGTCTTCGACAACAGAAATATTGTTATCTTTATTTTCAGCCGGGGAATTCCAAGGTGTATTTGCCTCCTCTCCCTCGGCCATAGTTTCGTCAGACATAATACTCGTACATTCCGCATTAGTGGGTGATAGAAGTGCATGCTCCTTTTTCCCAATTGAATGACTTATGGGAGGAGACATTTCTTTTTTGGGTGTAACAGGAAGACTCGGAAGAGGTGGGAGACAATGATGGTGTGGAGGTGAAGGATGAACGGAATAGGGTGGTTTCGGCACTTGGGATGGAAATAATGAGCGCCAGTTAGGTGTGGTGACAGTCTTCCCTCCTGAAGGCTTAGAGTTTGACGAAAGTGCAGGGAACTCTTCAGCGTTATCAATTCGAAGCGTTTCTGTTGAACTTTTCTTGTCCGAGTTGTTGTCTGAGGCCATAGTGAATATGCAAGTTGGTGGGTGATTTAGTGCTTTGGGTTCCGAGGACTGTGATTGGTAATAAGTTAATTCTGTTCAGTATTGAGCAAATCCGTCACTGAGAGTTTACAAGTTTAAGGAAGCAAATGATGAGGAAATAGAATATGATGATGGAACTAACAACCTTTATAGTTAAAGCGAATGCAATGCAAGTGATTGTGCCGTATATAGGTAACGGTAGCCGTGAACTTCCACGTGGCTAATCCTTTTAACAGACTTCTAATCGCCGGCACAGTTTTCTCTTTTAACTGATGAAAAGAGTATATCTGGAATTCATTAATCAGTAAAAATCTCTTCTTGTCCTTGTTCAAGTGCATTTTGTGAGAGTCATTCGGAATGAATTGTGTTGAAGGTGAAAAGTGAAGTCATAAAGTCACATACACTTTGATGGATTTGGTCTACTAATTCACTCCTGGTCAGTTCATCGACTCTAATACCTATGTAATGAAGTGGAGACAAACTCACCAAAGTCTTATTATTCCCTACTGACTCCTGGGCTAAGATGATGTAAACAAATAAAATGACAGTGATGATTGACAAAGTGAGCCGTGAAGTTCGAAAGTAGAGAGTTTTGCGATCAAGGTTATGGAGGGCCTCGAATTGCATATTGCTCCTTGAAACCTGTCGAGCTTGTGCGGGAATGTGGAATGCAGAATTCTGGACTCCCCAAAGGTGGCTATGCGAAGTGGTGATGTGAGGAGAGGAGGTCGACCGGGAAGATTCCATGATATCTTTCTTGATAGAAATAACTCGAAACAAAACACAGAGGAAATTAACCTACCACTCATTTATTCTCTATTGGCTTTTGAAGCGAGCACTCAAATAGGACGTACATGATGAGAAGTTGAAACAACAACCATAACTATAACTATAGCAATAGCAATACTAACCTTCGAACTTGTAATGATAAAAGGTATCAAGCTTGGAGACACATGGCCAATATCCAAGGAAACTACCTATTAAAAGTAGTAGTTGGCTGAATGTGATAAATGTAGAAGGGGAACAACTAGTATCTTGAAATATTATCTTGCATTTTGATTGAAAATTTGCATATCTGAAGTTTGTTCTCGAGACAAGTTTTTCCAGAGACAAGTGAACATGATGGAATTTGCTGCAAATACCTAGGGAAGGGACATTATTGGTCAGCTGATATAAATTACTTTGTGAGCTAGGTAAGCAGCCCCCAGAATGAACTGGTGAATCATAGGTAAATAGAGGATTGACGACCTATGACTTGTTCTTCCAGTTTGCTATATTGTTTGCATAGAGTAAATAATCCATAAACTTTGAGATGAGATAGACAACGTATGATTGAATCTCTTATTTCCCCCAAACTGCCCCTGGAACACTGACTCTTCTGATTATTCATTTTCCTAAATTCTCTTCATTCTCTTCTCTCATCTACATATAAAAGCACGTCACTCTCAAAACTCAACCTCCCAATGATTGTTAATCAGCATCATATCCATTACTAAAAGCTTCTCTCACCTCCACTTATACCTTTTCATTCTAAAAGTCATTCTATTAGCTTGTAATGATTCAGGCCTTTAGCCCAAGGCTCCTGCTTCCGCTGGGCTGAGGGTACAATGCTCTGCACTTGTATCCATAGTCACTGCCAAACCTCTCACAATGGGAATGCCCTTCGAAACTCATGCGCCGAAGCTTGCTCACTTCAGATTTCCTACCGAAGCTCCGGGCAAGGCATGGGAAAGGGGTAAATGATGTCGTATTCCGCATTCTCTTTTTTCTCTCGCTTTTTTCTGGGTAAGTTCAGTTCCTGGAGAATTGTTTCCTTCCGCCAAATTTGATAGCTTGTAGCTTGTATAGGCGCCGAAAGAATAGGGTGATTTCCGATGGTCTGATAATTGCAATTGATGAATAAAGTTGTATTTTCTTGTTGGGTTGGTACTTAGGTAGGTCGTTTGCGTTCTCACAGGTATGGCAATCATCCATCTACCGCTTTCATATCGTCCCTCCAAGCCCTCGGGGTGGATAAAGCTCAATTTTCGTGCTGTACACTGAATTGGTTGATTTGCAACATTTATCCCCAACATGAAGTAACCCTACTTACTTCCGCATTGGAATCATGAGGCCCTCGATCATCACAACTTTAACAGATCGGTATTCCATTTTCAGACTTTAGCACGGATTTCAGCATCCGAGCCTATCACTAAGTTCTCAATATCAGTAGAAAAACTACTAATAGAATTACTATCCTTTCTTTGCAGACGGCCCGACACAAGTTTAAATGTTTTTAGACGAGGGATGAAGAGGACGGATCCGCATTGCAAGCAGGATACATATGAGGGAAGGATTGAAACCGCAGCAATATTCGATAAAGCTTGTTCGCGATGCAAATCTCGGCAAGCCTGTAATGCTCCGGTAGCGATAGAATAAAGAGATATTTAATACAGTGATGCAGGCGATGAGGGAGTGAAAGAACCAGAGATAAAGTTGGGAGGTAACAGCAAGCAAGAAGAAAATGAAAATGAACAAATCGCGTCTCATATGGGGGGACTCAAAGAGTTTTGTGGTTTGTCGGCCTGAGTGTCTATTCTAGCTCCACGCATGGCCCTGGGTCATGATCGTCCTCGAAATCTCACCTAATTAAGAGCTTTGATCAATAAGAATGAAAGACACATTCTCACTTCCACCACGTGAAACGTGGAAAACGACTGCAGAATCGGCAGTAAACCTAACATCATTCTTTCTCGAAGGAAAGGAAAAAAACCTGATAAACGTGGAGTCTTCAATTTCAGATGGTGTTCTGTAAAACATGCCACGCGACTACACGTAACACGGCAAGATCTTTTCACCATCATGCTCGAGGATGATCGCATGAGGTCCGAAAACTGACCGGAATTTCCCCAAGTTTCCTTTTATGAAATCTCCCGAAAATAGCCCAAGATTCAGAACACATCGAAATCTCATTACCGACACGTGATATTGGTGTTTTCAATCCCACTCCTTCCTATATGTAGAGCTGAACGAGTAGAGCTTTCGGGGCTGAGTTTTTCTCGGTTCAATCTTCACACAAGTCAACCTAGTAAGCGAAAGCATAAATTTATCACAAATGAAGATATGCAAATCTTCGGAACATATATGAGAAATGAAAGACATGAAACTTTAATGACCGGGCAAAGATCGTCAGTTTGATCTTCAAACTGCCTGTCGTGTAGACTGTGGCGGTGACTCATGCCGTCTAAACCGCCTTCATTATTGGCGTGAGTTTAGCCAAAATAATGTGGTGTTTTGACATCTGTTGACACTGCACACCCGCTGCAACACAGCAGCTCAGAGTAGCGGATCTTATTTTCATTGGTGTAGGTGATGCACTGGAACTCGTGGGGAATTGATGTTTCTTATGGTATTGGCTCATGTGGAAATTCTCTCCAATAAATCGAGATGTACCTCATACACAATCGGAATCCTTCGATTTATAAGACATAAATCTAAATGAGGCGAATCCACGAGATTGACCACGCGGACTGTTTTTGATGATGTGAATGTTGTGGTTTAGATTGAAGTATAGTAGATGTAAGATTATATGTATACAAGAAGAGTAATAAGTCAACCGATAAAAGCTACTGTTGTTTGTTATGGGGTAAAAGTTAAAAGTTCGATCCCCGGATTTTATATTACTTCCTTCATTCAACAGACCAATATCTGGTCCCTTGCAGCTTATTGTATTGATGGATTAATGATGTTTTGAGACAGTTGCAAGGTCGCGAGAGGCCCAAACATGCATCTACGTTTCCAATCCCCACCTATTGAAGCCTGTAATTTAGACGAAGATAACGAATCAATCAATTCATCCGTCGACCCAGTCAACGCCGTCAACGCCGTCGACCCCTAACTTTATGAAAGATGAAGTCAAATCCAGCAGATCCTAGGTATGTATGTACAATACAGAGTAAACAAACAGACATGATTCAATTATTTGTTCATTCCATTTCTTTAACCTACGCTTCGGCTAAATCGTTCCAAGATATCTATCTACTCCGTTCCGTACCCTTACTATCTTACCCATCTTACCATCTTACTTTCGCTACCTATTCTGCTTTAATCATCGCATCAATCTATCGTAATTTCCCCCCAAAAACCGTCTCAAGTCTACACCGTTCCTACTATACTGCATTGTTGCATTCGTGCCGCCACAAGAAGTCCCAAAGTATGGAACAGATGGCAGTGGAAAGCAATAGAGAGGGCTGTGCCTTAAAATAGTATGATTTCTCTACTTCGTATACCTTATCAGTGGCTCGTTTGTATCTTACGGGGCACGTCTTGCGTCGGTCCCTCACTGTTTCTGCGCTTTAGCCGTCTTCTGGGATGAGCTCCCTGTACGAAACGCTCCACCCTAATCTTAATTTGCATCTCCTACTACCTACGCGCGCGATCAGTACTCTTTACGGCGTCGAAATGGGGGGCCATATACAGAAGCGGCAAATCGGGGTCATACTCTGCGGATTTATCATTTAACATTTAACATGATATGAAATGACATGTTAGAGCTAACACTATGTTTTCTTCTTCTTTAGAACCACTTGTCCCGCTACTTTCTCTTCCTCTTGCTACACATCCCGTACGACATTTACACATTCATTCAATTGTCTACGGAAGGATCGGGAATCTGACTTCAAGGTTAAAAGCAACCGAAAGGATCAAAAGATCTTGAGAAAGAGGCGTAAATTTAGCCAACACGAGTTTCGACATAATTTTATTCAATCTTCACGACCGCACACAGAACATATAACTTCGATCTCTTATCCTACATATCTTCCACCTACACTTCCTAAACATCATCTTATCATCTGGGAAGGAATTACGTGGGAAATGCAATCTCCGCCACGAAATTCTCGACCGGCATCCGCTGGCAGCGCGAGTACCTTTGATTCAAAACATCGAAGCCCTTTGAGCACTAGTTCCTCAATTGACGATATTTCCAGCCTAGTCAGTGATATATCTTCAGTATCCAACAATTTCTCCATTAGATCAGTATCAAGAAGTTCAATATATGGACCCACTAGGTCTCAAACAGATCCAATAATCGCCAATCATTACGAATTTGAGCCCAGACCACCAGTTCAGTCAACTCTTCTCGAGCCTCAAAGATTGATGCAAGAACCTGTATCTTGGACGAACTTTGTTTCGCAGCCATCTTCGTCAGGAGATGGTTTTCTTAAAATTCCTGAAGAAATCCTTTTGGTTATTCTGAGAGAGCTCAAGAAATCACATCTGAAAGCGGGGAGTCTAAGTTGTGCAACATGTTGGATGAGAGATTTGCATAGTCTTGCGTTGAGCAACAAAAAATGGTGGAGTGCTGCGAGAGTCATTTTATATGAAGACATACAAATTGTTGGGAGTGATTCGACTTTACATACGAAAAAGAAATACAAGTCAAAATATGGAACGAGGTTAAGACTCCTTCGTCGAACCCTTCGCAGTCAACCGGAACTCGCCAAATATGTCAAATCATTGAAAGTCCCTTCACTACCCGAATCAGCCAAGACGAAACAGGAACAGGATGAATATATGGATTTAGTGGCTTCGGTAATAATGGCATGCCCAAACTTAGAGCGCGTACCGGGAATTTATCAACCATACGATCATGAATTTACAAGATTCTTCCACGCATTGTCGACACGGTCAAAACTCATTGAGAAAGTCTGGGTCATCGAGCCAAGTCCCATACGACGTCTTTATAATGCCTCTGAAAAGGCCGAAAACCCTGTGATTGTACCAGGTCCTTTACGCTCCGAACAGTATCTGGATTTCTTGGGCCTCAACTCGAACTGGCCCCATTTACAAACACTCGTTCTTCACTGTAGCCCAGGTGGCATGATTGATTCACCTCTATTCAACGATATTTTCCGACGTCTTCCATCGCTTCAGGATTTATATATATCGAACTTCCCACGTACTTCTTTTAATGATGAGAATTTAGTTTGTCTACCAGCCCTTAAAAATCTTCGACTCGATTCACTTCCAGGTATAACCCCAAATGGGTTATCAGCCTATGCTTCGTTGCCTAGTTCAGCTGGTTTGACCTCACTTTCTCTAATATCATTACCACTTCGATCACTAGCCGTACTGGCTCGACTTTTCACTCATTTGAAGAACCTCAAATCCTTCTCTTTATCACAAGGTCCTTCCCCTATGCTCAACGACCAGAACGATATCTTCTTACATCCCTATCTTGCATCATCCACTCTGGAACACCTTCACTGGGAAATAACAAATCCTGACGACGACAAAGCTACTGAAATCCTTGCAAAATCCATCACCTTTTCCGGTTTTCCCAATCTTAGGTCTATCCGTGCCCCAACCGACTTCAATGGTGTAATCCAAAAGTTATGTAAACCAAGGGCAAAAATTGAACTACCTGGAGACAAATATCGAAACATGGGACTTAGCAGTACTCCAAATCGATCATCGAGTATGCCTGCCGCTATACCTGTCATGCCTCCATCCAATCGACAGTCTGTATTTTCACGACAAAGCGAGCGTCGTGATAGCGTGATGACTGGGAAGTCTTCCAATTCATCTTCACTGTCCCTCCCATATGAATCTGCTATAGATGGAAGTGGTCGACATGAAATGATGAGTCTATTAAATGCTCGTCAACTTGCTCAACTCCGAATCGATAATGCAACGATACCACAATTCGATATTATAGTTTGGAATGATGAAGGACAATTTGTTGAAAGATTCAAGCTAGGAACCTTTATCGGAAAAGTGGAAAGTAAAGTGATATACAATCTCAAGCCGGATTTCGAGGGTAGCGATGAATCAATCATGACGATTGAAACGCTTTTGGAAAAAGGAATAGAGTCGAGATCAAATGATGGTTGTACGGGAAGTTGGAATATAGATCTAGATTCCAAGTCGAAAGATAGAAAGAAGAGAGATTGGTGGTGGCATACGGAGAGAGAGAGATGGAGAGAGATTAGTTTGGCGGCTTTCTTTTGATTTTTGGCTTGCTTGGTTATGTATGTATGATACCCTGGGTTTTGGAATCTGGATGGTGTTTTATGAGGAATGTTAAAAGGTCTGTGTTTAGCATTTTGTTATATCTGATGGATAGATGCATGCATGCATGGATGGATAGGTAGTGAGTTCATTTGGGGAATTCACTAGGTAGGTATGGTGGTAGTGTAAATATAATATTAATGTCTTTTAACTTCATTTATTACTTTTTGGATAGTTATATGGATGTTTTCTTCCTTTTCTTTCTTTTCTTTTCTTTGATTTTATTAATATATCTTCCTAGCTGGGTAGGTAGGTAGGTAATTTCCAATATTTCGCTCATATTGATACCTACTGACAGATAGATAGATAGAAGGAATCATGAAAATAATAACAATATCCAATTCCCCAAATTCTCATCTGAATTCGAAATCCGAAATTCTTATCCCTTTCCTTCATTAGGTAGGTAATTAGGTATCAGGTATTAGGTAAATACATAACTGATATTCACCTTCATCTTTCACCTTCACCTTTTACTAGGTATTTACCTAATAAGTATTCATTCGTCCATTCATTCATCCATTCATTCATCCATTCATTCATCCATTCATTCATTTCCATCTACGCATGAGCTCCGCCTCTCGACGTAATCTATCTGCTTGTCTGCTTGTCTGCTTGCATGACTGACTGACTGACTGACTGACTGACTGACTGACTGACTGACTGACTGACTGACTGATTTTAAAGGTTCTTCTCTAGGCACTTACTTACTTACCTTCTCCAAATTCCTCTTTTATGATATTTCTCCTGCCTTTTTTTGTTGAAGGGGGTTTACTTGTTACTTGTTACTTGTGTTACTTGGTTTACTTGTGCTACTTTTTGAAAAGTACTATTAGTGGGATTAGTGAGGTTATTGAGATTAGGACGACGACGACGCGGTCATTTTAAAGTGAAGGGAGGAGTGCAGAGGAAAGGAGAGGAAAAGAGGTTGTAGATTGCGTGATTCGAATTACGAGATACGAGATCATAAGTTTGGTGGCTTTGGAAGTGGTTTTTGGGTGATTGTTTGCTGGTTTGCTAGTTGCTGGTTTAGGTTTTGCTGCTTCTGCTACTTTTGAAGCGGTTTATGATGTTGGGATACAAATTCGTCGTATTTTCGATTTTTCCTCTTGTATGGAAGCTTATTGGTGGAATTTTTAGTATTTTAATACTCGACTCGACTCGACGACAGACAGACAGACAAAGCAGACTTCACCCTCGACCTTAAGATCGAAGATAATCTATCAACAAGGTTCGCACAACCAGGCCGGACCACATCGAACACAGCAATATATACCATCGATCTGGTAATATTCATCCAATGCTGAGATTACAAGATGCATAATCAACTCACCCAAAGGAGAGGTCTTAATACCCGCGAAGTCATGGCTCTTTTCATGATGGCCTGCGCCCAACTTATTATCGGAGTTATTATGTTACAAATTATGTTAGGGAATTGAGATATCGATATCCATACCGATATTGATATTGATATTGATACTAGTGTGGGAGTTAAAGATATGTTTTCCATCAAGGACCCTTTTAAGCAAACTCTTTATACAGCAAAGATGCATAACGAAGACGGAGAATATATCGCAGGAGATGGGTCCCGAGCTGATGGGGAGATATTCAGGGAGGATTTTAAGATTATGATGAATGCGAGGACGAAGCTGAATAGGAACATAGCAGAGGGACAAAATAAGATTACTTCGAGGTTTTTGTTTAATGTGGGGGAAATAATCGATGATCGTATTACTAGTCATCGGGAATTTGTTATGGAGAGAAAGGATTCTTTGAGTGGTGTTTTGTGGGATGTGATTCAGGTGGTTTATGAAATTGAGAGGATTGGTGCGATGGATGGGTTTGGGGGTGATGATGCTGATACCGACATGGATGCTGGAGCTGGTACTGGGACGACAAAAAAAAAAAGAAACACCTCACCACCAACCACAAAATAAATATATGGAATCCGAGGAAAACAGCTGGCAAGTAACAAAAATAACACATCGAGAAGAAAAAATAACCAGATTCTATAAAATTGTAAAAGAGAATATGGAACAAGAAGATATCGAGGGCGTTTTAAAAATGATTAGCGAGACTCTTAGGGGATTGGAATCTCTTCTCACGAAGAAATCGAGGGAAGAAAATGCAGATGAGACAGATGATGAGGGAATGGAAAAAGTTCAGCAGGAGATGCATAGGATGGTGGAGGAGAAGAAGATAATGGTTTATAGGGTTGTAGTTATTTCTGGGGAGATTTTGAGAGAGATGCAGAAAGAGATGGTGGGGATGGAGGGATGGATTGAGGGGATGAGGGGTTTTTTGGTGGGGGTTTGTGGTGAGTTTTTGGGGGGATGAGGAGTGAGTTATGGTTTTTTTTTTCTTTGATTTCTTTTCTTTTATTTTCTGTTCTTTTGTGCGTTGAAGGGGAGGTTTCCCTAATGGGATAGATATACTTTAGAAATCGATGTAGAGACTTAGATTAAGACGAAGATTAGGACTACGATTTGATATGATATTTTATGGTATCGATGGACGTCTGAAGGATTACATGCACACACACACACACACACACACACACATACATACATACAACCGCGACAACTACTCGAGTACTCCATTCCGCGATTTCCGCTTTAGGTTCCACTCACTCTCTTACTCCTCACATATACCAATCAAGTAACTACTCAACCAAACATCCAAACATCCAAACATCCAAACATCATCTAGCGTAAGAGCTACCTATTGACACCATACACACCATACACACCATACACACCATCCCAACTCCTCAAATAACGACACAAAACAAAGGAAAGGAAACAATATGAATGGATACAATGAAGAAGAAAACTTTTGTATCATGTCCCCATACCAATACCAATATGAATACCAATACCAATACCAAGATCAGCACTGCATAATAATAAACTCATAGCGAGATACAAGATTTATATTTGCAGGTTTGATTGGATTGAGGAAGGAGGAAGGAGGAAGGGGACGAAGGAGAGGGAAGGAAAGGGAAGAAAAGGGAAGGAAAGGGAAGAAAAGGGAAGGAAAGGGAAGAAAAGGGAAGGAAAGGGAAGAAAAGGGAAGGAAGGAATACTTCATGTGAGATTACTAGGTAGTTTTGATTAATTTTTATTTGGTTGGGATTAGTAGATAGATATATGAGGGAGGTAGTTCTTTATTTTTAATAAGCTCAATCCCGAAATCAGGATTAGGTAGATAGGATGAGATGAGATGAGATGATTTGGTAATAAATGATAGTTGATTGCATAAATGGTTTTATAAGTTTTTTTTGTTATTTTATATATGTTTAATGAGGATTATTTATTTATAAATAAAAATGAATTATTTTTTTTTTCTTTGTTTTTAATAGATATTGTATTTTTGAAGTAAAATCTTATTTTGTTATATATATCTAGATACTGATAGATGAAATGTCTAGGTATGAATATTTTAGAATACTACAAGTACAAAAAGAGTATATTCAGTTAAATTTATAAATTAAATTTTAATTTTATAGGAAATGAATTAATTTTTATCAAATAATTTAAAATATTCAAAGCCTCTTTCAAAATAAAACACCTTCAAAAGAATCATTTATAGAAATATAGAAATGTCTAAAGAAGAAAAAAAAGAAGAAAAAAAACCCCCTTTTAAAAGAATAAATTCCTATCCCTGAAATTCAACCCCCCAGTTCTGGGTATTCGTCCTAAATGTAAGAATTTAGATTTTTAGGGATATTATGAAGAATAGATGAATGGATGATGAAAATTAGAGTTAAGAGATCGAGATATGTGTATATGAGGGTTCGATAGATACGGGTCACGGGAGGTAGGAGTGCGGAAGGAGGGGACTGTAGAGAGGGGGGAGATCTGGATAAAGGGGAAAAATAGTATGTTTGTGACCGGGAAAAGGGGAAAATCCGGAAGTTGAGTGGTTGAGTTGGAAACCGGGGATTGAAGGAAAGGAGGAAAATGGAAAGAGGTATAAACGGAATATTATTAGGGACAGTACAGTCAGGAAAAAAAGAAATATGATAACTTAACAAGGTTATTTTAATAATTTATTAGAAATGAAATAAACTGACGATAAATTGTCCCCTGTATACTTTGCAAATAGGTGAGCAGCTCTATACCCCCTAATATCTAGCTCGAGCCGAAAAGATACGAGTTTGCAATTATGATTATTGAGGGTATGATATCTAATACAGATTCGTAAGATTACATCACTAGATTACTCAATAGATGATGAAATATGCAAGATGTGAGAATAGGTAGAAGGGAAAAAGTATAGAATAGGGAAAAGGGGGAGAAAGAATTTAATGGTGAGAAATGAAAGGGATGACTTACAGATAACTCTACTCAACGCAAGACAAGACAATACAAAAAAAAATGGTTAAACTGATAAACAATAACCCTTAAATAATTATCACCTGTTTTAGCAGCGGGGTATTAAGGGGTCAGGGTGTGATATATGTAAATAAATAGGAGTGAGTATAAGAGTGTTGAAGAGGTGGGATGAATACTTACTACCGAGATATATAGGTGTTGGTTAATTTGAATATAGGAAGATGAGAAGGAGGAGGAAGAAGTGAAATAGATAGGATAGTATACCAATTTCATTGTGTAGGTAAAATTTACCATAGATTAATCTAAGTGATGATTTCATTTCTTGCCTTTGAAGTAATCTTAGGTTGAATTTGTTTGAGGTTACTAACTCGTCGAAGAATAAAAACAATATTCATTAATTTGGATATCTCTGGATAAAAACATCAAGGAAAGGTAAAAATATTGAACCCCGTGAGAATATATTGATTATCTTGTCCCCATATGGCTTTAGAGTAGTTGGTATGAGGTTAGTGTCAGGAATCTGAGAGTATATGAAATACACCTCGTCATTCGCATAATGCTAGAAATATATCACCTAGCACTAGCATAGCCAACAAATCATTTGAATAGAAGAAAGAGGGATGATAAAACCACTAGATTCATCCCATCTCTTCATCATCGCTTTTCCTCTTAGCTTCATTGATCATGAAATCCGGCTTCATTGTTTCTTTGACACCCACATCCCACAGCCATACCCATATTCAAGCCAGTTCCAAGCCATCCCAAACCGTAACCCAGTCATCATCCTTAACCAATACCTCCAGGCCACCCATCGATATCTTCATTGGATTTTTTCTTAAAGCCAAATAATCATTCCTACTTTTTCACCCTCCCTTCCTCACCACGACCATTTCAGGAACTTGAATCTAACCCTTCTCAACCCTCCCAACCCTCTCACCCCATCACTCCATCACCCCATCACCATCACCCCCTTCCAAATCCACCTCACACCTCATACCACAAAACCCCAAATACATATATACATATACATCAAAATCCCACCCACTCCCCCCTTAACAATAATCCCAAAGCTCATAAGCACCTCCCCGATCCAAAAAATCCATAAACCACAACAGAAAAAAACAGTCATAATAAAACAATCTAATTTCATTTAAAAACGAACATCCTTTTCTCTTCTTAATCTTCTATAGAAAGAAATATTATTAATTATCTTTTTTAAATCAAATCGAGATAAAAGAAAATATAGTTAATTGTAATTTTATCAAAACTATAGAAATAATTAATTATTTAATAACTAATATAGAGAATAATTTTTTATTTTCATTTAATTATAAGATATTAGAAAATATTACTCTAGATAAAAATAAAAATCTGAGTTAGAATTAAAACCAATATACGATTATAAATGAATAAATCAGATATATAAACATTATATCAATATATCATCATACCACATTCGATTATTTCCAACAACCAATTAAATTATTTATTAGCCCAATTAACCTTAATAATTAAACATTTAAATATTTTATTCATCTATCCATCTCAACAACCGGGTACCAGCATTAGAGCACCAATTTAATCCCCATTGCATCTTTCTGCGATGTTAAGCATATTAGCAGGTAATTATGTAACTGGTGATGGCAAGTAGGATTATATTATAATAATTACCACTTCAACAAAGTAATGAGTGAGTGCACTTGATGACGAGACAACATCAATATCAACATCCCATCCTATACTATACTACAAAAAGTTCAAAATATCCAAGAAAAATCATTCAAACACTAAAATACAATTAAACAAATCCCCATATATTGTCACGAAGATAAGATGAAGAAATCCATGCAAGACAACGAGTAAATTTGCCTGACATGACCAAAGGTATCAAAAGGCAAAAGCAACTAATAAATAGATCTAGCCACGGAATACAAGAGCGAGTGCTTGAGTCTTCTACCATTTGCTATATCCACTCCGAATTTCCGTCGCATAATATTTTTGTGATCGCCAGGAACAAATTAAGCTTTTAAAGTGTCAAATGTAATCTTAACAATTTAACCTGCACCTCCATTTCATCACCTAAGTTGATGGAAAGCCAGCGATGAAGGGCAAGAGACTCAGACTATGAATGAGTCTGTTCTCAGTGTTCGGGATTCGTTGAGTGAAGCTATAGACCCAGAAAAATTGCAAGTAGATTTTGCCCCTCAACAGTAAGGTCGTAAATTAATCAAGTACTATAAAAGTAAAATGTATTATCAATAGCCGGCTAATTACGGTTTATGAAAAGAAATAACCATATATGAGGAGTCCATTCTCTTTTGGCAGTGCTCATGTGCCAGCCGAGGGGTCGACGATGGAGCCAGAAGCATGGTCGACAGTCAAGCCTTGATTTCTTTCAATATCTCTGGAGATTAGTAACATGCCTCTGTCCGCCACATCAATTATCTTTTGCAATTCTCTCAATGCCCCTTCAGTATGATTGTGAAAGACACCATCGATAGATCTTTTATAAGTTGATGTTGTATTGTGTGTCACTTGAAAGGTATTAGCATCGTAAGTGTCCGGGTCGATCCTAACATCAAGTGCCTTCCCACTGATATCATTGATGTCAAGAGAGTTATCTGAAAGACGTGTGTCCAAGGCCGGCGGAGCCTTTGTATCAAGTACAGCTTCCACGAACCTCTGTTCAAGGGATTGATTGTGCCCATCAGGGTCGTCAAGGTCGTAATTGGGGTTTACCGAATCAGGATCGGGATCATAATCATCGTAACCTAGGCTACTAACTCGAAGGATTCTGAGATTGAGACCTTCAATTTCTCGTAGAGCTGGAGCAAGCCATATGCCTTTCTCCCGCTTAGGCGGATTGACATCCGGGTGACCTACCCATAAACTAATATCCCCTTTATCAACCGAGCCAAAGACTTTCAACGAGACCTCAATCAAGTATAACTCTGTCAAGGAACGACAATTCTCCTTGATCAAAATGAACAGCAGGTGAGGGTCTATATCCAGCCGCTTTAATTCCAAAAACCTCAGGTTATTGAGGACAGGTCCTGTGCTGGGATAATAGAAAGGGAACTGCATAGACCATTCCGTAAAGTCCACGCGGTTGGAGTTTCTTCTACTTTTCTTCCTCGCAACATTCGACCCAATCAAACATAAGCTTTGCAAGTCCTGCGCCTTTCGAATTAACAACCAAATATTCCTAGCAAAAATCGCTTGCATTCCTACTTCATCCTCCTGCCTCTTGAAAGATATCACTAGACTTTTCAAATTTTCGAAGGTCTTAAAGGCATTTTCGACATCAATGGGTACATTGAATATGTTGTTAATCGTTTTGTCACTGACATGATCCAAGACCATTGTATCAATTTTCAAGTGTTCCTCGGGGCGGTTTGCCGCACATGCTAGAGTGTGGGCCAACAATCTTGTAGTGGTCATGGAGGCACTGCCGACAACTTGGAATGGTAGACTGAGCTTAAGTCGGGTTATCTGTGGACCACTATCAAAGACTCTCCGAATGAGACGACCGTAATCCTCCTCTGTAAATGTATCTGCGTGAAGGCAATAATTTCGAAGAGACTCAATCATGTCGGCCATTTCGGGAACTCTAGTAATAATACTATCAAAGGCATCTTTAAGCCGTTCAATTTCATCTTGTGGCCGTGTTAGTGAGAGAATGACTTCTGGAGAGAAAAACGACAAGACGAGATCAGAAATATACGATGCCCAATGCTGACGCAAGATGATATGCCTGAGTGAAGCTATTGGGCGCATACCTGGATCTCTTACTACCATCATATCTAAATTGATGGAGGATGGCAATGAAGTTATATTTTGGAGCGTCTCCAATCGATCTGGATAGCCATCAATATTTCGAAACTGAATGAATCGTGAAAACTCCAGTTGAATTGTCTTGAAGATTGAGGGCCTCAAAATCTTATTGAACGCTTGGCATACTAGTCGCAAATCCAGGACGGCATTTTTGTCGCAGCGGCACATGTCGACATTCTTCTCAAGAATCAGAGCAAGAAGCTCGGGGGGAAGTGTGTTCATGATGTCTTTCAGATGGTCAATATCCAGAAAGCAACGAAGTAAATGGAGCAAGAGTTTATCTTAAATCCTGAAGATAGTATGATATTGTGACTGTCAGTAATTGTAGGGAAAATGTCCGGATGGGTTGGTCGACGTGCGTGTTAAGTTGGTTGACAGGTTGACATGCTAAGCTAGCCTCAAAATAATTTAGTTGGTAGAGATTCGTAGCCTTGCATGCAAGGCTGCTGCATGACGATGAAGAACTATTAGGTAAGTCATTAATTAGTCTTGTCAGTTCCAAGCTACCAATATATCGTATCGTGATTAATGGGAAGTCGAAAATTATCCGTTGAGATTCAATTGAAAGAGAAGTTCTTCTAATGACTATTATGTATTTAAAACAATGTATGAATTGAGATCATCATAATGAATTTAGGATTTAAATCCATCGTTTCAATGCTATGACGGATTGCAAAAACAAAGTTTTTATGGTCTTATGATGGAGCACTGGTGGTCCAAACTATCATTTCCACCCAAGATCCTAATCACGGGTCTAGGTAAAGTGACGCTGTCTCAAGAACATCATTCTTTTCCATATATGGGTAATCAAAATGATGATGATGATGATGATGAAAAGGAGAAATTATTTCAACAGAAGAGAGTTTTCTATCCGCGCGGAGAATATTAGCCAATCGTGAACTTAATCGACAGCCACATCTTGAAGCCAAGATGGCTTTGGGTTGATAAGGCTGCGGGTGAAAAAACATCCAGAACTGCGTATTCCCCTGGCCATGGATCTTTTACTCTCCTACATATGACAGCAGAACGAGGAAAGGTTAAAGTTATCGATACCGGTATCGGTACTGGAGGAGTCCTCGGAAGGACTTCAGCAATCCGATAGACCTTTTCAACCTTTCCATCTTATTGTTTTACTTTACTTCGTTTGTGATTCGAATCGCAGACGATACATCTCGATTCTCTTTGAAAAGAGAAAAGACAACGAATGATTGCATAAAGGAAACCAAGCAGCTGTATCCACGTTCCTATTACGATAAGCATTGCAGGTTTGACATGCAGACAGGAATATAGGAACTGTGCACAATCTGGTGGTGGCTTTGAAAGCATACGATGTGAGACATGCAAGTTTTGGGATACCTTGGAGCCTATGTACTCTTACCACAACGGTATGCAGGCGGTATGCAGGAGCTCCTTTTTGGAAAAGGTCCAGCAATTTGGACGAGAAGACTCAAGAGAGAGAGAGCTGTGTTTTTGATGTGGAGGCTACGACTTGACTAACCAACCAGCAACCCCTTACTTCTTATTAAATTCTGAGTAAAGATTTCGGAAAATATCTTATAGGAGTAATTGGCAATTTCGAGAAATAAACCATTATCGAAGTCTGAGAGACGACAGACGGGAGATCTAAAACCACTTGGGCATTCATTCCTGATAGTGGTAAATATCTACAGAAATCATCATTTCTTCAAAATCTTCCGACATCTTTTTTCAATTGGCGTCAAATCTCGGATATGGGATTTCCCCTGTAAGCCCGAATTTCATGATCTACGAATTTATTGTTGCATCCAAGCATCCAAGAGTAAGAAGCGAATGGCTCCACCAAATCCACAAATACCAACAGTACCACTCGTACCCAGCTAGTAGCTTCCTATGTATTTCCACAAGCGCGGAACATTTTTCGTAATGATCTCTTTCGCTTATGACAACATTCAAGGATTTCAACCTTTGGAAATCTTCTCGGTGAGATTTATACAGTGATCAATCCGACTGACCCGATGAAGTACATATGTACCCACAAAAGGAACGATTTATATGGAGTAAAAGTGTTCAAGTTGGAATTCGAAAACAGGGAGCGGATGGGAGTTTTTGGGAAAGACGTTTTATGGGCGATAAAGCTCTTGAGGGAAGAGGGAAGAGGGAAGAGAGAGGGGAGAGGGAAAGGAACACCTAGCTCGACCCATGTTTCTTATGATTAAGGGGCAAATAGAGAGCACAGCATATTACCGCCTTGGCTAGGGATTTCTTTTCAAGCTGTGCTATTGCACAATTATCGCCCACTTTATATCTGTCATGATGGTTCAACGTCTGCCTGCGCTTCCCATTACCTGTCTGCATTGCCTGCAAATATCTAACAAACACATGCAGAATCATAGGCGGAACAAGGTAGAGTAATGAACGTCAAGTAATATGTACTCTGTACGTACGTAACGATACATGTAACCAAAAATAGATTTCCCATTGGCTGATTGGCTGGCGCGGTATGAAATTCATTGCGCAGCAGGATAAGGGAAGGGGGCAGTGAAGGAGGAGAGGTGGGATGAAAGGAATGGTATGTACGTGCCGGCACATTTAATACCGTATTTGACAGACAGGTTCATACTTGTTTCTTCAATGATGACCCCTCTTTGGGATGAAGTAAAGTACAGTCTACGTAGTAGACTTTATTGTTGTAGACATTTATAAAAGGTACCAATTCATAGAGATATATATATGTCTATGTCTAGATGCGGTGATACTACCTATTAATTTTACACCCAAGTAGAATTATATATCTACTACGTAGGTACTAGCTAGCTAGTCAAGGAACATTTAGAACATGGAATATTTAATATTTAGAACACGGAATACTCACTAGAATAAACTTTTCAATTTGTGCTCGGACTTTAGATAAACTGAGTGCCGGTAACGAGGTATTTTTGGTTATTTCTCTAAACCCTTGAAAGTTAAAATAATTTAATAATGGATTTATCTTTCCCATGCATAGACTTAATAGTCGAGTATCTGATGTACAGTAAAGTACATTGATGCTGTGTTGCATCACTGTCGCTTTCCTTGGACCAATTAGGACATCTTCAATAACCGTCTTAACTAAGTAGATAGATACTCTAGATACTTCATAGGAAGAACACATCCAATAGAACTAACTCATCCCCTCAATTAATCCCAGCCTCACTTGAACAACTCCAACTCCACCACTATCAATCTGATCAATCAATCAATCAATCAATCAATCAATCAATCAATCAATCAATCAACTCACTCACTCACTCACTTCATCCATCTATCCAACTTTTTTAATTTTTTTTTTTCCCTCCAAACTCTTCTTAATATTATATTGATTGAATCATTATATCTTAATTTGAGGAATTTTTTCTTTTATTCCTCTCCCCTCACTTGCTTCTTCCTCTCTCCTGCATTTATTTTATCTCATCATTGTCGTACATACTTCCATCCTCCTCCTCTGTAGATACCCTCCTCCTTTTCTACATCACATCTCGTTATATATCTCCAACAGAGGAATCTACATAAAAATCGACACTCGTTTGTGCATGCAACCCTCTCGTACAATACAACATCGTCATTTCTACTGTATATCGTAGTTAATTAATTTGCGACAATCCCGGAGAAGGCCCATCTTACTACCACCTTCACATTAATTTATACGAATTTTAAGGAATTACAATACTTTGTACTTTGTACTTTGTACCTTCAAATCAAACTCAATCGCTTTCTCCTCTCTGCTACAGACTGATTGGATTCCTACGAAAAAGAAAAGAATTTCCACTATCGTTTAATTCTCGAAGATTGTGAAACGGGAAAAGAGTTTACGACCTTACCTCCTCCTCCTCCTCCTCCTCCTCCTCCTCCTCACCTTACCTTACCTCACCTACCCAGTTTTGAAAAACATATTCCCCTTCAGAACGAAATTCATTTATTTTTTTACATTATATTATTTTTTCTTGGAAATTTATCAGCCTCATCAATCAGTCAACGCTCTGCAGGTCAGAGAACGGGCGACTTTATGACATTCGTTTGTTTTTGGGAATCTTCATTGTAGGAATTGCAATGTTCACTTAAGTTCTTCTACATATATCTGCCCTCCGCAGTGTTGCAGCAATGCATGGTTCTACCTTGACAATGCCTTCGATCTTCGAATCGAATCCCCCTTTCCCTCGTTCTCACTCCTCCTCCAATATTCCTGATTTGGTCAACGTTGACTACAAAAATTCATCCATCCACAACGACACGGAACTTCCACGATCTGCGAGTTTCAGTACTTTACCAACAATTGAAGATCCAAGTACCGATTATGATGAAGCGGGATTACATAGACTAAACTCTGCCGCCAGCACCCCATCTTTTCCTGCACCCCAAATAGTAACACCGGCGCCGAAATCAAGTTCAATTCGAGAAGGAAAAACGAGTAATCGACTTACGAAGGAAGAGAAGCCGAAAAATGGAAGGTCTGAGAGGAGGAAATCACTGGTAGCACGTCCAAAGTCTTGGATTCAAAAAGTGAAAGGATCTCCTGAGGGAAACGCAGCTCCTGAATATGCCAACTCAACATCAGATGAAGCACTTCCAGTGTCGCAGACTTCTAAAGCTTCCCGCGAAAAGACAAAGTCTGTATCAGAAACGTTTGCTACGTTTGCGCGCAAGTCGTGGATCTCATCAACCTCAAGATCACCTTCTCCAAATAATCGAAAGTCAGGAAAACAGATTGAGGAGGATGGAAGGAATGAGGGCCCATTGAAGACTGCGGCTACGACGCTCGCCGCTCCTTCGGCCATTCCCGCGAAATTCGACCACACAGTTGAGGATACCGACAATCCTTCCAAATCACCTCAAGTGAAAAGGAATTCTACCCTTCGAAAGATCAGGCAGCGGCCACAGAGTATCTTGGGGAATTTTACAAACCTCAATTCCGTTAATTCATCCACCAGTAGTCTACCAGGTAGCTCAGTAGACAACAGGTCGACTCCAAGGACTTCAACTGATAAGGTCCCACCATTACCGTCGGATTTCTCGACTGAAAAGCTTCTCAGCGTTGAGACGCCACGAAAACGGGACGAACTATGGCAGACTTTTCGAGGATTGGAAAACGACTACACAAAGTTTCAGTCCAAATCATTATCTTTAAAAACCAACGTCGTTCGCTCTACATTATTGCCATTCCTTCGAAACAATGCCAATCATCCTTCCAACAGATGCCTGCGACCTGAAGATATTGATAGAAGAATCAATATATTTAATAAGTGGTGGGTGGGGCTTCTAGAAGTACTGGACGGGCGTGCAAACCAGATCGTCTCTGGCGTAGATCGCCCGGTTTTGCTTGAAGCTATTGTGATGATTATGACAAGGCCAGAATGGAGGCTTGGTCCGTCGCAGTTCTCACCCCTTTCAGAGAGATCTCCAAGCCGATCTCCCGAACGTCATGAGCGCACTTCTATACGAGGGAGGAAATCATCAAGCTCGCTGAACTCGTCGGGATCTCAATTCCTGGCTGAGTCTGTTTATCACAATGTTAGGAATCTGTTCATACAAAATCTAACATCTCAGATGCATTTTGCTGTTGCAAAAATGTCACTCAGGCATGCTCCTGCAAGTTTGGTCACATTTTGTGGAAAGGCTGTGGCCTATGCTTTCTTTTTTGTGCCTGGCATTGCAGAAATTCTGGTTCGCATATGGAAGATACCAACTGACATTTTAAAACGTGTTATCGACGAGTTAGGTTTACCCAAGCGACCTAACAAAACAGAAACGGAAGAAGTTGCTGCCGCATTTCCACCACACGTTCGAGCATTGGGTTGGACGTCAGTGATGACAATGACCAATCAGCTTCGGGAAAGACCTGCCTTGTCCATTCTAATTTCTAAGATCCCTTGGTATGGTCCATGGACTGCTCGATGGTGTGGACGAGATAGTGATCTTTTCTATGTGTTTGCGAAGCATTATCATATTCTGGCTGAGGAGTTTTTACCTTTAGACCTTGCATTTGCGATCAAAGCACGTGCGCCAGGATTTGTCCTGGTTCAGGCACAGATTTTGGCAGCTTTGGATGCTACAATTCATCGTCAACCAGCCAGTGAACCATTTCCAATCACCTTTGATGACGTACTTGCAGGTGCTGATGCCTCCGCTGCTGCCTTGCCTCTGCCTTCAACCAATTCTGCTAGGCTAATGGCCGAGAATCGCTTGATTATGCTTCTTCGAGACTTTCTTTCCGAACGACCTGCCGATTTCGAGCCTGCTCGTATGACTTTTGCGAATGCTTTCGGTAAGATGATGCAAGCTTCGGCACGAAGAACTTCTTTGTATGACCACAATGCATGTTTCGTTTTGTGTGATTTCATGGATGAAGCACTTTCATTGTTTGTCCGATTCCACCATGCTCACGAATTCGAAGACGATTTCATTGATTGGCATTTCTGGTTCGATGTGTGTAGGAAGATGCTGGAGAGTCAGAACAGCATGTCGGAAATCCGCGTGTTTGCTTTCCTCTACTCTGCTTGGAACCTTGCCACAAATGATGAGTCTCGAAAAGAGATACTATGTTTGGAGTGGTTATTGACCGAGGAAACCTTTGATAAGTTCTTTAATCACTGGTGTCCTATGGTTCGGGCATATTATATGCGCCTTTTATGTTGGCGCGTATGTCGGGAGGATGGGGAGGCTTCTGAACTTGACACGTGAGTTATTATTGATTTATTCAACAACGCAGCAGCTGATCAAAATACAGAAAAATATTCGGCATTGCTTCCTCCCGGATCAAGGGTACCTGGGCAAATTATCTCTTTCTCAAACAAACGGCGGAGAGTTCGGATCTCCTTCCTCCCTCTACCACACCCTGCCTTCCAGCACCTGGTCGACGACTACTTATCATCCGTAATGATACACAAATGCCTGCGCCAAGTCTTTTCCTTGGTTTCGATGGCTTAATGACAACTAGCAATCCTTCAAATTTGCCTCAGAAGCCCGTCAACGCATACAAAAGACATTCTCTTCTAGGCGATCTAACACAACTGGAAAGCAAAGAAAATGAAACTCCAAAACTGCCTAGCGAAACGCCAACTCCTAGCAAAAGACGATGGACATTTATGGGCAGAATAATCCCATCTTTATCTGCTTCACCTGAGACGACTTCTCCTCCTTTCACAGCTGTCAAAGCTGGAACTGAAAAGAAAGCACTTGAGGAAGCAAGAAAAGCTACATCTGTGGCAAGAACAAGACCCGCCCTTAACTCAAAAGATTCAAGTGACAGCGAAACTCCTCCAGCCACTGCCTCTTATCGCGCTTACAGCTTCAAATTTTCTTTGGAATGGGCTCAGAATTTTGAGAAAGTGCAGTCGATCCTTCAGACTGGTAGCGCGCCAAAAGGACCAATTGGTTCCAATAGTGCAAATGAAAGGAAACTCACCCCACCACGTCTTCCTGCTCCAGCGCATGCATGGCTAGCCGCTCGGATTCCAGGAATGAGCACTGAAGTATCACCTCAAGATCCAAAACTCACAGGCAGAGATCGATTCACGAGATCCAAATATGCTGGAAGGGCATTAGCTGAATGGGGATTGATTGTCGGGGAATGCAATAATTTTGTTGATAGGAGAAGAACGGAGGGAGTACCGAACTTAAAGTGGGTGGAGGTTCCTACTTTAGGGGTAGAGGGATTTAGGAAATTCGCTGGGTGAAGAGACATTGCAGTGAGCAGCGGTGGTATGGGTTGCGGAGTATGATTGGATTGAATGGATTGGAATTTAAAGGCCGGAGCATCATAGGATAAATGAGCATTTTTTTGTACAGGAAGCAGATGGGGATGGGAAGTCGCATTTCAGAAACAATTGGAGTAGAGTGGTAATTTATCTAGTGCTTGGGGCGGATACATGAGATGCATGGATCATGAGTACTATTTTTACAGATACTCGAGTTAACATTCTTGCCTTTGAAATTTATTGGGGTTGGATTGTATGGGATTGAATTGCATTGGATTGAATTGCATTGGATGGGATTGGAGATTGGATGGGATTGGAAGGAATGGAATGGAATTGAATGGAATAACACTCCTTCTTAGCGTATATGAAATATATCTTAGATACCTACCTATATGCATAGTTATATATTTGTATACCTGGATAGAAAATGGTATTGTTTTTTTTTTTTTTTTTTTTTCTTTTGATAGTTATTTTACCTTTTTCGGTTTTTATTGTTGTATACTGAGTAAGATGTCATTTTATTTTATTTTAATAAGTATCTAATTAAAGTTAATCTAACAAGGAAAAAGAAAATTTGGAGAATTTTTTGAAGAATTTTTGAAGGATAGAGGGATAGAGGGATAGAGGGATAAAGATATGAATGAATGAAGTGAGTGTTGAGGAATATTTAGATAGAAAGAAGTATTATATCTATGTAGATAGGTATTGATCTATAATAAATAAAATGCTTCTCAACAATCAAATAATCGGACGAACAATGAATAAATAGAATTAATATATCAATATAACGTGGTTTATCATCGGGTCGCCAATATCACCGGGTCGCCACTTTTTCACCATTCAACCACTTCAATTTCAATTCGCGATATCTCAATGAATTATCATGGAAACACAATCAAAAGAAGCCCGAATCATCTTAGCTATTGAAGCTATTCGAAAGTCTAAAAATTTGACAATTACGAAAGCTGCGAAAGTCTATTCAGTACCTCGATCTACACTACGCGATAGAATCAACGGTCGAAATAACCAAATGGAAACTCGAGCAAATGGGCATAAAATAACTGAATTAGAAGAGAAAGTGCTTCTTCAGTATATAATCGATATGGATGATAGAGGGTTTGCACCTAAATTGAGTGGTGTGGAAGATATGGCGAATTATATTCTTCAGTCGCGAGGGGCAAAGAAGGTTGGAAAGCTCTGGGCTCATCGATTCGTAAAGCGTCATACGGAATTAAAGACGCGTTTTAATCGCGTTTATGACTTTCAAAGGGCTCTCTGCGAAGATCCTAAGCTTATTGAAAGGTGGTTTCAAGTGGTATTGAATATGCGAGCGAAATATGGTATTCAAGATTGCGATTTCTACAACCTCGACGAAACCGGCTTTATGATGGGTATAATATGCCCTGGAATGGTTGTAACTAGTTCTGAACGAAATGGCAGAAGCAAGGCAATACAACCAGGCAATCGAGAATGGGCTACAGCAATTATATGTGGTAATGGAGAGGGTGAAACCATACCTCCATTTCTGATAGTTCAAGGACAAGTCCACCTTTCGAATTGGTATACCGAAACCGATCTTCCTGCAGATTGGGCTATTAAACCTACTTCCAATGGATGGACGAATAATGAGACAGGGTTAGAATGGTTAAAGCATTTCGATAAACATACTATTCATCGAAGAAAGGGCAAATATCGAATGTTAGTGCTGGATGGACACGAAAGTCATGAATCAATACCTTTTCAGTCATATTGCAAAGCAAATGATATAATATGCATAAAGCTACCAGCGCATTCTAGTCATTTAACTCAACCATTCGATGTTGGATGTTTTAGTGTCCTGAAACGCTCGTATGGTAGTCAAATTGATGGATTTATCAAGGCATATATCAACCATATCTCTAAGGTTGAATTCTTTATAGCTTTCAAAGCTGCATATCAACAATCAATTACATCTCAGAATATAAAAGCTGGGTTTCGAGGAACTGGATTAATACCATTTAATCCTGAAGCTGTACTCTCAAAGTTAGATATTCGAATTCATACTGTTGGTACGAGAAGGATACGGAAGACGTAGCACCCACGGATTGCGTAGGTCCTGTATGTCTAATTGTATTCTGTCTAAAGAGCTAGCTACATATTGAAAGTAGTAAGTCTTATATAGACTTACTGAAAGAGCTAGTCTCTTTCGCATTCGCTTAGGGCTTTATTACAGTAGCTATATTACAGTGGTAATTGAATTGAAGTCATTCACTTCGTTCACACACATACACCTACTCCCCCCCCTCTCAATATAGATCCTTGGGTCTCTCAAACACCTCACAATCCAACTGAAGCTCTTTCTCAATCAACTTTAGTAAAATCTCGAATAAGTCGTCATCAATCAAGCTCTCCTACACCTATATTCGAAACTGTACTAGCTCTAGCTAAAGGTACAGAGAGATTAGCACATGAGAATACACTTTTAAGTGCAGAAAATCGTACACTTCGGAAGGCAAACGAGGCATTAAGCAAACGTCGACGCGCAAAAAAGATTCAATTACGTCAAGGAGGAGTGCTTACTGGACAAGAGGCTCTTGATATATTATCTCAACAAGAGGTTGATGTTCAGATTCAACGCGACGAGCGTCAAAAGAGGGGGAATTCTGTTGACCTCCTGGGATCTTGGCAGCATATGCATATATATTGTATGATGCATATAATGTTGACCTCCTGGGATCTTGGCAGCATATGCATATATATTGCATGATGCAAGGAGCAAACAAAACTCAACTTTTAATTCATTCTTTCCTTTTTGGTATACTGTTTGTTTGCTTTCAATATTTTGATTTCAAAGCACTTTAATTCCGAAGGCCGAATACCTAAGCCTATTCCTTCATTTTTTGAATATATACTCGCAGCTTAACTGCTTAGCTAGATAATCAATCAATTCAATCTGATGCTCTTTCTGGTCTCAATAAACCCAATAGTTATGAGCCCGGTGCTGGCTTTCAATTAAACATCCTGCACAATACTTGATTCACATATACCGAAACTCTACGATACCTTCAAGTTTCACTCTTTTAAGAATTACCTTGTTTAGTGTGTTTTCTATAAAACCCAAACCTCGATAATTCTGACTTTATTTCTTCAATATGACTACAGGCGATAATTCAACTAAAATCATCCTTTCCTCACCAGAGGATTGGAATAGTTGGATTCGAAATGTTCAGCGTATTGCAGAATCCGGCGGCATCAAATGCTGGGTATACCTTGATCCCACTACAACAGTTGTACCTATACCAGAGTTGCTAGATGAACCGGAACTACCCACAGTTGATGAAGATGCTTCTGAGGCTGTTATTGATAGGGCTTTAAAGCAATATCAGATGCAACTAGAGAACTATCGTATCAAGAATACCAAGTACGAGAAAATCAACAAGACCATTTCAGAGGTTCTCAAGTACATACTTTCATCAATCAACCGCAATTGCGAAAAGTTTATTAGTACCACCAGTATCACAGCACCTCAAGTGCTCGCTGATTTACGCAAAAGGCTAGCACCAACTGATCGTGCGAGAGAGCTTACCGTGGTAGCACGATACAATTGTGTAAAACAACCCTACAAATCCAATCAGGATATTTATGAATGGTTGAACGAATGGGAACTCATCTACACTGAGGCTAAGACTCTCAATCTGCCAGATGTCGATCGAAATCGAGCTGCGTTCGACTTTTCTACAGCCCTTATGAACCACAGCTCCTCTTGGGCAACTTCAACTCTGTTGGAGATCACCAAAAAGCTCAAGAATCAGCCTAAAGAAACGATTGATGTGTACGATTTAATCGAAGACTTTCGAAACTACACTCGACTCACACAGACATCAACTACTTCAACCTCTTCTACGTCATTTGCAACCTATAAGGATGGGAATAAAGATAAAAAGGAAGGAGAGAGAACCTGTCTATGTGGCAAGAAACATCTATATGAAAAATGCTACTATCTACATTCGGATAATCGACCAAGGAACTGGAAACCAATCGATGCCGATATTGAATACTTCAAGAAGTTCTGGGGAAGGCAATCAACAAAACGAAGGAACTGGTTTGTTCGTAGACATGAAGGAACTAAGGAACTTCTCAAGCTAGCAAATCTCTCTTGGGATCCAGCATGGAAGGAAACACTGACTAATCCTTCAGAATCTGGAAAGAGAAAGATAAGGATCTTGGGGCTTTTCTCACTAAACAAAGTCCTACCTACAACAATGCTAGCATCCTTCACAAATGGCTAATTGATAGTGGTTCCGATACCCATGTCACTAACTCTCTACACAACTTTGTTCTTGAAGAGTTTGGAAAGCCATCCGATATGATAAGCGCTGGAAGAGACCGATTCCAAATTGAAGCATTCGGTACTATCACTATGTTGATCAATACACCAACTGGGCCAGGGCAAATAACCTTAAAAAGAGTGGCATACATCCCAGGGTTTCTTACAAACCTAGTCTCTCTAGCTTTACTCTCAAAGAAAGGTGTACATTGGAACACCGAACACCCAGATGTCCTTACAAAAGAAGGCATTGCATTTATTACTCTGAAGCAAACAGGAGACCATTGGACCCTCGATCCTATTATCCCTTCTCAGCATGCTTCGTTTGCCACCAAAAACCACACCAAATCAATATGCCGAAAGGTTACAACAACAGAGTTACATGATCTTCTAGGACATCCTTCTCTCGAAGCCCTTCAGCACCTAGAATCAGCAACTACTGATATCATTATCGACAAAACGATTTCGACACCTTCCTTCTCTACCTGCAAAGTTTGTAATCTCTCGAAGGCTCAACAGATTATATCTCGTAATCCAAGGAAGGAGATGCCAGAGAACGGCCATGTCGGAGATCGATTGGCATGGGATCTGTTCGAGATGGATGAGGCTTATAATAATACCCGATATATCAGCCACTTCTGGTGTACGACACACAAAGTACAATGGGTGTATGTTCTAACTAGGAAAACAGAGATGATCGATATTATGGATACTCAATTCTCTCTGATACAAACACAATTCGGCTCAAAGGTCCGATTCATACGCCTCGACGGTGAAACTACGTTAGGGGGCGACTTCAAGAGGATCACAGACAAACGTGGCATCATTGTCGAGCGCACTCCACCAGATACACCAGCACAGAATGGCGCTGCAGAGAATGCTGGTAAAATGCTCATGGTCAGAGCAAGAGCCCTCCTCCTTTCAGCAAACCTACCACAAAACCTTTGGCCAGAAGCAATTAAAACAGCCGGTTATCTTGAGAACCGTACTCCAAAAAGAGCTCTCCAATGGAAAACACCATTTGAAAGTGCTACTGGCAATAAACCTTCGCTAGCACATCTACATCCATATGGGTGCTTGGCATATGTGCTCAACAAGCAGATTCCAAGACGTGCGAAGATGCAACCTCGTGCAAAACTGGGCTATCTTGTAGGGTATGATTCAACGAATATCTTCAGGATCTGGCTCCCTTCCATAAATCGCGTCATTCGAAGTAGAGATGTCAAATTTGATGAAACCCGGTATTATCGACCAGAAGATATAGATATTGGCTTTCTTATTAAGGATCAACTTCGGGATACTGCAGCTATTCACGAAAAGAGGGCAGAAGAGATAGAAATATCGAATCTGTTGAGTGAAGAATCAGATGAGAGTATTGGTGATATAATTGTAGTTGAAGGGCCATGGAACTTACAACGCAATCGCTTAAACGAGCGACCAACGAATGAAAGCTCTTCAAACCAGACGGATGATGGTATTCCAACCAATGAGGGGGTTCCTCAAACTAACCCTCAATTTCCAACGCCTAGAGCAACCTTATCACCAGAAGCACTTACAAGACAATCTACTGGAGATGTTCCTATACCATCATTACTGGAGTCAGAACTCTCATCTTCCCCATCATCATCGTTAAGTCAACATGATATCATCACTACAACATCATCTCATAATACAGCACCTTTGGCAGAGCAAATACGTGCCGATATCGACGTATCCCATATAATTCAGGGTTCTAGACGTTCACAAAGGAAAGAACATCATGCTGCAGCACTTTCATCACTTCCTCAACTATCCAGCTACTTTACAGCGTTTGCTATCGGAAGGTCTAAATTACGAACTCCTAGATTACACCAAAATGATCTACCACCTCCACCTCGATTTTATCATGAGCTAGTACAGCATCCATATGCTAGAGAATTCCGAAAAGCATGTGAGGATGAGATCAACGCTCTGAAAGAACGTAAAACCTTCGAATACATCGATATATCTACAAGAGGGCAAAAGCCTTTACCACTACTCTGGGTTTTCACTTATAAATTCGATCAAGATGGATATCTCATCAAGTTCAAAGCAAGAATCTGTGCCAGAGGAGATCTTCAATCAACCGAAGAAGAGACATACGCTGCAACGCTAACTTCACAAATCTTTAGAGCTATGATGGCTATCGCTGCAGCTTTCGATCTTGAGATTCGACAATTTGACGTTTCCAATGCTTTTCTACATGCAACATTAAGGCAACCAATTATTTGCAAGTGCCCTGATGGCTTCGAAGTCCCAGGAAAAGTGATTTCCGTAAACCAAGCACTTTATGGCTTCCGAGAGTCTCCAGCATACTGGTATGAGGATCTGACCTACACTTTAACCGACTTTGGTCTGGATCCAGTTCCAGGAGCACCCTGTGTTTTCACCAATAGCTGGCTTACGGTTCTCTTCTATGTCGACGATATTATCGCAATTTGCAAGAAAGCTGATTTGCTACGATTAGCCTTATTCGAGAACACCTTAAAATCAGCATACACCATCAAATCACTTGGAGATATACAGTTCTTCTTGGGGATTAGGGTACTACGAGATCGACAAAATCATCGTTTGTGGCTTTGCCAAGATAACTACATTTCAAAAATATCAACACGCTTCAATATCAAACCTAATCCTCAAGCCTGTTCTCCATTGCCAACAACAGCACTTACAAAGAATCCAGCAATTGCAACGCCGCAACAGATTTTCGGCTACCAGCAGCGAGTTGGCAGCATTAACTACGCTGCTGTTGTGACTCGGGCTGATATTGCAAAAGCATCTTCAATACTATCAGAATTTCTTCGTAATCCATCCGCTACTCATATCAATGCAGCAGTACATACATTGCAATACCTTGAGAATACCAAATTCTATGCTATCATGTTCGATGGGAAGAAAGCAACAACTACCAGGAACTTTCAAATCTGGAGTGACGCCTCCCATGCTGACGATATCGATACAAGAGTTTCTTCAATGGGATATTGCCTCATACTCTTTGGAGGTTTGATCCACTTCAAAAGCACTAAGCTGAAGTCGGTGACTACTTCCAGCACACACTCTGAAATACTGGCTCTTTCCGTTACTGCTCGAGAGCTTATGTGGTGGATACGCTTCTTTAAGAATGTTGGTTTAGATCTCGAAGAAAAGGCTTCAATATTCTGTGATAATCGCCAAACCATTCGACTTCTTCAGCATAGTACTCCTAGACTTGTTACAAAACTCCGGCATGTTGATATACACTCTTGTTGGCTTCGCCAGGAAGTGCAAGCAGGAAGGCTACAAGTCGAATGGGTTCCAACTACTGAAATGGTTGCAGATGGTTTCACTAAACCTCTACCACCACAGAAACACACTCATTTTATCAATCTTTTGGGAATGGTTGACATTCGGTCTCAGGTTCAGGAATAACCTCATTATTAACTAACTCGGTAATCCCTGAGGGGGCGTGTTGACCTCCTGGGATCTTGGCAGCATATGCATATATATTGTATGATGCATATAATGTTGACCTCCTGGGATCTTGGCAGCATATGCATATATATTGCATGATGCAAGGAGCAAACAAAACTCAACTTTTAATTCATTCTTTCCTTTTTGGTATACTGTTTGTTTGCTTTCAATATTTTGATTTCAAAGCACTTTAATTCCGAAGGCCGAATACCTAAGCCTATTCCTTCATTTTTTGAATATATACTCGCAGCTTAACTGCTTAGCTAGATAATCAATCAATTCAATCTGATGCTCTTTCTGGTCTCAATAAACCCAATAAATTCTAATGGGGAAGCATCTTCTAGTCGATGCTGTAGTACATTGGGAGAACTGGTCACAATTCAAGAACTTGTCAAAATAGTATAATAGACCCTAGATTATTAGATTCTTAATAGTTTCAATCAATTGATTGAGTAGTTGTTGAATAATACAAAATTGAAGTGGTTGAATAGTGAAAAAAGTGGCGACCCGGTGATATTGGCGACCCGGTGATATTGGCGACCCGGTGATATTGGCGACCCGATGATAAACCACGTTAAATCATCTAGTTAATTAATTAATTTTATTTAGATAGACAAGATCTTATCTATGAATCCGTTGAATAACAAAATAAAAATAATAATATAATTACTCTGTATATACTTCTACTTTTGTTTATAAATAAATAAATAAATAAATAAATAAATAACCTTATCTATCCCGTCCGCAATATCAAATTATTTGTTACGAGGCTAGCTTTCTAGATCACGTGGAAGTGCTCTAAGCTCTCGAGGTAGGTGTTACGAGGTTTGCCGTCTAGATCACGTGGAAGTGCTCTAGGCTCTCGAGGTGGTTTATAGCTAGGCGTCAAGCAGGGACTTAAAGTAATGACAATAATATGATGCAATTCGTAACTAATAGTATGGTATACTAAATGATTGATCTTGAGCACGAAGCTCTACAAAGGGAATCCATCCTCCTTATATAGACCTTTATGCTTAGAGGCGCGAAGTGTTACGAGGTTTGCCGTCTAGATCACGTGGAAGTGCTCTAGGCTCTCGAGGTAGGTTTATAACTAGGCGTCAAGCAGGGACTTAAAGTAATGACAATAATATGATGCAATTCGTAACTAATAGTATGGTATACTAAATGATTGATCTTGAGCACGAAGCTCTACACAAAGGAAACCATCCTGCTTATATAGACCTTCGTCCTTTACTGGATCTCTTGGATCCTGAGAGTTTGTGGACCTTCGATTCGTATGGACCTACGATTCGTATGGACCTACGATTCGTATCCCTGAATATGCAGGGTCCATCGCGTGATTTGGATCATGTGATGGTAGTTGTGTAGCCCGTCGTAACACGAAGGGAGCGAGAGGATCGAGCTTCGATCTCTTCGCTCTCCTCGCGCGAAGGGCTCGAGAAGCCAAGCCTTCGAGCTCTTCGCTCCTTAGCATCACGTGTATGGTGGTCCCGTGACCTAATTGTTACCGGTCGTAACAGAATATTAGAGATATAGCTTAGATATTTTAAAGTATAATATAATCAATATAAATATTGATCATGATAAAGTATTATATAAATATACAAATATATAATAAAGATATTAAAGTTTCTTTAAATTTTTCATTTTTGCCTAACAAAAATTACTATGGGAATTTTTAAAATCGTATTAATGTTACGTTGTAACATTATAATTATTATCACGTGTTATAGGATCACATGAATAGTCTTGTGAGGGGAGCGAGGGAGCGAAGGAGCGAGATTCGAATCTCGCTCCCCAGCTCCATCGCTCCAATGTTGGAATACGAAGGTCTATATAATCAAGACGGATTTCCTTTGTATAGAGCTTGGTGCTCAAGATCAATCATTTAGTATACCATACTATTAGTTACGAATTGCATCATATTATTGTCATTACTTTAAGTCCCTGCTTGACGCCTAGCTATAAACCACCTCGAGAGCCTAGAGCACTTCCACGTGATCTAGACGGCAAACCTCGTAACATATTCATAGAGATATAAAAAGTTGCTATAAGTACCTTTACACCAAAATTTTGGTGTAAAGGTACCTGACCCGGTTCCCCATATGACCCGGTTCACCATAAGTTACGTTAATTAGATTTTAAAATTATTAAATTGATATTTTAATTTAAAAATTCTAGATTTCATATTTATATATTATCAATTCTATGTATCAATTTTCTAATCATCATAATGATTATTCGATTTGTAATGTATTTTTATTCAATAAATAAAAAACGTACAAGATACCGGGTCGTACAAGATACAGCGATCTCGGTTAATATAAACCTTTACTTTCTTTCTGCATATCGATGTAGACTTAGAACTAATTAAAGTGAATTCTCTAGTATAAGACTTAGGGAATCAAGATCTTCCTATTTCCTCTCTAAATGGATTTTTCTCCCTTCTCTCTTTCCTCCATTCCAGTTTTTCCCTCCCCATTTTCTCCACATCCAGCTATCTTCTTTTTCTTTTTCTTCTGCATCTCCTTCTTCTTCTTCCTCTCCTTCATATCCATCCCAACCCTCCTCCCCCAAAAGCACACGATTAATAATCGCATCCTCTCTCGCGGCCCCATCAACAACCAGCACTTCCGCATCCACATCTCCGTGGCCATCCCCCACGCGTTTCCCCATCCACAACCCCATAAAAATCCTCTTCTCCCATTCCTCCATAACATCTCTAACCCGTTCCTTCCTCTTCCTCCTCCTCATCATCTCCTCCATTTCCGCATACGCTTTAGGTGTTCCCTGAAGATGAAGTATATTCGCAAATTCCTTTTCATTTAATTTTTTCCATTCTGATTTTCTTTTTACTTCTTCTTCGTTATCTTTTAGATCTAAAGTCTCACCTACACTCACACGACCCTCTCGTGATAAACCAATATCCTTTAAGCTAGGTCTCTTCTGTAGACTAATTTTCGAGTGACTGTAATTTGGTTTTTTGGGAGGGATTTTTTTACCTGTAGCTGAATCGATAGGATCTTTTAGTTTGTTGAAGGGTGAGGGAAGTGGTTTATTGGTGTTTTTTTCGGGGAATTGTTTGACGAAATATGGACGGCCGGGTGGTTCGAGGAAGTTTTCCGGGAGAGGTCCGAGTTGTCGACGGTGGAGTTTACCCTTGGGTTTGGCTTTTGCTTTGGGTTTTGGAGGAATATCAGAATCAGGGATGAGAGGTGTAGAAGGTTGACCTTGCCAGCCGGGGACTTGATCAGATGGGACTTCTTTTAGAATTTCAGGGGTATGGAGAGGAAGGAGGGGTCGCCAAGGACTATCTGGTGCATCGATATCATATTCGCGAGATTTGAGCTTTTTCTCTTTAGCTATGGCTTGTTGTTCCCACCCTGGAGCTTGGCCAGGAGGAACTTCTTTGAGAATCTCGGGGAAAGTAAGTGGAAGGAGGGAAAGCCAAGGACTATCCGGTGCGGTGATATCATATTCGCGCTTGAACTTTCGGACTGGAGGAGCTGGTGTTGTGGCTGTGGAAGAAGGACTCTTGGTGGATGGTGAGGAGTATATACTAGAACCAGTAACTGTAGAAGAAGATATAGAAGTTGCATCTGGATTGAAAGGTGGCAAAGGAGTAGGTGTATATAGAGGATCTCCTGGAACAGCATCAGGATTTATTGTGGTATGGTAATCCGGTTCGTGGAGAGATAAGGACGCCCACGGGTTAGGTTTGATTGTGGTCGATGGTTCACTGGGGTAAGAGAAGGAATCAGAAGGTAATATGTAGCTTTCAGTACCAGTTGGCCCAACGATAGGAGGAATAGTTGGAGGATCCGGAGGAATAGCGAATGAATTTGTTGTGATTGTTGGTTCAATGATCGGCGAGAAAGAGGTGGTCGATAACGCACTTGTTGTGGACGCTTTGGGAACTGTTGATGTGCTGGTTGTTCTCGACTGGGACGTTGAGCTGGATGATTTAACGGAAGACTTCAATGAAGAACTAGATGACGTCCTTACGGATGTCGTCACTGTAGGGTTGACATTCCCAGACCCTTTTCTTAATTGGTATATCTGCATGTAAAGTGTTCCATTCACAGTATCGCTACAATATTTGCCGGAATTAGATGGGCAACTGGATTGACAAAACGAAGAGCTCTTAACGGAGAGTATCGAAATATAATTGGAGCACCAACAAGATCCAGGTTCTATGCCGGCATAGGTGTATGGTATTCCGCTTTGTCCCGAGACAGAGCAAGTATTTACACAACTTTGAATTGTCTCTGCTGGGGCCCCAGTTAAGTTAAGTAGAGGAGAACCCAGAGGTTTACCACGGTCGCCATCCTCGAAACATCCGAAGTTTTCATATACCCCAGCATTAGTTGATACCGACGGAACACTTGCCGTATTGAAAAAGCCTCCATCACAAGGCAATGATTCTCCACGCTTGGAAGACTCATTGATCCTGTCGACATTAGTGGCAGCGAACGACCGAGACGCAGAGACTGAAGCAATGCTTAAAAAAGCTGTGAACAAATTTGATATGATCATAATGTTGGATGTTGAGAACTCTTTAGAAGTTCTACATGACAGGAACATAAGGGTTGTTGAATATAAACTAGCAAACGGCACGCCCGCCCATGCCAGCCATACCTCTATGGCTTGGCGTGATGAAGAATTAGAATGCTCAAGTAGAAATGCGGGCTAAACTCTAGAAACAATGTCTCATGTTGCGGCACTTCCGCTACGGCTCTTCAATCCAACAAGAATAGAATTGTACAGATAAGTAATTATGCTTCAAACCTTGCTGATCCATAATTCAAAGCTACAAGAGCACATGTGCCACGCCGACTTCGACTTCATTGATTCGATTTCCATTTTGCAAGCGTCATTAGGCTGGGTTGTATATTAATACGCACTACCCAGATGATCGGCACGTAACTGACGACGTGACCGTCGACATGTTGAAGAATGTTGATCCAAAGGGCGAAGCTATGCTTACGGAATGTGAGTTAACCATTCTTCAGGTGTATGAGGAGTGAATTGTAGTAAAAGATGGAATCCAGCACGAAGTACATGACTACACATTATGTCTATACCACATACCTACTATAGTAGAGAGCGGACGTCGAAGGTTGAGAAGTTGAGATAAAAAAGATCAATCAAGACGTAGAGAAACGCGGCAGAATTTGTCACGTCATCACGTGCACATCATAACTACGCTAAGATATAGCTAGCTATCGCGATTTTGAATATTATCTTGTCTAGAATCCTTTGGTATTGTGACAAACCCCATCAATAATGAGCTCAACAATAGCACAATTGGAATCATCCTACTTTCAACATACAGCTATAAAACAATCCTGCAAGTTCAGCCAAGTGCAGCTTCTCCATAGACAAACGAAGATTGAACGTCCGACAGCCTCATCATCACTATCCAAAATCTAGCGCACTTCCTCAATCCTATGACCACCGCAGGTCCATATCCTGTCGCAGATTTTGAATTCCTGGGTGATCATTCAAAACGCATTCGACCTCGCTCTTCTTGCACATCAACTACAACCAAAAAATACATACCACCGGCGGTTCCTTCGCCTCCGCGATTTTCGAACCACCATTTACCTCCCGAACAACCAGTTAGTCGAACGAAGCACGCGCTGTTACGAGAAATGCCGAGCAAGATGTTCGATCAATGGACCTTTACAGAGGCTGAGCTCAAAGCGACTCCATCCATTTTAGAAGGCCTCTCGCCCGAGGAGGAACGCACTCGCAGAGCAAAAGGAGTTTCTTTTATGTCATCAATTGGAAACATGCTACACATTCCCATGACCACTGTGAGCGTCGCGAGTCTCTACTTCCACCGCTTTTATATGCGTAGAAGCATGGTCTTAGATAAGAAGGGCTCCACAGGGATTCATCACTATGTAAGTTCTTTCTTCATCACTAAATTATGAAGAGTCGTTGCTCTTTACGTCATACTTCTAACTCAAAAATTTCTCCGCTTCAATCCAAATTGCAAGGCTAAGTATTGTGGCTCTGTTTGCTTGGGTCTTATTCGCTTGCTTTTGCTATACCTCTGCCAGGGCAATGATACTAATCGATCTCTATCAGGAAATCGCAGCAACGGCCCTATTCCTGGCAACGAAAACCGAGGAAACCATACGAGGAACCAAACTTTTCATCTTCGCCTGCATTAAGGTTGCTCAGAAGAATCCGAAACTCGAAGTTGACGCCAGCTCTAAAGAGTACTGGCGATGGCGTGACAGTATTCTTATGTATGAGGAACTTATGCTAGAGCTGTTATGTTTCGACCTTTCTGCGACATCTCCACTGAAATACCTCGTGAACTTCTTTGAGGAATTTACACATGTCGGTATTGAGTCTGCAATTATCAAAGAACTCCGGAATTACACATGGGCATTAATCTGCGATACACACCATTCAACGTTAGGTCTCATGACAAGTGCGCGGACCATTGCGATCACCACTCTTTTGTTTGCAGCGACTGCTAAAAAGGTCGAAATACCCCGGATAAATGGGAGAGATTGGTGGGAGCACCTTGGGGGCACTGAACCTAAGATTGTTGAAGCTGGGCTTATTTTACATAAATTCTTAAGCAATAGCCCTTTTCAGATCACGGATCAGGACCAGCCCGGAAACACGGCTGCCAAATATTTACACGCCTCGAGCGGGAAAGAGGAACTAAATGGTGCTGTTTCTGCTGTAGACCCGGAGCAGGCTCAGAAGGAAAATGGAAACGGCCATATCAATGGGAATGGCACAAATGGTTCGGACAACAACTCCCGATCAGATCCTGATGTCCATAAAGATGAACCAACTGAAAAGACCGAAAATGGTCATTCAGATACTAAGCCACCCACATCTATAACGACTGATGGCGCTCAACCTTCGCCTCCCTCTGGAACGGATGATGCTCCTTTGAAAGCAGTAGCCAATGATCTTTCAAGCCACGACCAAATTAATTCCTCAATTGATTCTTCGTCAAATATCGATCATGACATGAAAGCGAGCCCGAAACGCAAGGCAGATGAACAAATAGATGAGGCACCGCTAGCAAAGCGAGCAAAAACAGAAGATACTAGCTCTGAACCTCTTGCGGATATTCCTGAGCCTCCAAATGAAGACATAAAAATGCCAGACGAGAGTCAAGGTACTATACAGAATGAAAAGGATGATGCTCAAAAAGATGTTGAGCTTGATTCCGAACTTGAACCCAAAACTGCTCCTGCTGCAACTGATGGTGACATTGACGCGGAGGAACAGCATGAAGAAGGAGAGTTGGAGCAATAATAGTTTTAACTACGATACGTACTTGGCTTAACCATGATGTTTTTGGTTCACTTGTTGTACTATTGGACTAGGGAAATAAACGGAGTTGACGGGATACACAATGTTTTTAGGAAGGAAAGGAAAAGGACTTCCGTGGAGTTTTATTCGGATCTTGGGAAAGAGGGCGAAGGTGGTGTGTAAAATAGCAAATGGATGGTTGATGTTTGAGAGGGTGGAAGAAGATTTTGAAGTACAGGGAGTATTACGACCTCACAAGACCATAATATGAAGAGCACGAAGTTTATCAGTACCTTTTTTCTTGTCCATATGCTATTCATTTAGCTCTGCACCGGAAGTACTTTATCATAGACAAATAACACGGTATTTAAAACCATTGAAAGCTCAGCTTTATGAACATATGTACGGGTTAAACAGGTGTCTACTATTACGCATGGTATCACTTCAAACTAGAACTCAATGTGAGTATTATAAAAGTTTCGGACTTTACTCTCTGTATACTATAATGTTTTATAAATACAATCTTTGTAAAAATCGCATTGTTTTTATATAAAATTAAATAATTAATAATTTGTTTAATGTTTAATTAAATTAATTGAACTTAAAATATTATAATTATTATTTCAAAATAAATTTATATATAAATAATAAAAAAAAGTATTATATAATATAAATTGTTAAAAGGAATAGAAGTTACCGGTACTAATCACGTGTCGTGATTAGTAATACGGTTACCTAAATAGGCTAGATTAGACGAACCATAAGCAGGCATATTGGTCCCCTCCGAGGATACCAAGATGTTACGACAGACATCACATGATCATGGCACACTGATATGTCACGTGAAGGAGCCTTAGAGAGCTAAGAGCTCCTGGAGCGTACAGCTCCTAAGGGAGCCTTAGAGAGCTAAGAGCTCCTGGAGTGTACAGCTCCTAAGGGATCCAGGAAACGAAGGTCTATATAAAGGAATGGATTTCATTACAATGTAGAGCTTCGTGCTCAAGATCAATCATTTAGTATACCATACTATTAGTTACGAATTGCATCATATTATTGTCATTACTTTAAGTCCCTGCTTGACGCCTAGTTATAAACCATCTCGAGAGCCTAGAGCACTTCCACGTGATCTAGACGGCAAACCTCGTAACACTTTGAGCACCATTACTGCTTCAAGTACCGACTTGACAAGTAACGACATCATGTCTTCCACGACACCACAGTGTAGCGACCCCGCTACGACCAGCCAGGTCACCCCCGAAAGTACCGACAAAGACGGAGACATCGCCATGGGAGGTATCGAAGACCCCAAGGAGATTACCGTCACCGAAACTCTTAAAGTCGCCCTACCAGAACGATTCACAGGCAATCGACAAGAGCTAGAAACCTTCTTGCTCTAAATTGAGATCTATTTCCAATTCAACCAGGATAAGTTCAACCATGACGCCGACAAAAGCGTCTGGGCTGCCTCCTACCTTAGAGGAGAAGCCGCTAAGTGGATCCAACCATATCTCAAGGATTACTTTGCCAACTTGAGTGAATCTAAGAAGCGAATGTATCCAACACAGACAATCTTTGGAACATTCGAGGGATTTAAGAGAGAGATACGACGAGTATTCGGGAATGTCAATGAATTACGTGACGCTGAGTCCAAGATCTATGGCCTCAAGCAAACAGGGTCAGCAGTTAAGTACGCTGTGGAATTCAGGAGGTATATAGGTACCACTGGATGGGAAGAAAACGCAACGATGAGCCATTACCGGAAAGGGCTCAAGCCTGAAGTTAGGCTAGAATTGGATCGCAATTGCACTTGGGAGGACCTAAACGAGTTAATCGAGGAATCTATCAAGGCGGATGAGATGCTGTATGAGTATCAGAAGGAACGCCGATCTTCCAACTTTCATGGAAACCGAGATCGTGGTAAGTACCACAAGAATGAAGGAAGACCTCGAGAAAACAGACAATCCTACGGAGAACCAATGCAATTGGATGCAACCTTCAAGAACAAACTACCCAAGGAAGAGGTAGAACGCAGACGCAAGGACAAGCTATGCTTCGAATGTGGCAAACCAGGCCATCGGGCCAGGGACTGCCGAAGCAAGAAATCATCAGGAGGAGGTTATCACAAGAAGTTCGGCAAGGGTCAACTTAATGCGAACTTCACCCCTCAACTATGTGCAACAGGTTCGACCGGATCTGAGGAAGTCCGTTGTATAAGCCACGAAGAGTTCAAAAAACTATTGGATGAATTACCCAGAAACGAAGAAGGCTTGAACGCGATAGATCTATGGGAACAAGGGTATCTGCGAACCCCCTCCCCATCATTGATTGAAGAAAAGCCGGAGAAAGAATTAACGACTGAGCACGCTGCCATGAGTTGGACGGCCTGCTACGATGAATCCTGCAGAATTCACCTGTCAGATAAGGAAGCCATAGGATGGTTCCCCCAAAGGAAAACAAAAAGATCCCGCAAGAAGGGAAGGTCAGAAAGATTATCGTCACATGATCATTTAAGTGGTCGGTTATACCAAATTAACCATATCAACCAAATTGACCAAATTGACCAAAACAAGGTTTTGGGCCAAGGTCAATTGAATATCGCAGGCCAGGCAGGACAGATATACTGCGCTGCGAAGATAAATGGACAAAGAATCCGGGCTATGATAGACTCAGGAGCCACCGGAAATTTTATAGCGCCAGGAACTGTGAAGTATTTGGGTTTAGAGCTTCAAACGAAACAGAAACCATATCAATTGCAGCTAGTTGATGGACAATTAGCAGGATTGGACGGAAAGATTTCGCAGGAGACTCGCCCAGTACGGATGAGTATAACCCAGCATCAAGAGGTTATCCAGTTCGATGTTGTTCCGCTAGGGAATCAACAGGTCATCTTGGGGATGCCATGGTTAAAGGCACATAACCCCAAGATTGATTGGCTTACGGAAACCGTTAGTTTCCCAGAAGAAAGCGATCAAGAAGATACGCTAGAGCCTGAGAGGCTGTACACACGCGATGGCGAGTTAAAGGCAAATGACTCGATCGACGTAGGACGCCCAGTCCAGGGTCCTCCATTAACAGCGAGGGAAGGTGAACCCCTGTACAAATGAAGAATAAGCAAGAGAGGTTGCTTGAAGTCACCCCTGCAGAGAAGCAGGAAGAGTTGCCAATTCCGGAACAGTATAAGAAATACAAGAAGCTTTTTGAAGAGAGAAAGGGCCATGAAGCTTTACCAGAACATAAGCCATGGGACCACGAGATAGTATTGGAGGAAGGCAAGATGCCTCCATTCGGACCAATCTATCCAATGTCAGCCTCTGACCTAGGGACGCTTAGGGATTACATTGGCGACGCATTAGAAAAAGGATGGATTAGAGAATCCACCTCACAGGCAGCTAGCCCTGTACTATTTGTACCAAAGAAGGATGGTACGAGGAGACTGTGCGTAGATTATCGCAAGCTCAATGATATAACGATTAAAGACCGATACCCACTTCCATTAGCTACGGAATTGAGGGATCGATTGGGAAAAGCCAAGATTTTCTCCAAGTTTGATCTACGAAACGGATTCCACCTCATCAGAATGAAGGAGGGTGAAGAATGGAAAACAGCATTCAGGACTCGTTACGGATTATACGAGTACCAGGTTATGCCCTTTGGATTGACAAACGCACCAGCAACATGTATGCGTTTGGTCAACAACGTTCTACGAAAATACCTAGATATATGCTGCATATGCTATCTAGACGACATTTTAGTGTTTTCAGAAACCGAAGAACAGCACATCAAGGACGTCCACAAGGTCCTACAACACTTGGAAGAAGCCGATCTACAATGTAAACCCAGCAAGTGTGAATTTCACGTTACAGAAACGGAATTCCTAGGCTATACCATATTCTCCGGAGGACTCAAAATGAGCCCTAACAAGGTAAAAGCAGTCAAAGAATGGAAACCACCAACCAGCGTGAAGGAAGTACAGTCCTTCTTAGGGTTCGCCAACTTTTACCGACGATTCACCAAGAACTACTCAAAGATAGCCGCTCCAATGACGGAGATTACCAAGAAGAGTCAAGGGGAATTCAAATGGACGGAAACAGCACAAGCAGCTTTTGAATGCCTCAAGGAAGCATTCGCAGGAGAACCAGTTCTCAAAGCATTTGATCCAGAGTTACCAATAACTGTGGAAACGGACTCCTCAGACTACGCAATAGGAGCAGTATTGAGCCAACCCGGCTTAAATGAGAAATAGCAACCAATTGCTTACCATTCACGCAAACTATCGCCAGCCGAACTAAACTACGAAATATACGACAAAGAATTACTAGCGATAGTAGATACTTTTAGGGAATGAAGAGTGTACTTGGAAGGATCAAAATACACGGTGCAGGTGTATACGGATCATAAGAACTTGGTTTACTTCACCACAACGAAGGAATTGAATCGACGGCAGGTCCGATGGTCGGAAACCATGGCCGCCTACAAATTCAGAATTTCATATGTCAAAGGAAACGAAAATGCTAGAGCAGATGCTCTCAGCCGAAAACCAGAATACTTACAAAACAAAACACATGAATCACACGCAATACTAAAGCAGGACGGCGACGCTTTAGTTCACAATAAACCACAACTTGCCGCCACCTCAGGAGTAAATTATGATACTATCAAGGATATCATAAAGACAGAATACTCAACGGATGCTACAGCCAAGAGGATCCTAGCTATACCAGACAATTCAGAAAGAGGATTCACCATCGAAGACGGATTCATCCATTTTCATGGCAAGCTTTACATACCCTCCAGTCTAGCTAAGGATTACGTCACGGAACAGCATGAGCTTCCAGCTCACGGGCATCAAGGTATTGCAAGAACCTTTGCCAGAATAAGGAGAGAAGTGCACTTTCCAAAGATGAGGACTATAGTTGAGAACGTAGTTGGAAACTGCGACACCTGCATAAGGAATAAAGCCGCCCGGCATGCACCTTATGGTCAGCTCAAAACCCCCGAACTACCTACTCAACCATGGAAGTCCATTGCTTGGGATTTTGTAGTAAAACTACCATTATCCAAGGATCCGGTTACCCATAAGGAATACGATTCTATTCTGGTGATAACAGACAGATTAACCAAGTTTGCTCACATGATACCATTCTGTGAAAATTGGTCGGCAGATGACCTTGCTTATATATTCATGAGGAATATAGTTAGCATTCACGGTGTACCAGATGAGATCATCTCAGATAGGGACAAGCTATTCACATCGAAATTTTGGTCTACCCTTATGGCACTGCTTGGAATCAAAAGATAACTCTCGACAGCTTTTCACCCACAAACAGATGGCCAAACAGAACGATTAAACCAAACGATGGAAGCCTATCTTCGCTGCTACATCAATTACAAACAAGACAATTGGGTTAAACTATTACCCTTGGCACAATTCGCATATAATACATCGGAAACTGAAACCACAAAGGTGACGCCAGCGTATGCTAACTTTGGATTCAACCCACTAGCATATAAATCACCATTGCCACAAGATGCGAACGCAGATGAAGCCATAAAAGATATCACGGAAATCAAGGAACTACAAGAACAACTTTCTTTGGATTTACAGTTCATCGCTCTAAGAACAGCGTCGTACTACAACGAATCACGTAGTATGGGACCTACGCTTAAAGAGGGGGATAAAGTTTATCTCATTCGAAGAAACATACAGACAAAACGACCAAGTGATAAACTAGATCACAAGAAACTAGGACCATTTAAAATCGACAAGGTAGTTGGACCAGTTAACTATAGACTAAAACTACCATGCACCATGAATATTCACCCAGTATTCCATATATCCTTGCTTGAACCAGCACCACCAGGAGCGCCCGACGCGCCAATAACGGAAATCGAACCAGTCAATCCAGACGCTATATACGATGTTGAAACCATACTAGACTGCAAATACGTTAAAGGCAAGATCAAATACCTGATCAAATGGTTGGATTACCCACATTCAGAAAACACCTGGGAGCTCAAGAAAGATCTCAGCTGCCCCGAGAAGCTGGAGGCATTTCACCAACGTTATCCGGATCTCCCCAAAAAGGACCCGAAGAATCCTGAAAAGAGAAAGGATCCGAAGGACTCAGGAAAGAAGAAGGGTTGAAATTATCCAGCATATTCGAACTAGCTTCAGCAGGCATCGATAACCCGGAATTCGACTGCTCCTTCTCCTTTTCCATACACTCTTTCTCCAACCTTTCCTTTTCCTCTGCTTCATCTAACTCGTCAAGGGATTTAAGCCCGCGACGGAGCATTTCACGACCACGCTCGCGGAGTTCTTGTTGACGACGCTCTAACTCCCGGACCCGAGCTAACCCCATCATAGCTGTTTCAAAAGCAGTATCTCTTTCATTTTGAAGCCGCTCCTCTTCCATACGAAGGTTTTGAAGATCATCAACAGAAGCCTGAACTACATCGCAACGAGCTCCCCGACGAACGCATTCACCACAACGCTGCGAGCGATCGTTCAAAACAAAGCAATGACGACTATATCGAATACAATTAGAACAAGGCATTGCAGAAGAACCATAACCCTGAATGGTCTCTGCGAGAAGAATACGCTGTCGATATTTCGAAACCCTAGGAAAAGAAGGAGGCATATTGAAAAAGAAAAGCTCCTTAACCACATTCTTTGGAGTAACAACCCCACCTTATAAGAGCTTGGGACAAGCACTAGGCTAGAAGGGGGATAGTGTTACGATAGTAACAATTGACTAATTAGGAGAGCTTAGGCCTTGTGCAAAAGCGATCAGATTTCATCGAATTAATATGTGATCTGGGTCACCTTAAGATCGTATGTGCACGCACTGTCAGAAAACACGTGGGATGCGAAGACTCAACACCTGTACGCGGTGCATCCTACGAACCTCCAGCTCTCTTATGAGAGTCTGCAGAGCTAAGTTTGAGTCATTTGATGGAGTCGTGGTAATTGGAAGAGGAAGAGGAAGAGGCGCCGATCACGACGTTTTTACCCGTTTGCGGTTTTTTGACAGTCGCATTATCGGTGCGCTCTCTACAACACTACCTTTATTACGAAACAGAGGACAACACCATCATCTACGACAATACGCTACGAAATCATCTCACTTCTTAAGAGTGAGACTCCTCTAGGACATATAGTACAGCTCGACATCTTTGACGCGTATATGTTATATATCGTATACCTCCCATGATCGACACGACCGAAACGACAACAATTTATATACCTTCCACACGGGAACACCGGAGGAGTACTGTTGAAGGACCTGAGCTGATGACGAAACTTGCTCTGCTCTCATTCAGCGGAGGTATGCTACTTACGGAACTGGGACACCCGTACAAGCCACTACCTGTGCATGCTATAGTTACGCCATATGAGGATTGGTGCTCCTTCATAAGCTTTCTATTGGCAGGATGATCAGAATGAGGACGAGGCAATCCTAACGGTGGGCGATTACAGTACATTCTGGTATATAAGGAGCAATTAGATTGGTGGTATGGGGAAGGGGATCAGGGATGAAGGGTTTTCGAGTACAATGTTTTAATAGCATGAGGGGAAGGGAGAGAGATCAAGAGCCAGTGATCTAGTGGACGAGGATGACCACAATAATAACCTCTAAGCCATTGGCTTCAACCTGTCGCGAAGGCAATCATGTAAACCCTGCCCTAGCCCCTTAAATTGCATACAAATACCCTCCCTAGCTAGCTAGTACACTACTCAAAGGCATACTCCTCTGAGCGTCATTTGTCCAAATCTGGAATAGATGGCTAGGGTTATCACGCGCCAAGGCGCGTGGGCCTACGGCCTATGACGATAAACACAATCAATCAATCAATCAATCAATGTCAGAAAACACGTGACTTGGAGCTTTTGGAGCTTGAGGATCCAAAAGGATCCAAGGGAGCCTTTGGAGCTTAGGATCCAGAAGGATCCAAGGGAGCATGGATATCTATATAACCAAGATGGATTCCCTTTGTATAGAGCTTCGTGCTCAAGATCAATCATTTAGTATACCATACTATTTGTTGGTACGAGAAGGATACGGAAGACGTAGCACCCACGGATTGCGTAGGTCCTGTATGTCTAATTGTATTCTGTCTAAAGAGCTAGCTACATATTGAAAGTAGTAAGTCTTATATAGACTTACTGAAAGAGCTAGTCTCTTTCGCATTCGCTTAGGGCTTTATTACAGTAGCTATATTACAGTGGTAATTGAATTGAAATCATTCACTTCGTTCACACACTATTAGTTACGAATTGCATCATATTATTGTCCTTACTTTAAGTCCCTGCTTGACGCCTAGTTATAAACCACCTCGAGAGCCTAGAGCACTTCCACGTGATCTAGACGGCAAACCTCGTAACAAAGTGGGTCATGTCATGATATGGGTCAGGTACCTTTACACCAAATTTTGTATATAAAGGTACTTAGAGCGACTTTTTATAACTCTACAAATATTAAAGATAAAATTTAAACCTTTGATAATTTGGTTTAATATCTAATAGAAATATAGTATTCAAGTTATAAAACAATTGTTGAGAATCTTGTTCTTGAATTAATACGATTTTAAAAATTCCCATAGTAATTTTTGTTAGGCAAAATTGAAAATTTGAAAGAAACTTTAATATCTTTATTAAACAATTTCATCTCTATATAATACTTTGTCATATTGAATATTTATATTGAATATATCATACTACAAAATATTGAAACTATATCTCTAGTGTTTCTAGAGATATAAAAGTCGCTCTAAGTACCTTTATATACAAAATTTGGTGTAAAGGTACCTGACCCATATCATGACATGACCCACTTCTAGTCAAGTTACGTTATGGATTATTTAATTTATTTTAAAAAAATGTTTTAATTATAAAGATTTATCAGTGATAAGAATCTCGATTTTTTTTGAAATTAAACTAAAAGAAAAAAAATTGAAGAATCTTTCAATACAAATCGGAAAAACAGTGATCAAAGTGGAAGATGATTTCACAAGTTGAAGGCAAGCTCCAACGAGAAAGATGGGTTGATTCATTAGTTCTTTGATGCTAGGTCGAATAAGGTGGAGGTGATTGTCTATTGGCCGATTGAATGCTGTAGAAGTTGAAGATTGACTAGACGGACAGAGGATATCAATCGTTGAGAAGCTAGAGGATGAGTTGAGTTTCTATTCGCCCGCCAATTAGATGGGGTAAGTTAAGGGAGACTAGCCGGAAAAAAGGACAATAATTGCTGAAAAGAAAAAAGCAATTATGGATCAATTTACCGTAGTTAAAGACGGTAAAGAGTGTAAAACGTGAGTACATGATAGTCGTATGCTTTATTACTGAGCTATGGACGCTGTTGAAGCCGCGGGGGGGGGCATACTTGAACATGGTCGAATCGGTAATATAATCAAGACTATAAACTAAGGATTGAAGAAGGTCAAGGATAAACCTTGCTTATATACATAAAGTAGAGCTGCGAGGAGGGGGGGGGGAACCATGACACTGGTCTCTCTTCTCATCCCACCCTCCGCAAATCATCCAACTTCGCCCAATATTCATATTACAAGCACATCGCCATGCTCTATTCGCTTTTGCGGAGTCTTCCGTCAGTTTCTTATGTCCAATACTCGCTTCCAACGGCTGTGGGTCCGTAAACCACATGGTTAGGATCATACTTATTCTTGATTGGCTATAGATGGTTGTAACTGGAGCTGTAAAAGTTGTCTTGGGAAGTGCTTGTATTGTAGAAGATAAGGTTACCCCCAATCTCCTTCATATTCTCGAACAGTTTGTAGAACAACACCGTAGGTTCCAACCCCATCTTCAGAAAAGGCTCAATACAAGACCGAATATTCATTCGTTTCTGTGGCATTAATGAAGCTCCCAGCCGCAGAGACCACTCCCCATTCCAGAACTTGATCTGATCCTAGGCCTAGCATAAAGGCAAACGGACTAGTTCCACCGCCTTGTGCATAGTTACCAGCGGTTCCAAGGGATCCGGCATAAGCAATGGCGGCCAGATAACCCTCTTTGTGAGCAGCTTCAAGAAGCTCAGAAGCTCAAACGCCAGCACCGATTTTGATTGCTTTTTAACAATAGTCTACTGACTCATTCTAATAATCCGAGATTTCAATACTTTTGATGTTATGAGTCCAGATTGCCAAACCTCCAGCTCCAGTTGATTTCCCGTGGTAACCATTAGCAGTGTTACGAATAACTAAACGGATGTTTTGGCGACTAGCGAAAGAAAGATTTAGTTGATAACTCAACACCGAGCTTGCGTTGACAGTGTGTCGAATGTAGTATACATATTGGAAATCTTCTGGTTAAAAAACGCCGCGGCTTCGATTGTTACAATAAAGTGTTATGATAGAAAATGATGTGGTGTAATGCGTTACTAGATACCATTAATTGTTTCAGACAGCATTACACTTGTACATCATATGTCTCGAAGCCATCGATATGGCAAGGGCTGGCTAGCGGACTGTTGCACTGAGTTTCCCTTCAGCGTTGTATTGAACGTATTCCACTGTGCAGTGGATCGCCAGCGTCTATCACCAGAAAAGCAACGGCAAGTCGATGCTAAGCTCCCGTCGGTTGATGCGGTCTGGTTGCTAAACTGTGCTGAAGTTACTAAAACAAACGCCAAGAGGCGTAGAAATGGCTTGCACAATCGCTTCATTGTTGACATTTTCCAAAGACTAGAGCTTGATATGTGCGAAAATGAAGCTGGCTAAAAGATGAGCTCGAACTTGGGAACAAAAAAGAAAAGTGAGTGAGAAACACTGCTCTATTGAGGCAACCCCTGCGGTTTGAAAGGATAAGGCTCGTGGTCATAGCTTAATTCTTACTTATGATTTCCACACCGCAGGGAAGAAACAGACAAGCTAGCGAGGTAACATACTATTATGCTCTAATTTGGGCTACTTAGCATGCTATTCCCCTCTAAAACGTGGGTCGATCAAGATCCTCAATATGAATAACTTCAACAATCCATCAATACTCAAGGATACAGCTATGATGGAGGCTTCTCCCGAAGCCTCCATCATACCAAACACGTATCCTACTGTTATTCTAGGTACCCCAATACCCTCAAGCCCTCCCCCGCCTTCTGAAAACCCTCAATTCGAAATCTCTAGCCCTAGTCTACCAACCAATCAGCCAACCAGTTCTGGAAGAAGAGTTGAAGACTTCAATCTACTTAGTGACCCCTTTATTACTCAAGATACAACCAATACTACCTATATATTCAATCAGAATAAGAAACGTGGCCCTACAATGCCCCTTAGCAATCAGAATAAACAACCCAGAATAAAAAACAATCCAACTACACCTAAGGAAGCTATCTTAAAAGCAAGAGATCTTATAGTATTAGCGTCAACTCTTTCTCAATCATGTGATGAGCAATCGAAGCTATTAGATCTCCTAGAGATCTTTAGAGAATATACCGAAAAGGAAAGCTCACCACCGCCTCCAATATCATCACCTCCCAAATCACTCATCTAGAATCCGCTACACGGAAAATCGAAACTCAAGCTAAAGCCCTAACCAAAGCTCCCTTGCCAATCAATACACCAACCACTAAATCGACATATGCAGCAATAACAAAAGAAGGAGAATGGAACCTAGTAGGCAAGGGAAAAACTATTAGATCTTCCCCAATAGATAAGAAGATCGAAATCACACAAAGACGCTTAATCCTGATCAACCCAGAGATCACGAACATTACCTCCTTTTCACCTATATCAATTCGAAACCAAATAAACGAAGCATTCCAGAAAACTGGAATTAAAGGCCCGGTTATAGCAGGAGTAACTCTATCGCTGAATAGAAATATAATAATTACTACAAATGCACCTTTCACATCACAACTTCTATTAGAAAAAAGGCAATCTGGAGTAATCTCATCAAATTCGAAAGAATTCAAAAGGATCAAGAATGGCATAAGGTCATTATTCATAAAATCCCTATAAAAGAATTTTCTGGAACAAGAGGAATGGACCTCATTCTTGAGGAAATCAAAACCTTCAATCCAGAATTCAAGCCCATAGGAACCCCTTTTTGGCTTACACCATCATCAAAAAGAGCTCATCAACGGGAAGGAGCAATAGTGATTGCTTTTGCAACAAAATCAGAAGCAGAGCTAGCCATTCGGAAACGACTATATATCGCTGGCACTAGTACAAGAGTAGAAAAGTTCTACGAATCCAAACCAACTACACAATGCCAAAAATGCCAAGGATTCGGACATCAGGATACACATTGCAGAAGGGATCCCTCTTGTGGACTATGTGGAGGCAAACATATCACATCAGTACATCTATGTGTAGTCTGCAATATCAGAGGAAAGTTCTGCCAACATCTCGCTGCTAAATGCTCGAACTGCCAAGGAAAGCATACAGCAAATTCAAGAACCTGCGAAATCTATCAAGCAATCCAACAAAAAGCAAATAACACCAACTTATGAGTTACACTAATATTCGAATTCTTCAAATAAATCTTAATAAGAGCTCACAAGCTACAGAGAACGTTCTACAGCTTGCAATAGAACTCAATATCGATCTTATTATGATTCAAGAACCTTGGATTATCAAAAATGGAATCGATTACTCAAATTCAAGATCTATTATACACTCTAATTTCATACAAACACTACCAAGATTCGATTCTAACTTTCGACCTCGTACATTACTATACACTTCAAAAACTCTTCAAGCTACAATCAACCTAGCTCCCGATTCCCCAATAGATCCTGATATACAAATCTTTAATTGTCAAAATGGAGATAAAACCTTTCAAATTATCAATATATACAACGAGGCTGATCAAGCTAAAGAGAAAGGTTTCACAATTGAAAGATGTTTATATGATATATCTATCACACAAGAAACTATCCTCCTTGGCGACTTCAATGCCCACCACCCATGGTGGGATCCTTTTCAAAGAAAAGCGGAAACGCTGATCAATTAGCAGAATGGTTTGAAGATCAGAATCTCATTCTTCTAAACGAGCCCGGAATCAGCACTTTCTATCGAACTAATCTCCTTAATCCAAGTGTCCTTGATCTAACACTAGCGTCCGAAGGAATCTCTCCCCAAATTCACAACTGGCAAACTCTTTCAGATACAGGATCCGACCATGCAGGAATACTATTCGAACTGAAAGGAAAAGAAGACTTAAACGCCCTCAATTCAGAATCAACAACTAGATTCAATACAAAGCTAGCCAACTGGGAAAATTTTGAATCAATACTAAAATTGGAATCCCTGTATTCCCCTATTTTTTCTATTTTAGACTCAATAACTTCTACGGAAGAGGACTCACTAAACTTCTTGAAAGAAAGAGACAATTCCCATTCAATTCTAGATCAAGCAGCAAGCGAACTTACAAGGATTATCCAAAAAGCAACAGAAAGGTGTATACCCAAAGTTGTTTCAATCAAAGAGCTAAACCATGGTGGTCACCCGAGTTGAAAGATCTTCGAAAAGAGCTAGGAAAAGCAAAGCAATCAATCGAATCAAATCGAGAGAACCCTAATCTTAAGGAAGAATATCGAATTGCTAGAAACAAATACTTTCAAGCTATTAAAACAGCAAAAAGGGATCATTGGAATGATTTCCTAGAAAAGGAGGATACACAGACAGTTTTCAAAGCAATGACCTATACCAAAGACTTCCAAGATCAAAGGATACCGGATATTTCATCAGAAAGCTCTTTTGAAGGAAAATGCTCTGCTTTCAGATCGACTTTATTCCCTCCCCCTCCTACTACTCTAAAACCACAATGGGTAGGGTATAAACAATCCAAGAAATGGGAATGGCCCAATCTCTCTCAAATCGAATTAAGCAATGCCTGCTCAGCTAAGATACAAGGAAAGACCCCTGGTCCAGATGGGATCACTCAAGAAATCATTACAAAGGCCTACAAAGCAATCCCACAGATCTTTTTTACTCTTTTCAGCAAACTCCTCAATCTCGGATATCACCCTAAATGCTGGAAACAAGCTACTGGAGCTATTCTAAAGAAAGCCTCAAAACCTGATTACTCACTTCCAAAAGCATATAGAGTGATTGCACTCTTAAACTGTCTGGGAAAAATTAGTGAAAGGATTCTAGCTCAACGATTAGGATATTTAGCGGAAACTACCCACCTTCTACACAAGAGTCAAATAGGAGGCCGCCAAAAGAAATCAGCAATCGATGCTGCACTTCTATTAACAACAGAAATCGAAAGAAACAAGCAAGATAACAAGAAGACCTCAATATTATTTATGGACATAAAGGGAGCATTCGATCACGTTTCAAAAAATCGACTACTGGATATCTGCAAGAAGTTAAGACTACCGACGAATCTCATCTCCTGGATAGCTTCATTTCTTCAACAAAGACAACTAAAACTATCCTTTAATAACCAAATCGAATCTTTCAAGCCAATTTCGACCGGAATACCACAAGGCAGTCCAATTTCTCCAATTCTCTTCCTTATATACATTAGGGACCTCTTTTTATCCAATTCGATCAAATTTCTTTCCTATATTGATGATATTGCCCTAATCACCAATTCATCTACATGGAAAAGAATATCAAATCTCTAGAGAGAGCTACAAAACAAATCTACGAACTCAGCTCAAAGAATGCTATTCAATTCGACCTAGCAAAAACAGAGCTAATGCACTTTTCATCATCCAAATTGACGAAAAACTACCCAATCAAACTACCCAATTCGGAAATAATTATACCTCAATCTCTAATTAGATGGTTGGGAATATGGTTCGACCCGAGCCTCAAATTCAATCAACATGTTAATATTCGAATCACACAAGCAAAGGAGCCTTCCATCGAATGGCCCGATTAGCTAATATCGAAAAGGGCCTCAGTCCGAAAGCTCTTAGACAGTTATATATAGCATGTGTGACCAGTATAGCCGATTACGCATCAGTGATTTGGTGGAGAGGCCAAGCCCATTTCAAGGATATGATGCAATCACTTCAAAATCTAGCTCTTCGAAAGATATTAGGAGTATTCAAAACTGCTCCAATTCTTCCAATGGAAGTAGAAGCAGGCTTAAACCCTCAAAAATTCGATTAGACTCGAATATTAGGCAATACGCATTCCGTTTAGCTAAACTTTCACCAAATCATCCAATCAATATCGAAAAAGCATCACTAATCCAATATCAAGCCAATTTGGATGCGATCTCTACCCCTCGAAGAAAACGATATAAACCTACTCAACTGGATAAAATCAAAGAATCGATAAACCAGGACTTCAACCCTTCCTCACTCGAAAAGATCATTCATTTTAACTTCCCCCCATGGAAAAGAGAAACTCCCTTCCGAGTTAACATTAGCAATTCGTCAAAAGAAGATGCTGCCATTCTTCATAATATTGTTTTCAAACATAGGGATAAAGATACCACCTATATTTACACTGATGCCTCCTCCACCGAAAAGGGAATAGGTATTGGAGTAGGCATAGTAGCTATACAATCAAATAATCGAATTCTATATCAAGAGCGAAGCAATATTGGTACTAATCAATTGGTATATAATGGAGAGCTTTTTGGAGTTACAAGAGCTATTGAATACGCTAGCTCAATCGCTTATACTGGTCAAAAGTTCAAAATCTACTCGGATAATCAAGCTGGTTTATACCGCTTAAAAACTCCTTCAGATCACCCAGGACAAGCCAATCAGATAAGAGCGATCAAAGCAGCAGAAGTTATCAGAGCAAAAGGAGCCGAAATCTCCTTAAATTGGGTTCCTGGTTATACCTTAGTTGAAGGAAATGAGCTAGCAGATAAGCTAGCCAAGGAAGCAACCACAATACAACCTACCTCGAACGAAACAAGCTTTGGACTACTAGGTATGACTGTCAAAGAATATGCCTCAGATCAATGGCTTGATACTCTCAAACAATACGAACTCAGATCAAACCAATCCCCATCAACTTACTCGAAGCTATTTCCATGGAAAATAGGTTCCAAAATCAAGCTACCAAGCGGAACTACTCGAAATACTGCTAGCGCATTCTTTCAACTCAAATTAGGTCACGGATATATCAAATCCTGCTTACATCGTTTCAAACTCACCAATAACAAATGTATATGCAGTAATATTGAGGCACCACAACACCTCCTTATTAGCTGTCCTATATATAAAACAAAAAGAAAAGAGATCTTTAAGAAGATACCATTATCCAAAAACACTATACAATTCCTATTGCATACAAAAATAGGTATCGAATTAGCTATCAAATTTATCAATATCACTAAAATCGCTACAAGGGCATGGCATCTAGCAAGGACTCTTGAACAAGAAGTAATAGAGGAAGGAGTAGTAGTGGAAGAGGAGAGAGGAGAAGAGAATGAAGAAGAAGCAGTTGAGGAAATAAGAGAGGGGTTTGACCTCCTCACAATTTCTTGATTTTCAAAATCTTTTTATTATATGCAATGCGTATAATGAGCGGGCACTGTTCCCCAGCATTTGTTTTCACTTCCCCAATTAGATCATATCCAATATTGTAAATTAAAAAGTTACCCGTTAGGCCCTTAGGGCCTAGCCGTCCTATATAGTCTTGGACTGAAGATGGACGTTAATAAAATCAATCAATCAATCAACGTGGGTCGATCGACGAGTTAGACCCAGACATCGTTCTTCTGAATGTGCGTCTCCCTTATTTTGCCCCAACTTAACTAGTCTACGGTAGAAGCAGTAGGCTGACAAGACTGTAGATGATAAAACTGGAATTTCTTAATACCTACTGTTTAGCCTATTCTAGGGAAGAAGCATAAAATAGTACAGTGGTTTTTGAATGTCTCACAGCCGCTACAGTCACAGCACGTACATAAAATCCTTCGCATGTCTTAAAGTTCTTACCTCTAGACAGTAACAAATACTCCTATCTAGGCTTGCACCACGATAGTCACGATTCCGCAGTAAATAGCTTTGAAATACACGGCATCGCAGAAGATTTCAACTTTATAGAGGCTATCGTACAATTGTATGCCTAGACGCTATAGTGAAAATGATCGCAGACTTCACCACATAAATCCGGTATCATTACGACCGAAAAGTTTCCTCGCTCGCACAGCTGGCCTTTGAACCAGCAAGCCATCACCAACAGGATGCTCGACAAAAGCCTCGAAATACCACTATTTAGATGTCCGAGCCGTGGTGGACTCAGAAATGTTGATCCAAACCAGTTTTACGTGATCTATGAAGTTGACGTTATCATCATTGATCTTGGGACCTAAGACTGGATCAAACATAATAGATTCGAAGGCCCTGAACTTTGCCTCGTCCTCGAAGACAAGCTCGCTATACACGTCGTAGTCGAAATCTTCGGCGTTCGTGCCAGCATAAACGCTTGCTTTGTAGTTCGAGTTGGATTTGTCATCAGACGTGCTTTCTTCAGGAGTTCGGACCACATAATGTCTCGTGTGCGTCTTTGGGAATTTATCGCCAACTACTTCTTGGAGAAGGGGGATGTGGACTGTTTCATAATGGTTCTTGAATTCCTCTGGAGTGAGTCCCTTCTTTCGCCAGTGGAAAGCGCTGAGAGTGAGTGGAGCCATTATGTCTGATTATTCTGTGCGTGATTAGTATGAGGCAGTTACCAGGTATGTGGCACTTACTTCGAGATTATCGATGCTAGTCGTCGATTCAATATCGTTGGATCAAAATCTGATGGGAGATTGAAATCAAGAGCCACTGCTCTGCGGAGGATGATTGCACATTTAAGTAAGAAGTATGCTCTAGCCGTAAGCTTGATATTACACACGCCGAAAACATTTCTAGTCTTGATAAAAATAAGCTGATCCCTGACGGATCCCTTATTCACATTTGCTTGTCTTACCCCAAGCTTACTCCCGACAATCTAAAGTAAAGGACTTCTCGGTGTCTAGAACAAGGATGGCATGATGGTAAAAGGTCCACCTCCAACAGTTTGCTGGGACAAAATCAGCAGAAGCTTGTAGTATTAATGGGAGGTGGAATTAAGAGGCACCAGCAAGACCAAGTTTCCGATAGGCTTGCAAAATTGAAGCCAGCTACAGTTTTTATGTTTTACCCTCGAGACTAAGTTAAATAGCTATGTTTTGCTTTGTCATTCCATTTCTAATATTTTTTTCATCATTCTGCAACTAAACCACAGATCTCTTCTTGAAATCAATGCTTCCTCTATCCCAAAATTCATAAATCACCTAAATTCATGATGGTTTTTGTCGTAACTGCATTTATTTGGCGCATCCTTCCTTCTAATCGATCCCGCAGCTTTTCGAGCCCATTATGAAACAACACACATGCCTCTTCTCCTCAAAGTCTTCGGACCGCCATTTCCATTGACACACACTCGACACTACGTAACACGCACCGAAGATTCTGACACGTCCAGGGTAATTCCCGCCAAAACATTTACCAGGACACAGGAGTTCTTCTGTTATGATTGTTGGACGCAGATGGTCTTTAGAGACGAGGCACATTTTGGAGAGTTTTAACAGAAGCTTACGGATGAGGAGATTTCTAAACATATAAAGGAAGATGAACTTAGTCTTGCAGTCGCTGAGACCATTAAGTCTGTGCCCGTTGAGGTGCCAGTTGTCACTACTGGTCCTCAGGTTTAAGATATTGGGAATCTATGGTGTCGGGATTCGGGAATGATAGGATGGAAAACCAGGGGAAATTGGTCCTATCGTGACTTTAGTGTGGTGAGGAATGGTGAGGCAAAGAGGGGCAGTCGAGGGCTCCACTCCAAAAGAATTTTCAGTGGATAAGGCATTCTTAGATCGTGTAGTAAATACTAACCCATGTGATATTGTGGAGTCGGCGTTAAAACGATAAGATAGATCATCGAGAAATTTTAAGCATGTTTATTTTAGCCATACTTCTGTTTAATTGAGAAAACGTGGGCTGTGTCAAGTGAAAGAAGGTGTTGTACATATTTTCGTGGATAATATAATAGCCAGCGAACCTGAGTTACATAAATCATCCCATTAGTTCCCGACTTTGCAAAGCCTTCCATCATTATGTTCCACCCAAGCCTCACTGCCCACTGCTGTTCGACCCCATAAGATACCTTCCGGGTCAAACTCTCTCTTGATACTGAGAAGAGAGTCGTAATTTGCACCGTAGAATACCTGTTGCCAATTAGCCTCTTGAAAGTTGCCCTCATTCAAGTAAGCTGAACCCCCATCGGGCGTAAGCTCATCTAAAAGCGGAATTAATGTATCTGTCATCAAAACCTGATTGTCGAGGTTTGACTGCCAGTTCGTGTTATTCCACCATCTGGGTAACCAATCAGTCTCGGCTATATGTACGCAAGTAGTGATGGGGAGACTTACGTTCCTACCACGAAGCTTAACATGCTTTCTCTCAAAACAGGGTTTACTGAGTTCGAAAAAGTAGAATTCGCAGGAGCTTTGAATGCTAACCCACCAACGGCGGCACCGTATGAGGTTACTCCAGCAAGTGCTTCTATCAACTCGCTGGAGTTTGAACTCAGAACCGAGGGCGGAAGTAAGCGGCTACCGATTTGGAAAATGGATGTTTCCGTTGCAGGATTCATAGCTAGGTCACTGTCGTAATAGCTTGGGAATTCCTGTGAATAATAAGCTAGATCGATGTTCGTTAGCTTCTCATCTGCAACATAGATGCTTGCAACTTACAGTACTGGATGTGAAGATCTGTCAGCGCCTGGAGCACAGGATAGAAGAATTGATCCATCTCTACTTTGGTCATGCCTGGCCCTGTAGCAGGGGCCAGTAAAAATTCCGTAGCTTCTAGGGTCCATACTGCTACCCCGCCTGCTTTTGTTAGATCAGGAAGACAATCATGAAATGCTTTAACAGCTTTGTAGAAGTCATCCTGAGGGATTCCCTGGTTGGTGAATGTAAGATTCGCCGCTGCAGTGACTTCATTTGGATATGCTTTCACTATCATTGATAGTACTAACGCATATGTACCACCCCCACCTCCACTTAATGCCCAATAAAGCTTGGGGTGCTCATGCGGAGACACCCTCAGATGCTGACCGTCTAGTGTAATAACTTCCCATTCTAGTACTTGGTCTGCTGCAAAGCCATACTTTGATAGCAATGGTCCATGGCCTCCACCTTGAGTGTATCCTCCTGCAAGACCTACAGTGGAGCAAGCGCCCCTGATAACCGTCAGACCGTATCCATGTGCCAATGAGGTCGCATCCATAATCTGGAGCCCTGCACCTACTTTCACCGCCTTTCCTGCATAGTCGTTTGAAAAATAATCCATCACCTCGAAGGTTCGAATATGATGGGTCCAGATGGCTAGAGCCCCCGTACCGGAAGATTTGCCAAAATAGTCATGTCCCGTGTTTCTGACAACCAAGCGGAGGTTTTGTTCAACTGCAAACGCGAGAGATGCCTGAAAGTCCGAAGCATTAGTAGCGTTGACAGCGTATTGGACATAAGTGCCGATGATGCATTGGCTATCAATAGAAGTAAACGGGTCGCAACTTTGATTGGCCCAAAATGGCGCCATGACTGAGTACGATGTACTCGCATGAACTTCAGGTTCGTGCCATGCAGCTTGTAGGTCCGCACACTGGGATAAATCAAGGGTACTTTTGTTTAGGAAGGAGTTATGGCACACAGCAGCAATTGGAGCGGTTGATACGAGCTTTCCATATACCGATGCATTGAACGCAGCCCATTCGCTTTGACTGGGCCAACATGCTTCGTTTGGAGAACACCGACAACTCTCGGCAATTGTAGAAACACACAACGAAGAACAGACCAGAAGGACGATTAAGATGTTGAACGAAGTGGATGAGTGGGATGACTTTAGAGAGCGAAGTCCCTTCATTTTGAGAATTTGCTACGACAAATAGAGATTTCGGATATAAGATGGATGTTGTTTCGTAGAACCAAAGGTACGCAGTGGTAGATGGCTTTTATGCAAGCCTACTTTCTACAGCCGACCTACAACAGTCCTTGATACAAAGAAACAAACGCCGACGGCACAGATTCCTCCTACCAAGAGAATCGGCGAGTAAAATCTCCACCAAGAAGGTAGGATTGTGAGTTCCGCGAAGACCTTTCGTAAAAAGCTTTGACATTATTCGTCCTATCTTACGGACAGCTCCAGGCCCTGCTTAATTGCCATGTAGTAAAATGCTGGTATGCAGATATGTGCATGTACAGCACAAATCTCTGCACGCTGCATGTTGCATCTACTTCTGCAATTTACCATTATTGCAACGCAACTTGCAGACTGAAGAGCTGGAGGGTATTTACCGACTTTGATGCCGGTAACAAATGGGATGACAGATGATAAATATGCGAGGTCAAATGTAACTTTCCAGTGCTGCGCCGCAAGAATTGAAATGAAAGGCAACTTTCTAGTGCTGCGCCGCAAGAATTGAAGGGAAATGGAACTATACATCGTAAGTTAATTAGATCATTGCTGATGCAAATCCTTATCTAAATGCAAATACTGGGCTGTGGAGATTTGGAATTTACCCCTCGTTACTACGCTGACAGAAAACGCCACCAATGACTATTTATCTCGGAAGTGACGGGAATCGTGACCCACTGTAACACAACAGTGTACGTACAGTAGTCGCAGATCACCCCTTGTCGACGGCCCTTAACCGAGCCCCGAATAGGATTGACACTAGAGGTACTGTATTTAGTTTTTTTTGAGCTAGCTGGCTCTATCTACTGTACTATACCATACTCCTAAGGGTATGAAACCCCTTTCATTTATAACTTATATACCTTCTCTGTACTAGCTTCCATTTCTAAAATTCCATTTCTTACGTCCACTTCGTAGTAACTCCGGGAGATAGGAAGAGAATAGCCTCATTTTTGAAAATCCACTTTACCATGCCTTATTAAGAATGGTTGTCAAGCGACAGCTAGTTTAGTGACAATCTAAATACCTCTCTCTATTGTGTGATCTAGGCTCTAGCCGACGTGGATATTTAAACGGGGGAACCTGGCATAGCATTTCAAACATGATTGTGTGAAATACGATCACCAACAATTCCCTACCGTATAAACTCAGTAACTACGGATGTACCTAGTCCTATTATAGAACAAGGTTTTGCGGCTCGACACAGGAAGCTTACCTATTCCTGGATTAGCTCAATATCAATTGTATGGAGTAATGTATTTTTTATTCGATCCGATCCAATGCAATGAAAAAGAGCATCGGAACTTGAAGATTCCGAACCCTACCACACGAAAAACCTTATTCCATAATAGGACTAGGTACATCCGGAGTTACTGAGTTTATACGGTATTGCATTGCATAGCTTATGTTCAATTTCAATGGCACCTTTGCCCAAAAACAGCTTTGAGAAGACTACTCGTGCTGCCAGAAAGTATAAACACATCCACTTATTATGCATAGACCACATTCCGCTTGTAGTTTACCATCTTGTGGTATGTGCTTAACAGTGGAGTGTTTTATACTTTCTGGCCGCACGAGTACATCTCGTTTACGGCCGTTTACGGACCATTTGCCAAATGCGAATCTGAACCGCTCGAAGCACAACCGCGGTTGTGATAAGATGAGTGTGCCATGAAGACATAGTGATGCACACTTGTAGCTTTTGTTTGGCCAATTATATGCGGACGCATGAAGGGAATCAGTAGGAACATAATGTTAGTATCGTGAAGCCATAATAGACGGTTGATTGAACCTACGAATTAGACTCACCCAGCGCCCCCAGCCCATCTACTCCAGTCTCGATTTTCTTTCAAACGCGCATCGTTTTTTAACCCAGCATACTTTGATTGTTACACCTTCACGTCACTTCGATTTGCTCTCAAAATCCAAAATGCATTCAGAGCTGAAGGAAGCACATGCCGGGTCGGTTTCTGCACTACAAAGAATCCAGATTGTTGGGAAAGTAGCAAAGCACTTTTGGCTTTTCACGAGTAGCGATTTTGTAACATTTGTTGTTCCCAACACTGTGTTTGGGATTTTCTGCGCACTTGCTGGGCCTCCTGTGGTGTCGGGGGATCACATCACTACCAAAGAAATTCTATGGCGAATCCCTGCTGTCGTCTTCTTCAATTGGTCTAACCTGTTGATATTCGCCCTTGCGAACCAACGAATGTGGGAGTCTCTTTCGGAAGATCGGTTGAATAAACCATGGAGACCTATACCTCAAGGGTTGATGACTCGCAGGGAAGTACGCCTAGCAATGCAGCTGTTGATACCCGCAGTTCTTGCTCTCAACCACTGGTTCCTCAACGTTGGAGCCGAAACAGCCTGTCTTTTGACAGCCACATGGGTTTACAACGACCTGAAAGCAAGTGACGATGGGTGGATACAGCGCAACTTTATGGCTGCTCTTGCATTCTGGATTTACAATCGGGCTTCTTTGAAAGTGGCCATCGGTGGAGGAGGTCTTTCTACGGCAGCAATTACCAACACAGGAGAAACATGGGTTCTAGTGATTAGTGTAGTCATTATGACCACCATGCACGTCCAAGACTTGAAAGACATGCTCGGGGACAAGTCGAGAGGTCGTGAAACTGCGCCGCTTCTTCTCGGAGAGTATGTTACCAGGTGGACACTCGCAGTTCCTATTTTCCTTTGGAGTCCTATTTGTGCACTATTTTGGAGCGCATGGATTGCGGCTATTCCAGCCATAATTCTCGGAACATATGTGGCATTACGATGCGTCTTGCGAAACGGAAAAGCGGAGGACAAATGGACATGGCAAGTTTGGTGTTGCTGGACGGCAGTACTATCCTTTATTCCCTTGGTGAATCATCACCAGTCGTGGCTTCTTTACTAGTAGAGTGATTATTTAGACAATTGTTGATATCTGGATGGAAGCATACTAGAAGGGCATTTAGCAGCTCATAATCTATTTGTCATTAATGGTATGCTATACGGAAGCAACAAAGGTTGGGTAGATAGATTGTAGGGAGTAGCGAAACAATTGGCGAGGGGTAACACAAGGGCTGGGAGGTACATACTTAGTATCTTGCTCTACTTTCAAATAGAATGATTTGAAACTTACATTAACCTTGAATACACTTGAAGTTTGAGAAGATTTCTGGAGAATGCAAGCTAGTGTGTTCTTATGATTAGGCGCTATGCATATGGTGAAACAGTGTCAGCGCTAAAGCGTAACGGTATTGGGGTCCGTATGCACGAATTCGCGAAAGAGGGCTGTAGTGTCACACTCATGTAACCTTACGGTAGATGACACCCATCTTCGTCAAATATACGAAGCATTACACACACCTCATTTTCGATAGTTGTGTACACAAGGATACAGGTTCCTAGTATTTCGGGAACATCTAAAATGACAGCGAAACGCCGACACCTCAAATTCAATTTAAACTATTTATGAAAGTAATTTAATTCTAAAAGTAATGTTACCGAGTATTACAAATCAATTTCACGGTAATAAAATAATTCAATTCTACTCGGTGAGGATTATAATGCTATGATTATTAAATAATATAATATTATAATGATTTATTTTCAATTGATTACTTTCAAAATTAATTATCAAAAATTTGAGTATTATACTTTTCATTATCTTGAATTGATTATAATATTTAGGATTTTAGAGAAATTATAATTTATAATTAATTTATTTAAAATTGAATAATCTAGATTTGAATTTTCTTAAAAGTTCTATGATTTTAATAATTTAAAGCTTAAAGAGAATCTATAAGTGATATATTACAAGGAAAGAAAGTTTGAAATCCTCAAGTTTGACAAGGTAAAATATGTGAGGAATTGCAATATCGGACCTTTCTTGATTGGGTAAGGGCCTTAGTGTTTCGCTGCTATTTCAGACGTTCTCGGTATTTCGTACTCTATTTAATCCCTCGGAAACACACATAACTCAGACAACTTGTTGATAACTTGCTTGTGTATAATTAAATCCGCACTTGATACTTTGTACTAAATTCCCCTCAAAAGCGATTTGAACTTCATCATGCAGCCTCCATTCCCGTGCCCAACAGCCACATGGCACAACGATGTCTATCCTGCGATTGATGCCACTCAACCAGGTCTCAGCCAAGCTGGAAGGACTGTTATCATAACAGGAGCCGTAAGTGTCCTGAAATATGCGATCGTCCTATGATTAAGCTGATGAAATACCTATAGGGTAGTGGAATTGGACGCGAAACCGCGTTGACTTTTGCTAAAGCCGGAGCCAAACATTTGGTGTTAATTGGTAGGACCGAGGCAGATTTGGTTGAGACCCAGAAGCAAATTCCTGAGAATACAGCAACTAGCTCAATTTTCGCCATCTCAGTCACCGATGAAGCTGGAATCAGAAAAGTGGCTGAGACAGTTGGCACCTGGGATGTCCTAATTTTGGGGGCAACACATAAGGGCATCAAAGGACCCATCGCCTCTACAAACATTTCTGAGTGGTGGGAATCATATGAGGTTTGGGAAAAGCATTCATTTATCCATATGCAGTGTACTAATCTCATGTGATTTAGACTGGCGTTAAATCCATCCTCTATATCGCCCAAGCTTTCTTCCCGAAAGCAAACAAAGCGAACGCCTATGTTTACGCACTTACATCAGGCGCATTGGTTCTACCAGTATCTTGGATTGCAGGTCAATCGGCGTACCAAAGTGCCAAAGTAGCACAGGTAAAGGTCATTGAATTTCTAGCAAATGAAAATCCAGGCATCTTCTTCTGTTCCGTGCATCCTGGCATGATAGACACTAAAACTTTCCGGGCCTCCGGCGCCGATCCAGCTACTCTACCTATGGACTCTCGTAAGTAGGATCCTCTTCTCAGAATTCAGCAGTACTGACTTCCATATTTTCAAGTGGCTTTGCCTGCCAACCTTCTTGTGTGGCTCTCCCAGCCAAAATCAAAATTCTTGAATGGGCGGTTCATTTGGGCTAATTGGGATGTTGACGAACTTTCTGCTCAAGCCGAAAAGATTCAAAACAGCACCATCCTCACAATTGGTTGTGATGGATGGCCTTTTGCCGGTGCACAATAGATTTTCTACAGTCAAAAGAATCAATCTGATGGATGAAAGCTATTTCACTTTCAAGTAGTCATGGTCTAATTACCGTCCTCATAGTTCTGTTTCTAGAAACATTACAATCTGTTACGAAACTTGGGAAATACCAAAACGGTTCTGAAATGCACATCTAAAGCTATCATAATATTTGGGCACACGTTCTAATATCCTACATCACAGTGATATCTGTTGTGCTCAAAATTGCACACAGTCATCTCCAGCATCTAACTCTTACGTCTAATTACGAATTCGATTTGATTCATTATTTATACAGGCCCGGAGCACTTTAGCGCTCGTAATCCGCAAATTATAGTTGGAAAGTATCGCACATCCAAGGGTACGACATGTCATATTTCTAATCACTGATTGCCTGGAAGAGTTTTCGCTTGCATTGTTCGCATCACACAGAAACAAATCTGCTTCACGGTCACAGAACTGCCGGCTTATCTAGGATACCAGCCCTGGGGCATCGGATGCAAATAACCGTGAGTCGGGATATTGTATTAACCCATGAAGCCTATGTTGATCTAAGCCCAAAGCTATTTAGATGCCCACGTTGTGTCTAGAAAGTCTAAAGGCTTTCATTCATGATTATTCCGTCCCACAAGAATAGATTGAGACCTGGAATTATAGGTTAATAGTGGAGCGGTTTCGACACGAAGGCGGGGGAGCGGCTTGCTTCAATCCCAGATTAAACGGTATGCTAGATTACCTATTTCTCGGCAGCGTACAACCGTATCGACATAAAAAGGAAGTAGAAAGGGCATAAACAATGGCGCATTTAGGAGCATAGGCTACAATGGCTATCCTACAGTCATCCACTCAATCCAACACAGCTAGTAATGTTAGGATTTCAACATACTTTCAAAGAAGCATCTAGGCCTAGCCTGCACTAGCTCGTGTTTAGTGCGGGAGTTATCACTAGCGGCCTGATTATCAGACATGACGACTTAGATTTGGTGGGTTGTGCATGGCTTAGAGCCATAAATTAGTGCGTCAAGGAAAGTTCTTAAACTGTATTTCCCACGGGAAAACAAACAGGCAAAATCAATAAACGTTGAAAGTACATCAAGAAAGAAGAGTCTTCATTGCTTGAATTTTTTGTCTTTTCCAGATGTAAGTTTTTTACAAAGAGCCTGCTCAATTACTGTTCACACTGATCTCGACCTCGACCTCGCGCCAAATTTTCGGTTTTGGAAGCTGTTCCTGGGAGTTTTGACCGCACTCGACATCACTTTCATGGTACCTCTCGACCGTGCCAAGCGGAATTTCCATTGATTCCGTCTCGGTTCTTTCATCACCAATCTGAGAGAATTTCCTGCGGTTTTTCCCTGACGTCCTATCACCCGATGACCCGTAGGATTCAATTTTACCGCCACTCCGATTGGTGAAGTACTTGCTATAGCCCAAGGACTTGAATAAATTTGACATGGCTGGAAGAGCGACTCTAGTCAACAAGGGACTCATCGCAGGTAGATTGGCAGCAATGATGCCAAGCCATATTTCAAGATGACTCTGTAGGGCAACAGTCACAAAATACCAGCTCCAGTCGACCGACTTTGTCGACTCTTGTGTGGTTTTAATCCTCCACGCACCAATACCGACCACACTATGGTTAATCACTGTAAGTTCGTCCTCAAGAACAAAGGCGGAAGGAAGACTTACGCGAGTCCCAAGCTGAACATTGATGTGACGAAGATTTTCTTGCCTAGAGTCATCTTCAAGGCCCATACCGCTGGAATAGGAATTGCAACGATGATTAAATCTAAAACCATATTTGCTCCCACTGAAGCGAACTCTTCGCTTTGTATTGCTCTACAATGTGACAAGGTGAAGGCGACGTCCTTACTCCATTGAGCTGATACCGGCAAGCACACGGTAAGGAAAATTGGGAGAAAAGCAATCAGGAAAGCCACAGTAAGCCCCATCGTAACATAGACTGCTAATTTGAGATTTTTAGATGGAAAGATCGAGCGATACATTGCGAGTACCGCCAATTTTGCCGAACATGTCGCAAAAGTCCAGGTGAAGGAAGCCGAATACTGAACCTAAATCAAACAGTCTGAGCTTCAGTCTCAAAATTCTTTTCATTTTTTACCACCGACCTTATGTTGCAAAGTTGAATCGTGATAATTCAAGTCTTCGACGTGAGCTCCGAGATTTGCATGGTAACCTTGGCTGCAATCAGTTGAAATCCATTCGTCTTTAGTCGATGACTGCTGGAAACATACTCAAGATCGTAGGTATTTCTAGTCCAATTAAGTTAAGCTAAATTATGGTTAGAAGCTTGTCCATAAATGTGTGTTGAAGAGGTAGCAGCTCTTACAAATGCAAACACCACGAAGAAATCGTCAATGCTGTACTTCCTCCTTTGCAACTTGTGCGCCCAAAATCTCCCCACCATCGTCAGTGTTACCAAGACTGTAAACACTATCAGCCATATCATCATGGTTTCTCCGCGAGCTGTAGTAGGCATCTTTGGAAATTTTGATGGGCCGTCTGTTGGTTTCGTTGTCTTGTCGTTATCACCTGCGGAAGTCCATCAGTCCTTATGGCAAAGAAGGAATATAGAGTTGTACCTAAAATTACCCACCAGGGGGTAATATATCCCACCTGGCAGGGTACTCGAGACAAACTTCATTGGTCGTATACTCCGTTTATTATTGAATCAAACCCTGGCAATGCAACTGCTTATCACTAAACACCTCCATTTACTTCTTCCACACCCTCTGCTTACTCTCTGCGTTCTGCTTACTGCTTACTGCTTACCGATGTACCAGCCGTACTGATGTACCAGCCGTACTGAATAGAGACGTTCATTTTTGGGATTGAAATGTTTTCAAGCAAAAGACGCAGTATCAACCGAGGCCTTTTTCAATGCTAATGCTAAATGTTACTACACAATCTAAGTAGCTCGGGGCAATGACCTAAATAGGATTATGACTCGCCAATAAAGGATGGAGGTATGGATACCTACCAAAGTTTGGGATCTATGCGATATTATAGTAGTCTTACTAATTATATTGCTCACCAAATGAAAATTTTGTGTCGTATCATTCGCTTGACAGCCCACCTGGCCAGCCACGACAATTGCAAGTGACAAATAAGAACAAAGGATCGATACAAACCAAACTCCAATCTAGGTGATTAGTCATCGATTCAATGTTCCTCGATTCAAGCTTTTCTAGGGAGCGATCTCCGAAATTATTGAGCTAGCTTCCGATACCTACTTCAACATAGTGTAGGAATCAGGATGAATAACGCTACAAGCGTATGCAAGGTATTGCTTCCTACAGGATCCATTCCTATTGAATTTCCCTTGTAGGTGTAGCTTCCTTTCTCCCTCTAGAATAATTCCTGTTCAAGTTGAGCCTACAAGTTCCCAGTACCTCGCTGCAACTCAAGCTTTTGTTACATCCAACATCAAACTGTTGTATGCAGTACAGTTCCCGGTCTGTGCATGAAAATCCACAGTTGGTTCACCTATAATTGTTTCTATCTTCTTAGATAAATTGAGATTGGCTGCAATCATCGTCTGATAGCCACGTTTTTCCAACTATTTCTTCAGTGCGGCACAGCCCTATTACGACACAACAGTTGATTGAAAAGGCTTCAAATCTGCAAATATGAGTAACCACTGTCTTCTGTCCACTTTGCATCGAGGACTTGCACATATTTTTACTGTCATCACAGTCATGACTTCCATTTTTGCCAGTATGGCTTCTCTCCTACCTTCTGTGGTTTCGTTTGGTCTCTATGAAAGCATGGCAACAGCCTCCCCGATTGCCATCAACTGCCGCAGTTTTCCGGGAGATTTCTTTTACCCAAATGAATTCGAGTGGAGTTTGTTCAACGCAACTCTTGGGGGGAAACTTGTTGCCTCCGTGCCTATTGCCGCGGTCTGCCACAATGATGCATTTGGGGTGTACAATGCAGACGCATGTGCCTCTCTTCGGGATAACTGGTTCTCTCCTGAAACTCATCTTTCATCATCATCCTCGGCTATGGCATGGATGTTTACGAATAACACCTGCAACCCTTTCCTTCCCGATACAACCCCATGCACTCTGGGTAATTATGTAAGCTACGCAGTCAATGCAACAACTGCAAATGATGTGAGAGAGGCAGTCATATTTGCCAATCTTTTCAATCTTCGCTTGGTTATCCGTGCTACTGGTCACGATTATAATGGCAAGTCAACAGGTGCCGGTGCTCTCTCCGTCTGGACACACTATCTCAAATCAATCTCCCTTGATGATTCATACAAATCTTCGGCATACACCGGCAAGGCAGTAACTCTTGGAGCAGGTGTCCAATCTCTGGAGGCTTACAAGTTTGCCAATGAAAACAACGGCATCATAGTTGGAGGGAATTGCCCCACTGTTGCACTTGCCGGCGGCTATAGCCAAGGAGGGGGACATGGCCCTCTTGCCACAAAATATGGCCTAGCGGTCGACCAGGTTCTTGAATGGCAAGTTGTAACTGGTGTAGGAGCATTTGTAACAGCCTCGCCGACTCAAAACTCGGATCTCTTCTGGGCTCTTTCTGGGGGAGGCGGGGGCACATATGGTGTTGTGCTATCGGCAACAGTCAAGTTTCACCCAGCTGTTACCTCGGTAGCGTCAGCTACATTGCAATTTGCTACGCCAACCACATCAGATGGCATCGCTTCATATTGGAACTCTATCAAAGTATTTCTAGAAGCCTTGCCACTTATGGTAGATAGCGGTCTACAAATTGTTTGGACTATTGGTGCCGGGTTTTTTCTTGTTTCGCCGGTTACGGGTTTGGATGTCCCACAGGCTACCATTGATAGTCTCTTCTCCAAGACTCTCGCTACCCTCGAAGCAGCCGAGATCCAATACCAATATACGTCCACGGTATCCGCCTCATTTCTCACATATTATGAGTCGGCGAATTTTGGCGCTAATGTCTCAAACTACAATACCGGCGGACGCTTAATTCCTCGTTCGGTTGTTCAGAACAATAGTGATAGCTTTATTTCTGTGCTTCAAACAGTTGTTGACAACGGGTATATTATGGCCGGAGTTACATTAGATGTCAACAAAACGGTGGTTCCGGGAGCACCGGAAATATCCGTCAACCCTTATTGGAGGAAGACGCTGATGAACGCGGTGTACGGTAACGCCATCAACTACACTGATTTCGCCGCAAACTTCCAGAATCAGGATTTTATGACGAATACTATTACACCTGCACTAGCGGCCTTGACTCCAAATGGAGCGGCATATCTCAATGAAGCTGATTTTCAGCAGCCCGACTGGCAAGAGGTTTTCTACGGCGCTAACTACAACCGGCTAAACTCAATCAAAGCTAAATACGATCCTTTGGACAGATTCTACGCTTTGGGGGCTGTTGGGAGTGACCGTTGGACGGAAAAGACGGATGGTCGTCTTTGCAGAGTCTAATGGAACTTGTTGATCTTTCCGGGGATTTCAAAAATGTATAAGACATGCTAGAGAGTCTTCTGATAGGAGAAATAGCATGATAACAACCTATTAATAATTAGAATAATCATATTTTTCTCCAATCTTGTGCTAGTAGGCTTCGCCCTTTGAATCTATGGTAATACTGTCGTATCTTATTCCTTTTTGAGACCAATACTTGATCCCTACCACTGCAGAATGCACATTGCACACAAATCTGTCAATGTGGCCGGGGCAAGAATTAATCTTATTTCGATGATGAGGCATTATCGGAATCAAACATCACGTTTAATTTGGGATCGGAAGCTACGCTACCTAGCTAGGGTTGAAAGGTGGGTTGGGTTGCAGTACTAACAGCCCAGCATACTAACTACTGATCGAAGATAATAAGTGGAGCAAGCAGTTCTACACGTATAAGATTGCCGTAGATAACGTTAGACAACCCCTAAAAGATACTACTCGTGCAGCGTGCTGCCAGAAAGTCTAAAGCCATCCACTTATATATGGGCCACTATTCCCCTTGTAGTTACCATTCTGTGGTATGTGCTTAAAAGTGGATGGCCTTAAACTTTCTGGCAGCACGAGTAGTTCTACCCCATGCATGGTATAGTGACATCGGGTCCACCGCGCCCCGAGATTGAAGAGTGAACGAGATGTGTCCACTGTCCACGCGGCGTAGAAAGTTAGTGATTAGAACACTGGCTGTTTGTGATCTAGGCAATCGATCCTGCATGTATCACATTGATGCATTGATGATACGATTAAAGATCTCCTCGGCCGATTTACCAGCCATTGCTCCTTCTCAGGAAGATTTGTTTCCGCCGGTACGACTTGCAGCGGAGTGGGGCATTAGTGCATTTGCATGGAAAATCATGCAACCTGGGTTCATCCTACAGCTCGCGGAACTGGAGAACATTTCAATTGGGAATGAAATGCTACAGTGATTGAAGTTGCATGAAGCAGCAGTTATGTTTCTAAATTGTTCTTCGAAGGAGACTAGCCTCTTGCGTTGAATTGTGACTCGGCCAGATGATTGACCGGGCAGCGGGAAGTGCCAGCATCAATATTATAGAACTCCATTGATGGTACCACAATCGAAACACCTGGTCAGAACCTACTGAAGAAAGGAGAGAGATGAGTTCTACTACCAGCTTAATTGCTGCCTTACTTTCAGGCGTTGCGACTCATCTATGTGTCTTCATCCGAGGTGAATGGCATTTGCACGTTGCCCATATCGTCTATTCTCATTGTGCCTTACTTGTGTTTGTTTGGTATTTATTATTCCATTTTGATCGTAACTCTCCAGCAAGCCATGCGTACACAACTTGTAAGATATTCTGGTCCTATCTCTTGGGACTCTTCGGTAGCATAGGAATCTATCGTGTCTTCTTCCATCGGTTGAGACACTTTCCGGGCCCTAGACTTGCAGCAGTTTCTAAGCTATGGCATGTTTGGCAAAGTCGAAAATGTACCAATCACCTGGTGTTGCAAAGGATGTTCGAAGAATATGGTCCTGTGGTTAGAGTTGGTGAGTTCTACTACCACAATCCAAAGGTAGTGACGATATGAGTTCTTTAGAGCTAATTAAGGACGTCAGGTCCAAATGATCTAGTTATATTTCACCCGGAGGCCATTGAGCTTCTTGATGGCCCCAAAGCAGCCCATTCAAAAGAGCCATGGTATGATGTTTTGCAACCGATGACATCTTTGGTATTTGAGCGGGATCCCGAAGAAGTTCGAACTCGGCGATTGGCCTGGAACCAAGGAGTATCCACCAAGTGTGAGTGCCAAGGCCATCAGAGACGCTGTTGCGTGCTATCCCTCTAACTTCTTTTCAGCTGTCAAAGAATACTCAAAGAGAATTGCCCTCCTCGGAAACGATCTTGTTGATACAATTATCTCTAGAGAAGGCAAACCTATCAAAATTAATGATCTCATGTCATGGTTTGCATTTGACGTTATGGGACTGATCACATTTGGAGAAAACTTTGGATTTGTCAGGGCCCAAGAACAGAAAATGGAGCTCGTACATCAACGAGGTCTCTTGGCTCTGATAACTCCTGTGAATGATGCTATCTGGATAGTTCGACTTGGATTTTCGTTTTTCCCATTCTTGAAGCATATGAAACATCTGATCGCCACCGTGAACTTTTGCTGGGAAACTGTGCAAAAGAGAATGAAGGTACCACTGAAATTCCGCTAAATTACAATCATGAACCAGAACCGCCGCTAATATGCACCCTCACAGAAAGACACGAAAGATGTTGACATAGCCCAATTCTTAATAGAAGAGTATAATGGTCTGGAGGGGATCAAGAATGACGAAGAAAGACGCAACATACTTCTCGGCAGTATCTTGACTGCTGTTACCGCAGGAAGCGACACTACGAGGGCCGGTCTCATTGGAATCCTATACTACGTCTGCAAATACCCCTCAACGTACGATAAAATATATGAAGAGGTGAAAGATGTCGACGTGACAGATATGAATATCTTAGCTGCCTGTCCATACTTGAGCGCTACAGTGAAAGAAGTACTTCGAATTGCGCCTCCTGCTTTGACAGGGGGTGCACGACTTGTAGGACCAGGTGGGCTATGGGTGGATGGAACCTTTATACCGCCTGGGGTGAAGGTATCAACATCAAAATATTCTTCTCATCGTTGTAAGTCCTTCCCACTCAATATACCTACTCGAACTACAAGAAAATTAGCACTGACACTCTCAAGTACCAACCGCATTTGTGAATCCAGATGAGTTCATTCCCGAGCGTTGGACCACACGCCCTGAGCTGGTTATTGATCAGAGAGCGTATGCTCCATTCGGTACTGGTATGTTTCTGCCGGCATAAATTGCAACCCTTGAATTAGCATCTGCTTTTACTGACTAATTGCGCAAGGCCCTCGACAGTGTATTGGTAGATCCATTACGCTCTTGGAAATGCGATTTGTAGCTGCTTTATTGATAAAGACCTTCTATATCAGCTTTTCCGAAGGCTACGAGCCTGCACAGTTTTGGGATGATTTGAAGGACCAGGTTACAATGCAGGCGGGAGATTTGTTTTGTACCTTCAAGCCACGGTCATGATCTGTCTAGATATATTTATAATCGTCCTTCTGGAGCGCAAGTTGAAATTGAAGACGAAGTTTAGATGACAGAATATTCAATATAGACTAAGTAGCTTTTGAATAATTTTCAATATCACTCCGTTGATGAAGCCCTATCATATGATACCTTAAACTCAGTCTACTGATATAATCTTTTCTGGCTTTTATTGCGCTACGGATATTGACAGAGTTATATACATAATAACCAAAAACTTAGTGAGACCTAATACAATCTACATACTTAGTCATGAATCCGATTCCAACAACAATCTATTTATTCCATTTAATGTTCTTTTTCAGTCCAAGACTTTGCAAGACCGTCTGAATCCTAGTGATCCAGACAAGTAGGTTAAGCAAATTATATAGTACAAATAACAAATACAACCAAGTTGGGTAGGTACGATAAGTAGGGGGTTTGAAGGCGATTGATGAGGAGACGGAGCTTCTTCTTGTCCCCAAAAAATAGTTTCGACTAGCTCTAGCTCCTCCTCCTCATTCTCCACCATCACCTGTTCTTCCTTTTCCCTTCTCTTTGTAAATGTCATTTTGTAGAAGCAATCCTAGTATTTTGAATAAAATCAAGAGCAGCTTCGATTCGAGGGGCGGTGTCTCATAGGATTTTGAGGTTGAGTCTACGAATGTTGAGTTTCTTGGACGCTGCTTCGCGTAGTGTGGTATATAATTAGGGGACAAGCAATTAGCAGGTGGTCTGGAGATTTTTTACCCCGCATTCTCCCCATAGTCCAAATTTGTCGAGATATCCTTCAAGATAGCTACACCCTAATTCTGATATGGTGGAAGGCACTTGCAGTGGCTTTTCTAATCTTGAGTGGTATACGAATTTTGAATCCGAGTTTCCAAGCGTATTTCCTTAGTAGGTAGATTATGATTGGCAGGGCCTGACTTGATAGACGCCGAAGATGTCTCTTCATTCTTCATTCTGAACGTCTTTGATCAACATTCCAGTAAGGCAATGCTGGTTTGTTGCTCGAATCAATTATGGCCTCCTTTGCAAGCTTTTCAGCTGATCGTTTCCTTCAACCTCTGTGTGTCCAGGAACTCAAGTCAGCGTGACATGCGAAGACTCAACACCTGTACGCGGTGCATCCTACGAACCTCCAGCTCTCTTATGAGAGTCTGCAGAGCTAAGTTTGAGTCATTTGATGGAGTCGTGGTAATTGGAAGAGGAAGAGGAAGAGGCGCCGATCACGACGTTTTTACCCGTTTGCGGTTTTTTGACAGTCGCATTATCGGTGCGCTCTCTACAACACTACCTTTATTACGAAACAGAGGACAACACCATCATCTACGACAATACGCTACGAAATCATCTCACTTCTTAAGAGTGAGACTCCTCTAGGACATATAGTACAGCTCGACATCTTTGACGCGTATATGTTATATATCGTATACCTCCCATGATCGACACGACCGAAACGACAACAATTTATATACCTTCCACACGGGAACACCGGAGGAGTACTGTTGAAGGACCTGAGCTGATGACGAAACTTGCTCTGCTCTCATTCAGCGGAGGTATGCTACTTACGGAACTGGGACACCCGTACAAGCCACTACCTGTGCATGCTATAGTTACGCCATATGAGGATTGGTGCTCCTTCATAAGCTTTCTATTGGCAGGATGATCAGAATGAGGACGAGGCAATCCTAACGGTGGGCGATTACAGTACATTCTGGTATATAAGGAGCAATTAGATTGGTGGTATGGGGAAGGGGATCAGGGATGAAGGGTTTTCGAGTACAATGTTTTAATAGCATGAGGGGAAGGGAGAGAGATCAAGAGCCAGTGATCTAGTGGACGAGGATGACCACAATAATAACCTCTAAGCCATTGGCTTCAACCTGTCGCGAAGGCAATCATGTAAACCCTGCCCTAGCCCCTTAAATTGTATACAAATACCCTCCCTAGCTAGCTAGTACACTACTCAAAGGCATACTCCTCTGAGCGTCATTTGTCCAAATCTGGAATAGATGGCTAAGGTTATCACGCGCCAAGGCGCGTGGGCCTACGGCCTATGACGATAAACACAATCAATCAATCAATCAATCAAGTCAGCGTGATTGAAGCCCCTCTCTGCAGAATGGTTTGACAGGCTTTAATAGCTCTTACTTAGCATTCCTGGCCTGGGTTATCTGACAGTGGTCCAAATCAGTAAAGTCCAGCCTGATTATTGCAGTAAATTTTGAACTTTTTGCCTGGTTTAACAATTTTATTTGATGGCTCCGGTAAGTTCTAAGAGTTTGCTACTATATATATATTGTCTTTCTCCGATAGTTCTTTTTTTCTCGTAGATGAATTGTCTATGAGAATTGATTACTAAAATTCCTATGTTTACTCCTACATTTTCTTTTATAAAGGAGATATTCGTATACATACAATATTGTTGATAGTCTACATCGTCCAAATACTACAATTTTTAAACATTTACAATCTATATACAATTCATAAACTTAAAAGACTATATAATCTATTTTATAAACTATAGATTATAATTCTATAATCAAGTGATTTTATTAATCTAATCTCGAAAATTATTTTATATATATATATCTCAGATAATAAACACACACTGGTGTGCAAACACTGACGCCTAGCTAACCAAATGGCGCCCCCCTCACTCCCCACCCCTCTAGCTACAGAATGGGAATGTATAAAGATAGGCCTTGCGAGCCCTTCCACACGCACTTATAAAATAACAGTCACGCACACTCGCCACAACTGAGTGGACAGGGCGTTCACGCAAAGGGACGAACAGTCCCCTTCTCAGATGCTAAATTGTTAATTAAGGAGGTCAACAGCTGTCTGTAGTTAATCCCCTTAGCTTAGCACGTCTAAATACCCCTCGGGAGGTCAGAGTAGACGTTAATCACAATAATAATAATAATAATAATATCTCAGATAATTAATTTATAAAGGAATTTAAAAATATTAATATTTTTTTTATTTTTATTGTTTTTTTTTAAATATCTTTTAATATTTATAATAATATATTTTATATTAAAAAAACTTTCTGATTTTTTTAATATAATAAAATTAAATTAAATATAAAATATAAATTAATTAAATAACAAAAAATTCTTCAATTTTTTCATAACGTAACTTGACTAGAAGTGGGTCATGTCATGATATGGGTCAAAATCACCCCCTCATTTCTTTTATTTTACGCGTTTATTCAACACACAATGGATCGAAAGTCATTAAATCGTAGTGAATCGGAAGATAATATTCAAAAGACTATAGAAAGTCTAAAAGATAAACAATTTACTTCAATTCGAAGTGCTGCTATTCATTTTAAGATTCCGAAGTCAACCTTAATAAATCGAATGGCCGGACGACAATCACGCTCTCAATCTCACGAATCCTTTCAAAAACTTTCCAACGCGGAAGAGAAGACTCTAGTACGATGGATCTCACGATTGACAGCTACTGGATAGCCTGCAACTCCTGGATTGTTGAAAGAAATGGCCCAAGAAATTCCGAATCAACGCGTCATTTTCGCGTCATCATCTACCCCTCCATCCTTTCAATCAGATCATATAGGTCAACGATGGATCTATAGATTCTTAGATCGATATCCTAAACTCAAAGGAACTTATTCTCGCAAATTGGAATCTGCAAGGCATAAAGAAGCCACATTTGAAACAATATCAGCGTGGTTTTCAACATATGAACTCAAGAATATATTGATTGATTGATTGATTGATTAAATTAACGTCTACACTGAGTCTATGACTATCTAAGACGGCCAGGAGCTTTGTAGGCTTCTAACAATAATAAATGGAGGGTAGCTGGCCTTATTCGACCGTAGCTAATACAGGTTGGGGAGATTGAGAGCCTCAATCTTCTAATGTTTGAATGGGGGAAGTGAAAACTAATACTAGGGGACCAAGCCCGCTCTCAAGAATATATATAATATGGATGAGACAGGATATGCAGTTGGAGAAACAGAATCAACACGTATAATCGTAGATTCTACTCTCAAATCGAATTGGAAGGTTACAGCAGGAAAGCAAGAATGGATAACTGTATTGGAATGTGTTAATGCAGATGGAGGCTCTTTACCTCCCATGATCATTTTCAAGGCTCAGAATACCAATACTGCATGGATTCCTACTAATACTCCTCCAAATTGGTATTTCTCAACAAGCAATAGTGGATGGACTTCTAATAGCCATGGCTTGGAATGGATATGTAAGGTTTTTGAGCCAGAATCTCAAAAAAATATCAGGTGATCAGCCTCGATTATTGATTATGGATGGTCATTCCAGTCATATTACAGGAAGTTTGATTGCTTTCTGTATTGAAAAGGAGATTGATCTTCTTATTCTACCACCTCATTGCTCGCATCTACTTCAGCCATTGGATGTTGGAGTGTATGGGCCAATGAAGCGATATCACGCCCAAGAGGTTGATCGATACTCTCGAGCAGGAATACAACGAATACAACGATCTGATTGGGTACAGCTTTTTCAGAAGATAAGAGAAAAAGGTCTTACTTATCAAAATATCAAAAGCGGATGGAAAGGGGCAGGTTTGAATCCATTTAGTCCTCGTCAAGTTCTGAATAATCTTCCAGCCCCGCTTTTACCACTACCCTCCACTCCAAATACACCATCAAATCCAGAAGATCTAGATCTTTCTTTACTTAATAGCTCTCCCCCAAATGATATTGAGCTACGAAAAGCAAATCAGATATTCAATTCAGCTTTATCTGCTAATAATCTGCCTACTTCTCCCGTACAGAGATATGCAAAGCGAATTACTCATCAGATGAAAGCTTAAATGCTGAAAATGCTATTCTTCGAAAGGAACTTCAAGAACATAAAGAGTTACTTGAGACACGAAAGAAACGAAAAAATGGAAAGAGAATAAAATTAAAAGGTGAATTTGTATTTAGTACTGAGGAAGTATTGAAAATTATCGAGGAGGCTGAACAGACACCTTTACTAAAACGACGACGTGGTAGACCATCCAAGCGTCAAATTGATCAGGTAGAAGAGGAGATGGAAGAAGAAGGGGATAGTGATAGTTCAGTTGGAGCAGTGATAGTTGTAGATCATCCTGTAGCATATAGGACAAGGTCAAATAGGAAAATATGATTTTTGTGACCCATATCATGACATGACCCACTTCTAGTCAAGTTACGTTATTTATTATTTTTTTAAATTTATAATTTTAATAAATAATCTGTTATAAGAGTTGCTGTTTAGATTATATAGAAATGTTTTAAACTCTCGAGATGGTTTATATTACAAAAGTTGTTGTTTAGATTATATAGAAGTATTCTAGGTTCTCGAAGTGGCTTATAACTAGGCGTCAAGCAGGGACTTTAAGTAATGACAATAATGATATGCTATTCGTAACTAATAGTAGAGTATACTAAATGATTGATCTTGAGCACGAAGCTCTATACAAAGGAAATCCATCTTGATTATATAGACCTTCATGCCTATGGCTAGCTAGGAATCGTCGTTCCTGGGAGCGAACGTTCCTGGTTGTTCCTAGGAACGGTCGTTCCTCACCGTTCCATCACGTGTTCTAGGGTCATGTGACGTACTTGTCGTAGTGGACGTAACAAATATATAAGTATTTTCAATAACAAGTTTTAGCTTTCAATACCTTGTTTTTTTAAAAATAATACAACTTTTGATTCCATTCCATTAGATAGAGTAGGTTAGTCTCAGGCTTCGCAGAATTTTTATTGGTTGCCAAGATTGAGGTTCTAGATATGCTGACTAAATGATGACATAGTCACTACCACATCTTCTCTTTGTTAACGCTACGGTTTGTCGACTTGTATGAAATCACAGTCGCAATTCTCAATCATATAGTTTTCTTTTGACATCTTCAATTATCATCAAATCTCTATATAAGTATAATCATCATGGTTTTAACCAGGCGAATGGTGAGGAAAGCAGACGAGCTTGAGTCTCAACCACCGTCGACTTTCCATTCCTTTTCCCGTCTTCCCACCGAGTTGAGGAATATGATCTGGAATTTTGCTGAAGACTCCCAACCGGGCCACGTCATTGAAGTTTGCAACATACCGAACCATTATGACAATACTGGTCGTCCTACTTCTTATGAATGGTATGCGATACCATGCCGTTGCAAAAAGAGATGCTTCGAGGCCCCCCCTCGCTCGAGTGAACCAAGAATCTAGGAAAGTCTTCTTGAACAGAAGATCAAGATGTTTCCGCCACTGGGTAGACTGGGAGAAAGATATCATATTCATTGGCAGCAGAGTCGGGCATTTGCACAATACCGGATTTCTTCACGCATTAGAACTGCGAAATTGCCGCGAGAAACTGAGATATCTTGCTATCGATTATGATTGCTGGCATAAATCTCGCATCTTCATGTGCACGGCCAAAAAAGAATGCACCCCGGCTGCTATGATTTCACGATTACCGGGGCTCAAAAAACTGACGTATGCTCGGACTGTGGGGGCTTGGAGGGATGGCAGCGAATTCAGGTCTCATGATCATGGCTACATTATGGATGAATGGAGAGTACTTCAACCCCACATACAACCTGGCTACGACGATCTTGTGAAGTTTGAGAAGGAAAAATTCACTCAGTGGTTGTTACACAATAACCATAAGGAAAATGATGTTTGGAATTCTTTACCCGAAAAGCCTGATATGTGGAGATGCTATGACAATTTTCATGACTCAACTGGAGAAAAACCCGGATCATACAAACCTAGCTCATCTCTTGATGGTGATTGCAGGTACGATGACGATGGAAATTGCGGAGTAGCATTAATACCGTTTGACAAGGTCGAAAATGCCTACTGGTGGGGGGCTGGTGGTGAAGATTTTAGTCTTAGAATGGATTGGATGCTGAAAGAATTTGGCCAACTAAAATGTATTTCAAGATCAAAATTCCCTGGAGATCCCGATTACACTACATGGACTCCACCCGAAATCGATTTTGCATTGACGCGAAGAACTGCACCTTCATGTTTCACTGATGATTGGGAGGGTCTTGAGCGACAGTGGATGTACTATGGGGAAGCAGCCTAGGCGCGAGACTACCCTAAAAGCTAAAAGCTCGAGATAAGTCCAAAGACTATCCGGCAGGACAACATGTAGTCACATATACAAAGCTCTACAGGGGGACCGATAGCTTCCTTCTTGGTGGTTAACACTTATCGGTGATGGCTGGTTATTACAAACGATATCTGTAATATATAAGGCGGTACTATCGACCTCAGGGTCATTTGGCAGTTCTATATCAATATATATATATGTATTTCTATTGAAACCTCGAGAAGCACACACTTGAACGTTTCACATGCTTGGAAACTGCTCAGCTCCACCATGTGGCAGCAAATTATAAGAACAGTCTTCTAATATGCTTTCATAATCTATATATCAACAAGCTCGAGCTTTGTAGTGCTATTCACACACCCGTTACTATCCTCACACATATCACTAGCGAAATTCACATATCTGAATTACTACAATAAAGGAGAGCTTATCAAGGAAACGCCAGAAAGGGCAAGTAATACAGCTTGACCCCTTCATCACTTGAAGATCCTCCCTTTCCCCTCGCTTAGCACTTAGACAGCCACATAATAATGTGGCATCCGGGAAAGAAACGTTATATGCAAGTCTCCCTAATTAGTTTAACTCTGGAGGAACGCATGTAGGATGCACCCTCCAGTCCTTGGAGAAAGGCTCCGCGAATAATGGCGTAATATCTAATTTGTTTTCTTGAAGAAGCCTTCTTTCTTCCCAACTCCCTCCCCATAGCAGGACCAATATTCACAAAATCTTTGAGATACAGAAATTCGATTTTCAGATAAATGAGCCAAGCTCCCCAGGATCTACCAAAAATAGTGCTGGTTTGCTCAGTATGCTAACTAGCGGATGTGTCTCCGCTAGGTAGCATTAGTAAGCCAGAGCTTCGTGTTAACTTCGAGCTGGTCGTAGAAACGTGAATCCTGTTTAATCCGGTTGCCCTGATTGAGGTCAATGGCAAGATGAGTTTCGACGGTAAGAATAATTCTTTGAAGGCGTTTATGCTTCAACTACTAATTTATAACTAAAAGAAGCACTTATGGATTATTACAGCGATGAAGCCAAGTTCTTGTCTAATGAAACGTCGCACCCCGCCTCCCCAAGTACAGCCGGAGTTGAAAAACTTTCGACTCAAGAGGAACATACGAAATCAAGCAATGTGGCCTGCAATACCTTCCACTCAGCTGCTATAAACATTCGAGGACCCAACGATGCGCTCCATAGTGCTAATGACAAGGGTATGGACTTCACTGGTACAAACCACTTTTATAAGCTGCCTCCAGAGATTCAACTGGAGATAATCAAACTGTGCATGCCACACCGCGATGCTTGGCGCAGGTTTGAAATTCGTCGAGCTCCCTGCAATCTCATATACCTCAAAGAAAAAGGACAAACACACGATACACGGATTTTATCTGTCTCGAAAGCATTTCGTAAAATATATTTGGCGCACTTACCAATTATGCTACCATCTTTCACCAATAAGCCAATATAAATCCACGAAGACACAACTGTCGTTCTCGAGTTTAACGAGAAAGGGTTTCGTGACCTCGCGGAATGCAGCAGCCGGCGGCGTCCGGCATTTCTCAGGCAGATTCGGCATCTTGCTATTCCCTTACTATTATTTGGTAGCCGCGCAACAGACTTCTGTCGTTGTACGTTATCAAGTCGAATTTGCCGTAAAGAGTCGATGTCATTGTTTCTTGGGGGACTTTAATCCTTGCCTGCTCCAACTTGCAGTCTCTGACTGCTATTCAGGCCCCTATATCTCATGGCGAGTTAATGATTGATCTCATGAGACCTGAAATAGTTCTAAAATTGAGCCTTAAATCTCTTCAATGCTTTCTTCATCTCCAGCATTTTGTAGGCAAATATAGTTATGTAAAGCCTACATACCATCTCATCGCGCAAACAAAGATGAACGAGAATTGGGATATCGGTCGGGATAATCTTGATGAAAGAGAAGATCTCAAGATTAACAAGACCAATGTTGAGAGAACGTTTCGCACCGAGATTGATTTATTCACCCCTTCTTGCCCTATAGAAGATCACTCGTTGGCTGCCAACGGACCAGAGTGCATATGGTGTCTCGTTAGTATGGATTTAAACGAAGACCGAGCTTTCTTGTACGCTTACGCTACGATGGGCACCGAAAAATTATTCGAAGCCGACGAGAAATTTGAGGATAACGAAAATTATAAAATGGCTATGCAGCGAATCCGGGAGGCATACGAACGTCACGAAGATTTTAATGAGGACCATGAATAAATCAGGTCAGACTTAAAATTCTTTCCGGCCAGCAGCCTTCATGTAATACTGCATCTACACAACAGGGACTACATCTTCACTCCTTCAGATGTCATTCTCTGACGTTTACCATATCTCGACCATCAGAAATCAATGTTCTTTCAATTCTCAAATATTAGATCTCTATCATCCTAACTCCGGAGGAAGATATTGCACAACTCTTGTATTGGAGCCAAGACGTGTAATATTTCGAACTCACATTATGTGTCCAAAGCGAATATCGATCTCTTACACATCAAGGAAACTTCCTGTTCAAATCTCAAGCGGAGGTTCATTTCCTGGGATAAATTACAATGGTCTCTACACTCTTTTAATATGATGAATAATAATAGGATTCTCGAAATTCGCTCTATTGGACATAAAATTATATGTTAATGATATTTCTACGTCCCCCAAGTGAAGCACGAGTTCCTGAATAACATCACTGTTTCAAAGGGCCTCACAACTGAGGCAAACTCGTACCTCCCTCGCTCGATTTATGGCGTGAAGTCATTCTTATATTCTCTATAATAAACAGTCTATAGTCAGGACTCAGGACCATCTATCCTCCCTAGTTTTAATATGGGCTCCGTAATAAATCAAATGAAAGAATCATACATCTACCAATAAAACTTTAGAGAGCCTTCTGTTGGTACACTTCGATGATATCATTTGCATAGGCTATTATAGTTTTGTGTTTTCCATGCTTGCCTGTTGCACTATAAGGGATGATAACTATTTAGGTACAATAAGAAGGGGCCAGAACTCGCTAGTTCTCCTCCCTCCTTTTCGAGGTTGATTACATTTTACTACAACACTCTCAGATCTTCCATAATAATCCATTAGTCTAGTTAAGAGAATGTATAGTATGGTTTAGGGCAAAAAATTCTTGGTCATTAGGTGGGGATGCAATGAACTAAAGGTCTCGACGACGATCTGGACTGAATGACTCATGTAAAACTAATATAGTACCATTAGATTTCCCACACAACTGACATTTGTGAATTTCTTTTTCTTTTTTCCATAGATTTCTCTCTAGATGACATAATTTCTATCATTGTTGAGAGCTTACATTTGGGATATTTTTCCCTCCATACTTCCATCAAACCAATTTCTTTAAGACTCAATCACTTATCTCGAGTTATTCTCCCGAAGTCCTCGTTTCTTTGGGCAAACATGGCCTCTTTAAAAGTCGCTTGGAAAGAACGCAGCCGGAAACTCAGAGTCTCACTCAATAAAAGCTGGTCGAATCTCTTCGGATATCTAAAATGTCCTTCGAAAATCAAGACAGATGTGAGGAAGGAAAAAGTCACTCCTGGAGCAAACACACGGATAGACTCCTGGCAAATGGGAGCACCCGTCATTTCGAAAATCAAGACAGATGCGAGGAAGGAAAAAGTCACTCCTGGAGCAAACACATGGATAGACTCCTGGCAAATGGGAGCACCCGTCATTTCGGCATCGGAGGAATTTTATGGACTTCCACAGGATATTGTTTTCTTGATCTGGACTTTCGTTCTCGGAAGTCAATATAAGCCGCATACCTATCGCGTGGAACCCAGTTACATACAGAGTGTATTTCACTCGACGTATTTAAAGATCGACATGACCGGAGCTCGTGCTTTGCTACAGGTCAACAGGCTAGCTCGAGGATGTGCACTTGAGAAATTCAAAGGAACTCTTCCTATGTATGCGGGGGAGGGTAAAACTCCTGGAATCTTTCGATTCCATTCGGAGAAAGATCTTATCTACATCGCGGACTTTGTGATTATTAACTTTCAAATGAACATATCCAATACAACATGTCCGTGGAGAAAAAACAAGGCGAAGTGGCTTTTTGATCTACAGGTGGAAGAGTGCTTAGAATTTTACCCAGGACACTATCAAATCGCCAAGCGTAGATGGTCGGAAAAGATGCCAAAAAAAGTTTGTCAACACCGGTTTTGTTTCAGATCAGATTGCAGACGAGAGCTTCTGCTTAGCTTGAACGAGAAGAGAATAAGATGAGCCTGCCTACTCAGACGTGGAACCTATGCCAATCAATACAGAACCTTGTTGTTTTCAAACCACATTACGGAATCCTCCCAGGTGGTTTAATTGATAGGACTATATGTCCTGATCATGCCGAGCATGAAATAAGGTTTGGCCCCCGCAAGTCCCGCGATCTCTTCCTCGAGAAGGGCGTCCAGACTTTGGGGATCATAATGGGGTACGATGATGATGATCCCGACTACAAGTACAATATCAGCCTGTCTGAAGGAGAACTACCTCCATGAAGAAGGAGGATAATTTCTAGTATACTTCGGCAGAAATGGTCGTGGCACGTGCCGCTTGGGAGATCTCTAGAAACAATAATCCACGGCCCAATTCAATGTCTAGACAAACTCAAAGGCCTAATCCACTACCTCGTATATTCGGAAGTGCACAGAAGCTGGAAACAGATGCAAAATTGGAATATCAATAACAGATAATCTCAAGCAGTTTGGACGGGCAGTTTTGCACAATACATAGGAGTAAACTTGTTTTGATGGATGTATGTGGTGTTTAGGAAGTCGGAAAGGGGTGATGGACGATGTAATTTTCAATAAATTGGACTACTGGACATAATGGTGCTGGATTCTAGAGTTTTGATATTCATCGCAGGGGAAATTCTAGAGTTTACCGGCTTCTCTTTCCTGCCTTTAAAGAGGGTTTTATATCTCCTTTGAGTTTGCAGTAGGAGAGAATATCTAACAGTTTCATGTATCTTTAACATGGCGTCGGCCTGGGCAACAAAAATATCAAAAGCTTAGGATCTAGAGGATGGACATGATAGTAACTAGTAGAAATCTCATCACCATAGGAACGAAATTCCGAGCCTTTCTGAATGTTTATTTGAAAGTTGCATTGCTTTTCACCTCTTTGCAAGAAAGTCCTTCAATCTTAGGTACTTGTGTGTTGTTTCAAGTCAGCTCAATGAAGTCAGCAATATGGTTGTTCGACTTTGCTTTGTTGATTGATCATGAGAAATAAATGCACGAATATTGCATCTTTCAAAAGTGAATTTGAGATAAAGACAGATATTACTTAGGTATTCTTGACCAGAAATCTCGAACAAACCTCAATATTTCTCTTACACTCTAAAACAAAAGCCTTCTCAAACACTCTGGTATTGTCTTCGCCAAATTTACTTGTGACGTCCCTGAACATAGCACTACACAACAAAAGAATGGAAAATGGAAGAAACAACGAGTATACTTCCTCTTCTCTTCCAAATATCCAAAACAGCTTTTCATAAAACAAAATCATTAGTTGATCTTCCGTATCTCCAACTATCTAGGTAGTCATAGAAAGAAAATTCACTCTGCGCTTCCGAAGATATTTTCTCTCCTGAGATATAAAACTTAACCGTATATTAACATCCTATACCGTATCAAACCATCACATCAAGTCGAAAAATCGAACTTAAATTAAAAGCTCTCCAGATCAGCAGTTCTGAACCCCTAAACCACCATCTCCAAAATCTCTCGAAAGAAACTCTACTTCCAGTCTCCAGCAACTCCCAACGAGAATCTATCCATATCCAAATCCTCACCAACAACCATGAACCCATATTCTAGCCCTGATTCCTCACCACCACCTATAAATCCATTCTCTACACCCGACTCTTCACCACCGGTACCATACCAAGCATACCCAAACTGCACCATAAGCGAACCCCGCACCTTCTCCAACTGGCTCGACTCCCTTACCCCCCCCCCCCCCCCCCCCCCCAACCCTAAACATCATAACGCACCTCACGCTCCTCCCATCCCAACATCTCGGACGCATCGCCTCTCTCTCAGTCCTAGGTGACACCTTAGGAGATTCCCTAGGCGACCACCCACACCCGCGCCGAACATTACGCCTGGATAACCCTCCTATTGCGTCTCTCAGACACCTGCCACAATATCCGCTCTCTGACTATCTTCTTCCAAGCCGATGTGAGCGGGAATGATACTCATGGTTATAGAAGAGGTGCAGGTGGATGTCCCCGGTTTATATGGGCGATAGGATGTTTTAGGGGATTGGAATGGGTGGTATTGAGAGGGTATTTTCCGGGGCAGTGGGGTTGGTATTTGAGGAGTGTGTGGGGGGTCGGGACGAGGGTTTTTGATGAGCCTGAGGTGGAGGAGTGGAGGTTGAGGGAGTGGAGGAGTGGGACGGAGGGCTTGGATCCGAGGGGGGTTGGGTGATAAATTTAGGTGCTTTGTGTACCTATGTACTTAGAGTTTGCTTGGTGCCTTTTGTGATGTGGAGTTTTGAGTTATGGGTTTAACATGAGTGTTGAGGTTGGGTTGGGGCTGCGTTGATGAAGGGTTGAAAAATTGAACTCAGAGAAGAGCGAGGAGAGAGGAAGATTTGTTTTATTTATGAGTGTAGACATGCGAGAATTTATGCGGATATAAAGAAGGGACGAAGGGATGACAAGACAGTATGACAGAAAAACTTCAGCTAATTTATCAAAAGAAGTTGCGTGTTTTGTATACATATTAAGATATGTATTTATGACCTAAATATTTCTCACATACTATACCTTCCAAAAATGATGATTTTCTATCATAGTTCCAACTATAACACCATTCATTACTCTTCCTTTTCCCTTTCTAGTAGTCTTTACTGTACTACATACTCTTATACATCCCATCCCCAAACCTCACAAGCTAGGCACGCAAATAAAGTAACTCCACAAGAGATAAAATCATACCAACATCAATAACTAAGAATCTAACTAGGATATAGAAATCCTAGCACCAAGTGTTCTAAAAGCATATAATTAACAAAAGAAAACGATTCTTCGAATATCTTCGCAGAGATACTCAGACCAATCCTCTAAGTAAACATAGTAAGATCTTGTCCCTCCACTTTCCACCCCCGAGCCTAAAAGAAAAAATCTCAAAATTCACTATATTACTAAAAAGAAAAGGAATAACTCAATCCAACCTTGCATCTCCCTGCTCATCTTAGCCCCCATAATATCCGCATAATCAGGAGCATCCATCATATCTAATACTATTAATACCCGCCATACGACGACTCTCTATTCTCCTCATAATTATACGGGGATTCAGAAGGTTGATCCTGCAAGCTTTCTTTTCTCCCATAATTGTTGAATTGACCATAGGAATTGCAGTCCTCGGACTGTTGCTCATAGTTATTAGATTGACCATAAGTATTTTCCGCATATGCGGATTTGGAGGATAGATCATAGCTATTTGTTTGACCGTATACGTTATCGAAGCTTCTGTCTTGATCATATCCTTGCTGGTTGGAGCTTTCATCTTCATCGGAACGACTGGTATTTCGGTAATTTGAAGTTGAGGATCTTGCTCGGAAGATTCATTGTTGAATTGATTTCTCTCATATCGATTATTTTCAAAACTCTGCTGATTGTAACCTCCTGAATAAGAGTCCGTGTTGTCTTGATAAATTGGCCTTGAGTCCTCGAGTGGGAGATTCTCTACCTCAGGTTGATCATACGAGCGCTCCTCGTAGCTATTTCCACCTTCGTAGGAATTTTGACCATAGGTTGACTGCAAATTTGGCTCCTCTGCTTCAAGTCTGTACGAAGTCTCTTCTTGGCTTTCGATCTCCTGGGATTCGTTCTGCTGATAGCCAGTATTGTACGGATCATCCCCTTCATTACGTTGATTGTATGAGGGTTCATCGTAGTTTACCTCGTTTGATGTACGGCCATCATCTCCTTCATATGGCTTATTGTCGTATTCCGACTCGATAGGATTGCCTCCTTGTTCTGCATTGTTGTCATAACCTTCTTTATAGTACTTATTCTCTTCATATTCAGGCTCAGCGCGGGTTTCTTCTCCTTTTTCTTCCCTGCTATCGTAGCCTTGATTCTGGTCAAATGATTCTTGCCCATCGTAAGTCTGCTCCGTACCATCAACTGTTTCATTGCCATATGTCTCGTAGGAATTCCCTTTCTCACTATTCACTGGGTAGACTTGTCCCTCACCTGTAGCGTCACCCTCGATATTCTCAGTGCCATCTTCAAACGACCTACTTTCATCCCTATAACTAGTGCCTGATGCACCAGACTTCGGCTTAATAGTAGTAGAAGCATTGTAGTAGGAAACGCCCGTATACACGCCATAGGTAGTATTTTTCGCACCGGAATCCTTAGCCTTCCAGGTCATTTTGAAAGGCACAGAGATTTCCATCTTAGTCGCCGTCAAAGTAGCCACGAAGGTGCTATTCTTTGGCACCTTAAGAGCTTGACTAATACCCCATTTCGTCGTGACAGTATTTTTCTCTCCCCACTTCCATTCATTTTTTGTACTTCCCTTGACTTCCAATTCGCCAGTCCAGATGGGCCATGCTTGGACCTTGATTTTCTGAGAAATGGAGATTTCAAAACCATGCGAGTGCTCAAAGGTGTGCTCTTCCGTCTTATCTTCATTATATGTGAATGTCTGAATTTGCTCTGTATCCGATGCATTTTCCAAGTCCTGTTGAGCAATTGCAGCGGGCTTCTCTGATGACTTCTTCCCAGATTTGATATCATATTCGATATTCTCAACCTCCATATCTTCGAAATTCATCGAGAAATGTTGATCCTCATTATCGGGTGAACCATCGTCTTTGAGCAGGATTCCATCGACTTCAGGCTTTTTGTCGGTGCGCGAGGCAAGAGCGCAATTTGTTGATGGACAACGAATGCGAAAAGTGCCATTACAATTGGGAAGTCTGGTCTCCTCAAATACAAACCAACTGTCGGCCCATTTCCCGTCGTCATCAATACATCCTGCCCGACGATTTTTGTAGCGGCACCAAATCACGCGACCAGTAGTGACGTTCTTGATGATGTAGCAGTTGGTTGACCATTAGCTGGGATAATCCTCCACCAATGTTCGGCTTTGGCTGGATCTTTATCCATATGGCAGAGTTCATTGTCATCCGCCAGGACTTTACCAGTCTGTTGGAAAGAAATAGTGTTAGATCGGCACTCTAAGAATTTATACAGAAGGGAATGGTAAGTGCATAGTGACTTACCCTTTTGCTCACGAATCGGACATAAGTCTCTGGGCTTGGTGGTTCAAAAACCATTGTGATTCTTGTTTTGATGTCTTAAAGACGGTTCCGTGTTGATGTCGATTTTGTTGAGTAAAGAAAGTTTTTGAGAAGTGTGGATATAGGATGATTGTGATCTGGAGTCTGGAGACATTGAGCAACAGCAAGTTGGCGGTATATATATGCTGTTAAAGGAAGAATATTCTCTAGGGATAGCGCAAGGAGGAATCTTTTCTTGTCGGCGCAGCCGTCGACCTACGACATGTCGGGAAGAATATGGTAAGATCTCACCTTAGAAGATGAGAGCCTTTCAGCTAGAGCCAGGAAGCAATATCATAGCAGTCCAAGACTTTGGCGCTGAAAACTAGTGACAATTGAACGAAAACCTCATATTCTGTAGCCAGTAGCTGATATCCAGGCTCATAGTCGGCTTTTCATTGCCTCCTCGTGGAAGAAACACCTGCAACTAGCCTTAAAGCCTTCATCTACGGCTTACATAAGACCATTGATCAACACATAAAGGAACTGTAACGCCGGCGAGGTCGCCGATGACATTCCAAAAGTTGGTCCAAAGTACAATCCATATGCAGGATACGGCGGAAGTGTACTTGGTATTGTACAGTCTTGGCGAAGGAGGTTATAGTGTGGGCTAACTTTCATCATACGACGTTTTAAACACAATAATATAATATGAGAATGTAAGTACCAAGCCGCTGCCAAGATATGAGCTTTCAATCCTTGACCGTAGTACAGAAATTCTTACGGACTCCTCGTATATCGTTGACTTCAACGAATTGCAAGCATAGCACAGGAGCAGCAGTTTCTCTAGACAGAGTAAAAGACTAAGTTTTCTTGTGTGATCAAACAAAATGGAGAGACGGATGGATGGTTTTCTCTACGAAGTATCTTCGCTTTCGCTTTGCGCTGTGGGAAGATATCGCACAAAGGCTGCTGTTTAAGCATAGCCTCCGCCACCTCTTTTAACCTTGGTAATGAAAACCTTCGAATATCTCACAAATCCATCAAGCTTGTATCCCCGATAGTTCTGCCAAGGAAAAATATCCAACGACAATTAAAGACGTTGACTGGTGAAAGTCAACTAGTGAAAACTACCACCACTGCTGACGCAGAAGACCGTAGTCGCACGAGCAATTCCACATTCATATGCGATGAATTTCAGTAGAGATACAGTAAATGAGAGGTAGGCAATTGACACAAGTATTTACCGAAACATATTGGGAGTACTCATTCAAGGCGTTTCGATTTCGATATTCACTTGAGGTAGGTACTCGTATAGTATAATAATTGCATGATCTATCTGGACGTTGTACAAGCACAGTAACAATACACATGGTTTTCGGAGAAGATAAGTTGATTTCTTACAACGACAAGTTCCTGCCGAAGTCCCTCTCTTGCAATTTGGGATGGCAAATTGGTAGATAACCATAGACCCTGTTTATTATGCTAATGTAATGCTCTAATAATCAACACTAGTGACGTGCGAACGCAGCCTGCTTCCATTGAGTCCATCCAAGTACCCGACATAAATGCCTTTAGCTATTTCCCTTTTCTAATTGTGGCATTTTCCCATTTCACCGAAAACTTTGTCCGGCCGGTCTCTCAATCCACCACCATTTATTTCATCATCTTTGCTATGAAAGGATGCTTTAATGCTTCCGCCGGTGTGATTCTCTTCTCTGGATTAAGTGCCAAGCATCTGTCCAATAGGTCCCCGAACAATGTCAGCTCTTTCTGCTCAACCTCCGTCAGCCCCTTTGACGCAGAGATTAGACGAGTACGAATGTCTCTGCTTGGCTTTGCAAATGCCATCGTCTTAACGACATCCTTGCCGGTCAATTTGTCAGGCTCAACACTCCTAAAATTCAACATGTCATCAAAATGAACACCTGCAAAATCAGCCTTTTTAAGCATCTTGACCGAGAATTTACCGCGACAGTCCATAATAGAGCGCAACATTTGGTTGTTGGATCTACCAGTAAAAAGAATTTTACCAGTATATAACTCGTAGAGGGTACATCCAATAGACCACACATCGATGGCAAAGTCATATTTCATGCCAAGGATAATTTCGGGTGCACGATAGAAACGAGAAACAAGATAGGGAGTGATCTCATTATCAGTGGCGTCGGAAGCTGATCCTAAATCACAAATCTTGAGCATGTTTCGAGTTTCATTAACCTAGTGATGAATCAGTAAAGAAGGTCTATGATCTTGAGCTAGGCTTGAAATAGAACTTACCAGAATATTATCAGGCTTCAAATCCGCGTGCAAAATATTGCACTTCTTCATCAAACTGAGTCCGAGGAACATTTGCTGGGCATAAGCTCGCACTGCTCTGAGGTTTATACCGACGTTGTTTCCAAATTTCTTCAGAACCTCACGCAGATTAATACTCAAATGTTCGAAGACCATACATAGATGACCTTTGTGCTCGAAGTATCGTTCCAAGCGTATCATATGTTTCTTATCCTCCGGATCTGCGTCATTGATCCTTTGCAAAATTTCGATCTCTTTCATTCCAGCTTTTCTCCTACAATTATATTAGCTTATGATATTTCGAATGATTATATACCCACTTACATAGTCTCGTTATTCCTAATAAGCTTGATTGCAACCAACTTTTTTGTAGTGATATCCATAGCACGAACTACACCCGAGAACATACCTTTTCCAAGGTTTGCTTGAACGTGATATCTACCGTTCAAAAGTTCTCCCAGGATAATCTTGTAGTAACCCTCAAGATCATCCCAATTATCAAGCATACCTATGTCGAGCTCTTTGGCCTGTGGAATAGGCACTGCTTTAGCAACATCACCGTTCGTGACAGCTTGAGGCTTTTCATCTGCAACTGAGTCTTCGGCAAACATATCATCATCGTCATCGTCTGCGAACATATCAAATTCATCCCTAACTTTAGGAGCCTTGACTTCAACGGGTGCAATTGCGGCTGGAAGGAGAACATCTTGCTCAGATGTGGGCTTCGTTTCATTGTATGCTCCAGACGAGATCTCATCAGTATGTCGTTGGCCGTCCCGTTGTCTATCTTCTCTCATATCCACAGTCGGATCATAATCTGCAGCCGAAGGCCCATCCTCTTCACCTGCTGTCGAATTTCCATGGGAGTTGGCAAGGTCCTGATCGTCAGTGATTGCGAATGCGGAAGGGGATCCTGGATCCATAGGAGTTGCCGGTGTCGAGACTGTAGGCGATGCTAGGGCAAACAAATTAGAGACGAAGTTAGGATACAGTGTAATATGCTTACCGGTTGGACCAGATGGACTATCTTCTTCATCTGGTCCAGGAGTGGATCCTCCAGACTTGTCGCCTAAGTGCAGAGCCTGTACTAATAAGGGTGTGCCAGAACCTCTATACTTAGCTTTGATTGCTTCGCGACGTTTGCGTCGCCGCTCTATGAGCGCAGCTTCATCGACTTGCTCTTCTGCAACGTCCGTAGGAGCTTCTTCTGCGGGGGTGGATCTGAATTGATTAGTAAATGCTAAAAATAGAAGGGGTGATAAAGAGCGTACATCTCCATCGCAGTTCCATTACTCTGATAATTATGCTGTTGCAATTGCCCTTGAGTAGTTTTAGCCTCGTATCTTGAATTATCAGTAGGCAGCGGGCCCTTCTCCCGATTGCTCACTGACTGGTCTCTTGAACTTCGGTATGAACCTCCATACCCGTAAGGTTTGTTCCTGTCTGAGTAATTACTATACCGACCGCCAGTATTCATCGTCTGTCCTTTCCGTCCATTTCTATCATCCCGATTAGCTCGGTAAGGCGACCGACTTCTTGTTCGGGCTCGTTTTTCGGCATGCTTATCTCGATGATCATGATCGTCGTATCTTAATTCAGATGAGTTTGCTGGTCCTTTATCGATGTCTTCGTATGAAACTTGCGGGCGGCGTCTATAGTCTTGAGATGAATCTTCGTAATGAACTTTAAATCGTCTTGGATCGTTTCTGCTACGGTCTGGGAGGTCGTCATCTCTAGGTCTCTTCGAGCCTCGAGAGTATCGGTCGGAATAAGGAGAACGACTTCTTTGATCTCTGGATCTATATGATTGTTCAGGGGAGCGTGGTGACATAGAAGTCGTACTAGAACGGGTTCTGTCTTGACGGTCAACGGAAGTGCCATCCAATGTACGCAGCGACGTAGTTGCCTTCTTCTCCACTACTCCATCTCGAATCTCGCCCTCATCAGAACTTGGTGATGATGATACCATATTTCCTTGTTATGATTGTAAGGACGTTAGAGTCCTCTGCCTTATGTTTGGATAAATTTGTGTCAGCCAAAGAGCACAAAACAAGATCCCAAAGTGAGAAGAGCCCAACCGGTTATCTCTCAGCGCATAATCTTCTTCTTTGCCTTTTGCCTTGACAGTGTGGTGTATTGATGGAGGGTGATTCTCTATATAACAAACGGAGCTGGAAGATGGTGAAGTGTCAATTATAAGCTCGACTGCCAAGTTGTTGCTCTATCGTGAATTTGTACAACCGCGACTGATAAATTCATGACGGACAGTTGCAGCTATCAAATCCAAAATTCGCTAATCTATATGAAGACTAGCGTAATCAGACCCTCCTCGTAAGCCATTCTTTAAAGAAAACCCGCAAAAATCCCCTTCCCCCGCCAAAAAGTGTATCGAGAAGTCCAGAATAATTCCGCATTTCTTCCCACCAAAAAGACGATCTATCTTCCAAGGAAACCACCCAAGACCCCGATAAGCCTAATTCAAGATGGGAGGAAGTTCGTATAATCTTGTTCATCCTTCATATTCATAGCCTTACATGACACTGACCAGAATTCGCAGACGGCACAAACCCCATCCACAACAAAGTGAAGAAGAAGGTTAAGGTTGAGGATGACGAGGAGACCATCGCCTTCAAGTTGAAGCAGAAGGAGGGTAAGTGAACTCCTGTTCACATTATTCAAGTCATCATTTCACTGACTTTTTCCTTTCATCAGACAAGGCAAAGCAAGACAAATTAGCAAAGGAGATTGGTGGCCAAAAAGGACCCTTGAAGACTAAGTCGCACGGCATTTCTGGCAGCGGTGGTAAGGCTAAGAAATAAATGAATTCGGTTCTTTGCGCGAGGGATTATTGAATTTACGAGATGTTTGAGCATAGGCATGGATAATACGGCGTATGGGTTTAATGGAGGAAGATTTTCAGACGTGCGACAAGGCTCTCTGAGCTCTGAACACGGGGAAACATTTATCACGAAGGGATATTCGATATGCTAAGGCACATTCTGAGCAATCTATACTGATCTAGAAGCTATGGTGAAATGCAGCCATGTGTCAGTTGTGACTTGGTGACTTGTTTCTATTCTCAACTACGAGTGATGGCTACAACCTCGCAGTTTACAACCTGATGGAAACCTTCGCCGACTGCGCCGCTGTGACCCATGTGTTATTTTGGAAAAGCATACCGAGGTTCTTGCGTCTTCCTTTTTTTATCATACATGAAGATATTAAAGTTCAAGTGTGGATCAGTCCGGTATGTGACGCGGTCACCGGTCACCAGCCTCAAAGCCATAAATCTCCTTCGGCCACAGCCGCAGTCTTGGTATTCGCTCAATATTCTTGACCAACACCATTCATCACATATTCCTAATGCTTTTTTAATAAACTCATTCTCTAATATTATTACTGTCCATGTCATATCGCGTTTTGCAGGCCGGGATCACGCTTAGCCTTTGCCTTCTTCTCAGCTTTCGCCTTAATAGATTCCATGGCTTTCACTTGATGCCTTGCCATTCCAATCCTACCTGCATTCTCCCAATTTTCGGCGACGAAATGTTTGACCAGGTCAAGATCGTAGAAGCCCTTCTCATCCTTCGTCGCAGCTGCCGGTACACTTCCGTCGTATAGCTCTCCCTCCATGATGACACCCTTCAAAACCTTCGTAGCTGCCGACCTCATTTGATCATCTACTCCATCCACAGGAATATTGCCCTTGATACCATCGTTCACCAATTTTACTAGATGTCTTGCAAGATTCCAATCGTGTTGCCTTGTTTCGTATTCCTTCTTGACACCAAATTTTTCGAAAGCTTCATCTCGAATTTCTTCCCTCGTGATTTTAACATCACTGTACTTGCCTTCCTCGCGACACTGAGGTATAAACTCATCTACCCAGGCTCTGAAGATAGGGCGTTTGGCCAACCGTTGTCGATCATTATGTTTTAACTTTTTCTTACCTCCTTCTCCGCCCTCTTTACCGGTGACATCTCCTTCTGCCTCGTCTTCGGCCACATCTCTGATCCAAAACATTCGACAAGAAGCAGCGTATTCAAACATTTCCTGTTGATTGTCGAAACGTTTCCACCATTTGTCCTGATCTAAGCCTAAGAAGTCGAGAATCTTGCCAGGATCATCAGTAAGGAATACCATGCTCTTCTTCCTATTAGCCAACTCGATTTCAGGAATCCTAATGAACAATCCATGGTTATTGATGGTAAGTCCAAGTCTTCTGATCGTTGTACCAATTATGTTCCATAGATCGCCATGGGCAGAATGGAATAACTCCCATTCGAATTCATGGACATCTTTACATATATGAATATCGACCTGAATATACCACCTCCCTGATGCATCATCTTTAAACTTGGTCAGATTCTTCCCAATCTCGCCTACCACGTTTTTGATTGATTCTTCTGGCCAGGGAACTGCAAAGTTGATAGTAGGATTGCCCCGAACATGGATCGAGGCTATTGCACTCAAAGCTTCCTTCAGTCTGTCTGCGACTGATTCTACTGGAGAGAACGCATTTTTCAAAGGCGAGGTGACCAGAATATCGACATCCCCATAAGTAGTCTTGCCAGGTCCCTCGATAGCACTTGCAACTTTGGAGTAGAATTTTCGTAAAATGGCTTGACTTTGTTTGAGAGCTATATCGTAGACTCCCTGAGTCATACGAGGCGTATGGATGGGCGGGACATGAGAAGCAAAAGCCTGACCTCCCATTTTAACAAAAGTCTGCAGCATAAAAATAACGCGCGACACGAATCAATGAAGAGCAGCTTCCTTGCTCAAATAAAACGAATAATGAGGATAAATAGAATGAATGCATCAACTGGATCGGTAGGCATATTCTATTAGCCACACAAAACAACGACAAACTGTGCTGTGCAAACCTGATTGATATTTAGGATAGTGGCATAGTCGGCTCCCTATGACTCAGCGGCCTGTGTAGTTCGGGAAAGTGTCCCTGTATCCAATTTTGGTGGGATACTCGCTTTTCTGACTTCAGCAATAAACAACCGATTAGAGATCCAACGACACCAATGTTGTGGAAGAAAGAAAAAGAAAAAAGCCAAGCCAAGCCAAGCCAAGCCAGAAAAAAAAGCAGTGAAAGCGAAAGAAAACGGAAGCCATAATTATCAATACCTAGCAAACGCAATGAAGTCGAGTTCCAGACATCTTATATTAAATACAAGATCTTGCTTATTATTCTTCGCAATAGGAATATTTAGCGTCAAAGCGGTCACAGCCTTTTCTGCTTTTTCTGCCAAAATTCCTGATCGATCGATCCCGAAGCTTTGGACCATTACACATCATCCCTCTCCTCGTCTTTGCGAGGATTTACCAAGGAGGTGAAATGATCAAGAAGTCACCCATTACAGAAATCTCTTTGCTAAACTATTTAATTGGTTGAGAAACCACAAAGAGTCGTCATTACTGCGCCTCAACACTCTCAAATGGCAACTACCCCTTCCTTTCTTTGCAAATGATTCCTTCATTCGCAATTATACCCGCAGTCTCGCAGTCTCGCAGTCTCACAGTCTCGCACTCGCACTCGCTAACTCCTGTCACTACCACGTCATGTACACTCATATCCACCAGCATGATTCTAAGCGCTATAACCTTTATCACTGGTCGCCCCTCACTTGACCACTCACACAGCCCCGAGGATTCTGGAAATCTTAGGTTTGCCCTCTGCAACAGCATAGTGATATATAACTGCTGAATCCTTCTGCTCTACCTACTTTTACTTGTTTACTACTAAACCTTGAGCAAACTTACATCTGCAGGCACACAAAATCCTTATAGAGCAGTAGCGCTCAAAAGATGTCATATCAAAATTATCCACCCTATGGTGCGCCCGATGCTGGACGTAAGTACGTTCTCCGCTCTCGTTTGCGACAATATCTAATTGTTAACACAGTTGCCCCGCAATCTAGATACCCGCCACAAATACCACCTCGTCGTATGTGAATGGAAGTGCGCAATCATACATGGTCAGTCGTTGACTTCAGAGTAGATTCCCCTCAAGCATATCAGCAATATCCTCCAACACATAGCCCATATCCCCAGAATCAACCATATGGCGCTCCTCAACAGCCACCACATCCGTCGCAACAACCCTACCAACAGTACGCACCTCAACAATGTTTCTACCAACAACAGCAACCCTATGGCGCACCTCGGGCAGGTCCGCAAGGTCCTTATCCTCCGCAGCAACAATCGCCCTACCCCCAATCGCAAAGTGGATATCCTCAGCAATCATATGGCGCTCCACCTCCCTTCCCACAACCTCCGTACGGCGCGCCAATGAGTTTTGGACAACCTAACCCGCCATCAGCTGGATATGACCTAAATTTACCAAGCCCTCCGCGCATACCCTACGATGGACGCGTAGATGCGCAGGCCTTGCGCAAAGCCATGAAAGGTTTCGGCACAGATGAAGCGACTCTTATCGAAGTTCTGCATAATAAGGGACCTTTGCAAATAGAAGTTCTGCGACAAGCTTTCTATGATATCTTCAAAAGGAAACTGTTGGCAGATGTGGAGAGTGAGACAAGCTCGTACTTTAGGGAAGGCCTCGCTGCAATTATTCGCGGCCCTTTGATACAAGATTGCCACCTGCTTTTTAGCGCCATGGATGGAATAGGCACAAAGGAGAAATACCTGACTGAAGTATTGATGGGCAGGTCAAATGCTGATATTAATGCGATTAAGACCATGTATCAACGACGGTACAACAGGAGTCTGGCAAACGATCTTAAGGGCGATTTGAGTTTTAAAACCGAGGATCATTTCCTGATGGTATTGGAGGCCAATAGAAACGAGGATAGTGCTCCTGTCATCACTCGAGATGTTGAACGCGATGTAGCAGCTATATGGAATGCGACAGAGGCCATACGTGGACATGAAGCAAAGACAGTTTGTGAGATATTCACCAAGCGAAACGACGCCCAGCTTCGAGCGATCAATCATACATATCAGCAACAGCATGGAAAGCCTTTGGAGTGGGTTATCAAGAAGGTGAGTAAATTATCGCAAGCATTCCAAGACAATTTCACTGACCTCTTGGCAAGAAGTTCAGCGGTCATATGGAGGATTCCCTCCTCTTTCAACTTCGCACAGCTACGGATAAAGCTATGCGTGATGCAAATCTCATGGAGGCTTCAATGAAAGGTTTTGGCACCAAAGACAAATTACTTGTTGCTCGAGTTGTTCGATGTCATTGGGACCCAAGACATATGGACCAAGTTAAGGGCGCATATCAGCACGCTTATGGACGATCATTAGCCTCGCGAATTTCTTCGGACACAAGTGGTTATTATGAGAAGTTGATGGTGAAGTGCGTCGAATGCAGTAATCTAGTTCAGCCGGGTTATTCATGGTTTTAATTATTAGCATTGATGATATGGTTTCATTTGGTTTTTGATTTTGCCATTTATTGGCATGGCGTAGGATTGAAAGGTATAGGGGATACGGTACTTGGATGAAAGGGATAAGATTGACATGGAGCAAATGGGACATGTACAAGTGAGCAATCACGAACTTTTCGGATGCAGATTGGCCTGGTAATTCTGCGGCGTTTTCTTTGGACCGGCTTGGTGGGATGATATCAGGACAATCTGTGCAACAAATTTATTTTAATTATTACTGCGACGTTTCAAAGGTAGCAGAAGCAATAAAGGTGGTTTTTTTTTTTGACATCTTCCTAAATATATTAGTGAGGTGAGATCATAATATATGTCATCCGAACATAGCCACGAAATTACTTTAGAAATCCCACCTTCTTATTAGTAGATTATCTTTAATTGAGTAGATAATACCAGGAGGAACTTGTTATTTCAGCCACCCGAGCAATGCGCTTCGTCACTGATTTCATTATGAACGAGGGGTTTTATTATTATATAAGTACGTGGGTAAAATGGGAGATATAGGTAGGTAGTTCTGAATCATCAACAATTCAATCTTAAGAACTCCTTGTGTCAGGATTTATTAGATGTTTGTTTATATCTGGACGTCTGGGTTTCAAGTGCTATACAATAAATACATCGAAGGTGCCTTTGAACTTTCGACTAGGTAAGGAGGTTACCTACCGAAATAAGGTTATGGGTCGCTCTATATGTATGTTCTTCTATGATTCTATTACTTATTTCAACCCTCAATGAAACCGATTCACTTATATTCACTCATACTTCGATTATTTTGATGATGATTGATATAAACAAATTCTACTCGACTTTTGAGTCAGTATCTCGATGATTAATCTGCTTTTCAATTCGATGAGCTAAAATACATTACTTTCAATATCAATGAATATCAATCTAATTGGATCGACCGCTTACATATCTCAAGTACCTACTTTCTAATACAGATCTCCTCTATATTTAGCTAGACGTTCTTACAGAATATCGACGTGTATTGATTTGTTTAATATTATCATCTGAGAGCTAAAGGTACTCTTAAATAATCATATTCTCATCTCTTTTAAATCTGTCTCATTTTTTATTTACTTTTTCATTTCTAATCTAAAAATTTAATCACTATATTAAAAACAAATAGACAAGGGTCTGATCACGCTAGCAGGTTTAAACTTCGTTTATTAAACTTCTTTTACTCTATAGTATCACTTCTTCTTCTTCCTCTTCTTTTTCATCATTTAATACTTAGTTCTCTATTCATACTGATGAACTTTATCAATATTAAACTTCATTCTTGATAACTCTAACGAAGATTAAAGTTGACTCCAAAACTAAAGTTCCTCGATTAATACGGTCCATTGTAAGTATTTTCTCCTACAGCATTTTTTTTGATACGAACATACGTCTCAGACTCTCGGCAATACGTTCATTCCATTCGTTTTGCATAACCGTCTTCCTTCTTCAGATTAAAAATACTAAATGCTTCTCAATATAGATCCATCATTCCTCGTTAAAAAAAATCAGCTCTTGCATACTTGCGACATCTTTAGTTTTCAAAGCATCTATTGAATCTTCAATATCCATCTTCTCTATCAACACATCTCACAGGTACTTGTTCCTCCCTTCCATTCATCCCTTTGATTTTCAACCAATTACACGAGTCCAATACACCATGATCACATGATACATTTGGTTAATACTATCATTATAGGGATAACAATTCACTTTTGCTGTTCTCTACTTCTAGATCCAGACGATTTACTTTTTTTTTTTTTTTTTTTGCACACAAAACAACTTCTCCATCAAGAACACAAAAGATCAAGCTTTGACTCCGATCAATTCGAAGCTATTCTTTTTCAACACGTGAAGTACACGTGAGTAATAGATCAATACCAAATGGCTCCTCCACGTCCTGATGAGAGTGATGACGATTCTGAGCTGTCAGAAGTTGATGTTAGTGAGATACAAAGTGTAGCTCTTTCGGATACACCAAGATCTGCAGCAAGGCGATTTATTTCAGAATCCCCTGAAATCGACGAGACGAACAGGGATCTCGAGTCTCAAACCATTACAGCATCATCAAATGAGGGGAAAAATAGTGAAATCATCGATCTCGATGATCGACCAGAATCCCAGGAAAGGGGTGATCAAGGAGAGTTCTTTATGATGGCATCTGCGTCTCCGAAGAATACTAGGCTGTCGGTACAGAGCACTGGGCGCCGAGGTGAGAAGTCCACTACAGAAATGGACCCCAAAATAAGCACCCCAGGACTGTCATCGAACTCTCTAAAGAGAAAATCATTCACAATTGAATCTCCCAAAAAGGTTACTACGGATTTTACAGCCCATAGGCCACATATTGGTTCAAAGTTCATTACCCCAAGGGGTCATTACATACCACCAGCCGCTCCAAAAGCGGATGAAGAGACTGCTCGTTTAAGGGAGGTTTTATTGCATGTATCAACTGAGGCTACTCAAGCAATATTGCGTGAGCAATGGAGAAGCTTCCTTTTTACGAATGCAGAGGATTCACACATTACATTCATTCTTCGTGCCGGATTGAAGAATGCTAATCCAAATGTTCTTGCGCGCATTCTCAAAGACGCCGGTGTTATGAAAGAAGCTTTTGTTGAAGTTGTCTCCGCCAAACAGCCCATTGTCGCCAGGGTCCTCAAGAACGCGTCTGCAAATCAGCTCGCAGATCTCGTACCTAGTAAAGTTCTCGACCAGGCTTTGTCTGAACGTTTGAAGAGTGTTCCGGCAAAATCTCTCATACGATGGCTGGCTGAAGCTGATAGACTTGGTTACAGCCTTGACGATATTTTGGATGAAAATGATGAGACTGTCGTGCCACACATACCAAGTAGGCCGCAAAGTTATGATGGTGGTGACACCGAAATGACCTATGAGGCACCAAGGAATCCCGAACCCCCATCTTTGGATCCTCTAGTTGCTGAGCAGCAACGAATCATCGCCGTTCAAAAGGCCCAAATTGAAGCTCGAGCACATGTACTTGATGATTTACGATGCCCTACCTGCACCTATAAGTTTGATACCATCAGAGGATATAATTTTGTGAGTCTTGAGTTCCGTAATTTTCTACAAAGCTGACAGTGATATAGCATCGATCAAAGAATATTTGTACTAGAAATCAACCTCCAGGATTGAAGTTTTACTGCAGTAATTGTGCTCAGGGCTTTACAACGAAGCAAGGAATGCTCTACGTATGTTTTATCTATGTCACTTGAGAATTTTGCTAACTTGCCAAAGCATGAAAAGAAGCGCGTTTGTCTTGGGGAAGAAGGGCAAGAGGATGATGAAGCCATTTTTCAAGACCACGGGGACCGTCCAAACCCGTTCGCAAATTCTTCACATACTCAATATTCCACAGCTGTTAACAATCAATCGTACGTTGACCGCCCTCATAATCCGAGCATTCCCGGACCAACGCACAATATTCCTCGACCACCTCTACACACTCCAACAGTCTCTAAGCATATTTCAACAATCATCGCTGCCTCTCCTTTGGATGAAGGGGCTCGTCAATCACCATCCGAATTAACTCCCGAGAAACGTGCTGCTCTAGAAGCGGCTCTCCGAAGAGTGGAGGAAAAATACGCCGAGGACCAAGCTAGTATCCCGGACGATTGGCCTGCAGATAAACGAGAGGCACGACTTATTTCTCTCAAAAATGGAAACGCCTCCCGTAAATCACAAATCCGCAAATCATTTGGTGTTACTCTACGTATGCGCGACAAGGACAAGGAGGCAAAGAAAAGACGTGAGGTTTTAAGTACAAGTTCTCCATTAGTAACTGCGGGAGTAAATCGCATTGGGGATTTTCAAAATTCACCAATGGCTGGGTATTCAACGGCTGGTCAGCAGACGCATCAGGGGCACCCGGCGACAGGTGTAAGGATGGAAATGGTGGATATGAGACCTGCTACAGGCTTTTCGCCAATTAATGCTCAACCGCAACAATATTCATATTCAAAAGCATCAGAAGGTCCCTATTCTGTACCCCCGGGAACTCGAGGGTTCCTTCCGAGCTTTCCACCTACACAACTACCTTCCTCACATCCACGGCCTGGCTCGGATCATCAAAAGAATTCTCCTGGATATGGTGGAATTCGAGAATCAGAGGATCATGCAAACAAAAGATTGAAACGTAATTCCAGTGCAGGAATCACACAAGCAGAAGAGGAAAGAAGTCGACATTTTGCACCGTCGACTCCGGCATCTATGGGAATGCATAAGAGAAGTGCTTCGGGTTCGAGAGTGAAAGGTAAAGTTGGGGCTCATGATGGATCTGGGACGCTCGTGTCGGATAAACAGAGACCCCGTTCTGCGGGTAAGAGTGGGATGGTTAATGGGGGTAGTAGACCTAGTTCTGCGGGACCGGGTGGGGTGGGAAATGCCCAGAGACCTATTAAGAGAGTACCAGTGGGAGCAATTCAGAGGAGATGGGAGGCTTTGAATGGGAAGGGGCCTGGTAGGAGGGCGGAAGTTGGTGTTTCGACAATTGGGTCTGCGGGAGTTGAAGCTGGGGCTGGGGCTGGGGATGGGGATAGGGATAGGGATAGGTTGATGAAAAGTGTAGAGGGAGACGGGAGAGAAAATGAACAACCCGAGGGAAAAAATGGAACTCCAGATGTAGCCAAAGCTACACCAGGAAAAGGTAAAGGTAAAGAGCCAATGAACTTGAGAGACAACATCGTCAATTTAGTTAGTGATGAGAGTGCAAGCGAGGGAGGTACTGCTGGTAATAGTGGGGATGATAGTTAATTTTCTAGGAGTCAATGATGAATGAATGGGAGGAAGAAATATATGGTATAATAATGATAGTGTGAATGAATATCTTTTTAATATTATTTCTGTTGATACAGTCATTCACTTCGAATGGGACCGTACAGAAAGGGAGCCCTAGGACTAGCTTATTCTGATCTCTCCCTCTTGAATATAAATAAAGACCCTTCTACATAGATAGCTTCAATCAATCAAAAATCATCATAACAACTATCATAGTACTATTGGAATAGTATCACCGAAGTGATACCAACAATTTCTCTTTTAAGAGTGTTTTTTTATTTCTTTTAGAACTTGAAGGGGGTTTAGATTGAGATTGAGATTGAGATTGAGATGTTACGAGGTTTGCCGTCTAGATCACGTGGAAGTGCTCTAGGCTCTCGAGGTGGTTTATAACTAGGCGTCAAGCAGGGACTTAAAGTAATGACAATAATATGATGCAATTCGTAACTAATAGTATGGTATACTAAATGATTGATCTTGAGCACGAAGCTCTATACAAAGGAAATCCATCTTGATTATATAGACCTTCGTGCCGTATGTCCCACCGTTCCCCTCGGTGGGACGAGTGGGACCACGTGACCCCTTGTTTAGTCATGTGATGCGGTTTCTAGTCATAACTAAATACCGTCGTAACATGAGATTGAGATTGAGATTTATATTTATATTTTTAATTAATAAATTAAGAAAAATTAAAAAAATTGTTGATTTTATAAAATTAAATAGATATATTTATATATTGATTTTCTATTTGAAAATTCTATTTAAGATTTATTATTATTATTATTATAGGTAGTGAGTATGAGTGCGAGTGCGAGTGCGAGTACAGGGATGTAAGGGTGAAATTAAATAGAGACGGAGATCACGATTATCACTACGATTATCGTTTGTATCTATCTATAAAACTCACGGAAGAGTGATAGATGAAACTTCATTGTATTGGTTATTCGATCAAGTTTTTAATCATCATCATCGTGATTATCTTCTTTTGATATGATAATTAGGTATTCTTTAATGATTTCGGGATACAGTACATTACAGTAAGTTATGTCACATGTGATATCTGTTATATCTAATCAGATCATAAGCAATCTTCAATAATATCTATCTAACATGATTGATATCTTATCAGATCACATTTACCATTTCCATTCCCCACCATCCACATCCACATTCACATCCCCACCTCAGTTCCCAACCCCACATCTTCTCTTCTCTCTCCTCCCCGACAAATTCCTCCCCTCCTTCCGAATCCATAACCCTTACTTCCCTCACTTCCCTACCACACCACCACACATCTCCCCCTCGCCACCCACCCGGCTAAATCCAAACTAATACAAACAAACACCAAAACCACGCACTACCGATTCCCTTCTCCATAACTCCTTCTCTTTTAGGCAAGTACCAAGTACTAAGTAATAAAAAGGTACGCAAGCAAACATTTCTGTTTCTTGGAAATCTCTTGGAAGGTTTTCTTGGGTTGTATTTTATGGATTTAATGGGATGTTTGGGGGTGTGTTTAGGTGTGTTTGAGAAGGTGGGAGAAATACCAAGAGGATTAAGGGAATTAAGAGATGGTTTGAAGATAGGGAGATAGGGAGATAGGGTAATTTTCATCTAGGTTTTAAGTGATAGGTTGTTGTTTGGGGTGTTTGGATGGATGGTGGATAGTGTAAATATTTAGGTAGGTAGTTTGTGATGGGGAATAAATTATAATAAAGTGATGATAGTTTGGTAATTATATAGATGATGAGTGGATTTTATGATAATAATATAAACTGGAGAGTAGATAAGATTAACCTTAAGATTAGATTAGTTAGATTAAATAAAGTAGGTGGATAACCTTTTACTCCGTAAATACAAATACAGATGGGATTATAACGAATAAAATCTTAATCTTACAAAAAATCTAAGAATAGCAAATTAACTATTAACTATGCACTTATTCATTCATTTATCCTATCCTATCCTACCCTACCCTACCATACCATACCATATCATTTTTACACCTACCATCTACCACCTACACAGAAACAGAGTAACCTTAACAAGACGAAAAAATCTCCATCTCCAACTCCATTTCCCCGGTCTTCTCCCCTCCCCCTCTATCATCCTATAAGCGCCATCTCACCCCTCCACCCCATCAAACAAACAATTAAACAAACCAACAAATCACTTAAACCATATGACCATACACATCAAGCACACAACGCCATTCAAACCACCACCACCACCACCACCACCACCACCAATCCAATCCAATCTAATCCCTCCTCCTTCTTCTTTGAGTATAATTTATCTATACCTATATATATATACTTATCTATATAAGATCTTACTTTAGAATTTATCCATACAAACATAGACAATACACACAATACATACAATACGCATAAATCCTCGCTCGACTTGGCATTTTCTTGTCTCTTCGCGTCTCTTCTGATCTCGCATCGCCAAGAAGATATATATATGCATAGATAATAGATAGATCTAAAGAAGAAGGAGAATGAATGAATGAATGAATGAAAAAAATACAGAATAGGAAAGTGATAATTATTCAATGCTATCGTTCAATGTTTGAAGATTTGAAATTTTTGTGTCTAAGTATGTAAGTATGTGAGAATGTATGTGTGTATCTGAAGAATATAAATCCAAAGGAAATCCCCATTACCATTCCCTCTCACACACATCAGCAACTCCTCTCTATCTCCATCTCCATCTCCTCCTATAACTTCCCACTTCGATCAACTCAACACCCACCTCACCATGGCACCCGTCCTCAACCTCGCCCTCGCACTCACGATGCCCATCCTCTCCCTAGCAGCCGCACTCCCCACGGGAACCGAGCTCGAAAATCGCGCCACAACCCTCACCGGCACAGCAGGTATCGTAGGAGGAACGACCGCCGCCTTGGGGGAATTCCCCTACGTAGTTAGTTTGTCGTATGCCGGATCGCATTTCTGCGGTGGTGTTTTGCTCAATGCGTATACTGTTCTTACGGCTGCTCATTGCTCTGTTGATTATTCGGCATCGTCTGTTAAAGTTCGTGCTGGGACTTTGGTATGTTGTTTTTGTTTCCATTTTGCTTAGTCGTTGCGATGGATGCAGAGATCTTGAGTTTTAGAATGATTCTCATGCATCGCATTTCGTGCTTCAAAGTACATATATTGACTTATGATAGACCTGGGCATCTGGCGGTACACAAGTTGGAGTTAGTAAGGTTGTTGTCAATCCTTCTTACAACTCTCGAACAATCGATAACGACATTGCACTCTGGCACTTGTCGACTGCTATTCCAGCCAGCTCAACCATTGGCTATGCCAAGTTACCCGCTCAGGGTTCTGATCCCGTTGTTGGTTCTACTGCCACAGTTGCAGGCTGGTATGTAACTCCCGTCTTATACAAATTTGCTTGAACAAAGAGCTAATTGGTAAATAGGGGTCTTTTGACTGAGAATTCATCCTCCTTACCAGCAACTTTAAGAAAAGTCTCGGTTCCAGTCATCTCTCGTTCTACCTGTCAAGCTGAGTACGGTACATCTGCTGTTACCACCAACATGTGGTGTGCAGCAGTGACTGGTGGCGGTAAAGACTCTTGCTCTGGTGATAGTGGTGGACCAATTATTGATGCTGCTACTGGTGTTTTGGAGGGAACTGTTTCCTGGGGTCAAGGATGTGCTGAAGCTGGTTATGCTGGTGTTTACTCCAGAGTTGGTAACTATGTTACTTATATTCAGAGTAACCTCTGGACTTCTTTGTAAATAGGGAGTGGATGGTGGAGTGGAAGATCAAAGGTTAGATCGTGAAAGAGGCAAAATTTCGAGGTAGAAGGAAGCATAGAAGTAGATGTTGACGCTGTGATAGATTAGCTAGACTTCTAAAAAAAGATGTTCTATTGCGGTATTTTTACATACACATTGAAGTCACAGAAGTCTGTAGCTAGTGAATCTCCTTTGAATCAAAGGTTTTCCCACTTAAAATCATAATTGAAGTTTAAACAGTGACAGAAAGCCTCTGAGCGAGAATATTTGAATGTGTCCATGCTGTCAGTCTCACTGATCGAAAACAGAAATTCGACGTCTCGTGACCTTGGAAGAATCAAATCTTTTATGAGGTTTCATGGTGTAACTTCGCACGATCAGCAAAAATGAATGAAACCATAATCTTTCTCGAGATATCTTACCAATGCCTGCTCACTCTCATACTCTACTCGTGATCTTTCATAAAATTTGTGTCGAAACTGTAATCTACCCCGAGAGAACCAATCGATGCCAACGACACAAGCTAAGACGCAGTATATGACACTGATATAATTCATATCTATGTCATATTAGCACAATTCTGGGTGACGCTCTTAAAGATACTTACTGGATGTGGTCACAGGGAGATGTATTGGGAAAGAGAACCTGTACGATGACGTTAATATTTTCTCAAAAAGATGGCGTGTGTGTCGTACATAATAAGTGCAAAAAATGTCCAGATAACTGTTACTATGTTGGCAAAATAACCATATCTACCAAGCCAAAACGGCCCGTGTGGAATTGAATCACGACCCTTGTAAAGTAAACATAGGAGGGGAACAGTGTAAGATACATATGGGAGGACAATACATCCAATGATCATACTGTGACATGTCAGAGCTGGCTTCCAGTTTTATATCAGAGCGTATACGACATACCTGTTAAAAGCAGTTGTTGAAACTAAATACAAAAGTCCAAGTATAGAGACGACTGTTGCACTCAAAGCGTGTGCACGTAATGGAACATCTAGTGTAACATTGATCTTGGCTAGAGACTTATGGAATGGAACACCACCATCTCGAGCAAAAGTCCAACAGAGCCGGGATTGCCATGTGTGGCATGCAATCAGACAACCAATTCCAGTTGCCATGATGAGCGACTCTAGAAGGACTGCAGCAGATTTGTTGCCAAGGGACTGGTAAAATAGTTCTAAAATTGGTACTCTTGTAACAGTGCCGACAATGGTATCAAAGTTATTAATACTGAAAAACATCGCAACGACGAAGAACCAAGCTGTCGTAAAACCAATCGCAATAGTAGCCATTATCGAAATTGGGATGACAATTTCAGGTTGATGGACTTCTTCTGCTAGATGCACAGCACTATCGAGGCAAGAAAATGCCCAGTTGGCGTTTACGAGACCAACAATGAAGGCAATGCCATTATTCGACCAGCCTGTATTGTTAATAAATGTTGCAAAGACAAATTTGATGTCTTGATGCGTTGGGGCTTGCGATGGCACAGCAAAGAGAATAAGACCAAAAGATATTAAAGATATGTAAAGAGTAAAGGTCCCTAGTGTAGGTAGGATTGCCCCATAGCAATTGAAAATGAAAGCAAATAGGTTGATTAGTTGATATGCAATAAAAACATGCAATTCATGAATGACACTATTCACAGGTTACTACTAAATATGAAGACAGACTACTATTGGGGCAACTTACAAATCTGGATGATTCAGTTGCCAACATCCAATCACTGCTGACGCAACCGCCAATGATACACTTGCTGAGGCGAAAAGAGATCCAGCCCATGCACAATACCCAGTGACAAACGATAATGGCCTTGCGTATCTCTTGGGGGCTAATTCCATGGTCCAAAAATGTTGTCCTGCAGCATTTGGCATTGCACTTGCCAATTCTGATAACGAACATCCTATGCAAATACTTATGGATGCAACTAGAGGTATCCCATAGACAAAGAGAGCAGGACCACCTGAATCAATACCTGTGATGAAGGCACTGGAAATTCCAAACCACGAATTTGTGAGGGAGAATCCTTCGCCTAATATTGACCATATGGTGAATTTACGGCGCATATCCTGATTGGTAATGTCCTCATTTTCTCTTGTTGCATCTGGGATATTGTCTGGCGGGTATGTGGTAGCATGGAGTGACGAAATAACACCAAGCTTTGGCATATCCATAATGTCGTCTGGAATCAATGAAACCGAAAGATATTGGATAATGTATGAAAGGGAATCGCGTAGGGCTTCAGAATGGTGAATTTAGGTTGGGGTTGTCAATATCCAAGCTATTGCTGAGATTGTTGATTTCGCACGTAGTATCTTAGAAATGTCAACTTCTGGAATCAAGTTTGCGAAACCATAAACATTGCTTATTCCGTGGCTATATCGATGAAAATCGCATCCATGAAGACTAATTCTCGCTCCTTGGAGAGGATATATCTATTCAATATCATGGAATGCCCTATTGTGGCAATTTGTTCCATCGATCACCCACTTTTGAGTCGAAGATATGGAGGGAGGGAGACTCGTTGTAGATAAGAGGTTGTACCTCAAAACCTTATCGCTATCATTGTTTGGAAATGAGCGGAGGTCGCAGGGTTGAACTATGCAGATATACCTAGGCGATATATTAGACGGCAATGAGACACTGTCGTTTCACTCCATGATGGTGAGATTATACGTGGGCTTTCCAAGGTTTCAAAGTTAGCTGGGAAAGTAAGTGCACGTGAATACCTTGGCTAGCCTCATTCCTGTCTTGAATCAACGATCAACCACATGCCAAGCCTGTTTCTCAATTGAATACGATATATGATACGCCGGCGATTTGTCGACAAAATGAAGGAAATAAAAAAACTAAGAATGATAATGAAACATCGTGTGACGGCCATCGATACTATGCTGTCAATCCTGTCAGCTGAGACAGCCAGATCGGAGTCCGTCTCGAAGTTCACCAGTTTATCCGCCACGATGTTGTAGAAATACCACGTTCTAAAAGTATTGGTAGATGTGAATTTAATAAATATATCAAAAGTTGTTGATAAAGGGTGTGGGTTCTCGATTGATCCTGATACCGTTCGTCCTGTAAAGTGACACAGCATGAACGCACCTCTGTGACACCATCAGCAAGGCGGAGCTTCCTCGAAGCATCTTCGGAAATGAGGTAATAATGACTCTCACAGATGATCTTCCCTGGGGCACCCCTTTCTTGAACATCCACGTTTACAATATAAAAATGTATTCCCGTCCACCTGTCTGGGGAAGGCTAAAAGAGATCAACATCACGTGGCTCCAACTGTGGGGCATCAGAATCCAGAATTACGGGTGGTAGAACTGAGGAAATTGCCATGTTTTATCTTCAAACTCCCTGTCTTGGGCGCACCCTATTCGAGGGAGAAAAGAAAAGACGTTAGGGAAAGGATACGCGGATCATCGGGCTGGTACACTACCAACCGCGAAAATTGTTATTATTTGTTAGATCTTACATGTTTGCTCGGTACCAAATCAAGGCGACCCATCCAGCACCTGCCCAGTGATATCCAGCCACATCTGTGTACCTAGTAAAAATAAAGTCAACGCGGCAGCAAAAAAACTCCAAAAACGACACCTGTGTGATTCGAACACACGCTCCCGAGGGAAATGCCTGACTCTGTTTTAAACAGTAGCAGGGCATCGCGTTAACCACTCCGCCAAAGTGCCAGCTTTTCTATCGATGCTACCTAAATAACATTATACATACCGCGTTTAACCGCGCAAGGGAAAATAGTGGGGTAATATTAGTGGGGTATCAAATTCGACGACATCACATATCCTCTCCAGTCTCCAGCTCAGAATTGGAAAAATGACAATGGTCCATCGGACTCACAATGCAAATTCAGGTATTTCATTCAAATAACATATTATCTCGATGCTCGCCAATTTTAATATTCTAGCTAAAATTGCACATTTAAATATATATCTACATAATAACCTCAATAAGCAACTTCACAATTACTCCAGTAATCACATGGACATTAAATAGTCCGCAAGCTTCGATATTTAGAAAACGTTTGATCTCGACATTTTGCTCTGCATTTTGCTCCACTCTTCATTCTTCAATCTTCAGATAATGCTTAGGTCAAGGATGATAGATACTGCTTGCTTATTGCCTGTGAACTTCTACATATCCTTCTTTCCTCTTGGTTTCCTGTTCGACTTCCTTCCTCACATATGTTTGCTCTTCTGTTTCTTCTCTCCTAATTCCTTCATATCAAACACCTTTCACATCTGTTATGCATGCCAGCGATATTGTAAAGTTGCAGAATACTTGACATGGCTCCGTCATTCCTTCCAGAATACTCCTACCATGTAATTTCTCGTTAGATTCTTTGTCTTTGCGCACATTTCTAGGTAGCCAGACAGTAATTGCACTTCCCTTCCCTTCCCTTTTCTTTCCTACTACTCTGTATTTCCTCGCACACTTTTGCACGTGAGTTCTACGTGGTATTGTCGGTCACTTCATCACTTATCAAGGTTTTTCGGTTGGCCCCTTCAAAGGTTCTTTTCTCGCTTTCATTCATGCATGAAATATTCCTCATCTGCTAGTTTGCCAATCTGAACACATTCAATTGGTAATGGGGACCTCAGCCGTAAGGAATTCATTTGATGCTGGTTTATCATTCCAATCATTTATATCTCAAAGATCCTTTTACTGTCCCATTCGTAGAATACTGAGATCATGAATCGTGATTCCCTAATACAACGACTACCCCCCAATCAAGTTCAATGAACTTTCCCTTGTGCCTGCCCATGGGAGAGACGTTCCTACCTTGCAAGTATTAGCACACATCGCCTATCCCGTCACCCAGTCCAGAATCCCCCAACATCACGATCAATCGAATGATTTCCTCTCATTCTACGATCCTGAGAGAAAGAAGCAAACCACTTTCCTCACTCCAAGCACAAAGCTGCAAGTGATTCAATAAATAACTTTCTTCATCGCCTTCATACATCTACGAGTTCCCTTGTAAAAGGAAAGTGCCGGCCGAAACCCAAAATAAATGTTTGGATCTCGGCAGCACTATGAACTCGATAATTATCTATCTATCCATCTACCTAGCATCTACCTAGCATCTACTTCAATCCAAATGTTCTAGTTACTCCCCAGTCCTCCCCTCACACCTTCCCTCCCGTCTTCATCTTCACCTCCACCTTCCTATCTTCCCTCCATTCCTCCCTCTCACACTTTCCCTCCCATCTTCACCCCCACCTCCTCCTTCCCTCCCATCTTCACCCCCACCTCCTCCTTCCCTCCCGCCAACACACACATCCATCCATCCCAGCTCGGCACAACCCAAAAATCCTATATAAACCCCTCCATCCGCTTTGCTTTTCATTTTCTTTTCTTTCTTTTCTCCTCATGTATTTGGCAGCAGGCCCGTCTTTCGCTCATGAATGCTAGGCGGGGGCGTATGGAAACATACGTTTCAGGGCACTTCGGTGTCGCTCCTGCCCAATTTTTTGTTCTTACTACCTGTTACCAGGTCCCCTTTTTTTTCATTGAGTGGTTGGCGTAATGCTGGCACTTGAAGATTGGGGTGTTTGATTGGTGTGTTAGGGTCGGTGTCGGTGTTGGGGTTGGTGTTGGGGTTGATGTTGGTATGTTTGGTGAGTGTTGAATTTTCTGTTTTCTATACGTACCTCTTTCCTTTAACTCTATTCCCTTCGAATGTCGTAACGGTAACATTTCGTTTTCTAGATCCTTTACGATATTCGCGGTGGAGGGATCACTTATCCTGTTGTGGTGCATTCGTTAGTGTGAGCTAGATTTCGACGATTACTGAGTTTTGAGACATGGGATTGAATTGAATGTACTGCACCTCTTTTCTGAACGAGATTAATATTGAGATTATCACGGAATCGGAATGGTCCGGTTGATTGTACTGTAGAATTGTTAGGATGTATGAACGCTTGAGATGAGGATGAATGAGGAAGGAGCGTTGAGAAAGTTTGGATGTCGATAATGTGAAAAAGTCTTTCCTTCTTTTCTCCATATATGCTTTGATCTTTGTTCTCCCTGATTATTCGATTTCAATTGATTAAATATTCGTGGCCATATTGAAGTAATTATGTTGATCCAGCAATGATGATGTCCCTTTGGTGTGATTACTTGGATGAAAGAATGTATGGGAAGATATGTTGCATCTGAATTAAAAACAAATGATAATTAAAGTCGTATTTATAGATAAGAATTGAAAACCAAAAATGAAGGAATGAAAGAAAGAGATGAAAGCAAAATGGAATCCCCCATGTGCGAAAACCGAAGCTTTATACGTCTTTTTTTTAGCGCAATGGTTCGAGCAATCCGAGTACTATTCCGAATTCGCCATAAAATGAGAATTTTAATCAAGTTTTAATGTTATTCGACCAACCATAAATCTTTCACAAGCATAGTCATGTCTATCATTTACAATTTTCGGCCTAGTACTGGGATGCAATTGAGTCCGTCAGTAAATAGTGCTCTCGCTTCAGAAACCGTTGGTCATGCACTTGAGCGATCACAGAATTTAACCAAGAAAACCACCCAAAAGGATAAAATAAATCTGCCATTTGCATTTTTGGCTTAGATCGGATTCGAAAATGAGCAGCTTTATTTTCTAGCGCTCTAGTGACTTCAACGGCCAAAGGCCTTAAAATTTAGGTAATAAAGATGGATGTTAATTAACGAGTGGTGTCACTTGAAGAAGACACGCTTGGCTAGCAGATGCCAGACGGGGTAATTATGGGTCAAGCTACTACTGCTTTGATCGAACGACGCACTGCCATTAGTTTCTGCCGATTTGTCGGGTGTTCAAGTCGATCTGTGATAGAAATGGAGGCTAGTACGGAAATGGTATATATTTTATAAATAAAGGGGTTTTTATACCCTTAGGGATATGGTTTAGTACAGTGGATAGCTTCACGATTATAATAATCCGCCATTTTTGGGATAGAATAGAACTATGACAAGCGTGTTGAAAGCATGTCTCTGCTATTACTCTCAGCCTTACATGTCACATCGAGCACAGGCGCTGCCACGATCTTATCCGGGGTTTCTGATGTCAGAAAACTATAAATCTTCACATACTTATGGCCCATTAATCCTCGTGTAGTTTGCAGTATTTTTTCATGTGCTTCAATGGATGGTTCCAGAATTCCTGGCGAAGCATCCTTCCTATAATACTTTGAGCCTCAGAATACATACAAATGTGACAACATCGCCATCCCTTACAATCTCAACATCGTCTACTTCCTCTAATCCATAGAAACCCTCAGCATCTTCGAACATATCTGGCATAGTTACTTCCTTCCATGGTGCGAATATATTGCTAAGTGTAATCTTATTTAACTGTCAAGGAGCCGATGGCTATCCAGTGTAATCGTGGACTACAATCAATTTCCCGACCTTACACTAGTATTTTCAAATCTTTATCCTCAAGGTAAATAGGATCCTTGGAGTGCTCTGGTAATCAACTCTTGTTTACTATTGGCTGATGCGGTCATGTTGTTGCAGTTCTGTTCCAGAAATTTATACTTGACATTATGATGAGGAACTGTTCTGGATATTCTGGAATTTTCAGCCGTTGGACTATCGTTTTCATGACAAGAGGGATGAAAGCTAGTGAAGTATATCAACGCACACGATTTTGAAGAGTTGAAAAATTCGTCGCGTCGCTCAACTTATAAGTCTAATACCCTTTTTTCGGCTACCCTTTTACATCAAAAATGGTAATTTTCATTTATTAATAACTTTACAATCAATCAATAGAATTTGATGAAGTTTGAATTTTAAATTTATAATATAGTTATAATTCAATTCTGAAATTTCAAGATTTTTTGCAATTTTATTGATTGAAATAGAAATGATTGTAACGATACTGTGCTGGAGGCAGCGGCTGCCTGAGGTTTCGTCTGGTTGGTAGTTGTGGGTTAAGGCTTTATCACTGGTATTCACTTGGAAGTGAATTCGTTACTAGATCAAGTAGAATGTAGGTAAACTAATTGATAACTAAGTTGAGCACGAAGCTCTTAAACTATGAAACTATTCTAACTATATACTGATTCCTTTCCTGGAGCCCTGGGGAGCCTGCGCTCCTGGAGGCTCCATCACGTGATACCACATGGGCCTCAGGACACTAATCCTGGGACGATTCTTATCTTAGGATAATATTAGATGTGGTTCGTGACAATGATTGAAATTACGATTTCTCATTTATATAAAATTTGTATATAAATCTAGAAATCTTGGAAACCTTCAATAAATTTTCAACAAAAATTACTAAAAATAAATTAACAATCTTTTTGAAATCTTTAAATCAAATAGAATAAAATAAGTTAGAATTTTAAATTATACAAAATACTTTTATTTATAGTTTTGGAATTTGTAAGAATTAAATTTATAATACTTTTATTATAGAGATTTCTATAAATTATTTTTCAAAACAAATTGATTCACTTGATCAATTATAATATAAAAATTTGAGAAAAAAATAAATGTTCATTTTTAATAATTTTTATTAAAAAGTTATTTCAAAATCTTGATGATTTTCGAATTTATAAACCCTATATAAATTGAAAATCGTAATTCCAATCATTTATATTCCAACCAGTAAAATAGCAAAAAATCTCAAAATTTCAGAATTGAATTATAACTTTATTATAAATCCATTATTAAGATTTCATTACTTTCATTCATTCTTTATTGAATTATTAATAGCTGAAAATGACGATTTTGGTGTAAAAGGGTTGTCGAAAAGGGGGGCTGGTCAAAAAGAGGGGTACTAGACTTATCCCGGGACATTGCCGGCTTTGATTTCCACGGCTGAGGTATTGCCATAGCAATATTTTAAACATCTGGATGAGTATAAGTGCCCAATATTGCCATCTTACGACTTTTTTTAGTTACCTAGCTCTTGCTTATATATTAATTATCAGAAGTAACCAAGCAATATATCCCGATTTTTCTGATTTATGAATTTTGGGTGGTGGTTTCTGGCATGGACCTTCCACCACAGAGAGCAATTTCCATGGAATGATACGGAAGTATCTCAGTAGAATGTGAAAGATCTATGTAAAATGACTAGTGGATTTGCTTCCTAAAAGAAGACATACCAATATGTTGCCCACCATACCATAAGTCCTTCGGTAGCCTAGACTGCGGGGCTATTATTTGAATCCAATGGAGTAACAGAAAATTGGATTATTGGGTCTTCTCAGACCAACACCCATTTTTGCCCTAGATGCACCACGATCCACGAGCTTCTACGGCCCTTTTCATCTTGATAATAGTATTTGATTCCCGATCATGAATAAAATAATTAAGGGAAGAGCGTACACCTTGAAGCGACGATGAAAGAAGCTGAAGTTGGATAATTTTTCGAAGAAATGTTGATAATCGTTCCCTGAGAAGGAAGATGTGGTTGTAATGAAGAATAAAAGGAGGGGGGAATGAGAGGTTTATATAGACATGATAAATTGCTAGCGGGGAGCTAAAACAGTGCATGATGAGATTCTTGAAATAAATGAGAGTTTTCATGAATCGCTTAGCCGATCAAAATATTCACGAGCATGTGAAAACCTGATCCAGATCTGAATTTAAAAAGATTCAACGGAGTGGCTTTGTGGCCCTAGCTAGCAGTAGTTGGACGAGAGAGCACACTAGCCAAATTTAACCTCGCGTACTTAGGGGCCACACTATAATCGCCTTCAAAACTTATTTTCGGAACATTTAATATGCTACTATTGCCTTGAACTGACATATTTTCCATGGCACCGAAGATCTACAAGAATGGTAAGATTAAATTTCATGACATAGTGTGTAATCTAAGTGTGATCGTGGTATACATTTTGGTTAGACCTATCGAGCTAAAGATTGTCATGGGAAACTGTGTCAGTATCAAATTCGTTAGGGACGCCTGTACACCATGCTATTACGCCAATTTAGCATTTTTGGGGCTTTAGAATTGCGTTCTTAGGTGAAATCAGAACTAGAGATAACGTTAAGTTGACGCGATGATATGATTTGGAATTGACTTTGTTGGTACAGGCCCAAATGTACACAATTGTTACATCGGGGTGGATTTCTTACATGATAGTTGACGCTTTTGAAAAATTAAAATGCACCTACTCCAATGTTCGGAATCGCGTAGGTTCTCTAACAGTCTTGGATTGCCCGACGCATTTGGCTTTTCATTATGATTTATCAAAAGTCTAAATGTTTATCTAAACCTTTGGAACTTAAACTCGCTGAAGTAAACTATTTACATAAAATTCATTCCAATTGTTCAGATAGTCCAATAGAACTATAGACTAGCCGTTTAGTTGGCGATTTGAATGGAAGAGTGCAAGATTCAAGATAGATTACTGGATGCAGAATGGCAGAATACACAAAGCGTCGGGTTCTAGAAGAGGATGAGATAATGGCTAACAAGCGCTAGCAAAGTTCAATAGTCTTAGATGTAAACCCATAGTCTGGGATCTTCGATATTCCAAGGAAATTCGCATCCAAGTTTATCCCGCAGCCAAACTTGATTTATTAACACAAATGGTCCAAATAGTTCCATCAAGAGACTATTTTTGAAGTAGATAACGTGACAAGGTTTGAAATTAAGTGCAGGAGACATCTATGCTAAATTTGAAGTGAAATACTGGAGGAATTCAAAGCTACTTTCCTTGATAATAGCATCGAGGCCTAAATTTCATGCTAGATAACTGCAATATACCTTTGACTAGGCAACGCAGCTTGAGTATATGATTAAGCGAAGAGCATTGTCCACTTGGCATTTGCCCCGTGACTACCGAAGACCGTGTAGCGAACATACAAGTACTGTAAGCGCAAAAATACCCTCAAATTGTCGGGATCTGTGAGGCCAGGAGGAGAATGTGAATAAAGATTATAACATGAAAGAAATAAGATTAACAGAAGGATTAGGTGAGCCTCATTTGCCTCAGCCGCTGCTTAGATGCTGTACAATAACTTGTTGGAAACTGGATTGTGCTCGCAACAGCGCATATGCAGACGAAGTATATCGCAGCAGACGATCCGGAAATGGCACACAACACTTGTCTCTTAATCTATCATTTTTCGAAACGGAGCTATCGCAGGATTGTCTAGACAGCCGCTTCCTTGTAGACAGCCGATCATATGTTCTCTCCTTTTAACATTAGTGGACCCATCACATAAAAATGGCGATAGATGAACAGGTCAGCTAAAAGATACTGCAGACGTTATTCTTGGTAGTCTGTCTATTCTCATACTATCCCATCCACCAGCCTATGCATTTCGAAGCATCATTGAATGAAAATTGCTCTGAGTCATGATAACCACATCTGTCACTAGTAATAGCCAAAAGCTATTCTCATCCCATAGACACACTTTGCCGTATAATGTCTACACTTCAAGTAATCAATTGATCAAACATGATGTGAGAGCTTCATTGTAGCAACAACAATGAGCTCTAAATATAGTAGCCCGCATATAACGCAGAGAATCCTTCCGGCAGGGCACAGCATCAACCGCGGCTGTCATCTCTTCTTGAAAAGAAAACAAATGTCACCTTAATCATGTGAATCATAAATATTTACAGTTCATGTGCATGTCTCTAGTATTTAACATGTGCCGATGCTGCAGAAACTTTTCATGTTGATGGGTGCATTTGAAACTAATCAGTGCTAGATGGTACCATTGTATTCGAAGGATTCAATATTGTACTTGATACCCGCCCGGGTATGATTCTTGAAGAGGAAAAGCAATAATCCTAGGTACAGACACGGATTGCAGGACAAAAAGCATAATATATTTGTTTCAATACACACGGCATTATGGACATGGATTCTCCACACTTGTGACCACAGACCTTGGAAATGGAGAATGATGTATTGAATTGATTATAGACAAAGAGCACGGCAGAGGTATGATTCTATTAGCGCCGTCGCGGTCTTGACAGCGGCCGGTAAGTCTCCATGGTTGGGATGTCGAGATAGGACCCCGAGAAGAACCACTTCTTTAATCCGTGCGGGTACGTGCTGAGAATAGTATATTGGTTAGATCTGAAGATGACGTGCATTTATCAGTTCGTGGGAAATATTGATGATTTACAGTCAAGCGTCACACATGGCGGTTAGAATGGTCGGTGTTGGTTGTTGGTGGATGGTTGTGGTTGCAGTGGAAGAATGAAGGGGGATCCAAGCACGTGCATATGTAACGCTTGGAGGACTCTAAGATGCTTGTGGTCAAATCACAACAGCGATGATGGGTGAAATACAAGTGCGAAATTAGAGTTGCTTGGTCATTATTGAATGATGCTTTATTTAACTAACTAGATCTTGCTCAATGTGGAAGGTCGGTTCTATCGTATTGAAATATTGAAGCTATCATCGAATCCGAGCATGGATGGCTAGCCGATTGAGAATCTGAGATTGGTGGATTTGATTCAACCCGCCCGCATCCAACGGTCACACCCGGACAGAATGTGCGAGTCGGTATTCCCGACCTTCACGTACACGAGTCAATGCCTCCATCAATAGCTTTTATGGATGGTAGGAAGGCTCAGTAAAGATGTGTGGTGTGGTTCACTTGCTTAGGGTTGTGTCACTGAAATGATACTCTATGCTACGGATAATCATTCGATCGGTTACATCCGGATGCTTTCATCATTTTCTTGTTATTTTGTTATCGTCGTGGGTTTGTCAAATCTCAACTTTGGGTGGACCCGAGTGACTATGTTTGACGGAAAGGAATGAGGCTGGGATGCGGGAGTCCGGTTGGTGTTCATACATCGTCGTCATTGTTTGAATGTGGTAGGAATAAAGAAATAGTAAGACTACACGGAAGGGTCTGTGGGAGACAAGATAGACAGGAATAACAGGAGATGATTATTAGCTGAGGGTGAAGATCAACATCAACATCGTCGTACATACTACGATCATGACAATCGCGTCCGTTCGAGAATCACCAAATTGTAAGACGACCGCGAATTATCTCCGCATTGTACTCTACAGTGTATAATCAATCTACGGTTACTTCGAGAGTTGAAGCACTGCAGTGAGATGGCGGATTCAGCCTATGCCTCTTCTTCCACTCAACTATTTCCATTCCTTCCACATCTTACCTCCATCTGACGTGCGTCTTCCTTTGACTGTCACTTCTTGCGAATCAGCTATGCGTTCGGCGCGCTTTTACTGGATGGTTGGATGATGGCTGCTTAGGTTGGGGGTATGTATTGTAACCATACTTACAGTGTACAGAAGTGTAAGAGAGATTGCCTATTTTCCTGCCTTGTCATCCACTTCCGTTACGTGGAGCCGAAGTTAAGAAGACCTCGAGGTTGTACAGCGTTTACTGTGGGGGTATGGGTATTGAAGGGGATCGCAAATGGTGGTCAGAGTGCTATTACGGATACACAACGGCTTGCGACCAAAGACCACAGACCACATATTATTGTATGGAGTAATAAATGCTCAATCTATTGAAAATTACCTAGACTGTCAAGCACATCAGATCTAAAATCCTTCCTACCTGAAATTAGCAGTTCGGGCGTTGGTATAAATGGGGAAACGCTGTTTGTTGAGGATGTAGGATGTAGGTACATCAAACCAGTAATGAAGGAGTTTTAGTTTCGAGATAATCTTCGTTCATTTATTTGCAGCGTCCGGAAGTTCCACGATTTGGGTGGACTTTGGCACTGGGCAGCGGTGAGTTTCAGGGGTCGGCGAAGGTTAAACGGTGCCCAGCTAGTAGTTTGTCATTACAAGGGGGATGGCTAATTGGGTACAATAACCATGACCTTCAATCTTGTTTTCTCGTGCGGTTAATGGCGGTGTTGGCGGTAAGAGGGAAGGTAATCTGAAGAGGGAACTGTGGCTTGTAGATTCTGTGTAATCATAGTTTGTTTTGGCTGGAATTAGCCGTGTATGGTATTCAGTCGCATCTATCAACAACTTCCCGTATGTCTCTTGTAAGAAGGTAAAATAAATGGGAGTAACTGTCTAGCTGGGTAATGGATTCATTCATTGGGTGAGATGAAAGCTCAGGGCGTTTGGCTAAGGCGGATTTTCATCGGAAAGGAATGAGTACGAGTACGTAAGCGAGCTTCATTGGCTATGACATTTTATGGTATGATTTGATATTACGGAGATGTCCAGCCTCTATTTTGGCATCTCGCCCTATCCATTACTGTGCATACATAGGACGAAGTAAAGCAATGACTATCACCAAGCTATGCAGCTTGTGCAGTTGAGGCTGTGGGGAAGATGTGAGTCCGTCACTGTGTCTGTCATGTCTATAAACTTCTCAAATCAATGCCAATTAGATGAACCAATAAAATTGTGTGGATGAGAATTTGCCAACAAATATGTATTATTATGGATCATTTCTCAAAATTTTGAATAGTAAATTATGGAAAAATGGAAGAACATCAAGGCCATTTGGTGGGTTTGGGGTTACTAGACGCATTAGTCGCTAAACTTATCTTGGCTTCATAAATAATTTTTCTTGTTGTAAGTAAAATTCTGTGTTTAAAACAACTCTCACAGGCTCACACCAAGTACACAACCCTTGGAATATCGACGCCCCAGCGTTTCCCTTTCACTTATGAGCAAATCATTTATACGATCTTAACCACAAACATCAATCATTTCCGTCGCTGCAGCCTCACTATCGTCGTTTCCACTTTATGCCGCTCAGATCACTCATTGGGCGATGTTTGACTGGGCTGGGCTCGTATGCGTGGCAAGGGCGCAGTAATGCTGCATAAATTGACGATTTTTAACTGGAGAAGGTCAGGGATTCCGACCGATACTACTATTGGAAAATGTGAAGTCTTCACCAGCATGACCGGCAAAAGAACCCAGAAAGAAAGAATAGGGAAGGAAAAGGAGCAGGGGAGAATCTAAAGTTTGTTCCATGACCAAAATTGAGGTATGGGTATGGTGGTTCTCCCATTCGAATTCTGAAGCCCTATCGAATAATCCAAGAAGTTGTAATAAATAACCCTTGTTACGTGGCATAACGATTTGCTCAAGATATTACCTGAAGAAGAAATTGACGAGAAATAAATGGTTGAAAACAACGGATCCTTTCATTTGCCGAGGATGGCCATATAAATTGCTTGCTGAGAGATCGCCTATTGCTTACTGCGTACAGGACGAAAACAAGATGGTGGCCAGAATCTACTGTCAGCTACTTTGCACAAGAACAAGAAGTGAAATAATAAGCCTATGCGGGAAAGAAGTTAGCAACAATGATGCTGATCAGCAGCCACGAGGCGATTTGAGGCAAGAGAAAATGTCTCAGACTTTCTGAGGGGGAACTTGGTAGGGGGGAAGATAAATTTCATGCACAATCAAGGTTAGACCAGTTTGACAGCCCTGCGATTTGGCAACTACACACGGCTCTATTTACTAATGTGATTTTCAGTAGGCTTGAAGTATTACTACTCAGCTAAGCTTAGATCATTTTCATCATTTTAAATTATCGATTTACACCCAAAGTAAGTCACCATGGACATTGTTCTGAATATATACATGCAGTCGGTTCCTCCCCATTACGCTCTTTTAAGATCCTCAAGATCCTCATAATTGTATTCTCTTTATATTTCAATATAACTTGTCGTCGCTCACCTCCTTCATTACCAAAGACGACATGCGGAGCAACATATAACCTAATCATAACGCAAAGAAATCCATTTGGAACCGGACATCGCCCCCGGATCCCTTTTCCTTTACAACTGTTCATCAGCCCAGTTTTTGGTCCATTGGAGTAGGAGCCATTTATATCCAGGTCGTTTCCTTTTTTTTTCTATCTACACTTTTTGCCATGTTGGATCATAATAGGGAGTTACCACCATGTTTCCCGCCTACCAAACTTGCTTTCCAAAACAGTCCGATTCACCAATATCCACCATCTCAGGTCAACTCTTATTCTGCACTGTTTCCATCTCACCATACATATCCAACCCCTCCTTCTTCGCCACTAGCTTTTCCGATGCCGCAGGATCATAGGTTAGGTACGATACTAGGAGAGACACTATTATTATCACGAGCTTTAGGCTCGGGAGCCTACGGGACTGTATATTATGCCCAGGACTTATCCACCGGAAAAGAGTATGCCGTGAAAGCTCTCAACAAAAGAAATGCCTATGGACAATCTTTGGACGCAAAAGCACGACTTTATCAGTCGAGAGAGATAGCCTTACACTGGAATGCTTCGGCGCATCCTAACATTGTATCGATGTATAAGATTCTCGACGACCCGGACTGCACCTATGTTATCTTGGACTACTACCAGGAAGGAGATCTTTTCTCTAATATTACTGAAGGTGGTAGATATGTAGGTCACGATGCTCTAATCCGGAGCATCTTCCTCCAAATCTTGGATGCCACGGAACATTGCCACCGTCTTGGAATATACCATAGGGATCTCAAGCCAGAGAACATTCTAGTCTCCAATTCTGGTCGTACCGTTTGCCTAGCAGACTTTGGATTGGCCACACAGGAACCCACATCTCGTGATCACGGATGCGGATCTACATTTTACATGTCTCCAGGTAGGCATTTCTCATCCCGATTCCCCATCCGCAGTCTCCCTTCACCTACTAACACGTTCCGTTATCAGAGTGCCTAGAGCAATCATACGCACCATACAGATGTGCACCGAACGACGTCTGGTCTCTGGGGGTGATCTTGGTCAATCTCACATTTGGAAGAAACCCTTGGAGACAAGCCTCATGGGATGATGCCACATATAATGCCTTTCTCAAGAACCCAGATTTCCTGAAGACCATTTTAAATCCATCGGACGAACTTAACATCATTTTACAAATGATCTTTCAGCCAGACCCAGAGCTCCGTATTACTGTTCCGGAGCTGAGAGTGATGATACAACGATTGCCAGGCTTTTACTCATCTCCCTCTTCCCCAAGAACATACCTCCCAAAAATTACCAACAATTTGTCAAACGACTCTGGCTACTCCACGTCGTCTCAATACGTCGCAAGCCCATTTCGATCATCATCTTCGTCTCACGACTCAGCTATTTATATTGAAGATGATTGCTCCAGCACGCGCAATGGAACTACCAATTCAACTAAATCATACCGTAACACTGGTCTTCCTGACTTAAACAGCCAAAATACGGAGGATTGCAGTGGCCATTTCCAAGGCCATGTTTATTCCAATGGTAGCCCCAGGGAAAGTGTGCTCCTACCTTCTCAGCACTTTATTTCATACTCGACACAGCTTCCTCTGTCGCCACCAACTACTCCACCTCCAAACGTTGCGCGTTTTCCACGGATTTCTTAAATGGTCCATCTCCTGCAATGTGCGATAATTTATCCGAGGATGTTTTGTTTTAAAAGTTTCCTTGAGCTTTCTTACATCGACTTCCTTTTACTTCCAGGATTTCGAAATATATTTTATAGTTTCCTTTAGTTTTTAACGGGTTGTTCAAAGAGGTGCATAGGTCCGGATATTAGTCTTTAACGCATGATTAAAACGAAGAAATGTTGGAATTGGATCTTTGGTATTTGGGCGGGAGTTAACCAGGCGCTCTACGGTAGGAAAGACATAGGAGCGGCAGCGTGTTGCCGTACTGGGAGTTTCGGCGTGCTTTTTATCACGATACATTTTCTGGAGTCACTGGATTTTTCTTTAAAACTCTTTGGTACTTTCGCTTTATACCCTTTGGGCAGGCTTTTATCAATGCATAGGACGGTAGAAGGTGGAATTTTCAAGATTACTTGGCAAGAGCATCCATGGCGATTAAAATAAATACGTTAAGGCCGACTTGTAGGCAATCGGTCAATTTTAAGGAAAAATATGGTGTTAGGCAAGGGAAATAGGTATAATGTACATGTACATCGAAAGAGCATTCAAAGCATAGGACGGAGTTCGTACCAGTAGTTAGAATTCTACAGCAGTCTTCGACAAAACATATTCTCCATTACTAGTGGCTGTGAGTCATTTTCTTCTGCAATTCGAGCGCGATGCGACGGCAAATGAAAGACATGCGACGAAATATACTCGGTATTACGATATGAAATTGCAGAAACGCACAGAAATAGACTAAAGATTTTAGCCAGCCGGCCCCTCTAGCAATGACACCAAATTCTCGAACCACCTTGGAAAATTCCTATCACATCGGAATACCCTCGAAAGAGAGGGGAGGACATGCATAAGCCTAGATTAAAAGCGTCTGGGCGTGCATATGCGATGACATGGTTCGCGATGATTATGGTGATGCATTCGAAGCCACCGTTCGCCTTGTTTTTTAAAGGTGTGCGCCTTTGTGTCCGGGAGGGTCAGATGATGCATTGCGTGGCTGGCCCAGCTGAACCAATCATGTGCTTGTGGCGAGTATGAATAATCATGTGTTACATGGGCTTAATCTTTTTTCCCTCGCACCACCATGTTTGGGGTTGCCTTTGGTTTCTTTGCTCATAGGGATATTAGAGCCCCTTTTCAAGCGAAAGGGCTAACTTCCCCGCGTATGATTTGTATTTCTCTAGTTCGTGACTTAGAACTTGTGGTATCTTTCTTTATCACACAACCGGCCCAATCAAGTGCTGGGATTTGATTGTTGGTTTAAGATTGATCAGATACTTGGTATCACTGTCCGTGCATCCTCTTCCAAGAGGATGGTCAAGATCTCTTTGGTGCTCATCGACAATTTCGCTTTAGACTAACACACTAAATCATTGCAGAAACTATGGATGGCGACTAGGTAATCAATGCGCGTGCTGTAGTGGTGATGCAATGAACGATGCTGGAGACCATTGGAACGAGTTAATTCAGAGTATATAATAAGGTTTGTCATGATGAGATGTTACCAGTAGCTATGGCACTGTAATATCAGAACTCACGGAAGCGTGTGAAAATCTACCATCTAGATGTCGCCGGGTGATGGCACAGGCTTGTCGGTGGGAAGATGTAAACTCTCAGAGGTCTTCACCACGCCTCGTTCTGACTCTTGTTGCTATAAAAGGAAAGACGGCTCTAAGGCCAAGCCTGATATGCTCAAAGCAGTAGGGTCATTTTCATCTGGTATAGTGTCACTTAGACAAACTACGACTCTTAGGTGCGGGATGCTAGCAATAGCTAGATTGACAGTTGAAAGATACTCTTGAGAATACATAATACTACCCTGTAACTACAGACTCTTCCTGCGCAGCAAGTGACTTTGAACGTGGCAACTTGACGCTCGGTATTGAAACTTCAACCCCGACTTCAGAATCCTTGCTGGTTTTATATGCCGTGGCCGCTTGAGCAATACCAGAGGGGCTGACATTGCGAAGCGACGAGTACCTGTGCTGTACGAACTACTTGCTTGATGCTTTATACATTTAAAAGATCACGGTATTGAGGATAGCCACCGCGTGCTAGCGACGGAACTGTGCCGGCAGCTATTTTAGTGCATTCTTATCACGTGATTTTATCTCAAACTTTTGTTGCATATCTGGAAGGAGTCATTGACATGGTTCTTCTATACCATATCTCTGACGCTCAGATAGATGTACTATTCGCTTATACCCACATTTATACAATCTAATTCACAACCTTTCTATTTTGAGTATAGATATATGAGATCTATACCTCTTTCAATCGAAAATGGTCCTGTATAGGAAGGGATTCTGTATTTTCTAGCCGTACGAGCCGGTTTGGTGTAGTCGCCTACGTAACAACACATCAACAAAGTTTCAAGCGACGGCATCTGCTTTGAGTATTCATCATGCGATGAGCTCAATGCAGATGAAATTTTGGGGCACTAACGAAAATGATGCATTTGCCAACTTTGCTTGAGTCAGACGTTGGAGCTCTATCAGGTAGGCCATATCAAAAATAGCCACCACTTGAGAAAGCCATTTGGCTGGTGGCTCACAATCCGCGAGTGTTCCTCATCACATATTAAGCGAATCACACCAGGCGATCTTTTCCATCTTAATATAAAATACCATAATAATTCAAGTATAGTTCCTGATCTTCAGGACCATAAAGGACCGGACCCAACTGATTACCTGCGCTGATATCATAAAAAGATAAATTCTCTTGGTAAGATGTGATATGCAGGTATATTCTCATGCTATAATGTGGGAATGAGCCTTAGATTGAGGCTTTCACGATAGGACTATCTATGAGTGAGTTCTTGCCAGTTAAAAGCAAAGAGATAAACAAATGGTTGAATGTTTCGCACACGCTATCAGTCTGCTGCGCTTTGTGCCGAGTAAGAGCCTCGAAAGAGCGGAGGCTTATTCGAGCGCTCAGTCGCAGTCATGATCTTGAACTATTGCCAATACTATCTGAAATCCATCTCGACACTGTTTGGGGTCTAAAAATGTTAAATAGGCTTGAAAAACATGTTAGTCCTGGTCTTCAAGCTCAGCCGTAGCATGTTTTCAAACCTGATTCTCGCATTTCGTTATTTTTAGTATATTCCGAATATCCGGAATGATATTGAACTAAACATCATGATTCCTTTCTAATTTAGTATTTAAATTCTTTCAAGAAGTATTTAACTCTGTATCGTTCCAAACTGAATCGAAAAGTTTTAAAAAAATTTCACTGCACAGTAGTGGTAGGCTATTGTATTGCAAATCGAGTATCCTCCTCTCGAATCACGTCTTAGAAGGGCCGAAACCTCTTCCTAGAACTCAGGATTCGAGAAATGGTGTAAACTATATCGCGATGCTACCCATTGCCCAAAACCATCAGATATTTTCTCGAAAATCAGCGTGCTAATTGTAGCGATCTATGACAAGTTTCAGGGCATGAACTGCTGGTGGTTGTCCAGCTAATATGAAGCCACAACGATTTTGCCTGCATGGAGGAGCCTCCTTCCCTTGAACGGAAGCCCACTATGGTATATAGCTTATGGGATAGTAGCGCAGCTGGGAAAGTGGGACAAGCGGTAGCAATTCTCGCCCTAGATATTTTCTATATAAATATGAATCGTCAAGATGAATGAGCAATCCTCCGCCTCAGTCAATACTTAAACTGGAAGGCTGGAATTCTGGTGAAAATGTATAGCCTGGAAGAGGAATTTGGTTCTGCCCATGTGGTTATTTTTGCCAGCCATAACATTCCTCGGTGCAGAAAGTCCACAGATTTACCACTTCCGTAGAGGAGACAACGTGCATTCCTCTGGCCCTCTCTCCACTTGCGGTACCAACATAATGCATCAAAGCCCAAGCCGATTGAATATACACTTGTAAACTTAGCTAGGCCCCGGCATAATAGCTTTTGAACTAGAACTGAGCTGCTTAATTCCCAATTAATTCCTCAGCCTTGCCCAGTGAATGTGTACGTTGCAATCCCAATTTGGTGACTCGGAACGGGAACATTCTCACCGCAAGTTCGATAGCGGACGTGCGAAACACGATATCCAGTCTACTAGCCCGATGATGACGGAGCAGAACGCCGGTCTCCCCTCTCAATATCTGGGCACGTTCTGGACTCTCAACTGTGCGTTGCCAGGATCAAGATTCCAGAGTCATTAGAGAATTCGAGCCCGCATGCATTAGATTGAAGATTGGCGTGGGTGTACAAATATTCGAGATGCTGCAAGCTGGACTTCCATCTAGATTCTAACATCTTTACATCGCTCTCATCTGACCATCTTGGAATGCTTGTCAAAGCGTACAGGTTTCCATATTTAGTGGATACCATGTCTCCCGTGGAAAAGTACCATCGAATCGCTGGTGTCAAAAATGCTGCATAACTGTTGTTGAGTGGTGGAAATGCAATAATGCAGCCATGACAGAAAGATGAAGTGTTCGTGCAGAAAATATATGGAGGTGTGGTCTCTGTGTGGGTGGATAGCCAAGCGGAGTGAAATTTGACGTGGTAGCCACTCACGGCTGTCCTAAGCGATCAAGAGGCGTCGATCAAACGTTTGTATCGATAACAAAATAATCAAACTCGACGTATTGACGCTAATTGACGGCTGCTAATTCTGCATCCACTTCCACAACTGGTGAGGCGTAAGAAAAGAAAGCGTGTGGGAGCCTGGAACGCAACACTAGACGGGATTATCTCCCAGAATTCCTAGCCATACAGTATACAGCATGTTGTCCCGCGCATTGTGCTGCAATAGGGAGTTGTTTTCGATGCGCCATGCTGTAATGTGTAGGCTATAGGTGTACAATGCAACCACATCTTCGAGGTACTGACATTCGGTGTCACTCACTTCGTGTCGACCCATGTGCGGCGGAACCAAAAGTGTGATGACACCAAGATATCGCAGTTACAGCATCCCATTATGCAAATACTGAGGATAATCCAGGTTATCAAATTGACTATGCAAGACAAGGATTAAAGAAAGACGTCCTCCTGTAACACAGCACGAATTCGGCTTTGTTATCCGAAAAGTAATGCCAATGCCATGTTGCAACGTTCTTTTGCTTCCTCCAGTTAGCGCATCGATGAAAGCTTGCTGTTTTTGTTTTCTCCGACTCGACGATTATCCTCGTGGTGTGTATTTTTATTTATTTTGTGGATGTTGCCGTTTGTTGGATTGCTCGCATGAATTTGAGGGCATGTGACTTATTCGCTTCGACGGCATGGGTGAAAGAAGGCAACAAGGGTCTCTGGCTTGGATCAGAAAAAAATGCTCGACGTCGGAAAATTTTTATTTTTGCTTTAAGAGGTTGGCAACTCGAATCGTGATATTTTGATCACGTCTCTCGTCAATACCCCTTATTCTCCACTCCATAAACGAGCGATGCACTAGGGGCAACTCAAGTACAAGCCAACACGCGTTGCGCGTAGAAGCGTACAATAGAGCCAAGCGGCTGGCAGTGGGGTTTTTTATCCTTGGGTAGACACATCCGTTTCTTTCCTCGCTTTTCGCCCCTTTCCATTGGCGACACGGGAAGTCTCATGTAATTTCTCCTCTGTGAGAACATATATTGAATACATCGTATCAACGATTGATGAGGATGTACTTGGCCTCTGAAGATTTCATTCCCGTTGTCAGGTGACCTATTATGACGAGGTCAGACAGGCTCATAACTTTCCGGGGACGAACTTTCCTCATTGCCATAGGATGATGTTACCCGTTTGTATATTTATTACCATTCAGGCTTTAACCCTAAATCGGGCTTCGTGGTAGAGTGTTTATATATTCGTTGCCATTTTTGTAATGTTTGCTGATGGCTATCTTTCGGGCCATAACATCGTAGTGAGTGAAACGCTCAATTTGATTGAAAAATCGAGGAACGAAGCGTTCTGGTTGTGAGTTATTGTAAGCCCGTTCTGAACTTGCGCCTCATGAGGGCACACATCAACGTCCTTCCCAAGAACAAAATTGGGACGATGCATGATGCCATGTATTCATATTACGGCCATGATGTTCTTTCATGAGTAGGAACGATGTCAATGGACGCTAGTGATGGCGCCAGAATGGTTGTTGTCGCACAGAATCTTCGGTACAGAGGGGGGATAATAAATTATGTTGTGTAGGAAGGAGAAGAGAAAATATATCTTACATGGTGCGGGGCATGTTCTTTTTATATGCACTCATCATCTATTTGGTACACTACGTTTGTTGTCTTAGTTCGTTGCTGGTGCACAGTCTCGTCGTCGTGGCTTTGCTAGTCTAAATTATATCCTCTAGTACTTGTCAGGCAACGGATAATTGCTCAACCACGGCCACAATATTCGCCGTTATCCGTCGTAGTTGATGCAAATTTCAATGCGATAAATTCGTAGTTTCTTCTTATCAATTCCAAATATACGATTGCCTTGCTTTTTTATTTTCAAAGTGCTTTTCAATGTAACTTCGATACTGCTTTCAGGACAGTTTCGCTTAGCTGAACCGGCTTCTGTAATGAAAATGATAATGACGATACACATTTCTCACGAAGATGGCTTATGAAGATAACCGTGGCATGTTCGAAGACATGGAGTTATTCCAGGGGCCCTTACTAACTATATTGCAGATTCTGTATGTGCCCAGCTCGGCCGCACCCCTCAACATTGGCACGGAGGGGCAACCTCAATTTCTGATAATTACTTAACGACTAGAAAGCATCAATCAAGGCCATTAAAAGACTTCACCACTCCAGAATATACTTCCCACAAGCACCTCGGGTATTCACCTAATGTAAATATATATTGCCATCTGCATATCAACACATTTTACCATCTTGAGACTATAGCCAATCCCTCCGATGATATCTCTCGTCGACAGATATCATCCGTGGGGACTATGCCTCGATGGCATCAATACCATCCGTAGGGAGCATGTGTACTTTTTCAGAATGAATGTTGTAAACAAAAATCATCTGGATCTGATCTAACTTAACTAGCGCATCGCAAATTGAAAAAGATTCGAACTCGGCACACATCCTATCCAACCACCCTAATCGCGAAATCGCACTCTAGTGTTGTTTACTGTTCACTCGTACTTTATCCGAAGTTTACATCTGCACTCCGCAACATCTTTTCAATCTAACATTAAAGATATCACCATTACTTCTTGTACCCGTAGTATCACCAATAGGTCTATCAAAACTACCACTTCATAACAGAACACCCACCTCTTTGGCAGTCTTCAAGATGTCACTCCCACCACCATTGCCATCCGGCGACAGAAATAGCGCATCAAACTTACCAGGCGTACCTGGCAGGTCTCTCGAAACTGCGAATCATACTGTCAGAGATACCGACTCTATCGTCGCACCCACGCCATCGCCAACTGTATCTTCAGCACCATCGCCAACTGTATCTTCAGCACCATCGCCAACTGTATCTTCAGCACCATCGCCAACTGTATCTTCAGCACCATCGCCAACTGTATCTTCAGCTTCCCTCGCCTCTAGTCAACCCACAAGCACGTCCAGCCAAGATACAATCATCTCTGGTCAATCTTCAGGCACCCCTTCTTCTGCTACAACCTCAACCACCTCTTCTTCTGCTCCAACCTCAACCACCGGCCAGAACATCGAAGCACGCGTTGAACCATCTACTTCAGCCGCGAATTCGACCACCACTGCCAACCCATCATCGATCAACCCAAGCAATGATAAATCCGATGAAGAGAAGAAGAAGAAGATGAACGATGCAGTCGATGAAGCTGGAACACCGGGGCGTGCAAAGAGAACTAGGTCAGTTATCAACACTGCCAAAGCTGCCGAGCAAATTAGCGGGGAATTCAATGAGCGAAACATCATTTATAACACCGCCGACACAGCTGGAAAGAGAATGACGCGTGCTGTAAAGGCACAATCTGAGACAGACAAGCACGGTCCTGAATCTATCAGCGCTAGTCCCAGCCAAACTCGCACCATGCCAGCCCGAATCGTCATTCGATTGATGGCCCGAAACATGCTTTCCAATGTCAACCGAGGACCTGCAAGGAAGCCGTCGAAGCGTAAGAGAAGTGGAAAGCCTGTCGATGGGAAGACAACAAATGAGCAAACTCCTCCTCAAGCAAAGAGACAAAAGACCAAAGCTCGCTCGCTTCAACCCGCCAAAGTCAAGAAGGTAGTGCCCTGCGGAGACGCCCAACACATCTGGCTCAAGTTCCAATCCAAGGAAATCCAAGACCAAGCCTCATGGAAGGACCTAAGCGGCCAGAGCAGCCAACTCAAAAACGACAAGTACGTCGCGAAAAGCGTAATGGGAAAGGACGTCCTGGTACCCGTCGGCTCCACCTACGAGACCCACGAGATCAAAAACCCAAATCCCCTCTCTGCTAAAGAGCAGGGCGGAAGACAAAAAACTTTCACCTTTAAAGTTTATTTTCGTCCCGAGTTTGGAAGGTTCTTCTCACAGGGACAAGTAGAGTATGTCTTGTATAAGCTCGAGACTACTTCTCATAAGAATTTGGAGTTGATGGAGAAAATTAAGGTGGCTCAGGCAGAGGCGAAAGAGAAGGGGGAGAAACTGTGGTTTGGAACCATGGAGGACTTTTGAGGGTGATTGGACCGGTTAGTCGGTCAGTGGGTTATGGGATGGTGAATGGCATCACTGGGTATCATTGAGCATAATCATCTTATTATTAAAAGCCCTCTCACATCCCGCAAATTTGGATCATTTGATAACATTTGTAGCACTTATGAGGTTGAGACTAGAGTAGCTCGACGGGAAGTGGGTGTGTGTTATCCATCCATTTCCTGATACCATAAGCATAACAGATTATTCATTGAATCTATGTCAAAGTTTATAAAATTACGCCCTGCGGGCAATTTTTATTATGTTCTTTATGAGGAGAAATATTTTTCCCATCCACGATATTCCATTTCCAGTCGGAATTAATTCATGTCTGCCGCCATGATTATCCAATGCCATATTTATGCCTTTCTCTTCCTATTCCTCACGAAGCCTTTTCCTTTCCTTTACCCGCAAAATCTATAATTTTCTTCTTCCCGAAATCCCTCGCTTTCTTCCACTTGCAATAAAGCACTACGACATCCTTCAACATTACAAATAGACATCCTCCCACTACACTTCTTGCCCATTTATGTTGTAATAATCCGGGTTTTCCGTTCCTTGTTTTCATCCATATAGATGGTAATGCGTATTTGAGAGCATCGCCCATAATGCTGGATATTGCGGGGAACAACATTGCACCCATAAACTGGAATGACAGACTGTGTGTACTGACATTTCTACGGACTCCCCAATCGTTCTCGTTTGCGTTCGCGCCTTCTTGTTCGCCCCCATTTTGATGTTGATTTCCATTTCGATCACCGGCGGGTGCATGCACATGATCCTCTGGAGGAACCAAATTTCCGTCTTGATCCCTCACTTCATCGACAATCTCAACTTCGAAGTTCAGGAACCCTTCTTGTCCTCTGCGCTGTTCTAAAGCGATTTGTTCTGCGGTTTCGCCTTCTCGTGGTTTGCGCTGAACAGCCAAATCCCATCTCTTCTCTAAGTCGTAAAACACGTGATGATATAGTGTGTTGTATGCTAATCTGAAGTAGGGAAGTAGCGCAAAGGTGCGACCTGGGGATGGAGGCCATGAAGTGATGTTTTTGTTATCAGGGCTAAATAGGAAATACTGAAGATATGTTAGCAAACTGAACCTCGAATTATAATTCCGAATCAACGCTTATTTCACATATTCGACATCCCAATGTAACATTCAAGGTTTACCTACAGTGACAGGAACTATAGTAAAAACAGAGTCCGCAATTTTTGTCCGGGATAAGATGAGGGTTGGCGCGATTAATGGTAGCCCTATTGCTGTTCTCCAACTTGGTACCGCCATGAAACCACCACCGAGAAATGGAAATAAATATCTAGTCATAATTTGACTGATAGGTAATTGTATGTAATCCCCAAAAATACGGCGGTCTAAGAAGTCGTCATAGTGCTCTAAGGTGATCCTTCGAGCTTCATCCGTACCAAATATCAATGCCAGACTATTAACGCCAAACAGTAGGGATCCGGAATAGACGCAACTAAAGACTGCACCAGCCGCTGTGGGGAGGACCAAATGCTTCGCCATACGCTGCAATTTATCCACTGTCATGACCAGATAGTCCTTGGGCTGATCGATTTTAAGTTGGTACTTGCACACTGGGCAGACAATTTTGGGTGCCATCTCCTTGTCTGCGGATACTGCAATCCATTCCATCAAACACGATTCGTGGGCCTCCAAAGAACATGGACATGGAGACCGCCATGGTGAAGTTTGAGGTCCATCGTCTGCATCATCCATTTGACATATCCAACAGGTTCTCATGTCAGCAGGTGCGATATCCACTCTTTGCGCTTCATCGGACTGCGTAGAGTTGTCGGATTGAGGTTGGTTTAGAATATGAGCTTCGTTTGACTCTTCAACCTTAGGGAGGGTAGTTTCTGTAGAATTGTCGGAGGATTCCTGGTTCGACTGCTCGGCGCAGACTGGATCGATTCTATCTCGCACTTTTGGAGGAGCTGGGTATGCTGATTCCATTTTCGCACTTCGGAGGACTGACTGGTGATCGTTGAGACTTGAGCAGGAAGGAAGGACGGGTATTACCACATTGTTTGAGAAAAGGACGGGCGAAGAAATTCTAGGAAATACTAGACATAGGTGCTGATTTTGGCGAGAGAGCTTTTCAAATGACAATGAGTAATACACTACAACCACTGGCCGCCTTCTTGTTGTATATGAAGCAGAAGGTTCAATGCCGCCCGCCTCGGTTTATTGGGGACGCCACAACATGTCAACCTTTTTCAGCCACAGTTGACCATTCAGCCTTGTTTAGCCTCATATCTGAAACTATTAACCAATTAAAGATGAGACATTTTCCTGTGTATCATTTATATCATATTGGATTTTGTCTCAGAAACTGAAGCCTAAAAATTTGGGCGAGGTAGGGTAATCTAACAGAGTATATCTCGTATTCAACTTCAACTATAACTTTTATCTTCACGGCAATCATGACCTTACATAGGTAGATACACCAATACGGCACATATTATCATTTCTTTCCTCACCTCGTATATTTTGACAAACCACAGAGCCATCAACATGGTTTTACTAATTATCTCTCCCCCTTGTTTATCCTACCGCATAATCTGGTTCATTAAAAAAAAGAGGTAGAGAGATTCAATATTCTCATTTGGGCCAATTCCCCGCGAATGAGTGAGACTTCTTTGAGCGGATGCGTATTGCTAATAATCTTTTATCTATGCGTATTGGTAACATAGTCCGTACGTACCCTGGAAACGCGGCAGGATCAAGTTTTCAAGCGAAGATTATGATTAACTGTAGTGTGATTTGTTTAGACGGAGTATCAAAAACGTTCATATCATAGGTATTGGTGGGCTTTTGTAACCAATGGCTAGGTCACCAGTAGTTTGATGACGATACATACTGTACTCATAGAGCACATGACCTAGAAGAGAGTGAATATTGAATAACTGAGCATCTCGATATGTTAATACGTAGATGAAGTTGAAATAAAAATGCTTTTCCTTGTTTTGTTTGGCAGGTTATAAGGTCACGGAAGCACATCACTCTCTCGGACCTTTACCCTTCTTATCTACCCCAATTGTATCAAGGTTGCTATCAAATTTAGTGGAGATCCGCCTTTTAGCCTTTTGCTCTTTCTCTCTTAAACCCTTCTCTGATTTGCATCTTCTACTTTTTGTTCTCGCTGGTTGTGGTTTTTTTGTCTTGCTCCCACTGCAATAATTTGCAGTCATTCGAGCAATGAAATCGAGAAGTCGCCTCCTTCTGGCTGTCCGTTTGGCTGTGTCCTCGATAATTGTTACCGCCATATTATTGTTTGCCCGTCATGGTACTCCGAATGTGACATCATTTTTTGGATCACCAGCACCATTTCAAAATACTTTTGGATACGAATATGTCGAAGCGGATGATGATTCATTCAGGGAGAATTCGATTTCCGCATATCATTGCAATGTCACAGAAAACTTCGAGTGGCTGGACAAGTACAACTTATCATATCCTTTGAAAGTAGCCCACCGAGATATTGTCGCAAAACCTAATCATGGAGCGAGACCATCTCTCACCACCATTGATGAGTCCTTATTCGACAGCCAAGAGATTTTCCAGCGCGGAGAACTTTCTACCAATAGAATCGTCGACTACTGCTCGCCAATCACTCGAAGTACCTTATCCTCCAATTCAAAAAATCGACGCTTCGCACATGATATTTGGTCTGCAGACCACGATAAAGCGTCTCCGGGATACAAAGCCGCATTTAGCACGATGGTTGCCAAACACTGGCGCTCGTTTGATTGCAATAGTAAAAGAAAGTGAAGAAAAGCTGGCATCCAAATCGGAAATGGCTCGACTTCAGAAGGAATATCGTAAAGCAGGCATGGACGTCGCTATAAGATCACCCGTCAAGAAAGAGGACTTTTTCAATCAACGATATTTCTCCCTGGTAGACCTAATGTATGCGGCTCACAACAAGAAAACAAGATGGACTGTCTTAATAGATGACGATACATTCTTCCCTTCCCTTCGTGCTCTGCTCGACGAACTTGCCCTTCACGATCATACTCAACCTCAATACATTGGCGGATTATCCGAGAACTGGGCTGCCGTGAGAATGTACGGGCTCATGGCATTTGGGGGGGCAGGGGTTTTTATTTCCACGCCGCTGGCTAAAATTATCCATGAGAATAACGAAGAGTGCAAGCACAACATGCGATTCACCTCGGGAGATACATTGGTGATGGATTGCGTATATGGACATTCCAAAGCTCAGCTTACGGCAGTAGCGGGACTGTCTCAGATCGATTTCGTCGGAGATCATTCTGGATTCTATGAGAGCGGGAGAAGAGTACTATCTCTACATCATTGCAAAGCAGGATCTGCGACCAAATATCCTTACGAGATGGACAAGATGCATCTAGTATCAGACGTGTGTGACGAATGTTTTCTACAACGTTGGCAATTTAAAAATGATATCGTCCTTACAAATGGCTTCAGCATTGCTAAATATCCCAATGGTTCGTTAGAACGAGGGGCGAGGAGTGAGTTAAGTAATTCGACAATTTCAGATGGAGATGTCGATTTGAGGAGAACAGAAGTTACTTGGGATGATAAGAATATGGATGTTGAGCATAGTCTAGCGCCCACAAGACCGAAATTGAGCAGGGATCAGAAGCTCAGCTGGAAATTTCTGGATAGCTTTTTGGTGGAGAAGGGACATGTCGTCCGACAAATATATTTGAAGAAAGGAGTTGAGGGGGAGGGGGATGAAGTTCTGATTCTGAATTGGAGACAAGCCAGAGGGAATCACGGTGGAAGAGGAAAGAAAAATCAGTGATGGATTTTGCTGAAAGAAAGAAAGAAAGAATACCCCGAATTTCTTCTTGTCGTTCAATATACCCTCCAATAATATGGGCATAAATTTGGCGTCCAAAAGACGTTTGGATAACGATGATGATGATGATGATGATGATGATGATTGTAGGAATTCTGGGCGGTATATTGGATATTATGATGATTTGGAATAGGTGGGTAGGTATGATAATGTATAAATTCCACCTATATGAATAGGATAAATGAGAAGGAACTTTGGGATATCTTTTGGATACCTAGGAAACTCTAGAAGGGGGATTATTAGAGTGTTAAATATTGTATATATATATATATATATTTAATATACAAATAAAATTATGTGATTCCCCGATACCTATCTCAAACCTTCGCCAGAAATAAATACATATGGGGGCAACATAATACAAAATCTATAGGCAAAAAAAGAACTCATATTTCTGCATTTTTTTGTTGCATATCGGGAAATGGCGAAGTTATCCGCTGCTGTGAGGAGTTCTTTTTGCTTTCCTATTTTATTGGGGAGAGGACGGTGGAGTGTTGTCTTTGTGACGATGTTTGGGGTGAGTAGCTAATATGATATGGTGTTTGGTGAAAGGGGAGGGCTGGAGACTGTGCTCGGCTTGGGTGGGAATTGAGGGTGAATTGTGAAATAAGATGAGGAATAAGGAATAAGATGAGGATGGGTTTACTCCGTATAGTGGGATGATGCGGTGATTAAATGGTTGAGGTGGGAAAGATGGGATGAGATGGGATGAGATGGGATGGGATTGATCATTGATATGGTTAAGATGGGGGGTTGAAGTACGAGTAGGCTAGCTACCGGTGATTAATATTAGAACGAGATGATATTTATTATTTACCTAGGTATTGAATGTTTGATGTTTGATGTGATATAAAAAGAGCTTGAGGATTGTTAAATTTTTCTTCAAGATAAGTATGTAGAGCTTACTCGTACATCGGGTGAACAAACCCCTTCATTTGATCAGGGACTGCATCGGTTACCGTATACGCCGTACACAATATTATTCCTCATGCAACGCAACACACTTTCAATCATCAAAAATTCTCTTTCGCGGCTCAAGATTAAGGTTTAAAATTCCATCAGATTAAGCATCCCGCGATTAGACTTGCTTTTCATTCACCCATTCAGATGATAGAACTTTCAAGTTCCTCCGTTTGGAAACAAATAAAGTGGATGATGCAGCGATGCGCACCAATAATCTGGAGAACGCTTCGGGGCACAGCGGGGGTGATGGCGGGGTCCTTCCCTAGGTATCGTCTGAAATTGTACTAGGTATGTGACAAGTGAATGAATGAATGAATGAATGTTGAATGTTATGATCTCGTGCCCCTCCATGAATTGATCTTGGTTTGTAATTCTGCTTTCTCTTCCAATTACCTCCTTTCTGTTTCTATTCTGTCCGAACATTCCTCTTCATCTTGCACATCTACTCCCTACACATTTGCAGATTCCCAAGCTTGTAAATCCCCAGCACTTCATATCGGCAGCTTCCTGCTTGCACACCTCCTACCTCTCAATAACCTTCTTTTACAATGGCTGGCATTGTACCTGTCGCAAAGTCTCTCAAAGACATCTACACAGATGATGCTTTGGCTGCGCAAACCGTTAGATGGGATAATCTTCTAAAGCAATTCAAGAGCAATTATGGACACGATGCGCAGTTTGTTTCACGATCCCCGGGTCGTGTCAACATTATCGGCGAGCATATCGATTACTCGTTATACTCTGTCCTACCTATGGCAATAACTGCAGATGCCTTACTCGCAGTTTCCACCCAGACCGACGAATCCGACTCGACGAGTACAACATTCAAGGTGCGAGTCTCGAACGTGCAAGCGGATAAATTTCCTGCACATGAATTCGATATACCATTTGATGCGGTGGAGATTGATTCCAAGGTACACGAGTGGACAAATTACTTAAAGTCCGGGCTTCGGGGAGCTTTGGAGATCTTAAGAAAGAAACATGGAGACGCTTTCAGACCCAAAAGTATGGAAGTCTTGATGGATGGAACTGTACCTGCAGGTGGTGGATTGAGTAGTTCTGCTGCTTTCACTACAGCTTCTGCTCTTGCAGTCATGTTTGCAAATGGAGAGCAATCGGTTGATAAGACACAGCTTACGGAATTGGCAATTGTTAGTGAAAGAGCAGTAGGAGTCAACTCGGGTGGAATGGATCAATCCGCTTCGGTTTTCTCTATTCGTGGTTCCGCATTATACGTTTCCTTTAATCCAACATTGACAGCAAAACCAGTTCATTTCCCAAAAACAAACCCCGAGCTTACATTCGTTATCGCACAATCTTTTGTCGCAGCAGATAAGCATGTCACTGGCCCAGTATGCTACAATTTGAGAGTTGTAGAGTGCAGTCTTGCGGCAGCCTATCTTCACGCAGCTATCAACAAATCTAAAGACCCTCTTCCTGCCGACTCCGGACCACTGGGTGTCTCGCTCCATGGATTACATAGCAAATATTTTGGTGATTCCACCGCACCACTCGAAGAGCAACTTTCCGAGCTTATCGAAATCACAAAGAAGACATTCACAAAAGAAGAAGGGTACACCAGGGAAGAAATTGCTTCCGTCATAAACATGACTGTTCCTGAATTGAACGAGCGCTTCACTTCTACCTTCCCCGTCCGTGCCGAGCACTTCAAACTTCGACAGAGAACCCTCCACGTTTTCACCGAGGCTCTCCGGGTCTTAAAGTTTATGAAAGTCCTCGAACATCCCGAATCTTATCTCCAAGCTGACGGTGGTGATTCCACTGAAACTTTCAACAAAAAACTTGGCGACCTAATGAACGAAACCCAAACCAGCTGTAGAGAAGACTTTGACTGCAGCTGTCCTGAATTAGACGAACTCTGTGAAATAGCAAAGAAAGCTGGAAGTTATGGAAGTAGATTGACTGGTGCGGGATGGGGTGGTTGCTGTGTACATTTGGTACCCGCGGACAAGGTTGATGCTGTTAGAGAGGCTTGGGATAGAGAATATTATTCAAAGAAGAACTTGACCAAAGAGCAGAGGGAGGCGGCAGTCGTGGTTAGCAAGCCGGGTAGCGGAAGTGCAGTTTTTGTTGTTGAAGGTGGAAATGTTGCTTAGATACTGCTTTAGATTAAAGATAATAGAAGAACTTGCGGTACCAATACCCAATATAGAAAGCATTTCCATTTTTTATTATAGATTTTATGGTAGATTTTGTTGCCAATATGAAGTTCAAAATGGACAAGCTTGTGACAGTGCATAACTATGCAAATTTGCATAACTTGCTAGCCCATGAATATGTATAAATTAAACATGCATAATTCTAGAGTCTACATCGATACACTCATCGTTCCTCGTACTTGAAATCATCAAAACACATCACAAAATGGAAAGTGCTTCATCAGACGGTGCGGGAGGAAAGAAACATGTGCGGCAAACTTCTTCGGGCAGAGGTGAGCTTTTTATGTGTCTCATTGTTGTTGTTGACGGGGGTTGGAAAGTGTTGGAGGACGTCCTCTCCACCACATGGGTCTTTTGAGGAGCGAGAGTCGTGGCAGTTTGTCAACTTGGATGGAATGGCGTGATTATACTTCCAGTATTTGGGTGATAAGAGGAAACTGGAGCCTTTCGTTCTCTTGCAGAGTTCATGCGAGTGCGCGACTTTATGAATACGGTAGAGGCTGTTCGGCACGTGGCTTCCCATGAGATGCTATGTTAAATGTTATCGGTGCCACTTACTGGATGCAAGCTCAGCACTCTATTTATATTCACAAGGCAGTGTTGCGGGATGAATTTTAGCAAGCAGCATTTGACTAATCGCCCAGCAGCTTTACCTAGACGGCCGACAAGAGGTCCGTTGGATATCAGCGAGTGCGTATTACTCCCATATATCAGAACACCAATGCTAAACTTAAATAGTTCTCCTCTGAATAGCCCTTTGTCACCCACAAATTACATCAATGCTACACATACACGAACACTCTCGCCGGGTGGTTCGACGCCAAGGAGTCGGACACCTAGGCTCCCATCACCAGGTCCTGGCTCAAATCTATCATCGCACACCTTTATGACAGCTCCCACATCACTTTCTCCATCACAAAACACATCATTTCAATCAACGATATCAACACTTCAGAAAGATTTCTCCTATCTCCTTCGCCCTGAAATTTATCATCCTCTGCCCGTCCTCGATATTCCCCCGCCCTTTCGTTCCTCCCCAGCTTCGTCCCTCCCGCCTAACCCCGATATCAATACTCTTTCATCACTCCTAGCAGCGGGATATTTTCGAGCTGCGGCTATTCTTAGTGCCACACTTTTGACATCGACTCCTGGTCCCGCGTCACATGATGAAATTTTTAATCTCTTCTACATCCGTCTTGCATGTCTCACACTCTGTAATCAGACACAACTCGCGGCTCAGGAAGTCAAAGCTCTTGAAGATCTCAACGCTGCTTACTATCGGGATGATGAAACAGGTGCACATATGGTAGGATGGGAACTGAGAGTTTTGGCAGTCAGACTGCAGGGTATGGGGTTAGGGGATGCCAGAAGATGCGTTATGGGATATTATGATTTGGCTAGAGATGCTAGAAGTACATTGACGAAACTGAAGAAGCGAAAAGCAGCTAGTGAGGATGTGGATGGAGAGATTGAATTATGGGAAGGCAGGTTGGGGGATTTAGGGATTAGGGTTGCAAGTGCGCTCATTGAGATGGAAGATTTGGTTGGGGCGGGAATGCATTTGAAGACTTTGAAGGTTAATGAGATGGGAGACGAGGAATTGAGGGCTAAGAAAGCATTACTGTGGTTGTGTTTGGGTGACATTGATGCTGCAAGAGAGTGTTTAAAGAAAGGAAATGGAAAGGAATTTATGGCGAGTGAGATAGATGAAACGATTAGAGCTTTGGCATTTGTTGCAGAGGGAAGATATGAGGAGGCTGTTGTGATTTGGGAAGAGCTCATTGCGAACGAGACCACCACAGCTGGAAAAGGAGAAAAGGCCATGTGGAGACAAAACCTAGGCGTTACATTGTTGTACTTGGGTCGTGGGGATGAGGTATGTATCATCTTGCTCTCAATATCTGATTACTGCTTTCATCCTCTCTCTCAATACCAATTCTGCTACGTATCATACTGACAATCTAACCCACAGGCAAAAAGCATTCTCGAATCACTGATTGCGGAAGATAATTCATTCCATGCTTTGACTTTCAATCTCAGTACTATTTATGAATTATGTACGGAGAGATCGAGGACATTGAAGATTGTATTGGCGGAGAAGGTGGCGGCAATGGTAGATATTGGTCAAAATGAAGGGGTGGTGAGGGGTTGGGAGAAGGTTAATGGGGATTTTAAATTGTGATTTTGGGCTTTGCGTGTAGTTTTATCGGCGCTGTGGTAGGGAGGTGTTGGAGATGGAGAAGCTCATGGATATTACAAGTATTGATTTGTATCTAATTGTTACTTGTCACGCCGGCGAGGTACAGCGAAACCGGTGAAAGGATACTCACCGTCGTAATAGATATTAAAAATTTAAAGGTTCTCATATCATGACCTCATCATCGGGATTTATCCACCCAACATCCCCATTGAAAAATCATAAAAATTCATAAAACTTCAAAGTCTGATTGTTGATTGGAGAATTCCTTTATGCACAATTTATGAGCAGTTCATTATCTAGCCAATAGTATTGCTTTAAAAGTTCAAGGGACTTTCCTTTCGCTTCCCCACATTTTGCCCCCGATACCGCTAGAAAATCAGCACAAGAAAAGGGTGGACTGAGATTCAACTAAATATTAGATAGAAGGGTGTGAATCACAACTTTGGAGTCATAGTTTTTTTTTTTAAACTTTCCTACAACTCTTATTTCAGACAGAGTTTTCGCGACCATTATACCCTTTTTCTCTGAGCAGGAATCAAAATTGAGAAAATCCTCAATCTGTTCTTCCGGAGTTAGTTGTGTCCATTTCTTTCCTTGTTCTTTATTCGTTGTCTCTTAGGGGTCAAGTTTTTGGAACGAATACTACGAAAGAATCTCTCAACTTGCAAATTGGAAAGTCGTCAAGATGCTTCGTTCGATACCTGCTAGACGTGCTATTCGCACCATTGGTGGTAATGCGAGATGGATGGAGGTTGCTGGTGCGAGGGGCTTGTCGAATCGTGTCAAGTCGGCGGGTGGTATTATGGTGGAGAAGAAAGGTACGAGAGGACAGGCTACTGCTGCCCCTCAGGTTTCCAGGTATGAATTCCTCTTGTTTTCCTATATCTGCGGAGATTATCTCAAAGTTGGAGCTTCGCCGTCAATCGGGAGTTGGAAAGTGAGTCATTGGGATGAAAGTCAGTTGGTTGACATGTGGATTTAGTCAAGCTAGAGAAAGTCCAAGTCCGGCATTCAACAATCAACCTTCGAAGAATGATTCGCGCAAGGAATTGGCGGGACAGGGTCATAAATACTCGGAGATGGATGAGTCGTATGTTATGCACTTGATTTGGCGAGGGGGGCACAACGCGGTGCTAATTATGGAATAGATTTATTGGGATGACCGGTGGAGAGATCTTCCATGAAATGATGTTACGGCAAGATGTTAAACATATCTGTGAGTTCGCTGCTATGGCTTTCAAAGATTTTGAGCTGACGAGGAAACAGTTGGTTATGCAGGCGGAGCCATTTTACCAGTATTCGATGCGATCTACAACTCAAAACATTTCGAATTTATTTTACCAAAACATGAACAAGGTGCTGGACATATGGCAGAAGGATATGCTAGAGCTTGTGGTAAACCTGGTGTTGTTCTCGTCACATCTGGACCTGGTGCCACCAACGTTATTACCCCAATGCAGGACGCTTTATCTGATGGAACTCCAATGGTTGTTTTCACCGGGCAAGTCGTTACAACTGCCATTGGAAGTGACGCTTTCCAAGAGGCTGATATTGTTGGTATCTCAAGAGCTTGCACAAAATGGAACGTCATGGTCAAGAACATTGCCGAGCTTCCTAGAAGAATTAAAGAAGCATTCGAAATCGCTACTTCCGGAAGACCTGGACCAGTTTTGGTAGATTTACCAAAGGATGTTACTGCTGGTATCCTACGAAAAGCCATTCCTAGCCACCACATTATGCCATCTCTACCCAGCCAGGCCTCAAGAGCAGCACAAGCTATTCAAAAGAAGCAACTTCAAGCCTCAATTGACCGTGTTGCAAAATTGATCAACATCGCCAAGAAGCCAATCATTTACGCTGGTCAAGGTGTCATTTCCCTTCCAGAAGGTCCTAAATTGCTCAAGAAGCTTGCCGACAAGGCATCTATCCCTGTCACAACAACTCTTCAAGGTCTTGGTGGATTTGATGAGCTTGATGAGAAATCTTTACACATGCTTGGTATGCACGGTTCGGCATATGCTAACCTTTCTATGCAAGAAGCCGATCTCATTATTGCTCTTGGAGCACGTTTCGATGATCGTGTGACTGGAAGCATTCCAAAGTTCGCACCGGCAGCAAAGGCAGCAGCTGCTGAAGGTCGTGGAGGTATTGTCCATTTCGAAATTATGCCAAAGAATATCAACAAGGTTGTTCAGGCTACTGAGGCAGTTGAGGGTGACGTTGTTACCAACCTTGCTCAACTTCTTCCAGCTGTTGAGAAGAAATCTATGGATGAACGCAAAGAATGGTTCGACCAAATTAGATTCTGGAAGGAAAAATTCCCTCTTTCTCACTACGAAAAGGCGGAACCAGATGGGCTTATCAAGCCACAAACTTTGATTGAGGAACTCTCAAATTTGACAGCTGATAGGAAACACGAGACCATCATTGCTACAGGTGTTGGTCAACATCAAATGTGGACTGCACAACATTTCAGATGGAGACACCCAAGAACTATGATCACATCTGGTGGTCTTGGTACTATGGGTTATGGTCTTCCGGCAGCTATCGGTGCAAAGGTTGCGAAACCTGATGCTCTTGTCATCGATATTGACGGAGATGCATCCTTCAACATGACACTTACTGAGCTCTCCACCGCATCTCAATTTAACATCGGCGTTAAGGTCATTGTCCTTAACAATGAAGAACAAGGAATGGTCACTCAATGGCAAAACATCTTTTACCAAGATAGATATGCTCATACCCACAGCACTAACCCAGATTTCATGAAATTGGCGGATTCAATGGGTGTACAACATAGAAGATGTATCAAGCCAGATGACGTTAGAGATTCTTTGAAATGGTTGATTGACAGTGATGGACCAGCACTTTTGGAAGTTGTCACCGATAAGAAGGTACCTGTCTTACCGATGGTACCGGCTGGAAATGCTTTACATGATTTCTTGGTTTATGATCCAGGTTCGTACTCACTATTCTAATCCCCGGTTTATGATTCCCTCTACAAATTGTACTGATACTAATTAATTCAATAGTGAAAGACAAGGAGAGAAGAAAGATGATAAAAGAGAGGACCTGTGGTTTACACGGATAAACGCCTGATTTCTCTTTTCTTGTAATCTTTTTTTCCTTTTCAAAAATACCTTTTTGCTTTAAGTTTTTACACAAATGATGGCATTTGCTAAAATTGCGTTCTGGGCGTCTTATTCTCTTTGCTGGTATGCATGATGGGCGGAAAATTTCAAGGAATACAAAAGTCTTTTCGTTTCGTCTTGTTGAGTCGAACGGTTCTGGTTTTAGCCTGGCTTTCAAATTCCTTCTTGGAGATTGTATGGAAGTATGAAAAATTGGGGTGGGGGAAGATTGTCGGGCGTGGGGATGTTTGCGGGTGGCAGTGAGCTGGGGAATTAAGTCCAGAGGTAAATAAAAGGGGAAGAAGTAAGTAGTGAAAGGTTAGTGTATGTATATAGGAAGGATAGTAATGGACAGATGGATGGATAGGAAAGATGGATGGATGGATGGATAGATGGATGGATGGATGGATAGATGGATGGATGGATGGACATAAGCGAATTGATGGTTATGAGTATTTCTCCTTGCAATTGGGTATTCTTTTGAGAATGTGAAGTGATGGATGGTGAATTTGATTGATTAATTTTTGGTAAGGTGATATGACATGGCATTCATTTAACATGACACGATATATTTGTATGCAAGTTTGAGTTATTGTTATTGTTATTGCAAGATCTTATAACTTGGGATGGATTGTTGCGAAACGAGGGAAGAAGGAAGCGATGCGAGAGGGGGAGGGGGAGGAGGCAGGGGGAGAGGGAAGCGAGTAGCACAAGGTGGGTGAGGGGTGAGGGAATGAGAGAGAGTGGAAAGCAGAATTTTTCTATGATACTACCTAAGTATTGATCATGACATCTATCTCGAGGATTATTAGCTTTTAGTCCACTTAAAGAGAGTCTGGCGGAAATAAGAGCTCTCACTACCTAGGTAATGAATTCAGTGAGTGTAAAGACTAAGGTCGGTAATGATAACAAAACTTTTAGTGTGTCACGCGACCTATCACGTTATAATTTTGAGGTTAGAAGAGCCATCTAGTTTGCTTATCATTTGAAAAGCATGACTTGGGTAAGGTTAATGATATTCTAAAGGTTTTTTAAACAAAATAGTCTGATCAACAACTTGTTATATGGGGGCTGTGCACAACCCCGCGTGTCAGTTTGGAAGTATCCAATTGGTCTAAAATACTGGTATGTCATCGATTGGAATCTCTTCCAGGCTTTAACCACTAAATTTCCAGGCCAAGTGACCCCAAGATTTAGTGCTACTTTGTATTGTTCTGGGCAACTTTTAGCGGGGGTTTCTCTTATCGAGCTTAGTCATAAATAGCCGAGACTCCCGGTCGTGAAGAGAGACCACTGGTGAACCCGTTGAACTTTATTTGAACCTCCAAGTGGGACATGTATTGCGTCAATTGGTTTGCATTCTCATCTCAATTTTCTTTGATTGCGATGACGATAGTTGAAAGCAGAGTCTCAATATCGTTTTCCTTGTGTTTTTCTATAGCCTATCAAGTGAATGGCTAGAAATCGTCGCGATTTTTCTTTCACTGACTCTCTTGGCCATTTGGCTTCTGCTTGGCTCCAAGAACGTAGAATGTTCTCTCGATGCTCTAGTGGTGAAGCTATTCTTGGCTTAGTTTGGTTCCATTTGATAAAGGTGTAGTTAGGCTCAATACTTTGTCATGACGGAATCCCCATTCGCAATCTGCGGGGTACCTGGCAGAAGCTATTTAGAATAAACCTTGTACTACCAAGATCTAGTCTCTTGGTCGTTCTTGTTCTATAGATAAGTATAGTATGGTTTGGTATCCGTGCCAATTGTGCTGTATCTATGTTGTTATATAAAGGACACAGTTACCCAGCTTGGGAGGTTCTTCAAGTAGGAAACTGTAGTTGTATTCCACATTTTTGATATAGTGTTTATACAGTCCTTCAGTTCAATCTGCCCTGTATGATTGTCTGTTCATTTCGACACATCTTATCATTACTTCAACACACAATACGTCATGGCTAAAGCCGACACAATCGAGCATGTCTCGGGACAATCGAATAGACCTCTAAGCAAGCTAGCTCATTGCTTAACCTATGAGGAACTGGCACAGGAATTGACGGTTAACCTTGAGGATGGGCTTACCACAGCTGAAGCTAAGAATCGTCTCGAAGAGTACGGAAGAAACGAACTTGATAATGGACCTGGTGTTCAACCACTCAAGATTCTCATTCATCAAGTCGCCAATGCGATGATTCTGGTTCGTTTATCCATTCACATTTCGCTTAAAGATTTTTTCTCACCGTGTTTATTTTCTAGATTTTGATAATGGCCATGGCTGTCAGTTTCGGTATTGGCTCATATATCGAAGGTGGTGTCATCTCGGCAGTCATATTTCTCAATATTGTGATTGGGTTTTGCAATGAGCTCAAGGCGGAAAAGACAATGGATTCATTGCGCTCCCTGAGTTCCCCTACGGCACAAGCGGTTAGAGATGGAAAGATCCAAGTCGTACCTACTGTTGAAATTGTTGTCGGTGATATGATTGAAGTCAAGATGGGTGACACTATTCCGGGAGATATCCGGTACGTTCGCGGTCCTGCCCCTTCATTCTTTGTATATACTAACAGATTACATTCAGATTAGTTGAAAGTATGAACTTTGAGGCTGACGAATCAATGATTACCGGTGAAGCGCTGCCAATACCGAAGGAGGCAAATGGGGTTTTCGATACCGAAACCCCAACTGGTGATCGTCGCAATGTCGCTTTCAGTTCCACTCCTGTTACTAGAGGCCGAGCACGCGGTATTGTATATGCGGTGGGCATGAAAACAGAAGTTGGATCGATTGCCAAGTCTCTCGGACAGAAACCACGCAAAATTCGAAAGGTCAAGCGTAATGAAGATGGTAAAGCAAAGCCGCATCGATATGCTCAGGCTTGGGCACTTACCACGAAGGATTTTGTCGGAAGTTTTCTTGGCACCAATGTTGGTACTCCACTGCAACAAACGTTATCCCGATTTGCTTGTGCTCTATTCGGCATTGCTGTTATTTGCGCAATCATTGTCTTGGCCGCGAACGACTTTGCCAATAACCAAGAAGTTATTATCTACGCTGTTGCCACGGGTCTTTCAATGATTCCGGCTTCACTGATTGTGGTTTTGACCATCACCATGTCCGCGGGGACTAAGGTGATGTCAGATAAAAATGTGGTTGTACGTAACTCGAGCGCTCTTGAAGCATTAGGCGCAGTTACTGGTAAGCTACCTTTCTTCTAATTCATATTAATGTTTAATTTTTAACTTTTTGCAGATATTTGCTCGGATAAAACTGGGACCCTCACTCAAGGAAAGATGGCTGCAAAGAAACTTTGGATGCCGTCTAGGGGAACCTACTCTGTTGGGCCCTCTAGCAACCCGATCAATCCTGAGGAAGGAGATTTGTCCCACTGCGAGAAATCTCCATACCAAGTCGGTAAAGAGGAGACTGAAGAAAAGATAGATTCATTTTCGAACCTTTTACAAGATAATTCTGACCTTAAAGCGTTACTTAACATTGCTTCAATGGCAAATCTTGCTCATATTCACAAGGGTGAAGATGGTTGGAAAGCAAGAGGTGATCCAACTGAGATCGCAATTCAGGTCTTTGCCCACAGATTTCGATGGGATAGGGAACGATGGACGGCCGGAGACTCACCTCAATGGAAGCAACTTGCTGAGTTCCCCTTCGACTCTAAAGTCAAGAAGATGTCTGTCATTTTCGAACACCAAGAATCTGGTAACTCGATGGTTTTCACAAAGGGTGCAGTGGAGAGGGTAATCTCATCCTGTCCACGTGTGAGAATGCGAGATGGAGACATTATCGTAATGACAGAGGAAATGCGTGAGGAGATTCTTAGAAACATGGAAGCTCTTGCAGGCCAGGGTCTACGTGTATTAGCTCTGGCTGGTAAAGCATGGGAGGGTCCTGCGAAGATTGATGTGGAACAATTCAAGACTGAAGAAGAAAGAAGAGAGACAGAGGACAATTTAAGGATGGAAGTGGAGGATGATTTAATCTTCCATGGACTCATTGGTCTTTACGATCCTCCTCGTATAGAATCCGAGGCGTCGGTTCAACAATGTCATCAAGCAGGTATCGCAGTCCACATGCTTACTGGCGATCATCCAGAAACCGCACGTGCTATCGCTGCCCAGGTTGGCATTTTACCAAAAGATACTTCTACCATAGGAAGAGATAGTATGAATGTGATGGTTATGGCAGCAAGCGAATTCGACAAGCTCAGCGAGAAGGAAATTGACGAACTCCCAATACTACCTCTAGTTATCGCACGGTGCTCTCCACAGACCAAAGTCCGCATGATTGAGGCTCTACACAGACGGAAGCGCTTTGTTGCAATGACGGGTGATGGTGTCAACGACTCTCCTTCATTGAAAAAAGCAGATGTCGGTATCGCAATGGGTCTGATGGGATCTGATGTAGCTAAGGATGCATCAGATATCATTCTCAAGGATGACAATTTTGCTTCGATTCTTAATGCGGTTGAAGAAGGAAGGCGAATGTTTGACAATATCCAAAAGTTCATCTTACACTTGTTAGCGCAGAATATTGCTCAAGCTTGTACGCTTCTCGTTGGACTCGTCTTTAAAGATTCTACTGGAATTTCTGTGTTTCCTTTGACACCTGTGGAGATCCTGTGGGTCATTATGATTACATCTGGTAGGTTCTGTCAAACTCATTGACCGAGATGATTTACTAACATAAATAAATTTAGGTATGCCAGACATGGGTCTTGGCTTTGAAGCCGCAGCACCAGATATCATGAATCGACCACCTCAATGTCTCAAAAGAGGTGTATTCACCAACGAAGTACTGATCGATATGTTAGTCTACGGTCTTTGGATGGCAGGCCTCTGTCTCTCTGCCTTCTCCCTCGTTCTCTTCGGTTGGGGCACCGGTGACCTCGGTTCCGAATGCAACGATCGCTATTCCGCACAATGCGATACCGTCTTCCGAGCTCGCGCCACTACATTCGTCTGTCTAACCTGGTTTTCTCTCTTCCTCGCCTGGGAAATGATTAACTTTCGACTATCTTTCTTCCGCATGAAACCGGACAGTAAGAAATATTTCACCCAATGGATGCACGATATTTGGGCCAATCAGTTCCTCTTCTGGTCTGTGATTGCCGGTTTCATAACGGTCTTCCCTACTCTGTACATTCCTGCCGTTAATCGAACAGTCTTTAAACATGAGCCTATTACGTGGGAATGGGGCGTGGTATTCATAGAATCGATATTATTTTTCGGCGGTATCGAATCCTGGAAGTGGATCAAGAGGATTTATCTGAGAATTCAGAAGAAGAAGGGAAATGGTGTGAGGAGAAATGTTCAGGAGCTTGATAGTGGGAAGGCTATTATGGAGATTTTGCAGGCGCAGAGTTCGCATATTACGAGGAAGGGGTCGAAGGTGGTGCAGGTGAATGAGAAGTTTGGGGATGTGGAGAGTGGGAATTTTAGTTCGTAAGTGGGTTGGTCTTTTAGGTATGTATTTTTTTAATGGGTGGATGGATTGGTGGATGGTGGGGTGGGATTTGTATTTGGTATTTGGTATGGAGGGGAGGGGAGGGGATTGTATTGGATAGGATAAGATCAAGGCGTTTGGGTTTTAATTCCAAGTTACAACAGAAGATTCCAAATCCGCCTTCGAGGGCGTATGGAAATGGATATGGCTGAGGGGAAGCTTTATGTATAATCTTGGACTATGTATGGGTGGAATCGACAGGATTGAGTGAGATGGGGATGGTGATGATGATTTATATCAACTTGTATTCTATCAACCTATCAATCTAATATTAAGTAGTAGTTTATCCAAATAATTATTTCAGATATTTAGTGCTTAATCTATAACTTTTGTAGTATTTTTTTTTTGTTTTGTTTTGTTTTTGTAACGATGCTGTACTGGAGGCAGCGGCTGCCTGAGGTTTCGTCGGTTGGTAGTTATGGGTTAAGGCTTTATCACTGGTATTCACTTGGAAGTGAAGTCGTTACTAGATCAAGTAGAATGTAGGTAAACTAATTGATAACTAAGTTGAGCACGAAGCTCTTAAACTATGAAACTATTCTAACTATATACTAATCCGTAGAGGGAGCCTTTAGTAGCTTCCTGGCTCCTCAAGGCTCCATCACGTGATTCAACTATTTGCCTCAGGACACTAATCCTGGGACGATTCGTCTCCTGGGACAATATAGCTCCTAGGATAATTATTATCCTGGGGCACATTTTATCCTAGGACACTTGTCCTAGGATTCCTTATCGATAAGGACCCCCGTACTTGTTTTTATTGTATACTATTGGTCGTGGTTTGTGACAGTTTTTATATTTAATTAAATTTAATATTTTACTTATTAATCATTCTTTAATATAAATTATTTTTTTATATCAAAAATCATCATTTTTAACTATTAATAACTTTATAACTAATTAATAAAATTTAATAAAATTTTAATTGAAGGTTCATTAAATAACTATTATGTTACGAGGTTTGCCGTCTAGATCACGTGGAAGTGCTCTAGGCTCTCGAGTTGGTTTATAACTAGGCGTCAAGCAGGGACTTAAAGTAATGACAATAATATGATGCAATTCGTAACTAATAGTATGGTATACTAAATGATTGATCTTGAGCACAGAGCTCTATACAAAGGGAATCCGTCTTGATTATATAGACCTTCGTATTCCAACATTGGAGCGATGGAGCTGGGGAGCGAGATTCGAATCTCGCTCCTTCGCTCCCTCGCTCCCTCACAAGACTATTCATGTGATCCTATAACACGTGATAATAATTATAATGTTACAACGTAACAATAGATAGGTAGACAGTAATATAAAATACTTCATCGATTCTTTGATATCTATTTATCTATTTATCTTATCTACACCAACCTTAATGTTGAAAGATTATGTGGTAGAAGAAGAAATCTGGTACGTACTCGAGTAATTATCTATCTTGAGGTTTCGTATTCTGAAAAAAATGTTAGATTGTATCTTTTTGGAAGCTAGAGTTGTTGGCTATCTAGGTATAGAATGTACTGCTTCGCAGTGTGGATTCTTGTTTGATATACCTCGGTATAGGGGCATTTTTATGAGGAAACGAAATGCGGTGGATCATAGGGGATCATAGGGGATGACGGGGTATATGAATGGGGAAAGGGGGATATTAGGGAAAGTTTATTAAATTATTTAGATGGTCTGATGTCTTTCTATTATGTTGGTGGTGAGACCGTTTGAGATCTTCTGTCAATACGGTCGTAAATATATGAACTATTAAAATATTCTTGTGCTATGTTACATAGATTGATATCCTCTAGATCACTGTTGGATCATCTCCAATCGGATACCGATGTTTGATAAAGTTTCCGTAGCGCCTTATTCCTTGTATCCTTTTTGCCCTATGCGCCGTGATCATCGGAAAGCTATCCGAGAGTATCTACTCCCAAGTCGCTCGCTTTTCTCCAAAGAATAATTTCATCCGGATCTACTGATCATCGTAAAGATGCCAGTGCCATATTAATATCGAAAACATTGCACCTGGCGTTTTGCAGGACCGATATAGTCATAGACCAACTTTGCCATTGCAATCTCATATCCCTTTCGAACAAGAATGCGCCGTGCTAATCTTCGCTCTCCCTTGATCAGTTCAAAACCCCATACCTATGATATATCCAGTCAGTCATGATGCGCAATGCTAACCAGGAAACCGGACTGACATACCGTAACACTTGACCATGAACCCGTTGCCGATTCCGTTTTATCCTGAATGCAAAGACCCAAAGCCGTTTCCTCCAACCATCCCGACGTGAGAAAATCCTCTCCTTCTTCTACGTCCGCGGTAGGGATATATCTGCTCCGTATCCGTGTATTCCCCCATATATGATCTTTAAATTCTTTCGAATCCCAATTCATTGGTCTAATTTCCGTCAGGCCTCCGAGTCCTACGCTCGCAACTCTTTCCATGGTGAGTGTAGCCAGTCCATCTTCATCGTGTGTCTGCGTTGCATGTAGAAGTATTTCTGCGAAACATATGCCACGTCGTAAAAACCAATTCACGCTTTGAAGTCGGAGGACATGTTCAATAGGATCCGATAAACGTTTGTTCTAGAAATGGCCAAGAAATACTTAGTCAGCACGGACACCCGACATAAGTTGATAAGGAAAATAAAGCATCGCTCGTTATCTTACCAGTAACCAAGATCCATTGATATCATGAATATGCTTTTCCGGAGGAGCTGCCATTTTCTCAACCAACTTCTGGATATGTTTGATCTCCTGGGTAATCTTAGGACGACATACCGGTATATATTTGGAATCGATCCCCGCAGCCCTTGAGCATGACTCTGCGGAATATTAAAGATCCTCATAATTATGCCAAGTGCATGCAAGCGCTGGTGATGAGCCCTGTCACAATGCTACTGTTTAACGCCGCCATGTGTATTATTATTTATGATAGGGGGGATGAAAGATAACCGCACTTTTCCCGAAATTTTGAATCCTGCGAGTTGTTCATTCCATTACTCCGTCTCCGTCATTTAGTTGGAACTCTATATACATATCTTCAGTCCCTCGTTCATTCCCGAACTTTAACTCTACACGGCAATGGTGTCGACCTGTGGGCCAAATCTCAGTCAAGTCATGGCTTTCAATTTAACTCGAATGATAGGAACGTCCCCGAAATCGCTAATGGCTTCCAGGTTAGATCCAAATAATACATGTCTTACTGGAGCTCTTCCTGTAGCTTTAAGTGACATCAATTCATGCAATCTTGGATTCTTTTGTAAGTTTAGATCCAATGTATTTTGAAAATCCACTATACTAACTTTATAGGTCCAAATAATACGGATCAAGTTCCACCTCAATATTGTCCCCCTACGCCAGAATGTGAGATTATCCGCCTGGAGACACTATGGAACACGTGCCAGCAAAGTCAAGGCCCCTACGTTCCAATGATTTGCGAGTCAGGACATTATTGTCCTCACGGAGGTCGGAAGCAGATTTTATGCCCTTCGGGTCACTATTGTCCCTTGGGATCTTTCAAGCCTATTCGGTGCGATGCGATATCTTCATGTCGTCCGGGAAGTTCCCGGCAATTTCCGTTTCTCGGAATCTTTCTGGTGATTATCATTGTCGTTGTTCTGATCGTTATTGTTTCACTTGGCTCTTCTGTCCGGGAAAAACAATCGTAGTCTCGTACGGCAGCAGTTGACACTTGCGAGCTCCGAAAAACTGGAAATGGTGATGGGGAATACTGTATATGAGCAGCTCGATGAAGTAGAAGCAAGAAATACCAACGTCGACTTTGAGCCCCACAATGCAAGTATCCAAAACTTTGTTGGATCTCTCAAACGATGTCTTGGGACAAGTGCCTTACGTCTTGAAATTGGCTTTGATTATTTAGGACTACGTTTGAGAAGTGGACAATACTGCAAGGTGTATCTGGTAGGGTTGAACCAGGCTCAATGTTGGCGGTAATGGGTCCTTCAGGTTCTGGGAAGTGTCAGTTTATTTCTTTTAGAGTTTTTTGTCTCCCAATACTAATCTCTTCAGCAACTTTTGTGCGACTGTTGATGGGAAAACTCAAAAATACCTCGGGCACAACTTATGTGAATGGAGATGCTAGGAGCATTTCCGAGTAAGTGCATCACATGCAGCACAGTGGGAATCAGCCTAACTAACCCAGATTCAAGAAAATCATCGGTTACGTTCCACGAGATGATGTTCTTCTATCAGAACTTACGGTGAGAGAGAACATTCTTCATTTTGCAAGAATACGCCTACCTCGAGCATGGACCGAGTAGGAGATTGAAAGATATGTTGATGATTTATTGTCCTGTCTCGGTCTTGGCCACATCCAAAACAGCCTCGTGGGTGATACGGTTAAGCCCGTGATATCAGGGGGTCAGCGGAAGCGTGTAAGTATTGGAATTGAGCTCGCAGCAGCTCCGTTAGTCCTAGTACTTGACGAACCTACATCTGAATTAGACGCTACATCCGCCTTGTCTATTATTGGCTTACTTAAAGCTCTATGTAGACTTGGTATTACTGTTATATGTATTCTACATCAACCTCGTGTGGAAATCTTCCAATCTTTGGATAGAATTTTATTACTTGCTAACGGGCAGGAAATATACTTCGCCAGAGCAGTGGATGTAATTAAATATTTCGAAAATGCTGGGTTTTCTGTACCCAAGCAGTGCAATCCAGCAGATGTATTAATGGATATTATATCAGGCCAAGGCGGAAGATATGTCAAGCCTGGCTGGAGAAGATCGCAACTGAGCGTACCCAGCCTGATAAATCGATAGAACCTTCATCGAAATCGTGGCATACAGTTTAGCCGTGTCGGAATAGAAGAAAGGTTTACATCCTTGGACGCTCTTTCTAGGTCGGCTGCTGCGAGAGGTGCCCTGTGGCATCGTCAAATGTATAATTGTTTTCTTCGATGAATTAGACAACAAACGAGACAATCTACTGGGTTTCTCCTAGAAATTACAGCTGGTGCAGTTGCCGGGCTCCTAATAGGTCTGCCTGTCTACAGAATTGATGGGTTATTGTTCAAGGAATATTTCTTCCACCGTTTCAATTACTTTCGAGTGCGACGAACTATATGTTGGTTCCACAACTCGGTTTATTGTCCTGTCTGGCTATTGGTATGATTCCCAATACTTACAGTCAAGGCATTAATACGTACTCTTGGTTGCATGCATTTCATAGATTTACACTGTCTTGAACATTGATCTCTCACTGTCTGGCTCAATCTCGAACAATTGAGCTAACTAGTGAAGGTCTTGCAGCTGCTGCACCAGGAGTCAAAATATTCGGTGAAGAAAGTAAGAATCTCGTCATTACATTGTGCTAAGTACTGATTACATTCAGAGTCTGTCTATTGGCGCGAGGCGAGCTCAGGGCACAGTCGTTCTGCGTACTTTGTTGGGAAAACGTTGTGAGCTTTATTCCGTTTGACATTGTCCGCTTTACATTTCACATCGTTTTACAGTATTTTGGCAACGCCAAGAATGCCTTTCAGAATCTTGCTAACTGTTAATACTCTTTACTTTTACTATTCGTACGTTCAGAGCGTTTACACCATAAATGGCTAACCATGTAGGTATCTACGGGCTAGCATCTTGTGTTTCCGTAATTACACGTCGAGAAAATGGTCCACTCATGGCAATGATTGTTAGTTTAATCATCGAGTATTCGGAGGCTATGGTCCTCCTCTATCCACTATCAAAATATGGCATCTCGAATGGTTATGGAGACTGTGTTCCGGTGTAATATTGATTTCACTCTCTCAATATCTTACTAACCTTGACACAAGACATGGCTCTCAGAAGCTATTTCTATTGCTATACGGCGCCGGTAAAATATCTTTATATATTGATTCGGCTGCTGCATGGACGGGATATACGCTTAACCACTTGGACTCGATATTAGGTTCGGGTTCAATTCTCGCTTCTATCATTCATGAACGATAGCTAATACTTCTTAGTATGTTATTGGTCATTGGGACGGTTTATCGTATACTAGCATTCGTGGGTTTCGTATATACTAATCGAGATAAGCAAGTATGAATAAAGCAAAGGCTGAACCTTTAGATAGTTGGGAAATTAGAATTTTATCATAGAAGCTAGTCTACCTTCAGTATATCTCATTGAATGAATTCCTATCAGTACTACAAACTCAATGTTGGTAGGCATCAGTGGCATCACAATTGTAGAATCGGTAGTAATAAAATATTGAGATTATTCCCAGTAAATACACTTTACATGGACTAACAAAAAGCTATATAATTAACTGTCTATGATGGTAATAAATGTATCCTATAGAAAACGGTCGATTAGGATGTCTAAAAGAAGGTCGTTTAAGATATCCAATCAAAAGAGTATTATAAAGACTTTGGGAGAAGATCGATGTGATAACTAGGCTATGATTCGTTCCCGCTTTCATCGCCGTCGAGTACTTCCTGCAAACCGTAAATCTACACAGTAATATCCATCAAATCATCAACCACAGCGAAGGAGCTCATGGCTGGACTCCTGAAGTGGGCCAAAAGCTTACTTCTTTTGAGATGGCAGAGACTTCTCAACCCTCACCGCGCAAGAAAGCGGCGGATCGAGATGTTTAGGTTTTACGGACTTTAGATATGCCAGCGTCTATTGGAGAGCCAGTACTTTGCGATTTTGGAAATGCGATATATGGGGACAAAAATCAACGACGATGACGCCAACCCCGATGTTTACAGATGTTCAGAGGTGATGCTTCGTCTCCCATGGAATGAGTTCCAGTGCCGATATCTGGAACTTTGACGCTGTGGTGAGTATACCTAGCCCTTCTCCACACAAAAATAAGTCCGTAAAAATCTCTTTTACTGATTTGGCAGTACTCGTAGATCTGGGATATCTTCGAGGATAGACATCTCTTCAGCGGACAAGATTTCAAACGCGACCGCTACACAACTCGTGCTCATCTTACAGGATTGATTTCTCTTCTCAGATCACTACCACTGGAGCTCATCAAGCGGGGTGAGAGATCTGCGCAATGGTTCGAGGGGGATGGTAAATAGCTTGAACCAGACGAGGATGAGCCTCATCGCTTACCGCTTTTGCCTCCTAGTAGTCTTGAGGATTTGGAGGAGAATCTCAATGGGATGGAGAAACAGTTATTTCTTAACTTTGTTAAGTCGATGTTGCAGTGGGAACCGGAGAAGCGAAAGACGGCGAGGGAATAGTTAGATGATCCCAGGCTGACTCGGTCTTATGAATGAGCTGGCAGAAGATGATGGTTTTGTTCTAATAATTTTGACAGATTTTAGATGGTAGGATTCCCTGGGATGTCTCTCCTAATGGCGAGGGTAGTCTACGTCGAGGCCAGTGTTTGTGTTTGTATTCCTAGTATTTTATATACACGCGCCTGAATATCAATGTGTGTTATATTTTCAGAAATATACACATAACCTTCCTTACATATATAGTATTGGATTCCATACTATCAAGTATTTAAATTTGTTATAATATTAAATAATATACAAATAGAGGTTTTACATTGATCTATTAAAACGCGATCTATCGCAACGGTACTCAAATAGCAACCGGATACAAACAGGTCCGCAGTGACTCACACGTGTTCGATGCAGAAGCGATAGGAGCATGGCGCGGACTGGAGCACCTGATCAGCACACTCGCAGGTCCCCCAAACGGTAGGATCTGGATGTGTATCGACAGCACATCAGTCATCTGGGGTATGCGAGGAGATGCGCCGCCTACATCGCAATGGGCTTTCCACAAGTGCCACAAGGCAATCAGACAACTCAATATCAGAGTAAAGTGGTCCCCTGGACATATGGAGATCGAAGGCAATGAGGAGGCGGATCGCCTAGCGAATGCAGGAGCAGTTGGACCCATGGATCAAGCGGCCGACAAGTTACCCACGATCAGTGGTGTGCGAACGATCTTTCGTAAAAAGTGCCTGCGCGCAGAGACTGACTGGTGGAAAGAGGTAATTGCCTCCCTCTCGTCTAGCTATAAAAAGTGGTCTCCCAACTACAATACAAAGGAGCCGAAAGAACTAGCTCTACCCAGAGGAGTTCTTCATCGACTACTAGCTATGAAAACAGGTCACGGCGATTACGCTGCATATCACCAACGCTTCAAGCATCAAAACAGCAAACAAGACTGCTCATGCGGTTCCTTATTGGTATACGAGAGTATTCGTAAGGCGAGCTCGGTCCCCTAGTATTAGTTTTCACTTCCCCCATTCAAACATCAGAAGATTGAGGCTCTCAATCTCCCCAACCTGTATTAGCTACGGCCGAATTAGGCTAGCTTTCCCTCATTTCTTATTAGTTAGAAGCTCGCAGAGCTCCTAGCCGTCTTAGATAGTCTTAGACTCAGTGTAGACGTTAATTCAATCAATCAATCAAACTGCTCATGCGGTATGGAAAAAGAACCATATCACTTCTTCAGATGCGCAATAAACAATCTAAAGCGCTCAAACTGGCCCCTCTCTCCAACAGAGATACGCTCCGACAAACAGGCGATCACATATATTAAAAAACTCTTATATACACCCAGTAAGCTCACTCAACTGATTGTAGACTCAGAATTCTATACTCAGATCTGCCCCAATTACTAAAGGGCCTCGGAAAAAGGTTTACCTTTTCAACAAAGCGCCTGTTCCCCTCATTAACTCTTCACTCAACTGATCACTCTAATACATATTACCTCTCAAAACCGCAAAACATAAACCCAACATACAGTGCAAGAGCGCTGACGCTCAGTTAACCAAACAGCAATCCACCCCCGCTCTCCCCCATTCCAGTCAAGGGATCAAAGCCTTCATCGAGCCTACTCACCCGGGAACCAAGCTCCACCCTAACAACAACCTAGATCAGACATGCCTTTTACTATAAGAGGAGGACCATACACGCAAAGGAGCGAACAGCCCCTGGCATTGAAGTTAAACTGTTAAATTTGGCTGCGACGATCACGCCGCTTAAAAGCTCCTTATCTTAGCACGTCTCAATACCCCAAGGGAGGTTCGAAGTAGACGTTAATCAATATAAATAAATAAATAAATAAAATTGATCTATTAAACAGATATCAAAATTAAAAATATAACTATTTAATGTATTAACTAAAATTTTATACTTTGAATTATAACTAATAAATATATCACAATTTGTCAAAGAAATTTCTGAATTGAGAAGTTGATTAGTTTGATATATTTTAGCTAGCCTTTTATTACTACAATTATATCAGAAGTCACTAATGGGTTTTATTATGGGGTTTCCAGGCAAATGAAGTCTTACCCTATCCTACCAACCTAGCCTTACATAAGACTACCCAAAAAATTCTGCCATAAGCGAAAAAAAACCAACTTTCCCCTTCATCGCCCCTCACACTACAAAAAGCAAAAGTTGAACTGACCAGACAGGGGCTCGAACCCTGGACCTACCCCGTTCGAATTGATCTGAAGAATCAATTGTAAAGGGATCGTGCTATTGAGGCTATTAGTAATTGTAGAGAGGGAAAGGCGACGAGTGTGAACTTACATAACCAACTACACCATCCGGCCTGCAGTGAGATTGTGTTGATGCGCTCGATTTTTGAATATATATAAGATGTGTGGTTCAAGTGGGGATGGTTCAGGGGTTTGATCAGTGGGTGGATCCGATAATGATTGAGGTAGTTGCTATTATGTATGGAGTATGTATGGAGCTTAGATATTGCGGATGATGTGCTTGATGGAAATCTTCAATGAGTGATCTACTGCTGGTTCTGTTCGAACTTCGGGTGCTATCTCGGTATATTCTGATCTTGGTATATTCTGACCTTCGAAAATATCAAGAAGTGAGAGCCAAACGTCGATAGAGAGATGAAACAGTGAACGCTTATTGATCGTTCTGCCTGTACGTGTAACTTCGGCCTTACGTCTGTGGAACAGGACATTCTCCTGTGTCAAGAAGCCTGTGTTATGCAGGCAGATAATGCCTTTTCGGATTCGCTATCCGGCTTGATGTGGTACATCTATCCAAAAGTTTGGTGACGTACGGTGAGAGTTAATATTGTTACATGATTCTGTATTCTATCTTTTCTCCTCGTTCTGACCATACATTCTCATCATATTTATTCTATATCAATTCAAAGTCCTTTACTCCGTTACTGCTTGCGCGTGGGATGAGTGCCGAAATCTATCTCAGATATATGGCAATTCTTCTGAACTTGGGGTATCCAATAGTCCAAACAGGCGGACTAGATTTAAGCTTTCAACGATCGAAAGTCTTTGGACGTCCAAATACAACTCTATTACAAAATAATTCAAACATATTAATTACATTTAATATTTGACAAAGATTCCTCATTGTTGGACTGTATGTGCAGTGCCGGTGACTATTGGATACACTGAACTCATAAGATATCCCCCTTGGACTCTCAACACATGTAACTTAAACTTGCCAGCAGCGATGGGATTCGATAGCTGGCAGTAAGTAGTAAGTCGGATTTTACACATTATACTCTGTTTCCTTCCTTTCTTTCATCCTCCCCTTTCTACCGAAACATATTCTTAGACCTTCCAATCATCCCTCAAATCCACAATCTCTGCATCCATCCCAGTTCTTCCCAGCTACTTTCACCTCTCATAAACCTATTATCTCCAAAAATTCGTTTCAGAAATGCCTTCTCTAATAGTCAGCCGACTGCAATAATTAGAAGCTAATCCCCAAAATAACCGCCACATTCTAACTTTTTGATAATCACTCCTGATTGACGACTTGCAAAATCAGGTTTCAACGAAGGACATCCATCAATTCAGACGGCTCGTCCGTTCTAACCCTAATTTCGATATAGGGGTTACTGGCGTTTGGAATATAGATTTTAGACCAGTATGTGGAAACACCATGATTTGTTCAAAGTTTTCGAAGCTAAGTTTAGACACCGTGAGCTCTTAAATATTAATGAAATTTATCTACTTACCCACATCTTTGCTTTCAGACAGCAGCAGCTGTACCAATTATCATGAGCACTCCCCGAGCATAGCCTAAGGAACAAGTCCTCGTAAAGCTTTCTATGCTAATGAAATTCTTGAGGTTTATCTAAAGGTAATTACCTGGGTAACTGTATATTCTATAGTTCTTTGAATTTTGAAAACGCGTAGATTATAAAGCCAGTCAAAGGGATGTCCATGCCGTGGGTGGAAATAATTTAATATCTTTTGTAGAGCTAAGTATCTATAATACATTGTCTTCTTCAATTCTCATGCCTATGCTATTGTATTTGCATTTCCCATTTCACATTTCACATCCACACAATCAAAATGAATCACTTGACTGGAAAAAGACCTTTATCCGAAGAATATATATGTACTCGAGTATTCAACTCAATTCATTCCCAATCCCAATCCCAATCCTACCCCCAATACAATTCCCACACACATCCAATCCAACCCAATGCACCAGCTCATCCGAGCATGAATTCCACGCACACCAAACACCTGCATAGAAAACCTAGCTACAGCATGCAAATCGAAGAATCCCAAATTAGGTATCCCATCCATCCGAAAAATAATGCATGTGCAGAATACAATGCAAGTCCAATCCATGAATCCGATATGGTAAACCCCCAAACTCCATTATGAATATTCCATCTTTTAAAACCCAACTAAGTATCCATCCACTAATCCAAGCATGTCCTGTGCGCTATGCTATAATATACCGACCGATGCAACACTACACAACCTCATCATTATCCCAACTCCACCAACTACTTCCCCCTTTTTCTCCACCGCCTTTAGTCCAGCTCTTATCTACCACCTCTTCCACCTCTTCCACCTCTTCATCATTTCCTACCTCTATAATCTTAGGCAATTTTATCTCTTGCTTCTTTGCCATCTCCTCCTTCCAAATTCTTATCTCTTCATCATACCCTTGCCACCAATCCCAAACGTCTTCCATTCGCGCACTAACCACCTTTCCCGTCCATTGATCGAGTTTTGTCGGAATAGCCCATGGCCAGAACGGATCTGAAGGGTGCCAAACATCTTTATTCGAGTACTTGGGATGGCAATACGTTTCACACATTGCCCATTCGGCTACAAACCAGGTTACGAAGATTGTGAAAAATAAACCGAACCATGTAAATTTTTTGGTTCCAGGATAGCGGAGGCGTGGAATGGGAATCATGAGGTAGTGTACATTGGGGTTTAGGACAGGGTCTGGAGGAGTGTCGAGGAAGAAGGGACGGGATGAAGTCTTTGGTGTCGGAATATCGACTTCTTTGATAGAACGCGAATGTGAACCCGAGGATGCAACTTGTTGTTCCAACCTTTCGATACCATGTCTGGCATCACGTATACTGCTTGTTGTATGTTTTAAACTTCGATTCATACGATGGAATGCAAGTTCATCTAACCTTTTTCTTTTCTCTTCATCAGAGAGTGGTTTACCGTTCTCATCAGTTTCGAGATTGATCTCTATAGAGTCGGGCGTCTGAGATGTAAGCTGATTCGTTAAAAATAAGGAGAAATCCCGGTCGATAGTAGTAGAGTCGTCCACCCGCGCTTCCTTTTCTATACGCTGGAGATCGGCGGCGGCAGAAACGGTGGGAGCACTGTTTATTGGAGTTGGACGAGTTCGTGAATGTGATTGGGAGGGTTTGGAGGGCTCACTATTGCGGCGGGGTGACGAAGATTCCTCTTTGATATGAGGTTGTGCTTCGCGGGTTGTACCATTGGTGCGCATTCGCGGTGGTGCGGGGGTCTCGATCCACCCGCCTGTAACTTTTGGGGTGGGCAACAGGAGTGGGTCGATGGGTGCGGATGGAGGTGGAGTGGGTGCTGAATTTGCAAACTTTTCGGAGGAATGCTCGAGCTCGATTGGGGATCTTTCTGCTAATATTCGAGCTTGTGGATTGTTATCATATCTACCGGTACTGTCGCCGCCGCTCCCATTTGTACCTGTAATAGCTTTGGAGAGATTCCTTAAAATCTGAAGAGAATCTTCTTGTTTGGAATTTGGTCCATTCGGACGCCTCTCGTTCCCGCTGAATACTGTAATAGGAGTTCCATGTATTCTTTCTCCTTCTTTCTCCAGTATGGGGTTTTCGTCCATTTGGCCAATTTTGCCGTTAGTCTCAGCTCGTTCGAACGACCGTGGCTCGAGATTTTCTAACGCCTTCCGGCTGCTTTCAACCCTTGGTCGTGTTTCATTATCTTCTGGAGCTCTCTGGTTGTGGTCGTGTCTTAACCTGTTTTCCCGGGCTCTCTGTATCGCTTTGAGACCGTCTTGCCCCTGAAACCTCCTTTCTAACCGCGACAGAGGTTTCTCTTCCTGCGGCATGACATTCTCTTTGTTATTACGCAGGCTGCGTATGGGAATTTCGACATGAACTGGATCATTTCTCGAAAAGTCACCGCTTCGTGCTCTTCGTTCCCTGGGTAACCTATTCCGCAATATTCCTTCCTGCCTTTCCTGCGAAATCTTATTATCTTCAGCCTCATATGAAGTGATTGGTCTCCGCTCCTCGCGACGTTCTTTCAATTCCTTTCGCAAACGATCTCTTCGTTCTTGTGATTTAGCACGAACTGTCTCCCTCATTGCATTCTCGTCTTCTACTGTCCGCGACACTCTCTGACTCTCAGGTTTAGCGACGAATTTATCTTTCCTCGCCGGCTCTTCCTGAGCTTTGACAGCGTTTGCTTCTCCATCTTCCTCTTCCTCATCATCGTCCTCGGCAAAACTTCTCTCATTCTCCATAATCTCCTCAATCCTACTCGGTATACCCGCCGTTTTCAATCGCGGACTGTGATTAAAATCCATACTTCTAGTCGTAAACTCAAGATCCGTATCCCAACCTTTACCCGTCCCATTAGCTTCCTCCTCTCTCAATTTTCCAATGTCTCTTGTAACACCCTCAATATCTACACTCGGATCCTCTCCGTCATTACCATCGTCGTCCAAGATTCTCTTTATCCAATTATCCGCAGGCCTCCTCGCCGCCCTGGCCCCCCATCCCACGCCGTCAGACCCACTATTATTATCATTTGCACTAGAAGTCCCTCTTGCGCGTGGTGAAGGCGAGCTATCGTATCGATGTTGATTGCTAGGAGCCATTGGGGCGCATATTCAGAGGTCTTGTTGTTGCAATTGTGTTGCAATGGTTATGATAAAGTGGAAATTTGAGGTTCGCGAAATTGAGAATGAGAACGCGAAGCGCGTTTTTTCAGTTTCTGAGGGGCGAGCGCGTGGGTTCTGGTATTACTTGTAATCCGTAGTTGTATTTTTGTTTCTATATTAATGCTGGAGTTTGGAGCCTTATGTATTATTCACTCGAGTGGTATAAGCAATTGATTTGATTATGAGCAAATAATCATCATTTGATCAACCGAGAAGTAGTTTTTGATAGATTCACGGCTGGTGAATCCGAGTTTGATTCTTCGGCTTTTTGTCTGCAGCCAGTCAGATCTATGTACGGTCATCACTTTTCTTCAATGATACTTTTATATACATCTAGTATTCTTCCATATTAAAATCAAATGTTGCTAATGATTTGAACCACTAGATTAACCTAGGGTGTATAAGACTTCCCGGCCCGTTTCAATATCTTCTCTCTAGATTGATGTCCGTCTATCAATTCAAACCAACCTCCGGTATCATATACAAATTCAATATACAATATACAAAGTACAAACAAACCCTAACTTCCATGCAAACGATGCTGAAAATGCTTTTATGAATCTTCCTCTCCCCTTTCCAGCTCGTAAAATAACATATAAACCTCTTTCTGCATATCCAGGACTTCACTAGTCTTACTCTCTTTTATCTTTTCGTCGCTAATTCTCCACCACCTTTCAACCGTCTTCTTCTTTCGCTTAGAACGAACTGCTTCCGTCCCAAACGTCCGACCGCTTTCTTGGTTGGATGGATATGGGTTGGGAGATGGTGAGGTTGGAGATGATCGACTAATTGTACTGGATACTTTCGACAGGGTTTTCCGAGCCGAACGTCCTAGAGACCGGATGCTACCAGTATCAGAGTCACGGGGTGCAGATGTAGGACCTGCAGTTTTGGACGACGATGCGACAGAACTAGCCGACGTTGGATTTATGCTAGAGAGGCGTTTGTTATTCAGTGAAGAGTCCACTGAATTGCACCCATTGACGACTGAGAGAGATGTGGTAGATGCTGACGTTGGTGATAATAACTCGGGCGTCGATGAGAGTGTGGTATTATCACCATCATCCCCTGGAGCAGCGTTTGTTCGAGGTGTCGAAAGTACTGAAGGGGTAGAAGTTAAAGATTTGGCATACGCGATTGATGGTTGGAATGTATTTGGGGTCGAAAATGGAGCAACAAGGTTTTGCCTTCGGAAAGACTCATAGTGTCCACTATGATGACTTCCCTTGTGGCATACTAGACTAAGAAGCTTGTACTTCCGTCGTTCCAATAAGCCTCCAAGAGGTAGCTGTTCAGGGAATGCTACCTTTGCGGAATTCTTCATGGTTGTCCTAGATTCAAAGATTGACCTTGAGAGATGAATTGCCATAACCTTTGGAAATTTGGTAATACGGACATGTTTAGCGATTTTCCGCTTGGGCGCGAATTTCGAATCTGGCAGTTCAACATCGAGAAGCTCCTCTTCGGGATTTGTTTCTATAGCAGCCTTCAGCTTGTCTATGGACTTTTGGGTCTTTGCCTTGAATTTCTCTGAATTCGAGCGAGAATATTCTTGTTCAAAGGTCTCCAAGGCATGTACTAATCTACACTTCTCGCACTTAAAGTCCTCAATATATTCTGTTTTAAACATTCCGTCAAAGCATGCATTTAAAGTAGTTGATGTAACCTGAGGCACTGATAACGTCAGAGAACAGAATGTTGTCTGAGTAGGTTTTGGTTTAAAACCACAGGTTAAACATTCGATTTGTGATTCAGAACCACCTTCAAACGGGAAGCCATCCTCGTTATCAAAGTCGTTACTAGGTTCTCCACCTTGTTGGGGCGACCTAGAGGATGTTGAGCTTGCCTTTTCTGAGTTATGAGAAGAAGCTGATGGCGCTTTCGCCGCGGGAGAATCTGTACCAGCTGTTGCGCTATCATCCAGAGTAAGCTGGGTCAACCTTTCGTTCACAGCTCCTTCATCTAAAGTGTGTAACTCGGCAGATGCAGCAGCAGTAGCCTCTAACTTCCTTGCGTAGTTCCTTGCCCTGTGACCTGCATGGTACTCATCGCTTAACCTTTCGGCCACTACTTGGAGAAACTCTTGCGCGTCCTGTTGTTGCCGGCTAATCCTCTGCTTGAAGGCGGCTTCTAACGCAGATACAAATGGCGCAGCAGATATGGTCTTTTTGTTCAGGGGTCTTTCGTTCAATGCATCCAAGATCTCTTTCAGACCCGTGGTGACTAAGCCCTTTTGTAGACCTTCTACCTTCCATGCTGGCAAGCCCTGCCGCGCCGGGTCTTCCACAATCTGGCTATATACCTCCGAGTCATCCAATGCCCTTCTATGTGTCTCCCTAATGAGATATATGCGCAGGTCGCCTAGGCCTGCGAGGGCTTGCAGTACTGAGTTTATAAAACAATCATTGGCAGTATTGATCAAGCCCACAACTCCTTTCTTCCTCGTGTTGGATGATGAGTTCTGTTCGTCCATCAGGAAGGTCGGCGCAAATACATAGACAAGTGTAATTGCAGCAAGAGAGGCGCCCGCGGCATATGTTAAAGTCGTAAATTGTTTTTCTGGCATACTTTCGTCAAACTAAAGATCGTCGGGAATCTCGGGGGTATGTCGAAGAGGATGGTGAGCGAATCAAATTAAAGGATGAGACAGGTTGAGGAAGTGAGGGTAATTTAAGAGAATTGGGAGGAATTTTGAATATCACTGTTCCATCGCGAGACACACCTTCGATTGAAAGTATTTTGGTGAGTTCTTTTGTTTCCAAGGGATAAGGAAATGAAGCTCGTAATAAGTTCTGTATAATAACAAGACCAGGTGCCCGCGGCTAGATTTGTTCCGGATCTAAGAGAAGTAGAGAACTATGCCGTTAAATTCATGAAAACCCTCCTCTGCAAGAAAGTTCGAATTCTTGACTGTCATGAAAGACCTGGATTTTAAAATATTTTGAAGTGATAAGTATGTAGGTATGTACCTGAATGTATGTATTCCAAAATCTCTTATCAATATCAACGGAACAAATATTAGCAACACAAACTTCATTCTTTCGTTACCCCAGTCTTTGTTTAATGCCGATGTTCCGGAGCTAGTGGAGGGGTGAATGAAATAAACCAAGGCGTCTATCAAGCATAGCCAAATATTTTTGGCGATTTGAACTGCAACGATTATTTGGAGATTCTCTCAACTCACTGTCTCTCGATGGCTTCTCTATTACAGTCGCGGGCACCCTCATGCCTAGCATGTCTTCGCCGGACAACAAATAGCCTTGGCGATGGGCTTCTATTCTCAAGCAGCCAACAAATTCGAGGGAAGAAGAAGCTTGCGAAAGAAAAGGATCACAACGTTACCGTTCAGTTACTGAAACCTGTGGTAGGAATTGGCAGAAAGGGCAAGTTTGCGTTGCATCTACCCGAGGATTTCAAGCTTCACCCACTAACTTCGATATAGGAAGAATTGTTCAGGTTCCTCCCGGATTGATGCGAAATAAATTGTATGGCAGGGGCTTTGCTGTATATGTGACACCTGGAGAATCTAGAGAAAGGGGCTTGAAGAAACTCGTCTCTCCTCCTGATAGTACTTTCGGCAAGCGCAAAATCAGAATAGAGCAGGTACAAGATCAGGAGAAGCCAGACAAATTTCCTAGCGGCGAACGTCGACTGAATCTCAAGAAGGTAGTTGAGCTTGAATTACTGAGCGTACGTATACCTCGATTTTTCCACAAATTAGAGGACAAGATTTGCTGACTGGCTGTGAATAGCCCCAACGCTCCACTGCTATATTATCCGATTTAATACCACCTTACATAGAATTCTTCGAAACAGCCATCACCATTACCCCTCCAGTAAAGGTCTCGCCATCTTTAGCGCCATCTTCATCCGTCTCCGCCGCGGCCTCCCAGAATAGTACGAGTAAGCTGGAGAAGGTACCCATCTATGGGTCGGTGTCGACTACGGATATAGCCACGAAAATGAAAACCATTTTAGTTCAGGACTCTGAAGGAAAGCGGGTCGTATTTGGACCAGAAGATATCAAATTTGTTCAAGAGACAGAGGAGAAGGACCGCGTGAAACACTTGGGCATTTATGAGGTAGAAATACAACTCAAGGGTGCTACTGATGTTGTTCGAAGGTCTATTAAAATCACTGCACAAGATTAGAGCTAAAGATGGGGTCAACGGCTGTTGAAAAGGACTTCAAAGATACCTAAATGCTAAGTCTTCTTTATCGACGTAACACTACATACACATTCCCCAATCGGGGAAGAGAGTATACAGGCCTCATTCGATTTCAATCATGCATCATGAGCTGAGGGATAAAGTTCAAAGTGAATATAGAGTTAGTTCGAACCTAAGGAGTCCAGCCATAAATATTTGATTCCAAGGAGACAAGTCGTTGGTCGTAAAACATCGATACATCCATCAATGCATACAGTCAGTGTCTAGTCGTCTGATGAATCCTTTCCACTTTTGAAAATGGCTTGTCTTTACATTACACTCCAACACCAACGTTGAAAATGTTTATGCGCTACATCCTCGCATAGTCGCGGTAGGTATGATCTTACAATGAGCTATCCGTTCGAGCATACTCCGTATGCTATGACCGGAAAAGAGTTTTGCTTCCTGCTCTTGGTTGCACGTCTAAGAAAGTGAATAAGCCCGAGGGGTATGACCGTAGGAGAATGCAAACAAAAGATGCATGACAATCGGAGGAACTCGCCGTAGTTTCTTCGGTAAATGACATTCTTGCCATGGTTATGAGGTCAATTTCACAGCTGTTACCCCACTTCATATGTACGAAGTTTACCTTTAGTGTCATACCTCACCAGCCTTTTTCTATGACCATCAGCTTAAATCGTGAATATTGGCTTCATTTGATCTTCTCAATATCCGAGTCTATTCATTCACCTACTGGGCTAATTTTGATCCATCAAAAGAAAAACATTAACAGCGAGCAAGTGGGAAGAAATAAGTAAAAAAGTACGTCACGTCACATCGCATTCACTAAAAAGGTTCAAAGTTCCTACTCGGGGTTCCATATCTTTTTTGTTTTCTAGACCAATGAAGACCAATGAATGCCAACAAATTGACATGTTGAGGATTCTATTTGGAAACAACCACCCCACCATTAGCGTCATTTTAAATGTGACGGTATCGGTCCTGAAAGCCAAAAATACTCCACCCCTCTCGAAGACTTTCTACTAAAGAAAAGCTTTTCCATCTTGATCGATTATTTTGACTCTTTATTGATTCTCTTTTCTCAAATCTCAGATACCCCTTTTTTAAATCACCACAACTTTCAAATACTTATACACAATTACAATCGAAAACATGGGTTGCGCAGACGTTCTCAGCCGAAAGTCCGGTGTCATCGTTGGAGACGATGTCCTCAAGCTTTTCAACTATGCTCAAGAGCACAACTTTGCCATTCCAGCTATTGTATGTTGTACCAGCAATGAAAGATCAACGTGAAGGATAACAGCTAATAACGACAGAACGTTACCTCTTCCTCAACCGTCGTAGCATCCCTCGAGGCTGCTCGCGATGCCAAATCCCCAATTATCCTCCAAATGTCCCAAGGTGGTGCCGCTTACTTCGCTGGAAAGGTTAGAAAACCTTCATTCGACCAAACATGCAATGGCTAATTTCTCATTAGGGTGTTGCAAATGGTAACCAAGAGGCATCCATCGCTGGTGGTATCGCCGGTGCCCACTACATCCGTGCTCTTGCTCCAGCATACGGTATCCCAGTTGTCCTCCACACCGATCACTGCGCCAAGAAGCTTTTGCCATGGTTGGACGGTCTTCTCGACGCTGATGAGAAATACTTCGCGGAGCACGGCGAGCCTTTGTTCTCTTCCCACATGATCGATTTGAGCGAGGAGGAGGTTGACTACAACATCAAGACTACTGCCGAATACTTGAAGAGAGCTGCACCAATGAAGCAATGGCTTGAGATGGTATGTTAACAAGGAATATGAGAGGCCTGACTGAAAGTGTAATTACTAATTCATTCTACAGGAGATCGGTATCACCGGTGGTGAGGAGGACGGTGTCGACAATGAGGATGTTGACAACAACTCCCTCTACACTCAACCAGAGGATATCCTTGCCATCTACCAAGCTCTTTCACCAATCTCACCATACTTCTCGATTGCCGCTGGTTTCGGTAACGTTCACGGTGTTTACAAGCCAGGTAACGTCAAGCTCCGCCCCGAGCTTCTCGGCAAGCACCAAGCCCATGTCAAGCAAGCCATTGGAGCAAAGGAAGACAAGCCAGTCTTCTTGGTCTTCCACGGTGGATCTGGATCTACCAAGCAAGAATTCTTGGATGCCATCTCATACGGTGTTGTCAAGGTCAACCTTGATACCGATATGCAATTCGCCTACCTCAGTGGTATCCGAGACTACATCCTTAAGAACAAGGATTACCTCATGACCCCAGTTGGTAACCCAGATGGGCCAGATAAGCCAAACAAGAAGAAGTTCGAGTAAGTGTTTCCTGAATGTCTGACAACAGCGTATACTAATACTATGATAGTCCCCGTGTCTGGGTTCGTGAGGGAGAGAAAACCATGTCGCAACGTCTCGCCGAGGGTCTCAAGGATTTCAACACTGCAGGACAGCTTTAAATTTATTATGATGACTAGCGGAGATTCAAATTGCGTTTGAAAGATATACACGGTTTAGGACATTGTTATGAAATACATAGCGAAAGTGTGGAGAAGATGGTGGTTGGGGCGGAGGAGTTTTGGTCAAACCTATAAATGCAAAGAATAACTCATGAGGAAACTTCCTGTTATGATTGACGCGATTTGAATGAATGCACATGAACTTTGAATTTGATTTGATTTGAGTACTTGGGATGACATGAAAAGAGATTTGTAAAGAGGACAAAGTGGCCGAAACTTTCATCCTAATTTGTGCGCTTTTATCAGGTTCAGATTTTTTAGCCTCCAGCTATCCATTTGGCTGTTCGGACTTTCCTGATTCAAGCTGGCGAGTGCAATGATTAGCAATAGCAATGTGAATAACCTTTTAGTCGAATGTATAAGCCACATACGAAACGCGGCCTGGATGTTTTCCTTGAATGGTAATAATACGAGCTCACAGTCATAGGTCAGGCGTGTTTTTGGAAATGGGTGGTGGTCGTGGTAATTTTGGTGAGTTAAATCCGTGTGTAATATAAATACTGTAGGAATAGCAGGTACTAGGTAGGTAATAATAAGTAAATTTTGGGTTTGGGATTGTGGTTTAGGGTTGATTGGGTTTGCTTTAGTTATCCACTTGATGGGGTTATAGTAAGTAGGTATGTATAGGTATGTAGGTATGTAGGTATGTAGGTTATTGATTATGATGTGATGTTTGAACTTTGGAGCCGGGTATGGATATAGTTTTTGTGAGTTTAGGTGAGTAGGGAGTATGTGTTCTTTAAATTCAAATATATTATACTGCATATAGTAGAGTTTTAGTGTACTCGAATATATACTAGATAGGTAGGTAATAAGTACCTAATAATAATAACTTTGAATCTGTTGATGTAAGTATTAAAACAACAGTAATTTAATTTATACCTAAGTAGGTACTTAGTACTTATCTTTCTTTCCTGTTTTTTGAATCTGCAGGTACAAGAGTACAATCAGGATTCTTATGGATCCATCAACCAGTAGAAATAGCCTTCCCAGAAGAACGGGAATACATACTAGATGATTTAAGATATCACATGAGTAATTCATTACCAACATTTGAATCGTTTGGGCAGCGCTGTCTGTCTGTACTCCGTAGATGACGTCTCCACAAGCGAATGGGCCCAAACTATCAATTTGAGGGGCAAAAGTTGAGCTAAAAGGCTCCGCAATTCCACCAAATTATTTCCCCCCTGGTGAATTCTAAATGTCCTGAATCCATCCATCCATCACTCTATCCATCACTCCATCCATTCATCCATCCATCCATCCATAACCATCGTTGGCTTGTGGACGTAGACGTAGTACCAACATCACAAGGACAATCCTTCTTTTTCCTTTCCTTCTCACCACCATCAAAACATTCTTGTTTCTTCTCATTCTTCTACAATTTGTTCACTTGCTCATTGATCCTCTTGAATTCTATACTTTATAATTAAATTGATTTCAAGCACTATTCGTTTAAAATCGATTATATTCTTTCTACAACTAAACGACCGCAACTCGAAATTCATTCACAATCTCTAAACCTCCTTTGGTTTTAAACAGATTCACAATCTTCCAAAACAAATCAAAATACAATACAGATGTCTTCAAACGAGGCTGAAGGAGCAGGTGTATCTGCGCAAAACAAAGGATCTTGGAGCGCTTTCCTTAAGTCGATCGCTTCATTCAACGGGGATTTATCTTCGTTGACAGCTCCACCATTCATTCTATCATCGACATCGTTGACTGAATTCTCTTCATATTGGGCGGAACATCCTAATCTATTCGTCGCACCTGCCGCAGAGCAGGATCCCCAAAAACGAGCACTTTTGGTCTTAAAGTGGTTCTTGAGTACATTGAAACAACAATATGCGAGTCGAAGTGATAAATATGGAAATGAGAAGAAACCTTTAAATCCTTTCTTAGGAGAGTTGTTCCTTGGAAAGTGGGAGGATTCTTGTGGAACCACCGAGCTTATTTCTGAGCAGGTCAGGTAATGTTTTCTTCTACATGTGAATAATCTGCCATCTCTAATGTTGCCCTTAGCCATCATCCACCTGTTACCGCATATCAAATCTCCAACAAGAAACATGGCGTATATTTACAAGGATACAATGCTCAAAAAGCTTCATTCTCTCGAACCATCAACGTTAAACAAATTGGACATGCACTTTTGAGTATTCCTGCTCACAACGAAACCTATCTCATCACGCTTCCAAACCTTCACATCGAAGGTTTAATCTTTGGTTCCCCATTTGTCGAGCTCGAAGCCAAATCTTACATTACGAGTAGCTCAGGATTTACTGCCAAGATTGATTACAGTGGCAAGGGATGGTTATCTGGCAAGAAAAATAGTTTCACCGCCACATTATATCCTACTGGCAAGGAAAAGGAAACTCTCTATACCATAACTGGACAATGGACCAAACAATTTGAGATTAGAGAAGGTGGAAAGAAGAGTGATCCGATAGATACTTATGATGCAGATGCTACACCTACCACTCCACTCATTGTTGCACCAATCGAAGAACAAGATCCATTGGAGTCGCGGCGTGCTTGGTCCAAGGTCGCAGCTGGTATCGCAGCCGGTGATATGGATGCAACCAGTAACGAGAAGACTAAAATTGAGGTTTTTCAACGAGAACTTAGAATAAAGGAGAAGAGTGAGGGTAGAACATGGGAGAGAAGATATTTCACCAAGATGGAAAATTGTCCAATCTTGCAAAAATTGGCTCCATGTATCCAATTATCAGCAGATGAGGATAAAACTGGTGGAATTTGGAGATTTGATGAGACGAAGGCTTCCACACATGGCAAATCGGAACAAACTCTACAACCTCAACAAATAAATGTACAAGTTCCGGTTGCTTAATTGCCAAAGTTTGATTTGAGGTGGTGTATGATGAACGCGGTGGTGGCTGTTTGAGTTATACTCGTCTACTTCAAGATATGATGATGGAGGTGAATAATGGCGTAATTAAAGGATTGGATTGTTGATGAATGAATATCTCTAACTGAGAATTGGTATATGTGTGGCTGTAGTCTTTTTTTGGATGGATGAAGGGAGGGGTTGGAGGTGGTGGTTGTACTCGTGCTCATCATAGATTCATGGGTGGAAGGAGGAATCCTTTTATACTACCTACCTATTAAGACTACTTACCAAGTAACGAAACGAGCTTTTTGATTGAGTTTCATGTAGATGAGTTGAGATGAGATGGGATGCGATGTTGGGAAAACAATGAGAAGTGTAGAGTAAATATATGTATGAATATCAATTGGATTGTTTTGAAGGTATTGACGTGGATGTGGATGTGGATGTGGATGTAGGTGTAAGTGTAGGTTGTGGATACTAATATTGATATTGATATTGATATTGATATTGATATTGATACTGTGATATTGTAAGAAAGTTCATATTTTGAGCCATAGACACAGAGGTTTATAAATAGACTAATTATATCATCTTTTATAGTTAGATATATATAAAATAAAAAAATTGTTTTTGTTTCTTTTCCTGTAATGATTAATTTGTTATTGTTACGCCCAAGACTCCACAGAGCCTCCAATCATGAATCACGTGATGGATCTTAGGACCTAATGGAGCGAAGAGTTTAATCGTCGCTCCAATCGATCCAATCGATCCAATACCCACGAAGGTCTATATAATCAAGATGGATTCCCTTTGTATAGAGCTTCGTGCTCAAGATCAATCATTTAGTATACCATACTATTAGTTACGAATTGCATCATATAATTGTCATTACTTTAAGTCCCTGCTTGACGCCTAGTTATAAACCACCTCGAGAGCCTAGAGCACTTCCACGTGATCTAGACGGCAAACCTCGTAACACCCTACTTCTTATAAGTAGGGCCTTGTTACGAGGTTTGCCGTCTAGATCACGTGGAAGTGCTCTAGGCCTCGAGGTGGTTTATAACTAGGCGTCAAGCAGGGACTTAAAGTAATGACAATTATATGATGCAATTCGTAACTAATAGTATGGTATACTAAATGATTGATCTTGAGCACGAAGCTCTACATTGTAATGAAATCCATTCCTTTATATAGACCTTCGTTTCCTGGATCCCTTAGGAGCTGTACACTCCAGGAGCTCTTAGCTCTCTAAGGCTCCCTTAGGAGCTGTACGCTCCAGGAGCTCTTAGCTCTCTAAGGCTCCTTCACGTGACATATCAGTGTGCCATGATCATGTGATGTCTGTCGTAACATAGGGCACGCTAATGATCAATGCCTGAGGCACGAAGGCAACTACAGAGCATGTAGTTGGCGCCGTGACAAAATCAGAGATTTTTGTAGTTTATTAATAATTTTATTATCAATCTATAATTTAAATATCGATTAATTTAATTTATTGAAAAGTTATTAATAATTAAAAATAATGATTTTGGATGTAAAAAGGTGATGTAGAAGGAGGGTGGTCCGAAAAGTAAAATATTAGACTTATCATCCATTAAGGTGATATTGTCAAGTTGAGCGAAGGCAGCTAGAGAGCTTGCAAGCCTTTATTACAATATGACATTGATATTTACCAAGTAATCTAAAGAACCATCCAAATGGATAGACTCACATCTCCCGTGAAGAAGCATATAATGTTAGCAGCTACCACACTTAAACCTTCAAAAACGTTCGGTTTTCCGTAATTGTCAGAAAAATTTGCGACCTCAGCAAAACATCTCAAGTGCCAAACAACACCATAATTACCATAGCCATACGCTGAAATGTCTCGCGCTATCTCAGGTTGGTTCATCCATTCCATTCCACTTTCGTATCAATACTAACACTGTAATATTATCTACCTCACAGGATATAAGCAAATAGAAATAACCCAGCTACTTAAACTTTCAAACCGGAAGTCTCCATCTGATTTTGAATTTTCAGATCTCTTCTCTAGATCAACATGACATGGCGAATTCACTCTCACTAATAGTGGATTTGGAATTCCAAATCCCATCCTATTATTGCACTTGCTCTTTTCCTGACTCTGCAGATCTTAAGATCGGAAGAGCATAATTAGGAGCGAAAAGAATGACTATTTTTGTGAGCACTTGGAAGTTCTTACTTTCTTCTTCATCAGTGATGATTCTTCGCTAGATAGCAGAGGCGAGGAAAGTATATTCATATAATTAATCCTTACCTGTGGCTAATTGACATGATGAGTTGTAATAGGGAGATATCGCTTATTTTGCATATTGTGTTTTGTGGAAATCTTTTTAATTCTTACGAGTATAATTATCTGCGAGAGTCCTGGGGCATCATACTACCGAAAAGCTCATGGAATATCATGGATCAGGATAATCTCCTGTAATATTTCTGGGAAGCGAAAGAGCTACAGACAACTGATATAATGGTTCTAGGGGCCCAATAGTCTTTCAACAAAATGATCGTAATGAGCACATCAACAGGCTTGTGGTGTAAATATTTTTCAAAGAACACCTTCAGTCAGGCTCTTCTGTGATTCTACTCCTTTTGTTAATGTCGCTCGATTCTATGGGATAGGTGGGATGGAATTGATTTCTTTGACAAAATGCCGTCAATGTCATGTACGAGCAAGCTTCTCATGGAAATTGCATGTACACACTACCAATGAAGACAATAAGGAGACAGAAAAAAGCAAGCGTAATGACGTTATTGAATATACGCATATTGTTCTCCAGCAAATCCATGACTGGAAACAGAAAAAACTTGCCGAAATCTAAAGTAAAACAGAAGTAAAATAATTATCCATGAAGCACTGCTACAGAAGCGTGCACCTAATAAAGAGCTACCAGACTGCTTATCGTCAAGTGAAAGATTAAAGAGTAAATATATACGAGTACAAAGAATAAACACATCTTCGGAAACCAAGTCTCACTTAAATTGTTCTATATATTAGATAATATGATACTCATCAGAACATCATCTATATCATCCTGTCTCACTCCTCTTCCTCTTCCAATGACATCTACTAACAGTCGTATTAATTAGTAAATTTACAATACAAAAAGCGAGTCTTATTCGCCATTTTTTCCTTCTTAGAAACTGCGGTGGGAGGTAGATCTTCATCTCGCAACTTTTTATAGATGTCACAGCAGTGACTTGACTCGATTCAAGAGATTAATTAATTGAACAAGTGACTGCATTTACGGTCTAGAATTTTTTGAATAGGGGTTTATGATGGAGCATCAATGTAGTGTCACAAATTCTCATGAATATATAGAAATAAGGAACGAAGTCTTCATCAGAACATGCTTGGAACGGATACTTCCGTTTTTTGCGTATGTATAGATTGAAATCGAAGGATTCAAGATATTGAAGGACATGCTTTGAATTAGATATCATTTTGAAATAACACCCACGGGACCTTTCAATACGCCGAAAAAATTTATACATCAAGATAAAAAAAATGTATGAGTACAACTTATACTCAACCAGCAGCAATTTCCTCTTCCTGATCTTCCCATTCTCCTTTCTCCTCCATCTCCTCATTCAGCTCCATCTCTCCATCTCCTTCTAGACCTTCACTATCCCATTCACCTACATCCATCTCATCATCTTCATCATCATCCTCGCCACCCTTCTTATTACCAGCCTTGGCCTTCTTCTTCCTTTCAACATTCTCTCTTTGTATCTTCTTGCGTAGTGCCTTTTCTTGTCTTCTCTTCTCCCAAACTTTGTCCATTTCTTTAACTTCTTCCTTGGATTTCTGAATATATTCGTGCCACATAATCTTTCCATCACATACGCCTTCTTCGACCTTTGTCATTCTTAGCTTCATCCTTGGTCCTAATTCCACTAATTTGATGGCCCGTTTTTCAGCACCACTTTTAACACCCTTAGCTCCATCACGAGTCTTTTCTTTCTGACGTTTATTGAGTATTTTACGAGTGCGTGTCTCAACCACCTCGACTTCCGCATCAGTGTCAACCTCGCTTCCACTTGTAGCATCCGTCATATATCCAGCACCATCTTCTCCAACCATATAATCGGCGATATCTTCCAACTTTCCAAGATTTGGCAAACCTTTCCTTGGATTTTTCGATTGTAGATATTTCTCGGCAGCGTTTAATCGCCTTAATGGTCTTGAAAGACCTATTCGCTTAGTTGTGATAGCATAGTGACGAAGGTTGATGGTATAGGTGCCATCATCTTCACCTTTGGTAGGTTCTCGATTGAGAAGCATAACTCTGCGGATGGATGTTAAAGGTGTAATATTAGGAGAGATTGGCGGGAAGAGAGATTGAAAGATGGTTGTTGTAAGCGATTCGAGGTGTTTGGGTATCTTTTTGTCGGAACTCGATTCTGATGCAGGAGATATGAAATTATTCATAACGAGCTAAAAAGATCAGTTGCAGGCCCAGATGATTGATGTTGTAAACGTACCAATGGAGGAGTGGTGTATTCTTTTCCACCGCCCTTGGGATGTTTTAATGCTTTTCTCACATCTTTGCATAAAGAATATTTCTCTACATTGAAATGTAATGTTGGACCTCTTGGTGTAAGAGCAAGTCGCATGTTTGTGTTTCCAGCCTCTGACCTTGAGAACAACATAAGATGACTGACACCCAAAGGCCCTGCCATTGTAAGATAATCTCTCAATCTGTTTGCTCTTCTCTCCTTCAATCTCGATGCCGTATCTGGTTCCATCATCCGTCGAACATCCCTCACCAATTGACTAACACTTGGTCCAACTTCTCCAGCTCCAGCTCGAATTACCATACTTTTCGGGATTCGTGAAGTCTGACTAGCAGGAGCTGACTTTGCTCCAGCTGGTCCATTGTTGGCGCCGACATGAGTGCGCTTCTTAGTTCGTCTTCTTGCCATTTTTGAGTTTTGAATTGTATGATGTTATTTCTGTAGGACTTTCTCGTACTAATATTTTCTTAAAGGTAGAAACTTTTTTGCGCGGCCAATCAGATAAGCGAATCCGATAAGCTGATAAAAAATTATTTTCTCGAGAACTAACCGGTCTTTCCTTCCTTCGTAGCTCTTCACAATCTGTACCTAACATCACATAATTAAAATACTGCAGCTATATTGAAATCACTCATTGATTGAAGAATTTGGATCGAAATACGCCTAAAGTTTGGATCTACATTGTGCAATCATGTCTTCGGTGAAGCGGAGGAAGACCGAGAAAAATATATCTTCGAGCTCGAAATCGAAGCAAGCAAAAGAGTCAAAAGAAGCCTCCCCATTAGCGTCGCCGGAGCCAACAGAAGAGAATCAGAACAATGAAGTAGAGGAAGGGACGGAGGAAGAAGAGATCGCAAAGTCATTTAAAGATTTAGTATGTAATTACTTTTCTGTCGAGAAAATGTTTACTAACATTTCCAGGGTATCGTCGATTCATTATGCGAAGCATGCGACACATTGGGATACAAAGCTCCAACTCCTATTCAGAGGGAATCTATACCACTGGCACTTCAAGGAAGAGATTTGATCGGCTTGGCAGAAACGGGAAGTGGAAAAACGGCTGCGTTTGCACTACCAATCCTCCAATCTTTACTTGATAAGCCACAGCCTCTCTTTGGATTGGTTTTAGCACCGACTCGTGAACTTGCATATCAAATTTCTCAATCATTCGAGGCCCTCGGATCTGTTATCAGAGTAAAATGTGCTGTTATAGTAGGAGGAATGGACATGGTTCCACAGGCAATTGCTTTGGGTAAAAAACCTCATATTATAGTCGCAACTCCCGGTCGTCTTCTTGATCATTTAGAAAACACGAAAGGCTTTTCTTTGCGATCATTGAAATATCTAGTAATGGACGAAGCCGATCGATTACTTGACCTTGATTTCGGGCCTATTTTGGATAAAATCCTCAAAGTTCTGCCTCGAGAGCGCCGAACATATCTCTTTTCCGCAACTATCAGCTCCAAAGTCGAAAGCCTTCAACGAGCAAGTCTGAAAGATCCACTCCGAGTAAGCATCAGTAGCAACAAATACCAGACTGTCTCGACTCTCATTCAAAACTACATATTCATACCATTAGTTCACAAGGATACATATTTGATATACCTCTTGAATGAGTTCGCAGGACAATCCGCCATTATTTTTACGCGGACAGTCAACGAGACACAGAGAATAGCGATTCTGTTACGAACCCTTGGATTCGGGGCCATTCCGCTACATGGACAACTTTCACAATCTTCTCGCTTGGGTGCCTTGAATAAGTTCCGTGCAGGTTCAAGAGAAATCCTTGTTGCAACTGATGTTGCTGCCCGTGGTTTGGATATTCCTTCAGTTGACGTGGTATTGAACTACGACATGCCACAGGACAGTAAAACATATATTCACAGAGTTGGACGAACCGCTCGTGCAGGGAAATCCGGACATGCAATTAGTTTCGTCACACAGTATGATGTAGAAATTTGGATGCGCATTGAGGCTGCATTAGGGAAAAAGCAGGAAGAATACCAAACTGTGAAGGATGAAGTCATGGTATTCAAGCCTAGAGTTGAAGAAGCTCAAAGGCACGCTAGGAATGAGATGAAGAATTTGCACGAAGATAGAGGGAAGAAGGGTGCAGTGTTGAAAGGAAGAAGACCTGCAAATGGTGCTAAAAGAGGTCGTGATGAAATGGATAGAGAGGAAGGTTAACCAGGCACATATTTGTGACTGTGGGAAAGCAAAAAGTTCAATACCCAATAATATAATATCTCGATGTATTTGCAAATTCCTGATTTTCTTTGAGTGTTGTTTTTTGCTGTCTATTGTTGATGAAGCCCCCGGTGAGCACCTCGGTAGTGGTTTATGCCGAGCCGCCATCCACCAAAAATCCGGGGTAGCGGAGTAACTTATAATAACAAACATCACTCACAAGATTCGGCTCTGGTCATTCTCCATTGTACATAGATTTTTTATTATGACCAATTTACTTTGTTCGAGGTCGCTCATTGGAGCTTCCCGTATATTCTCACGTTTCAATGGTTTCACTCCAGCCGTCAGGCAAATGAGGCGCAGAGGATTTGCAGATGCTTCTTCAAATGATATGGCTCTCCCTCTGAAAGGGTATAAAGTACTGGATATGACCCGAGTGCTTGCAGGCGTAAGCTAAAATTCTTTACTTCATAGGAGGTTTCTGACAATTCCACAGCCATACTGTACGCAAATATTAGGAGATCTCGGGTATGGTTTGCTATTCCTCGGGCTGTCATTCATACTCACGGGTCTAGTGCAGAAGTGATAAAAGTCGAGCATCCCACAAAGGGCGACGACACCAGACATTGGGGACCTCCTTACGCGAAATACTTGGATGGCTCAGGTAAAGAAGGGCCCGGAGAAAGTGCATATTTCTTTGCTGTAGCTTGGCCTCATACTCCAATATATCACTCAAGCTCCATAGCTCACTGATGAACAGGTAAATCGAAACAAAAAATCACTAGGACTGTCCTTTAAACATCCGTCGGCAGTTAAAATTCTTCATAAACTCGCTGCAGAAAGTGATATTCTCGTTGAGAATTATTTACCGGGTTCACTGAAGAAATATGGGATGGACTACGAAACTCTGCGAGAGATCAATCCGCGACTAGTATACGCTTCGATTACTGGTTATGGCCAGACAGGTCCGTACAGAAACCGAGCCGGATACGATGTTATGGTAGAAGCCGAAATGGGGTTGATGCACATCACGGGAAGTAGAGATGGACCACCCGTGAAAGTAGGAGTTGCCGTAACCGATTTGACGACCGGCTTGTATACTAGTAATAGTATTATGGCTGCTTTGTTGGCAAGAGGAAGGACAGGAAGAGGACAGCACATTGATGTTGCTCTATCTGATTGTCAAGTTGCTACATTGTCAAATCTGGCGAGTTCCTGTTTGATAAGTGGGGAGAAGGATGGGGGGAGATGGGGGACTGCTCATCGTAAGTGGTTTTTGATCTTGTTGAAAGCTCTTTCTGACAATAGTGCTAGCATCGATTGTACCATACCGTTCGTATAAGACAAAAGACGGAGATATCTTATTCGGTGGGGGAAATGATAGATTATTCGGAATTCTGTGCGACGGGCTTGGACGCCCAGAATGGAAAGAGGACCCAAGGTTTGTCATTAACACATCGAGAGTTACCCACCGAGCAGATTTAGACAGCTCTATAGAGAAGATCACGCAAGATAAAACCACTAAAGAGTGGCTAGATATTTTCGAGGGCTCCGGAATACCCTATGCGGCCATCAATGACATCCAAGGAACATTGAATCATGAGCACGTGTTGTCAAGGGACATGGTTAAGGAGATGGATCATGAATATTGCGGTCCCATAAGGATGGTCAACACTCCCGTAAAATATAGCGAAAGCAAGCCAGGTATACGAACAGTGCCCCCTATGCTAGGACAACATACGGATGAGATTCTCAGGGGTGTCCTCGGTATGAGTGAATCTGATATTCAAGCATTGAAAAAGGAAGGCGCAGTGAAATAGAGTTATATAGACATCCTAGGTATTGGATACCATAAATATTCCTCATTAACATCTTTCGGTTTCCCTCAAGCACAACCGCGCAAGGCATCAGACTAAATTAGAGGAAGCGCAACTTGACATATCACATGATTTTTGAACATGTGACTGCCAGTTTATTCATCACCCGACCACTTTTTGTACTCTCTCATAACGACATCTACAAGTACTTTGAAGAGCATCAACTTCTACACTTTCGACAGGCTGAAGTCGTATGTCAAAGAGTTCAATTCTAATCCTGATCTTTGCTGGGATCTATCAGTACGCGTGCCGATAGGTCAGTATATCAATTGTCTCTGGCTCTTCTTATAAAGTTAACACGGCTTTCAATTATTCAATTGATTTCGGTCAATCAATAAATTACTCTTTCAATCCAGCTCATCAATTATAGATACTTATCACGCTTGTCGCGGCACGGTAGCTCTGTTAATTCTCGCCGGCGCAAATATAATTGCTCTGGCCGAATACCAATCAACCACGACAGACATGGACGCGCCAAACAAAACTCCAGCTCCTGCAGCTGCAGCAGGAGCCAATGACACAATTATGGGCGAATCATCTCCTCCTAAATATGTCCCTCAATTCTCTGCCGCGACCGAAATGATTCTTCAACGCATGAAAGCAGGAATAACTGGTGGGCTGTCTAGCATTGGCATTACAGGGACACCACCGGGGTACGAGGAAATGCGCAGAAACGTTATGTCGGGCATGAAAACCACACAGAATATGCAAATAAATACACCACCACCAAGATATCAAACTAGCAAAAAGCCGACGCCCAAAGCCGGTGCCACACCTAAAATTGAGACTCCGACAGGGTCAGTAAATAGTGCAGGAACAAAAAAGAGAGGGAAAGGACTAAGAGCGGGACAAAAGCGGAAAAGAGTCAAGGATGAGAGTGAAAGTGCGGATGAATCCGATGCTTTAAGCGGTCTAGGTGGAGATTCAGACTCGGATGGTTCGAACAATGCGACTACGGAAATGCCAAAAATTACACAGAGCGGG